>OZ020174.1:2799115-2823298 GCA_963971145.1 Sussaba pulchella | reverse complement strand
CCTCTACTGAAATCTTCTGAAAGCAAAATCTTTTCTTTTTTTCCAGTTTTTTAATAATATGTATTATTCTTGTATATTAACTTGTTTTTATCTTTTTTAATGTCCTCGTTTCTTTCCTGGTCGTTTCGAATCTCTTTTAGTTTTATGCAGTTAACGGTTTTTAAAATTTCATTTTCGTTCTCACCCGATTCTAGAACGGGGTTTCTGCTTAAGCAGTCTGCTTCTACATTGTCTCTTCCCGGAGTGTATTTTATTTTGAAATTGTACTGTGACAGGTAATGCATTAGGTCCCCTAATTCTTCGTCTGTCCTAGACTTAACATTCATATTTTCCAAGGGTTTGTGGTCCGAAAAAATCGTAAATTCTCTCCCTATTAACCAGAGTTGCCAGTATTTTACAGCCTCCTTTATTGCTTAGCATTCAATATATATACCTTTTTTTCTCTTTTGGTGTTCGTTTAATTTTTTTGAGAAATATGCAACTGGTTTATCTTCCTGGTTCGATTGTGTCTGTTTCAGCACAGCTCCGATGCCTTGTAAGGTTGCGTCTGCGTGGATATGTATCGGTAGGTGTGGGTCAAAGATTGTTAGAATCGGTTGAGAGCAGAGTAGTAATTTCATGCTTTCAAACGCTTTTTGACATTGGTCAGACCAGATAAACTTTTGTCCCTTTCGCAATAAGTTATGGATTGGGTCTAGAGTAATTGAACTATTTGGTATATATCTACCATAAAAATTCACGTTACCCAAAAATTGTCGAATATTTTTCCTCGTTTTTGGAATCGGGAAATTTTTTATTGAAATTAAGTTATCGTTAAGTGGGCTAATTGAATTGTTTCTTATTACGTGACGCAAGTATTTAACTGAGTCTGATGCGAAAGTACAGTTTGATAGTTTTAATCTAAAGCCCTCTTTCATAATTGATTCCAGTAATCGTGATAAGTGATCCATATGTTCTTTAAACGTTTTCGAAAAGACCAGGATGTCATCTATATAGTTTACGCAAAAGTCTGAGAGTTTGTGTTTTCTTATTATACTGCTTAGTATTCTTTGAAAGATCGCTGGTGATGTTTTTAAGCCAAAGGGTAGACAGGTCCATTGAAAATGTCCTTCTTGAGTCACAAATGCTGTTTTTTGTCTGTCTTCAACTCTCAGGGGAATTGACCAAAAGGCTGAATTTATATCCAAAGTCGAGAAAAATGCACAATCCCTTGTTTTTGCTATTAAATCTTCTATCAGTGGGAAGGGTTGTGATTGAGGGACCACAATTTTATTTAAATCCCGGAAATCTATGCACAGTCTCGATTTCTTTTTTTCGTCTTTTTTATAAGCTAATGTCACCGGTGCAGCAAATGGGCTATACGATTCCTCAATTAGATTTTTTTCTAACAGTTTCGTTATCTGCTGTTCTATTTCTTTTTTTTCTTCTATGCTACATCTATACGGTCTTTTGTAACAATATTCATCGATTATTAACTCAATACATGCTTCGTAGTCTTCAACGGTGCCTATGTCGTATTTATCTTTGGCAAAGATCGATTTGTATTTATCTGTCCGTTCATCGATTTCGGCTCGTTGGTGCATTTCTAAGTGGTTTATTGATATTTCAAACTTTGTTGTATCTATATGTTCGTTAAAGTTGATTTCGTATCCGATTCTTTTATTTTTAATATCGTCTGTTTCCCTTGCATGTGCTTTATTTGCCTCTTGCATATTATGTTTACCTTCAACTGTATTGTCAGAGGTTTCCTGAGTTTTTTGGGTGGCCTCCAATTTTTCATTTTGTCTCAGTTGAAATTTTTTTATGCAGTCTAATCCGATCAGAAAATCGTGTTCAAAATTCTCGTTATCTATTGGGAAAACATCTATTTCTTTTTCAATATTAAAGATTTTTGCTTTCAGAGTTACTATGCCATTCGCTTTTTCTACACCATTAATCGTCTTCAATTTTGCATTTTGTATCTCATTGAATTTTTTCCCTTTTATGTTTAATAATCTCGCATTAATCGAGGAAACGTTCGAACCCGAATCGTACACGCCCCGGATTTGTAACGCATTATTCAATGATTTTTCGACTTTGATTAATGGTGGCACTATGAGTTTTTTGGATCTTTCGTATTTAGTTCTACTTCTAATTCCGAGTTATTTATATGTTTTATTTGTTCTCTCCTTCGTTGGTCATCCTCTTTATTCCTAAACCAGCATTGAGCTTCTGAATGGTAACGGTTACTTTT
The DNA here is from genome assembly GCA_963971145.1 of Sussaba pulchella. NCBI lineage: Eukaryota > Metazoa > Arthropoda > Insecta > Hymenoptera > Ichneumonidae > Sussaba > Sussaba pulchella. The sequence goes on along the minus strand of OZ020174.1, from coordinate 2,821,065 downwards.
ATTTTTCTTTTCACAAATTGTGCATGGTTTATGATTATCGTTTCTCCCTTTGCTTTTGTTTTCAAAATCTGTAGCGTTTTTCTTTTCGAAGGTTTTTTTATGTATCAAGTGTTCTAGTCCTCTGATTTCATTAAACATATCTTCTGATTTTTTTACTCTTTCTCTATCTATTCTATCAGCTATGAAGTTTGGCAACCCCACCCCAATAAAATCAATCAATGTGGCCGTATCTATTGATTTATTTGACTCCAATAAGAGTCTTTCTTTTTTTAAGGCGTATTCTAACAATGAACCTTTCACGTATTTGTAAGACATCGCATACCTAACCGGGGCCCACCCTTTATCCGCATAGGTTTCGCAAAAATTTTCTTTCCATATTTTCAATTCTGAGTCTGGTGAGAGTTTTATAAGCATTGCCCTGTACCAATCGACGCAAGAATCCTCCAGGAATAATCTTAGAGTTTCGATTTTTTCTATATCTTTTCCTATACCTACGCGTGAACATTCTTTTTCGAAAGTATCCATCCATTGAGATACATTGGTCAGTCAGTTTCTCAATAACAAATTTTTCCGATACCTTTCGTATATTGCGGTTTCCACCATTCTCGGTGTTATCCTATGTTTTTTTTTCTGTGAATTTTTCTAGTACCCTTGTTAATATTTCTTCCGTGATATTTGCTGTAGATGTGGCACCGGGTATTGCTGGTGTTGAAGTTCCTTTATATTCTGCCTCTTCCAACAAGTATTCGTTACAGATTATATTTCCATCTTCATCCTGATACTGTTGTAATAGTTCCTCCACCAAACTGATCCATACTCGCCTTATTTGTCCTCTCTTTTGGAGCGTAGATTTTGTCTTCTGATATCCTGATGTAGTTGCGAGTTTGGTGTGGTACTTCATCGATTGAAGCTGGTCCGGAACGAGAAAGCAGCGATCATCCGTTGTAGTGATTGAGGTTAGGACAATCACACTCGTCTTCGCATCTTCGTTTGACGGCTTCACAGCGAATTCAAATCTGAACTTTTCCATGGTCTTTTTTTTCACAATTCAGCAAAAATGTCGTTTTATAATATTGTTTTGTAACGTTGTTAATTGTTGTTCCCTTATGGTGGTACAGGGATTACGAGATGAACTACTATGTGTTTCTCTGTAAATTCAGGTTTGATTTATTATGTAATATAAATTATATTCTAAGGTCTTAATTCTAATTTATTAATTGTGACGTGGCGGTCACAATTTTCCCCCGATCCGGATCGAAGTCCTCGTTGCGCCCTCGGCACCTGAAACATTATAATAGGATATTACCAATAAGGCTCGACAAAGCAACCATTTTAAGATTAATTTAACCCAGTATTATACAATAATCCATACCCCCCACAACCTTACCCTGTAACCTGTGAAATACAGTGCGATGCTCCCCATCGAGTCCCCGAAGCCATCGCCTCCGTCCTCCCGATCCCAATATCAGACCCTGCTACCTGAAAAAAAATACAATTAATTAATGTTAATCCCCACACCCTTCCCAAATACACACCCTTACCCCCCCAGCACCCCACATCCCCTAAATAATTCCCCATACTCACCCGCAATCCCTCAGTGGCGATAAATGGTCCGTCGTCCAACCAACGGAGGCCCAACCGTCGCACCCAAGGAGAAAGGAGTCCCCGGAGACGGTGTGGAAGACTTCAGGACGTTGCAGAGGCCCTGGGGGAATTTCCCTGAACGGATCAGGAGCCCCGAGGCCTCTCGAAGCCGGTCCAGTTCCCACCGTCACAGCATCCGGGGATAACCTTAAAATTCCCTCGAGGTTCCCCGGAAACAGCGGAAAATCACCACACCCGAGAAAACCACGCACCACTGGCCACTTTTACACCCACGCACTGCACGAGGACCCGGACAGCTCGACCCCGACCACCCTCGCAACGGAAATCGCACTCAAACCCGCGAGGTGGTCCACAACAAAAGTCGAGCTGTCAAACACTGGAACCCGTAACCCCCGCGGGCCGAGGACGACGCCACTAGTGTCCAAAATAACCGCCCGAGGGAGCCACCTTACGGACCCTGTGACGCACAAACCCTGTTTGCGCGCGGGAAAATTCAATTTCAATTAGTAAGGGCGTCCCGCTGTAAAGAGCAAAGCTCACCTCGTGCGAGAAAAGGTTATTTCAAGAATTGCAAAACGTAACGCAGATATGTATTAAGACATTTGGATACTTTATTCTATTGTACAGAAATGTTAAAGAACAAAATAAAGTCTATAACCACTCCGCGCGACTCGTCTCAAGGATCTGGCTGATATCTTTACGCTTGGAAAAAATCTCTACTGATTGTAAATAGGGTGGTCATCGAGGTTACGCCCCTAAGACCCAAAATTAGCCAATCAATCCCTAGCCCAGCCCGCTGCATCACGTTACGTCGCCCCCGCCTTTCTATAAGAGTGAGGCTCTATGGGTACGCGTAATTTATGTGTTGCAACGCGCCAGCCCTTAGGAGTTGAGGCTCGTAGGCCACCCGCGACATGGGTGACCCTTTTAAAGTGCGTCTGGCGACGACATGTCGCTGATCGACTTTCCGAGAAGTTACATTAAATAAATTCTTCTCTTGAAGAGTTCCCTTTTGTTAGCGGAGCGTCTGGAAGAGAGCTCTGGTTTCTTTCGAATTTTACTATGTGATCCTTTTGAATTTAGCTATGGGATACATTTTAAGTCAGATAACGGACCAGTCCAGAGAGTACGATCGTAAATTCCAAGAAGAAATATATTTCTTGGAACACGCTGCATGTGCCCAGCGTCATGTTAACTCATGGTTCATTTATATGTCAATAGCGTAGGTATATTATTCTAACATTTATTCATTCAATCTGTATGCTTATGATTAGGTTAAAGTATAGTCAGCGCGCCTTTGCGATAAATTGGTCTCTCTCTCTCTTTTAAATAAGCCCGCGCTTGGCTATACTCGGTGCTGTTCTCGCGACGCGTTCGCGAACCGCGTATCAGAATCCGTTACACTTCCCCCCTTAGCGAAAAAGGCGCTTCATATAAAGCGGCTTTTTAATGTACGCGGAATTATTTAAACGGTGAGTTTTTACGTGTTTTCAAATCTAAGGCACGCGTGTTTGAGCTTATTAACGTGAACAACTTTTGTACTGTTTGGTCCGATTTGTAATTCGACGTTGAGATCGTTAAATATTTTGTTTATAACGTACGGCCCGGTGTAATGGTCCTCGAATTTATCGTTCCGCGGTTCTTTCAAAAGGTATACGCTTTGACCTACAGCGAAATTGCGCTCATTCAATTTTCGATCATAAAATTTCTTACATCGTCGTTTCGCTGCTTCCAGACGAGCGACGACCATTGATTCGGTTTCGATCAACCGATTCAACGTTTCGTCAACAACTTGGATAAATGTTCGCGGAACCTTTTCATCAGCGAATTCGGAGGGTAAACGGGCCTTGCGTCCAAAAACGACTTCGTGCGGTGTCACCCCCGTTGATTCGTGAACTGATGTATTAAATGAAAAAATACTGTAAGATAACCAAAGGTCCCAGTTAGTCTTTTCGCAGTAGTGGCGAAGGTATTCGATAAAAGTGTGGTGGCTTCGTTCGAGGGCTCCGAGTGACTGAGGATGGAAAGCGGTTGACTTGTATTGGCGAATTTTAAATATTTTGGCAAAATTTTTCATAATATTACTAAGGAATTGACTTCCTTGGTCCGTTTGTATGGATTCTGGGCAACCGAAATAGCAGATAAAATTATCGGCTATAGCGAGTGCTATGGTGGGAGCCTCGATGTTGGTTAAAGGGATTGCGCCTGAATATTTACTAAGGCAGTCTTGCCAGGTGAGTATATAGCGATTTCCGACGTCGGTTACTGGTAGTGGACCGACGATATCTATCTGAAGTTTTTCGAAAACTCTAGTCGGTGTATCCGTGATTAACATTGGCTGTTTTGTTTTTTCACGGACTAATTTTTTCTTTTGGCACGACTCACATGATCTGATGTAGCTGTGAACATCATCTCTCATTCGGGGCCAGAAAAACCTTTCGCGAATTCTTTCGAATGTTTTGGTTTCACCTTTATGCCCTCCAACAGTGGAATCGTGACATTCTCGAATTATTTGCATTCGGTCTGATTCTACGGGGATTTCTACTTCTCCGGTACACACCGTAATTGCGTACTTTTCGCTCGAAAAATAGGCTTTAAAGACTCTTTCGATCGCGCTCCAAGGGGCTTTATCAAAACCATTTCCTTCCCTGGACAAACTGAAGGAGTAAAATTTCATTGCTTGCATCGCATCGTGCAGTGTCTCTATGGCGGACTCGAAATTTCTTAAGTAAAATTTATCATCAAATTTTTCTTTTACAAATAAATGGAAAATATGTTGTCTTTCTCGTCTCGTGTATATTACTTGTCCCAACGTAGGATTTTCGACTTTTAGATCTTCTAATTTAAACATTGAGTTATTAAGCAATTCCCGTCCAACGGGTGTAGTGAGAATACAGTCGCATGAAATAAAGTTCAATAAATGATCTTTGCGGATCCAAAGCTTGTCTCTACTTATACGAAATAGTGTTCTTCTCTCAATATTTGCAGAATTATCAATTTCCACAGGCAATACCATTGCGTTTTTGCCACTTTCTAAGCAGATTCTTTTACTTGGTCGATCGACCTCGTCGATTAGTCTGTTACTCGTTAATACTTTCAATCCCCTGATTTCGAGCTGTTCGTCTTCGCTCAATTCCTCACTATTGTCAGAATCTGTATCCCGATTCATTTCAACTGAGTAACCCTTTCTGGTCCTCGTATCATTTTCATCATACATCATTTCATTTCCATTTACCATTTCATTTCCATTTAACATTTCATTTCCATTTGACATTTCATTTCCATTTAACATTTCATTTCCATTTGACATTTCACTTCCATCTAATGTTTCATTTCCATTTGACATTTCATTTCCATTTAACGCCTTGGTCTGGCACACCCCCCTTATGTCCTTCGTTTGCTCGACATTTTCCTCTAACGCCTTGGTCTGGCACACCCCCCTTATGTCCTTCGTTTGCTCGACATTTTCCTCTAACGCCTTGGTCTGGCACACCCCCCTTATGTCCTTCGTTTGCTCGACATTTTCCTCTAACGCCTTGGTCTGGCACACCCCCCTTATGTCTTTCGTTTGCTTAAGATTTTCCTCTAACGCCTTGGTCTGGCACACCCCCCTTATGTCTTTCGTTTCGTATCCTGAATCAGTCTCGTTAAGTCTGCTTAGAAAAACTCTCTCTATGGGATATTCATGATAAGGATCATCTCTTTCCGCTGAGTAATCGTCGTCTGGTACACGAGTATGCACACTCGGAACCTGGCGGCCATTATTCGCATCAGGGATGGGTGTTAGTTCGTGCGTTGGATTTCGAGAGAGGGCGTCCGCATTAGCATTTACTTTGCCTGGTTTATACTGAATTTCGTGCTCATATTCTTGCAACTTTATTTTCCAGCGAGCGAGTCTAGAACTTATTGTAGGGTCCTTCAGCTGATGGAGCCAGGTTAGGGAGCGATGGTCGGTCACGAGAGTGAATTTTCGGCCGTACAGGTAAGGTCTAAAATGAGTAACGGCGAATACTATCGCCAATAGTTCTTTTTCGGTTGTCGTATAATTTATCTCGGCACCTGATAACGTACGCGACGCATAAGCAATCGGCAGATCTTTACCGATGGGGCCTTGGCTGAGGACGGCTCCCAGTGCGAAGTCAGATGCGTCGGTCGTAACTACAAATGGTCGCGTGAAATCGGGGTATTGTAGAAGGGGCTCTGCACAAAGGATATCTTTCAGTTTTTGAAAAGCGTCACTTGCTGCAGCGTCCCATGTAAAGGGAATATCCTTTTTCAAAAGTCTCGTCAGACTCTTGGCTATGGTGGCAAAACCAGGTATGAATCTTCGGTAATAACCGGCTAAACCTAGAAATTGTTTTATATTCTTTCGACCTTTCGGTTGAGGAAATAAACGGACTGCTTCAACCTTCTTGGGGTCGGGCTTTACCCCGTTCTCGGTGATCACGTGTCCGAGGTAACCTATTTCTTTACGTAGAAATTTACACTTGTCTGGTTGCAGTACCAATCCTGCAGTTTTAAGCCTTCCCAATAATTTTTCTAACTTTATTTTATGTTCGTTAAGGGAGCGAGCATAGACGACGATGTCGTCCATGTAAACAAGGAGTTCTATTCCTTGCAAGCCCGAGAGCACTTTGTCCATCAGTCTCTGGAAGGTTGCGGGAGCATTTTTTAGTCCGAAAGGCATACGGTTGAACTCGAAATGTCCGTAGGGGGTAGAGAACGCTGTCTTATGGCGGTCTACGTGGTCGACTTCGATCTGGTGAAAGCCGGAGGCAAGGTCTAATACCGAAAAATACTTCGCGCCACCTAACTCGTCAAGAATGTCGGTAATGTTGGGGAGCGGGTATGCATCTCCAACTGTTTTTTCGTTTAGCGCGCGATAATCTATTACCATGCGCCAACGCTTATTCCCTTTGGAATCAGCTTTTTTGGGTACAACCCATACTGGTGAGTTGTACGCGGAATCAGAAGATGAAATAGCCCCATTCTTTAAAAGATCCGCGGTTTGTTCTAGAATCACGTCCTTGTGTACGGGAGGATAGCGATACGCTTTTATATTTACCGGTCTATCGTCTGTTGTTGTTATTTTATGTTTTAAAACCGAGGTGCTTCCCAATTGATCGCCATCCAAATGAAATTGAAAGGGAAATTTCGATAACGAAGCTATTATTTCATCCCTCTCCTGTTTATTTAAGTCTGCAATATCGAGGACAGAAAGTAAACGTTCTAGCCGTTCTTTGTTCGCATGTGGAGGTCCTTCGTTCGGAACCGCCGTTTTTACGGTTCGTGAGGAAGGTTTTACAATACTACATTCTTCTAACTCGACAGAGGGTACGACAAGTTGAACATCCCGTGTTGTGGTATTAATACAGAAGACTTTTACCAAACCATTCTCGTGTTTCACAAGTGTTTCACCGAGATAAATACCGGGCCCTGTGGCAACACGTCGTAAGAGCCCTTCCCGCACATTTGGATTTGCCACGACTAACGTCACAAGTTGTTTAGTTCGTGCAGCTATTTTTAATGTAATACACCGGTGAGTCGAATGGAAGGGGAATTCGCCGAGGTCGTGAATTAATTTTCCCCTTTTTAAATCTATAACACCGTCTTTCAGAAACGGCATGCCAAGCATACCGCCTTCTTCGATTGGAAAACTATTTGGCACTAACTGGAAATGATAATTTCGATTTTTAATTGTTAATACTACCTCCCCTAGAGTTTTTATTCCTTGTTCATTTATACCAAAAATATGATAATTGATTTGCGGATTGATGTCGGTGTTCGGATGAACCCCCTTACTTTTAATGAGATTTAATTCAGCTCCTGTGTCTACAATAAATTTCCATGAACCATTCTTCAGGTTCCCGCTTTGGATGGTCACGATAGGCGAATTCTCCGTACCCTTGGTTTTTAATTTTAATATTACCCTTTTAATTGGTGCATTATCTCCATCGAGCCCGACGTCGCACCATTCTGTCGAACTGTTTATTCGTTTAAATTATCCGATTTTTCCTGGCGGTTAGCTTCTACGGTCGCAAGACGTTTACGGCAGTTTTCGTATGAATGATTGAATTTCTTACAATATTTGCAAGCGCGATTCATATTTTCTTTATTGTATTTATGGGGGCAGTTCTTCACCAAGTGTCCGTTAATACCACAAACAAAGCAAATTGTCGAGGCGGTCTGACGTTGGGCATTGGTGCAATCCCGGGCATAGTGCCCTACCTGCTGGCAGGCATAGCATGTCACGGTTCGAACCTGTGCAGGCCGGAGACACCCGCGCTCGTGATGACCGAGCTGTCCACAGTTGCCGCACGCGCTAGACGCCCCGGCGGGCCGATGCCCCCTGTTCAGGCCGTCTTGCTCGCCCCTGTGAAAATGCACCCTCCCACGGCCCCGACCGCGGGCGGTAGCATTTCTCTGGCTAGCCCATTGGCCTCGATCGGTTCCGAAAACCCGTGTGCGTGCGTTCCCGCGGTATGGTATAAAAGAATCGTTAGAGGAAATTCGCGAAAAATGTCTCTTGCCTGGATACTCAATAATATAATTCTTACCGCCGTTCTCATTATTTCGCGGATCTCGTTGTTTTTCGATACAATGAAGCCCATCCTCGCGCTCTAATTCCTATTCTGCAATGCGAGCAGCATTCATTGCGTCCTGCAAGGTTTTGGGTCGTTCAACGCGGACTCGAAGGGCGAGCTCTTTCTTCAGGCCCATCACATAATTTTCACATGCCGTTTCGCGAGCAGATACAATCATACCAAATGCTACGGAGGGAGAATTCTTTTCCTCTATCGCTTCGATGATTTTCTTTAATATTTCATTTACCCGAACGCCGTAGCCTATCGCGGGTTCATTATTTCTTTGAGCGACAGTCGCAAGCATTGAATTTAAGTGACTTATGTTACGGTGTTCGGTGAACGTTCTTTTAAGATGTTGCAAGAGATCTTCTAAAGTTTTAATATCGCGGTCTTGCAGTGAATCCTCAGCAGTTTCGACTATCCGAGTTCTTATCATCCAGAAAAGATGATCCCTTTCGCATGGATTTATTGAGTCATGGGCGAACAAACAACCGCGAATAAATTTCGACACAGGTATGTTGTACCCGTCGAACGTTTTTGGGACGAACTCAAGCGCGGCTTTGAATGATACGTATGACGAAAGTTCTCGCGCGCAGGAGAGGAGCGTAGCTCCAGTCCGAAGCCCTGTCATTTCCTCGTCTGGAGCGCGTGGACGCATTACCACTGAGCGTGATACATTTTCGGAAATCCGCGCGTAATTATGTAAGGGGTCTGATGAACGGGTTTCATCAGCCGAACGATCTCCCGATAATTCCCCGGTCGCGTTAGTTGAATCGTGTTGCTCCATCGCAGGAGTTTCTATGACGCTAACTTCGCGATCAACGAGGACCGGTTCAGGTACGACGCCTATTCCGTCCATAACTTAATCACCGCGTTATTTTGTTTATCGTAAATTTTACTGATTCTAAACGAGAGACCAATTTTTACAAAAATTCAAGGCGGCTGACTTACCAGTTGGACGTTCTTGACGATTGGCAAACTCGTTGTTTATTTAATTATTGTTTTAAGTTCTTTCCACTATGAGTCCATACAGTCCTTTAGATTATTCACACAATAATTTAACACAAAAATTTTATGGAGCCTCTTCGGTATCCCGTCGTCCCACGATGTTCCTGTTTCTCCGTGCAGGTCCTTGGTTGCGTCGGTAACCGTTCTCTTTGGCGATGATGTCCGTGTCCGAAGATGATCTTGTCCGTCGTTGCGCCTACGGTGAGCAAGGGGTGCCGCTAAGTATTCCCGTGGCCCTCGCACCGTTTTAGCCTCGGTAGATTTAACTTCTACCCTCCGTCCTTTTGGGTAAACCACGGGGGAAACCCCGCAAGGAAAGGCTATGGCGATGTTGAAAAGTCAGCACTCTACTGGGTAGAACACACGTGCTTCTTTCTCGGCCGCAGAACCACTGTATAGAGCTACTCGGTCCACCCAAACAGATGATAACGCGAGCCTCGAAATACCGCAATCGTGCGTTTGAATTAATTTGGTCGAGTGTGAATTTCACTGGGTCAAAAGTTCTTTCACGCGCACAATTCGGAAAATTTCAATTCAAAGCTTTCAAATGTTTCTTTAAAAATAATGAAATCACTGAGAATTAAATAAACTTCACTCGCGACAAGTTAGCGGAATCCCACCGCTGTCACCAAAAATAGTTTATGTGACGCACAAACCCTGTTTGCGCGCGGGAAAATTCAATTTCAATTAGTAAGGGCGTCCCGCTGTAAAGAGCAAAGCTCACCTCGTGCGAGAAAAGGTTATTTCAAGAATTGCAAAACGTAACGCAGATATGTATTAAGACATTTGGATACTTTATTCTATTGTACAGAAATGTTAAAGAACAAAATAAAGTCTATAACCACTCCGCGCGACTCGTCTCAAGGATCTGGCTGATATCTTTACGCTTGGAAAAAATCTCTACTGATTGTAAATAGGGTGGTCATCGAGGTTACGCCCCTAAGACCCAAAATTAGCCAATCAATCCCTAGCCCAGCCCGCTGCATCACGTTACGTCGCCCCCGCCTTTCTATAAGAGTGAGGCTCTATGGGTACGCGTAATTTATGTGTTGCAACGCGCCAGCCCTTAGGAGTTGAGGCTCGTAGGCCACCCGCGACATGGGTGACCCTTTTAAAGTGCGTCTGGCGACGACATGTCGCTGATCGACTTTCCGAGAAGTTACATTAAATAAATTCTTCTCTTGAAGAGTTCCCTTTTGTTAGCGGAGCGTCTGGAAGAGAGCTCTGGTTTCTTTCGAATTTTACTATGTGATCCTTTTGAATTTAGCTATGGGATACATTTTAAGTCAGATAACGGACCAGTCCAGAGAGTACGATCGTAAATTCCAAGAAGAAATATATTTCTTGGAACACGCTGCATGTGCCCAGCGTCATGTTAACTCATGGTTCATTTATATGTCAATAGCGTAGGTATATTATTCTAACATTTATTCATTCAATCTGTATGCTTATGATTAGGTTAAAGTATAGTCAGCGCGCCTTTGCGATAAATTGGTCTCTCTCTCTCTTTTAAATAAGCCCGCGCTTGGCTATACTCGGTGCTGTTCTCGCGACGCGTTCGCGAACCGCGTATCAGAATCCGTTACAACCCTCGGCGGAGGCCTGTGGGAGCGAGCCCCGATGCCAGTGGCGCGAACGAGCGCCCACACCCGGACCCCGAGAAGATTCGAACCCGCGATCCCGATTGGCTGCTGTGATCCAATCAGCAACACCACCCGCAGCACCATCGACCCAACCACAATCGATGGATCGATTCGCGCAGTCCCCGGTAGCAGCCAATCAGAGGGAAGAATTATCGAAGGAGAAGCAAGAAGACGGCGACGGCCATTAATCGTCACTTCGATCCGAGATCCCGATAGTATCAGACGCGTAGTAGAATTTTCCGATTTTCCGATTTGGAGCGTATTTTTTTTGTATCAAAGCGAATTGTATTATTTTTTTTGTGAGAAAGACGAGGAGAGTTCGAGAAAGTGGAGAGGAAGCGTTTGAGAGAGTGGAGAAGGCGAGGAAAGGCGTAGAGAGGAAAAGTGAGGAGAGATAGACGGCGAAACGAGCGGTACACGAGCGGTACCCGAGCGAGAGAGAGAGAGAGAGGCCGTCGTAGGCCCACCGCGAAGTAAGTGCGTTTTATTCCCATTTTCCCAAGCCCCAATTTACCCGATTTTCCCTCCCCGTGACCCCGGAATTTGTTAAACCGTGAATAATATAATTTTTGCCCCGTCATCGCGCGACGGAGAACACGCGGTCCCGTCGCGCCATTTTGTGCCCCGCGAATTTTCGGCGGCCATTGCCGTGCGTGTGCGGGCAGTGGTGCTCCTTCGAGATCGAGTCAGAGTAGGATTTTGTTTAACGATTTTGTTCCCCGAGCAACTCTTCTGTTTTTTTTGTTATTCAGTATTTTCTTTTGCGTTTTGGTGCCGAGGTAATTTTAAGAGCCAGAGACAGTACCCCCACCCCCTGTGTGAGTCCATTCCCGCCGACGGCTAGCCGCGCGTCGAGAGTCATTCTTTTTGTGGTTTTATTTCAGTTCCATTTTCTTTCAGTTCTAATTATTATTTTCATACCCGCGTTTCTTTTTTTTTTTTTTTTTATCGGTGTTGCTCCCGTCTGAACAACTGGCGCCCAAACAATTTCCCTATCTATTTCTTTTTTTTTTTGAATGTAATATTTCTCAGACAAACCAGTGCCGGCCAGCCACCCCGTCTACCCCACTTCCCCCCCCCCCCCCCTCCCCGTGTAATAGCTAGCCTAGTACCGAGTATTATTTTATTATTTATCGTCTATATTTTTTTTTGCGGATTATTATTTCTCTTTTTGCGGTTTATTAAATCATTTTTGAGGTGATTATTATTTCTTTTATTATTTTCTTCCGGCAAGTCATTATTCGATTATCAAAGTATCCTTAGGGTGATTATTATTTGTTTTATTATTTATTTTATTATTTATTTCCTTACCTTCTTTTTGAGAATTAGTACGTTCTTTTGAGGCGATTATTGTTTATTTTACCCTTTTTTTTGGCCAATTGTTATTTCATTTTTGAGGCGACTATTATTTAGTTTATTATATCTTTTTGCGGATTTTTGCGTTCCCTTACCTGCGTTATTGTTTTTCCGATTTTCTCTTTTTTTTTTGGAAAATTATGATTTGATTGTTCTTTTGTTTTGTTAGTTATCGAGAATTTATTGTACCGAACCCCGGAGAGGGGCGGCTATCTGATCTGCGGAACCCCGTTATTTCAGTTTTCTTTGTCAAATACATTCGCACCATTATTTTTATTTCCACCTTACATCTCTGGTTTATTTTTTTTGTCATTTATTTTATTTTTCCCCCTCCCTGTTATTTTCCCCCCACCCCGACCAGTCGCAGATTACATAATATACGATGTCGTTACCTGTAAATTCAGGAAACGACATTTACAGCTGGTACTCCATCTCGTTCTTAAAAGTAACGTCTTGTTCGTGCTCCAATTTATGTACGGTATACTATTCCACGAGGTAGTCACCTCGTGTTCTTGTCTGCCTTGCTCGCATGCGCGACCCGCGCTCGCGTTCACTCCCGGCCACTTTACGCGGTAGAATTCGAAACGTACGAAGAGATATGACAAGGCGCATGTATGCCGCGTCGTATTTCTTTACATGTATATTAGAGTGTTTCAAAAAAAAAAATTTCAATTTTCCAAGGGGCCACACCTGAAAAAGTCAGCTTCGATAGAAGAAAATGTTCCGGGAAAAGGTGAGCATTCTAGGTTGAGTGTTAGATCCTTCCCATTTGAGGTTTGATATCCTCTTTTCTTTTGCCAGACTTTTTTCTTCCATCTAAGCAAACTATTTCAGGTGTGGCCCGTTGGAAAATCGAAATTTTTTTTTTCGAAACACTAATGTATTGTAATCTGCGACTGATTGGGAGCGTGGGGGAAAATGACAGGGAGGGAGAAAAATAAAATAACTGACAAAAAAATAAACCAGGGGTGAAATGTAGAATAGAAGAATTTGTAAGAATGTATTTGATAAAGAAAATCAAATAAAGGGGGTTCCGCAGATCAGATGACTGCCCCTCTCCGGGGTTCAATACAATAAATTCTTGATAATTAACAAACCGAAAGAACAATCAATTAATAATTCGCCGGAGAATAAAAAGATAACAAAAAAAAGGAAGATTGGAGAAATAATAACGGCCTCAATAGGGAGATAATAATCACGCACAAAAAAAAGGAGAAATAGTTGATAATAATCGCAAACAGAAATAATAACGTAAGTAATGGAACGAAAAGCCGCAAAAAGAAATAATAAAATAAATAATAATTGTCTCAAAACTGAAATAGTAATCCGCAAAAAGAAATAATAAACTAAATACTAGTCGCCTCAGAAATGAAATAATAATTTCCCAAAAAGAAATAATAAAACAAATAATAATCGCCTCAAAAGAAAATAATAATTCGCAAAAATAAATAATAAAACGAATAATAATCGGTCGTATCCTAACTCTTACGCGGGGGAGGGGAATGGGGGTCTCTTAAGGGAGGGGGAAACGGGGTAGACGGGGGGCTAGCCGACGCTGGTTACTGTGAAAAAATATTATATTCCAAGAAAAAAAGATAAAAAGGGAAAATTTGGGCGCCAGTTGCTCAGGCGGGAGCAACACCGATAAAAATAAAAAAAAGAAAGAACGTAAAAAAAGAAATAATGAACGAAAAAAAAATAATATTGAACTAGGAAAATCACAGGTGAGAACTCTCGCCGCGCGGCTAGCCGCCGGCGGGGATGGACACACACAGGGGGTGGGGGCACTGTCTCTGGCTCTTAAAAAATACCTCGGCACCAAAACGCAAAAAATACTGAATAAAAAAAAGAAGAGTTACTCGGGGAAAAATCACTACAGAATCCTACACTGATCACGATCGCGGAAGAGCACCACTGCTCGCGCACGCACGGCAATGGCGGTCGAAAACTCGCGGGGCACAAAATGGCGCGACGGGACCGCGTGTTCTCCGTCGCACGATGACGGGGCAAAAATTATAATACGCACTCAATTTGGGGTTCACGGGAAGGAAATCGGGTAAATTGGGGGTTTGGAAAAATGGGAAAAAGACGCACTTACTTCGCTTTACGGCTTTCTCTGGCCTCTCTCGCACTCTCTCGTCTTTCCTCGAAAATTCGCGAACTCGTCGTCTCGCTATCGCTTCTCTATAATCCTCCTCTCGCCTCTCTCTCGCCTTTCCTCGCCTTCTTCACTCTCTCCTCGACTCTCTCACGCTCTCCTCGTCTTCTCCACACTCTCAAACTCGACAAAATTACGGGAAACGCTGAAAAAAACGCTATTATTATCTGAAACTCTACTCGCACGTCTATCGCAATGGGGATCTCGGATCGAAGTGACGAGTAATGGCCGTCGCCGTCTTCTTGCTTCTTCTTCGTTGATTCTCCCCCCTGATTGGCTGCGACGGGGGCTGCTCGAATCGATCTATCGATTACTGTTGGGTCGCTGGTGCTGCGGGTGGCGTCGCTGATTGGGTTACAGCAGCCAATCGGGGTCGTGCGTTCGAAACTCGTCGGGGTCCGGGTGTAGGCGCTTGTTCGCGCCACTGGCGTCGGGGCTCTCTCCAACAGGCCTCCGTCGAGGGTCCGTAAGGTGGCTCCCTCAGACGGTTATTTGTGACACTTTTTGCGTCTCCCTCGGCCCGCGGGTGTTACGGTGTCCAGTTTTTGACAGCTCGACTCCCGTTGTGTGCCACCTCGCGGTTTTGTGTGGAGATTCCGTCGCGAGGGTGGTCGGGGGTGAGCTGTCCGGGTCATCGGGGGATGGTCAGGTGAAACAGTGGCCAGTGGTGCGTGAGTTTCCGTTTCGGGAGTTAAATCTGGTGCTTTCCGGGAACCTCGGGGAGTTTGTAGGTTATCCCCGGGTTCTGCGGCGGTGTGGGTCTGGGCTGAGTTTCGAGAGGCTCCTGATCCGTTCAGGGAATTTCCCCCAGTGCCTCTGTGACGTCCGGGTGACTCCCACACCGTCTCCGGGGATAAGTCCTTCTTCGGTGCAGCTGCGGGGCCTCCGTTGGGCGACGGACCATCCTTCGTCACTGAGGGGTCTCAGGTAATTATGGGGTGTTATTTAAGGGATGTGGGTTGTGGGAGGGTAAGGGGGTGTATTTGGGAAGGGTGTGGGGATTAATATTAATCAACTGTACATTTTTCAGGTTGTTGAATCTTCGACGGCTGCGGTGGAAGCGTTCCGGGGCTTCGACGGGGAGACTGGGACGGAGGGTGGTTTGCATCAGGGTAGGGATGGGGGGTGGAGTACATTCTTATTGGTTATTTGAGTGGTTTAATGTTAAAAATATTCACTTAATCTAAATTTGTCGGGCCTTAGGATTAATATTTAATTGTAATGTTTCAGGTGCCGAGGACGCAGCGGGGCTTCGATCCGGATCGGGGAGACTTGTGACCGTCACGTCACAGTATATATATATATATTTCCACTTGGGATATGACGTTTGCATAAGTAGGGAGGAGGATTATATTTAATTTGGTAATTTGTTGTCCCTTCTACCGTTATATCCAGATCGGGATAGTTATCATGAATAGCAGAGCCATAGATACGGGTCGACAGTACCCTTCTGGGAGCGCAAAGCGTAAGGCAAAATATGAGAAGTAAAAAATGAAACAAGATACAATATCAAAAACACGCAAGCTTTATGATTTTTTTAACGTTCGGAGCGATGGTGCTGAATCCAACGAAATAGAAAAAAAAAATATAGGAGTCGCGTCTTCAAGCCAAAAAGCGGTCGAAAGCAAAGCACTTGCTTCCGACGTAGCAATATCTTCTACAAGTCAAAAACAATCCGATACAATGTACTCCATAATATTGGTGGAACGCCGAGCAACTTCAATCGAGATTATTGGATTGCGAAAAGAAGTAGTGAAGTGCAAAATATGAGCAGCGATTTCTTGAATTAAAAAAAAAAAACATACGATAAAAAAAATTAACCACGATTCTGTCAGTTTTATATACAATTTTATAGACTAATAATGGAAAACTCATTAGAGTCGTGTTTCCTAAATGTGGAAATAGTCTCACGCATATATTTATCTTTAATGATTGCCAACTGCAGCGGAGAACGTTCTTTTTCAACATTAAAGCGCGTGAAAAGTGAGTTGAGGAACACGATGGGACCAGATCGTCTAAATAGCCTCACTCTCATGAATATCGAATGCGATTTACTGAAAGAAATCGATTTCACTGGTGTCATCTCTAAATTTGCCAACGCTCAATCGAGAAAAGTCTTTTTGTCAAAGTTGTGTTTTATTTTATATTCTCTGTCAAACCAGGGGCCCCCTAATGAAATTTGCTACAGGCCCCGCGCAGGCTTAATCCGGCACCGTGATGATCTGAGCATCAAGATTTAGTCTACTGTTATGAACGCAAAATCTAACTACGGTCGGTAAGGAGGGCGCAGCGGGATTCCTCGGCGGAAGATCCGGTGAGGGCGCTCGCGTCGCCGTCTTTAAGGTTCGACGAGTGATTAATCGATTGCGTGAGCGATCAGTGAGAAATTGGACGCAGAGAGCGAGTGACCTGTTAACCGCGAGGCATAAAAATCGAGAGGGCGAAGTGCACGTGGCACGAAGTACCCGAACCGAGAGTGGAGTGCGATCGGGTCGAGTCCGAGACGGGTCGGACGATCGGGTGAAACCGAAGCGAGAGAGGTTCCCGCGAGTTCTTTTACTCCATGGTTGGAGCTGTATTTTTTTCGTTTCCGAGCGTACGTTTTGGGCATTGACGGCGATTTATTTTAAACGCATTTTCAAACTCCGTGGCGGGTTCATTTCTTTCGTTGATAATTATATCACCATCCTTTCGGACGCTGAGCAATAAAAAAAACGTCCATCGTTATAACGTAATTCTTGTGTTCTTCGTGAATTTAATTCCCCATCCTTCCATAGAATCTAAATTTATAACACTTATTACGTCCGGCGTAACAAGATATTGGATTTGCCCTGTTTTTGACCTTAGCAAATGCTAATTGGTCAGGGATACGGGCTGACGATTTGATTTAGAAAGAAATTTATTCTTAGATATTTATTTGAGATATTTATTGAGAATAAAGTGTAAAATGTATGTATGGGTTAGTGTGTGTGTGATAAAGGTCCGCGTGGGTACGCGTTACCTTTATATCTAAAACTAGTGTTAATTTAGTTAATAAAAGAATGGGAGTCCGCGTGGGTACGCGTTACTCCCGTGATTTGGGATGAGAGTCCGCGTGGGTACGCGTTACTCTCGGAGTTGGAAGGATGTGAGTCCGCGATGGTACGCGTTACCTTCGGGTTAGGAGATGAGAGTCCGCGTGGGTACGCGTTACTCTCGGAGTTGGAAGGATCTGAGTCCGCGTGGGTACGCGTTACTCACAAAGGGTAGTTTGGGAATTCGGAAAGAGAATTGAGAGGAAACTTACAAAAAGTTAGAGTCCTTTTTCTTTGAATTAAAATTGAAAATATTTATTAGTTAGGACTGGGCCCGAAATGATTTTAAGAGATGTTGCGACGTCGGAGCTTGAATTATTACTGTCTAAAAGACGCGTATGTGGCCCTTTTATACAATCTCGAGTCCACACAAAATATTAAACCAGGTTGGAGAGGTTAGTTTTCCTTATTCATTATTGGTTAAAAACATCGTCTCCCACCTTCTTATTTTCTAAGACGCGTTTCGCTTTTAAACTACGAAGCTAGTGGTAAGGGTGGGAAAGGGCAAATTTTCTTTGTATCTCATTGGTTAAAATGTCCCGTTTCCCACTTCTTAGTTTTATACAAAAGGTGAGAAGAATCTTATCCTTTCGAGCTGAAGGTCCAAGAACTCCCTCCCTTGTATCTTTGTAGGCCCCTTGAGAAAGGCCATACGCTTACGCCCGTGTTTGGAGGGTTGCAGTCCTTCAGGCGTCTGTGTGGTGGCGTTACGGGGACGTAACACACTTCATTTTTTCCTTTCATTTAAGGTCTGGTTTCCCAGCTCGAAAAGGACAGGATTGTGATCAGAAACGAGTTCATCTAGCGATTCCAATCTCGAAATGTTGCTCACATTTTTGTTTATCAATATGTATTGCAACGGTAGGCTTCTTCGCTGGTTGCGTCGTGAGCAGAGATGGGCACATTTGAATAAAAAAATTATTTAAATACAGGTTTAAAAACAAAAATCACTTGTATTTTAATCGGAAATAAATACTGAATGGAAAAGAATTTTGTATTTAAATCCGAGCTAAATACAAAATTCTTTTTCATCCTATATTTATTTCGGGGTCAAATACAAGCTACATAACCACTCGGCCGGTGTCTTGTTTACAAATGGTTCATCACTCGAGCCTTACCGGGGCGCCGAGTGAAGACCGAGAAGCATTTGTTATGATTTCGAAACGAATGAAAAACCATTCAAATCGTAAGTATTTCAAATACTTTTCCATTGGAATTCTTCCGAAAAAGAATTAATGCAAATTCTCAGTGAGTGTCTCCTACATTTTTTTATTTTCTTTAGGAAATTTAACATTTGTCGAAATAAATTCGTAGTAAATTGGAGAAAAAAATTTTAAAAATAAAAAAATAACATTTTTTTTTAAAATAAAAAAAAATTTCAACTTTTTTTCGAAATTTTTTTTTTTGATTTTTTTTTTTTTTCTTGACTGTCAGATGTGTCGGGGGTTGTGCGCGCTACGAAAACAGTTCTTGAGTTCATGTTCATGATGATGGTCTTATGAACGTCTCCTATTAAACTTAATTAAAATTTTAACTTCAATTCTCAAAAGATGACAGCACTTTAGCTGTCGGCTGTGGAGATAACCTCCACCTCGGTTTATTATTCCGATGCTTACCGTTTTCGTGGCACGGGAGCTGGGTTTGTCACTTTTTGCTTCCTTATAAAAGTTTTGTTTTCGGGACAACATTTTTTTTCGACATGTTCATGAAAACGTGTTCAAAATGTCCCAAAACATCTAAAAATCACATTCAGAAAAAATGTCCGGATGTATGTGTGTGTGTGTGTGCGTGTGCGTGTGCGTGTGCGTGTGCGTGTGCGTGTGCGTGTGCGTGTGCGTGTGCGTGTGCGTGTGCGTGTGCGTGTGCGTGTGCGTGTGCGTGTGCGCGTGCGTGTGCGTGTGCGTGTGCGTGTGCGTGTGCGTGTGCGTGTGTGTGTGTGTCTGTGTAGCATTGGTTTAACCATAATAACTTGAGAACGGCTTGAGACATCAAGCTGAAACTTATCACACATGTGAAGGGTTCCGGGCGCCTTGCTTCATTTAATTTTCGGAATAATTCATGCAGTTCTTCTGTTTTTACGTGATTTCTAAATTCTTCAAAAATCGATTTTTTTGCTCTATCTCGCACAATTTTCAAGATACCGAGCTCAATTTCAGCCAAATGTTAAACTTCTTCAAGAAGATGATTGGTACTGAATTTGAGCAAAATCCATGCAGAACTTTTTTTTTTAGAATTTGGAAATTGGTTGAAAAGTGTCGTGCGCACTCTAGCTTGCGCAATTTTCGAGATATCCGGCTAAAATTTAGTACAAAGTCACACTATTATCGAAAGATGTTTCGTATTAAATTTAGGCCAAATCCATCAAGGCGTTTAAATTTCATGCGACTTTATTTTTTTAGATTTGACATGGAATTCACCATATATTTATTTTGGACTAGATCGATTTACGAACGAATTTTATATGAAAACAAGGGTTCAAAGTTCAACCTTGCACATTGCTTCCTCATAATTTTTCACATTTGCCAAAGCTTCCTCTATGAGGAAGCCAAAATTGATTGACACAGTTCCTCATGGAGGAAACTCTGGCAAATGTAAAACATTATGACGAAGCAATGTGCAAGGTTCCACTTTTTCTCTTTTACCCTCATCTATTCCAATCCAATTGAAAATTATAGATGTATTACGTGATGGTTATTTTGTATTATCGTTATTAATCAACAACATTTTTTTGTCGACCTTATTCTCTATTGCAAGTGAGTGTCATATATCTCCATTTATATCACCCGCATTGCCCTTAATGGAGCCTCTTAACTTTGCATATAGCATGGGCAAGTCGGACACTCTTGCTAGAATGTATATGAAACTAAGGATTCACGAAAATAACTTTCACAATTACAAAAAGTTGAAACGTCATGATTTACAATATATTCTTCATCATTTGTATAGTACAAGCGAAATTATCACAGGATTATTTTTGTAATTATTGACTAACCATATCAGTGGACATGAAAATTTATACGAATAATATTATAAGCCATCTCACCACACATTAAGGTTCATATCAATATGATCACGAGCGAACCCAGTATTTTTCTCAAATATCTACGTATATAAAACTGTTTTGTCACTGACCGACTGACAGACAACGCACGGTTTAAACTACTGAAAATAGAAAAGTGGAATGGAAGACATGTCCCTTAGAGGGTGTAGAGATGCACTAAGAAAGAATTTTTTTAATCAACGCCTGAGGGGCTGTAATGGTGTGTGGGCGTGTGTAACTGTTGTTACTGTATCTCTGAAACTGCAATAAATAAAGGCGTAGTTGTGCATAGAGGTTTGCATTACACTGTAGGTGCTCACTGAAAAAGGATTCTTTTTAAATCAATCCCTAAGGGGGTGAATATGATTCGGGGGGAGGGGCGGGAGCGGGAAAACTTTACGATTACGTTTCCAAATCAAACAAAGTTTATATCTGAATTGCACGCGGATAAAATTGCGGTTAGCGACTAGTAGTAACTTTCTACTATTTTGGATTTCAAGCCGGACAAAAGACTAACAATAAATTGAAAAGTATTTTTTTGTAGTTGAAAAAAAAATTATGCCCATCCTTGGCCAGACAGTGTGATGAAATTCGTTCAAGGTTTATAAACGCATCGTTCAGAAGTCACTTCGGATAATTACGTTCATAGTTCACAATTACTTCTGTGAGAATCCAAGATACATATTAACTCTTTATTTGACTTGAGTAAAAAATGGAAAATACAATGTATTTTAGTATTCTGTCCGGCCTGAAATGCAAGATACTTTTTCACTTGTTGCTCGACTCGGGTCGTTATGTAAAATACATTGTATTTCGATATTTCAAGAGGGTCTCATTTATTTAAGTTCTGCGCAGGTTCATAAGCGCATGATTGTGGAGAAAAATGGATTGCCCGGATATGTTTACAATTACGCGGGATTTTTTTCTCCCGTATTTCAAAA
The DNA here is from genome assembly GCA_963971145.1 of Sussaba pulchella. NCBI lineage: Eukaryota > Metazoa > Arthropoda > Insecta > Hymenoptera > Ichneumonidae > Sussaba > Sussaba pulchella. The sequence continues at coordinate 2,799,656 of OZ020174.1, read as the reverse complement.
ATCACCTTAACCAAACTTCGAAGATGTCTGAACTGGTATCGAGGTATTTAAAAAAAAAATTGAGGCAAATCGCTATATACCAAATTTGGAATTTTCGAATTTAAAATTTTCAAAATTTTTAAAAATTGTCGAAATAATCGCAAATTTGATTTTTCATTTCAGGATAAAATTCTGTATTCAATTAAGAAAATAATGACCTCTTGTTCGTTAATTTATCTCAATTAGGGGATGAGTTATGTGCTTTCAAAGTTTCCATTGCACGAAAATCTGCAGTTTTTTTAGAATGTCGTATCTTTACCAAAAATCAAAATATCGAAAAATGCTTGAAATTTGGTCTGTTCTTTGTAAATACCAACAAATTGCCCAAGTTTGAACAAAATCGGCAAGGTCGAGGGTCAACTGCTGGTTGAAATGGGATGGAATGACCCTTATATCGAAAATGCACGCGGATAAAATTGCGGTTAGCGACTAGTAGTAAGTTACTATATAAACTTAATATAAACTTTGTTTGATTTGGAAACGTAATCGTAAAGTTTTCCCG
>OZ020174.1:2787025-2797025 GCA_963971145.1 Sussaba pulchella | reverse complement strand
AAAATTTCCAAAAAAAGTTGAAAATTTTTTTTATTTCTTTTATTTTAAAAATTTTTTTCCCAATTTACTCCGAATTTATTTCGACAAATGTTAAATTTCCTAAAGAAAATAAAAAAATGTAGGAGACACTCACTGAGAATTTGCATTAATTCTTTTTCGGAAGAATTCCAATGGAAAAGTATTTGAAATACTTACCATTTGAATGGTTTTTCATTCGTTTCGAAATCATAATAAATGCTTCTCGGTCTTCACTCGGCGCCCCGGTAAGGCTCGAGTGATGAACCATTTGTAAACAAGACACCGGCCGAGTGGTTATGTAGCTTGTATTTGACCCCGAAATAAATATAGGATGAAAAAGAATTTTGTATTTAGCTCGGATTTAAATACAAAATTCTTTTCCATTCAGTATTTATTTCCGATTAAAATACAAGTGGTTTTTCATTCAGTATTTATTTCCGATTTAAATAACGAGTGGTTTTTCACTCTGTATTTATTTCCGATTAAAATACAAGTGATTTTTCATTCAGTATTTATTTCCGATTCAAATAATGAGTAAAAATTCATTCGTTATTTGAATCCTCAATAAATACTGAGTGAAAAAGAATTTTGTATTTTTTTTTTAAAATACATTATGCCCATCCCTGGTCGTGAGCTGCTCCTTCGGCTTGTGGCTATCACCTATCTGTGGACCGTCGTGTGTTATAATCTGCGAGCGGGAAGCGGGTGTTTGAGCACCGTTTTCCGTTTCTCTGAGGAAGTGACGCGGGGAAAATCCGTTGTCTGTCTTTCTCTTATTAACGAGTGTAATATCGCGGAATCAGGGAGCGGGCTTATAAGGGCCGTTTCTCGTTCCCAACTGGATCAGGGAGCAGGCTATCGTGGATGCCGTTTCCCGTTACCACTCTTGATATTTCCTCGTTCTAATTAGCCGTGTCGTGGAAGAAAAAGGGGTCGGGTCGAGTTTATCATCAACTGAGAAACGAGTAAATTTACGTGTCATTTATTAAGTTTTGGAAAAGGTTTCATACTTTACTTGCGGCATGCGGCTCGCTCTGCGACTTCCGCCCGAATGCCTTCCTGAGCTTCGTCCTCGAGGCCCCTCGACTTCGTCTCCGGTCTGTGGCGCGTCGTGGGGGGTTCCGTTTAGTGGGGTATGGCGCCTGCGCGGTGTTGCTTTTCGAGTCTCAGGCCGGCTACGGTCGCGCCGCGTTTACCCCCGTCCGGGCGCCGTATGGGCCGTTGCAGTATATTGTGGTGGGTCTCATGTTATTACTTGGGTAACGAGTTCGTGTATCAGTCAACATAACTGTACAGTCATTAGCATCAACATATTTGGAGTGTATGAGTATGAGAGTTGTACAAGAGTATGAGAGTGGGGAGCCTCGAGCCTTGTCGACGTCCGTCAAGCACCGAGCAGTTGTATTACGGCAATAAATACGGTAACACCGAACAACCCGTGTCTCTTCGTTCATAAACAGAACAACTGGCGACGAGGTAAAGCTAAAGTACATGGCAAGCCTAATGACCGACAAAGAGAGCAGTAAACCTAAAACCGCATGGATCCAAGAATTAACAAAAGTAGGAGTGCAGGAACAATTGAGCAGCAGGGGGATCGAGTGGAACGAAGGGGAAAATATCGATACGTTACGCGCACGCCTGCGGGAAGCAGTGAAAAACAGCGCAGTACGGGAGCCACAACAGACAACTCAAAAAAGTGAGAAGGGGTTAACACCAGCAAGAATATTAAAAACGGAATATCGGAGCCAATTGGATTTTAAGCTCGGGGTCGATGATTGGGAACAATTTATAGAAAGGATTGAATTGTATTTCATGGCCAACGACATCACGGATGGAGCGAAGAAAAGAGCGATTCTGCTAACGAAAGTGAGTGCAGATACGTACGCCGAAATTCGAAAAGCGTGCGCACCAAGGAAGCCTGCAGAAACGGAATTGAACGTGATAATAGAAAAAATGATGCAATATTTCAAGCCGAAAGAAAGCGTGCAAGTGCTGCGAGAGCGAGTACGACAACGAGTGCAACTCGAGAAGGAGACCGTCGTACAATATATAGCCGCGCTGCAAGAATTAGCGAGAGATTGTAATTTCGCAGACGCAGACGTCATGGTGAGAGATCAATTTCTACATGGAATTCGTGATCGAAATATAAGCGTCGCGCTATTCCGAGAGCCACATCTGACCTTGGCTACAGCTACGGCAATAGCCACAGTGATTCAACAGAGCCAAACGAAGAGACACGGGTTGTTCGGTATTACCGTATTTATTGCCGTAATACAACTGCTCGGTGCTCGACGGACGTCGACAAGGCCCGAGGCTCCCCACTCTCATACTCTTGTACAACTCTCATACTCATACACTCCAACTCTCCTCCGCCAATTTTAGTCTTTAACGATGGCCTTTTCCCGTAGCCTTGCAGATCGTCACCGTTCCAGTCCCCCCCCCCCCCCCCCCCCCCCAACGCTGTGACCTCTTTATCCATTCCGATCTCGGGTTGTTTTATCCTGGGGCCATTTCTGTTATTAATATGGCAGTTCCAATCCGAGTGACGTGCGTTCAAATTACCTACTAGTAACATTTTATTTGCTATATCAAGTAAGTCTCTTAGATCTCCATTTCTAATTCTATTAACCGGTCTATTATATGCAGCGACGATAGTTGTTTTGTTTGCTAACTCTATACATAGGTGCTCTACTGTTATTGTCTGATTTGTCTGCTTCAATTAAAAATGTACATCATTCCTGATAATGAATGCTTCTCCGCCGCCACCATCGTCCCTGTCTTTACGCAGTACTGTGAAACCTCTGATTTTGATTTTTACATGTGCTTCAGTCTAGATTCGTTATCTAGGAAGATGCCAATATTTTTATCTTTTTAAAATTGTGTTACTCCAGCTATTTTATGCCTCAACCCATTAGCGTTCCAGCTCACTACATTGATTTTATGCATTATCATTTCCTAGCTTTGAGCAAAAAGTGTAAAAGACTTGACATTTTTCTAGCGCTGTAGTACATTGACTCATCTGACGGTTGAACGATCTTAGTAACCCTAGCATTTTCGAGATATCTACATGATTATCGAGTTCTTTCAGTTCCTTAATTAATGAGATGAAGTCAATCATGCCGTTGCTTGTGACGTTGGATTCGTTGTTGTTGATGATGCCATCTGAGATGTCGTTGGGAGTTTTGCGATTCTCCGGCTTGTTGGTATATATGTTGTTATTGTTGTTGGTGTCAGTGTTCCTGTGTTCTGACGTTCGTTGTTGTTGCCATCTCTGATTCCATATGGTGCTGGTTGCGTACTTACGTTAAATTTTTCTGCCGCAGCAGCAATTTTCGATGTTGTCATTCTTGCTAGTGTTTTAAGATCAACTTTGCAAGTGATTGATTTGGCTGGGTGGTCACCTTCGCAGTTGGCACATTTCGCGGGAGTAGTTTTGGCTTCGTACAGTCCTTCGTGTGATGTGATTCTGCACATTTGAGGCACTTCGGCAAGACTCGACAGTTAGCCGTAGCGTGGTGCCACTCCTGGCAACGATGGCCCTGAGTTCTTTTCCGTTCATTATAATATTTCTTCCACTGGACTTTCGTGTAGCTGACGTAACGGTGCTTTTGAGCCAGGGCGTTGAGGGTGATGTTGTTTTTGTAACTACCAAGTACAGAGGGTTTATGGTACCTGTCATTGCCTTGCATGCGACGACACTGAGGCCTCCTGCAATAAGTTCTGCTTCGATTTCTTCAGTATCAATGCCGTTGAGTAGGCAACGTATTACAAAGGCTTTAGTTTTAACTTTTTTATTTGTGTAAGTATGATATTCAGTTCAGTCGTCTAAGGTCGTCTTATAAATGCACTGGCTCCGTCTTTGACGTATTTGATGTCAAATACCCCCTTGATCGTATAAGAAATACCTCTGCAAGGTCCTCGTGTTTCTTGACTACTCCGTGCAGTACGATCGGGCTACGGCGGTTCGTTTTCATTATCGCTGGTTCTTGAGCACCGCATTCGTCTGTATCTACATCGTCGTCATACTCCATAGATGCATCATCGTCTTTGTTCTGGTCAGCTAGCGGACTGTATCGGTTTTAAAGCGGTATTACTTTGGGATTTCGTTGATGTCTTTTGGCATTACTCATTACTGCTTGGATGTTAGTTGCTTTCCTTTTGGAAACTGGTTTTATCAATGTGCTGAATAATAAGGCGATTTTAACGTTTGTGCATTCCACTTGGGTGAGTTGTTGCTTTGTCGCCTCGTCTTTGTCCACGATGGTTTGTGGTTGGATTTGTCACTTTTAACGTAAACTCTGCAGAGAAAATGCAGTATAAGTAATATTAGACTCGAATCATATCGAATTTGGAAAGAGCTCTGTAATCGCGTTGTTCTTGGGCACTACAAAAATTATGTTACGATATATTCTGCGTTTCGAAGCACGGATCGTTAACACTAGGTGCGAACCATCTGGCATTCGCGTCGTGACTCTCCGATTACTTGCTACCGGACGAGCTACGTGGCCGGCCGGAAATTGCCTTTTCGGTAGTCCTCATAAGCTGTTCGGAATATTTCGAAGTCGATTTTCTCGTAAGCTCCTGGCTATCCGGCCAAACGGCTTGGGGAATTGTTATTCAAGGGCTGACCTTTCAGTACGATAAGTATCGAAAATTACAAAAATGCTGATGACGTAGGATCTCCTTGTGATATCAATTGTAATGGGCCTGTTACTTTGTGGTTTTACGGAATTCAACTATTCCTTAGTTAAGACATATGACTTTTGTAGGGCGATATTATTTCGGCGTGCATATGTTTCGCGAGCGGACTTGTATGTGCGTGGTATGGGTGAGCTGCGTCGAGCGCGAGCGAGCGTTAGACCGTATGGGAATAGGGAAGCGTGTGCCTCGAACGATGTACGACTAATATATCGACGCTGCTTACGAAAACTAGCACGTTTCAGATTTCTTACGAAAACAAGCACGTTTCTAATTTCACCGCGAAAACTAACACGTTTCGATATTCGCCGCGAAAACTAGCATGTTTCGGCTTCGACCCCTAAAATAAGCAGGCCGAAACATGCTAGCTTTCGCGGTGAAGATCGAAACGTGCTAGTTTTCGTGGCAAAAGCCGAAACGTGCTAGTTTTCGCGGTGATGCGAAACGTGCTTGTTTTCGTAAGAAATTTGAAACATGCTAGTTTTCGTAAGCAGCGTCGATATGTCAAAGCGGTTTTTCTTGTAACTTTTATCATTAAACTATATTCTGATCCAGTGTGCATCCCTTTCATTCATTCCTCCACTGACCCGAAAACAGAAGGACTTGTTATAACAGATACAAGGGTTATTCCTACAATTGGTGTCAGAAGTGGGATCAGTGGTGGTTAAAAACGTGATCGGTGACGGGTACGGCGAAAACGACGACGGTGAAAATTCTCGAAAAGCAGCGACGAGGGTTTTTGCATTAACACGTTGAGCGCCACGCTGATTTTTAAGGAAGTCCCGGTCAGGCCACGCGCGCCAGCGCCAGCTAGCAGCGCCTGGCTGTCAGCCATCGGTGGCTGACGCGGCCTGAACGAAAAGTCTAGCGTCAGCCACCGATGGCTGACATGGCGCTCAACGTGTTAACGACGACAAAGATTCTTTAACGACGACGACGAGGATTTTTGCAACGACGCAGCGAAAATTCTCGAAAAACGACGGAGACAGCGATAGAAGAAACGACGAGAATCTTCGAGAGCGTGTGGAAAAAAAAACAAACGAAGGTTGAAGTGACAACGAAACGATGGCTGAAAAGCAGAGAGAAATTGAAACGTTAACCGGTGCTGAAATAAAGAGCATTTTAAAGGCGAAAGGACTAAGTATTGGTGGTACTAAAGCAGAGCTAGTGGCACGACTCAAGGCGGCCGATCCGGAAGGAGAGTGGGCGAGTGCGGCAAACGTTGGTGATTTAAATCAACCACGAGACGACGCAGCAGATCTCGGCGCTGTATCTCTGAACTATCAACGAGAGGCCGAGTCGGCACGACGAGAAAAACAATTTGTTGTGCAACCAGCACACTCCAAGATCTTTCTTTTTCCCGAACGAAATTATCCTCTGAAACAAAACGCAAAAGAACAAATGTTAATTATTCAATACTTATTTAACCCGTAAATAATCGCATAAAGATTAAGTGTTACCGACACTTACGTTTATTATTACTACTTACCGTACGTACGCGTATCGCCCGTCGATAAGGTAAATTCCGACGTAATAAAGAGCCGCAGGAGTAATCCGACAGGCGGCGTTGCGCGGAATCTGTTTCCTTCGATCGCCCAGGGGCCCGCAGGCGCCTAGGCCGCACCTGGCTACTTCGTCGCTCTTCGAGCCGCCGCAGGGCTCTTGCGGGTATATAAGGCCGAGCGCGAGCCACCTCGAGGCCAGTCTTTCCGCCGCTGATGAAGTGGTTGCTGGTCCTACCCTACATTCTCCTTTCTACCACTGCAAAGTGGCACCTCTCCTTCTACCACTGCAAAGTGGCACCTCTCCTTCTACCACTGCAAAGTGGCACCTCTCCTTCTACCACTGTAAAGTGGCCATTCTCCTTCTACCACTGCAAAGTGGCCCCTCTCCTTCTACCACTACCCCTCCCTACCATCTTTTGTTTCAGATGCCGAAACAGGACAACGCATACCTCCGTCGAAAGCTTCGGCGGGCGAGTCGCACCCGGACTCCCGGTGCCGTTTTTTGTGTCCAGCGAAGATGCCCTGACTCCCGCAACCCTTTACGCGTATTGGGGGCAGCACGGCCATTTTTTGGGATCGTACCCGTATGGTCGGCCCCAAACGTCGCTACTTCTCTACCTCCTACTCCCGTCTTCTCCCCCCCCCCCCCGACCTCCCTCACCTCCCTGAGGCTGAGGCTCCTCGTTCTTTTGACGAGGAGTTTCTCGCCCTGTGGGAGGCGGTGGAGGCCGGGGCGGAAATCTTTACCCTTAAACCGATATCTCCAATCGGCCCTACTCCTCCACCTTCTCCTTACATTCCACAAAGTATAATCTTAGAGTCAGAGAATCTTCCCCCCGAATATATTCCGACCCGAAACGCAACTCGGCCACAACCCCCCAGCACGCCTCGTCGGAAACCGAGCACCTTAATCCGGGACTCGCCCGTGAGGCTTCCGCGGGTGTAAGAAAAAAAAAAGAAAAACCAAAATCTGTCTCGCCTTCATGGCACCTACCTCGATCGGCATGTTACCTCGACCATCACGGTCCACGTTATTCATTACCATTTTTGCGATTAATAAATATAAAAATTTTATGTCTCATTAAAACCAGCATTTCTGTATTGGTGATTTATCCTCCCATACTCCTCCCACCATACGCATATTGTTGCATAACAAATTAATGGCGGAACTGAGACGAGCGCAACAAGAGATCGAGACGCTGCGACGTACACGTACTCTCGAGCACGAGGAAGCCATCACCAGTCGAAACGGACGAATCTCGGACGGAAGAGCAGTATCGCCAACCACGATTACGACGAAGGTGAATATGACGACGATTGCAGATATTCTCAGCTATTTCGAAGGCGACTCGGAGCAATACGAGACATGGGAAAACCAAGTCGTGTTTCTCAAAGCGGCGTACCGAATGGAGAGCGACATGGTAAAGCTTCTCATCGGAATGAGGCTTAGGGGCAAGGCGCTGGAATGGTTCCATTCCAGTCCAGTGTATATTAGGTTGACAGATGACGAGCTTTTGGCGGAGTTGAGGAGCATGTTTTATCTTCCCCCAAACCGACTAACTCTACGACGACGCTTCGAAGGACGTATCCGGCAAAAGAACGAGACGTTTCACGATTACGTTCACCAAAAAATAATTTTGGCGAACCGTGTCTCGATAAACGAAGAGGATATCGTGGGCTACGTAATCGAAGGGATTCCGGACGCGCATTTACGAGATATTGCGCGTGCGCACCGATTTCCATCCAAGGAGTCGCTGCTCTTGGCGTTTGAGCAAATTACGTTGAAGGACAGCGGGCACGCGACAACGTGGCAGAAGGCGAAGTCCAACGACGATCAGCGGAAGAACGAAAAGCGTGAAAACTCGAGTAATGTAATGGGTGAGAAAAAAGGAGCGAACGACGACAAAAAGAAAGGTATTTGTATTGTGTTTTACTGATACCCCGAAGGGTTTACAGGGCATTCTCTTCGCTCCTTTTTACCACCGCGACTCCTTCTCAGCCCCGCTCCCTCGACTCCCGGAACTGGAGCTTCGTCGCGACACGCTAGATGACCACAACGGGCATACAGCTATAGTCGTAGATCGTACGTCCTATAGCTGGAGCTTCGTCCATGCGCCTTGTTGTGGTTACCAGCGGTACAACAGTCCCGAAGTCGAGCTTGCGATAAGGCTGGTAGCCTTTTTGGATTGCCAGACCAGGGCGCTACCCTTTCCTGGACCTACTTATTGAAGTGGAATCCGAACCACTGCCAACTGTACCGAATGCCGATACAGCTGGTCGGTCGTTGGTTCGCCTCCCGGTTACCGCTACGTCTTTTCGGCGAGAATGTAATTATTTTCACCGAAAAGTACGCCCGGACCGGGACTCGAACCCACGACCTTCCGATGCTCAGGCTATCACGCTAACCACTGAGCCAGAGCACCGGTTCCAAAAAGAAAGGTATTGTAAGGCGTTTCAATTGCGGTAGTCGAGAACACGTGAGCGTAGCGTGTCCCGAAAAAGCGAAAGGTCCGAAATGTTTTGAGTGTAGCGAGTATGGTCATGTAGCATCAAAATGTCCGAAAAAAAATAAAGTGGAAGCGAATTGTTTGACGACTAAAACGAAGACGCGTAAGCACTTGAAAGATGTCAAAATTAACGACGTTCTTGTTTCTGCTATACTCGATACGGGGAGTGATCTGACGATAATGCGGGCTGATCAGTACGTTAAAATAGGCGCACTGAAATTGATCCGTAAACAAACTCCGTTTCGCGGTATAGGCGAGGGGACAAACGTGACATTGGGAGAATTTAACGCAAATATTGCAGTCGATGGTCACACGTACGATATTTTAATTCAAGTTGTTTTAGACGATCTCTCGAGAAACGCGTTGTTGATCGGGCGAAATTTCCTCGACGAAGTCGAGTTACGTGTAAAACGAGGAGAAGCGACGATTAGTCCGTGTGATGAGACGTTCGAAAACGATGTACCCGAAGTATGTAGAATCGTTGTGTTTGACGATTGCGAAGTAAATTCCGTCGATTTATCTTCAATTAATGACGAGAAAACGCGAAAAGTGGTTCGAGAAAGTATTGACGAATACCGACCGATAAAAACTCGCGAAGTAGGCGTAAAAATGACCATTTTGTTGAAAGACGAAGAGCCGGTTTACCAAAGAGCCAGACGATTAAGCAGCGTTGAAAAAGACGACGTAAACGCGCAAATAAAAGAGTGGATCGATAACGGTATTGCAAAGCCGTCAATATCGGACTATGCGAGTCCGATCGTGTTAGTTAAGAAGAAAGACGGATCGAACCGGATTTGCATCGATTATTGTGCGTTAAATAAAAAGATTATAAAAGACCGATATCCTCTGCCGCTGATCAAGGATCAGTTAGACAAGCTGCAAGGCGCGAGGATCTTCAGTACGTTAGATTTAAAAAATGGGTTTTTTCATGTTGAGGTCGATACGGTGAGTCAAAAATATACAGCGTTTATAGTTCCGGACGGGCATTACGAATTCATGAGAGTTCCATTCGGTCTGTGCAACTCACCAGCCGTATTTCAAAAATTTGTAAACGTCGCATTTCAAGACTTGATTCGCGAAGGCGTAGTACTTACGTATATGGACGATATTATTATTCCGGCAGCAGATTGCGAGAACGCGTTGAAGAATTTACAGCGAGTTTTAAGGGTAGCGAGTCAGTCGGGGTTACAGATCAATTGGAAAAAATGTAGTTTCCTGCAACGAAGAGTTGAATTTTCGGGACATGTTATTGAAAACGGACGCGTGCATCCC
>OZ020174.1:2779525-2782025 GCA_963971145.1 Sussaba pulchella | reverse complement strand
TGTACGCCATGACATGACCATGACCAATTGTCGTGCGTCCTCTCAGGCCCAATTCCCAAGGGGCCTATCGGCGCCCGTTACAACGCCCCTCCAGACCCAAACGCGCTTCTCAGATGTAAGTTTGGGGCTCCGAAAATAACGGGTGTTGATTTCCTGTAACTTACAAAGTAGATTAGAAGGGAGTTATCACCCCCCCTGGGACAATTGGATGTTACTTTTCTTTTTCTTTTTCCTCCTGAACTCCTTTGGCTTTCGTTCCCCTTTATTTTTCATTGTACTATTGATTTCTTTATAAACAAAAACTTTTTTCGAGGGACAACTTGTGTTTATTTTATTTTATTTTTTTTCCGATTTCGACGACGAATTACAAAAATATAAAATTATGGTATAAATATATTATCTCTGTTACTTCAAAAAAAAATTTTTTTTTCTCTTTTTTTTTTTTTAAATTCTAAAATTCGTTGGATGAGGGGTGGCGGGGTCATCAGTGCCACAATTTCTGACACCTCCAATTCCTCAAATTTCCTCTCTTTCTCTCGACAGCTCCATTGAAGAGCCTCTTCTTCTCTTTTGAGCATTTGCTCCTGCTGGCGCCTATTGCGGATGCGGCGGCGGATCACCCACTCGCGGAGTCGATCCCTATTTGACCGTATTCTCGGTAGGGTGATTTTTGTTAGCCGCCAGGGTGTCGCGACGATTTCCTCCACCGCCCTCCTTTCCTCCTCCCATCTTTTTTTTTCTTCATCACTCGCCTCCTTGGTTTGGACGCCCTTGTCCTTTTTTATTTTGAGGGTCATTGTCCTGGTACCCCTTACTCCGCGTCGACCTCCCGTCACTGACTCCCATGGCTGTGCGACTATCGTCCGAACTTCGTTGGGAGTAGCAGCCGGTTGATCGACGCCAATGTGCGGGGTGTTGCATTGGAAACGCGCTACCCCTATCGTAGCGTCCGTCTGCGATCCTCGTTCCATTCTTATTATTTTTATTATTTTTTATTTTATTTACTGTAAGAAAACGTAATGACACAAAAAAAAATACGCTCCCTTTGATTCTCAGGCTTTTCCATGATCTCCTAGACTTGTTTCGTTGTGCAGGCCCCTCTCTAGTTGGTTGGATTGATTTTCCAGAGGTTTGTTGATTCGGTTTTTTTTTTTTTTTTTTCCTTAATGCGGTATGGCCCTTCGTGAATTAAAAAGAGTTTCGCTGTTCTTTTATTCACTGGGTCGCTTACATTACATAGACAGGCTAAGTCAAGCTTGTTTTTGTGAAATTCCGATAGCTTGTGCCCTTTTTCGTAATGCCCGGCCCACGGTGTCCCCTTTTTCCTTATATGTTCCCTTGTTGACCCTAACTTCCCTTTTATCCCCTCCCCTACTGGTCGGTCTACTCGGATCCATTTTTGCCCATTTATTTTAGGTTCTTTATCGATTTCTTGCTGTGGTCGGATGGTTCCGTAAAGCTGGCTTCGTTCCTCGGCTGAGATTTGAGTGCATTCTTCTATCTTTTTCATCCCTTTTTCCTTGGTCCTAATGTCCCCCTCATCTGTCGTAATTCCGATATTTTATATTCCTTGTTGGATGTCCTTGGGCTTATCTTCTTCTGGGTTCGAGTTTGTTCCTTCTCCCTCTTCGCTCGTGGGAGTTCCGTTCCTACCTTTGGAGGTGTGAGTGGGATCGTCAGTTGTCCTGCAGGGATCAACCGACCTAATCGTCACCACTCCCATCTGTCCTTGGCTTTGGAAACGGAAAGTTCCCATATCGAGATCAATTACTCCCTTCAATTCCGTTAAACAATCGATCCCCAGAATACTGTCCCTTATCAATCCTGGAATAATCAAATATCCTACTCCTATTACCAACTCTCCGATTCTCGTCGGTGCCATTATTTGTTTTTTTACCTTGATAGGCCTCCCGCGCAGTGCCCCTCGGACACTCACTCCGCTCACTGGAAGTGCCGCACAATCTCGCCAGGAATTCTTATTGGCTTCATAAAACTTCTCCGATATTGCCGTCACTCTACTTCCCAAATCTACGAGTGCCGTGGTTGTCACTCCTTGAATTTCCGTTGTAACAACCGGGCATTCTACCACCTCGGTTTCTCGAACTTCTCCTGTCTCCTCTAGCAAGTCTTCCCTCATTTCCGTAAACATTGTATTGATAACCTTGCTTTTTCGTTTTTTATTTTTCTTTTCCGTTGCACTTACCCCTTCGTCTTTATTGTCGTTGGGTAGGGTAGGCAACCACACTTAATTCCCCGGCTTTATTCCTGAAGTGGATGCCTGCATCTCTGCTGGGTTTTCTTGACGAGTATTCCATGGTCTCGGTGCGGCTGGTCTGTTTACTCCGTTACGGCTGGGTTCGTTCCGTCTTGAATTTACCGGTCCTGCTTGGTCAAATTTGTCCAATAACAGTATCAGTTGTTCCAGGGTATCAATCCCTCGCGCTATCATGGCAGCCCGGATCTCTTCCGAGAAATGCCGAGACAGCGCAGAGATGATTTC
>OZ020174.1:2750929-2776825 GCA_963971145.1 Sussaba pulchella | reverse complement strand
CTCACAATCAAAGCTAGCAGCTGGTTGAATAATCCATTTGGTAGTACCCGTTGAAATCGGTGGAGCGACTAAAGCCTCATCAGATTCATCGTCTGCAACAAAAATGCAAATAATTTATGTAGTAAATATATCTCTTCAGTCTGCTTGGATAATTCATTAGGGATGAGTAGTTCAATGCTAGTTTTGTTCAACAAATGACAACCTTTAATTCGATGATGATAGTATATTATGTCACGTACCAATGGTGAGCTTGATTCGAGAGCAATAATTGTGCTCGGCAATAATACGGGTGCCATTCCAGGTCTTAGAACCCACAGCACAATTCTCTACGATCGTCTGAGTATCCACGTTTTGTGCCACTTCATCGTTATTGAATATTGATGGGACCGCAGTTAGATCAAGTCGACGTTGCTTGTATGGTGCTTTAAATACAAGGGTAATTAGTTAAAATAACTCAAATTGCTAGCTTTAAGCATCAACGGGAATAAGAAGGAATAGTATGTCGAATTTTGTTATATTGTTACGTCCGGCGTAACAATATATTGGATTTGCCCTGTTTTTGACCTGAGCAAATGCTAATTGGTCAGGGATACGGGCTGACGATTTGATTCAGAAAGAAATTTATTCTTATATATTTATATTTGAGATATTTATTAAGAATAAAGTGTAAAATGTATGTATGGGTTAGTGTGTGTGTGATAAAGGTCCGCGTGGGTACGCGTTACCTTTATATCTAAAACTAGTGTTAATTTAGTTGATAAAAGAATGGGAGTTCGCGTGGGTACGCGTTACTCCCGTGATTTGGGATGAGAGTCCGCGTGGGTACGCGTTACTCTCGGATTTGGATTTTTAATGAAGGTCCGCGTGGGTACGCGTTACTCTCGGAGTTGGAAGGATGTGAGTCCGCGAGGGTACGCGTTACTCACAAAGGGTAGTTCGGTAGTTGGGAGAGAATCGAGAGGAAACTTACAAAAAGTTAGAGTCCTTTTTCTTTGAATTATACTTGAAAATATTTATTAGTTGGGACTGGGCCCGAAATGATTTTAAGAGATGTTGCGACGTCGGAGGTTGAATTATTACTGTCTAAAAGACGCGTGTGTGGCCCTTTTATACAATTTCGGGTCCACACAAAATATTTAACCAGGTTGGAGAGGGTAGTTTTCCTTATTTATTATTGGTTGAAAACACCGTCTCCCACCTTCTTATTTTCTAAGACGCGTTTCGCTTTTAAACTACGAAGCTAGTGGTAAGGGTGGGAAAGGGCAAATTTTCTTTTTATCTCATTGGTTAAAATTTCCCGTTTCTCACTTCTCAGTTTTATGCAAAGGGTGGGAAGAATCTTATCTTTTTGAGCTGAAGGCCCAAGAACCCCCTCCCTTGTATCTTTGTAGGCCCCTTGAGAAAGGCCATACGCTTACGCCCGTGTTTGGAGGGTTGTAGCCCTTCAGGCGTCTGTGTGGTGGCCGTACGGGGACGTAACAATATCATAGAAACAAACAAGCTACATAACCTTACCTCGGCGATAATCCGACCATCGGAGTCGCGTTTGATCCACTTCGCGAGGATGTAACGGGCCTTAAAATGCTTCTCGCAAACGTAGTCTGATAAAAAACGTGGTCTGGTAAAAACAGACCGTGAGGGATTGCAGCCTGCCATTTTTCATACCGCTCACTATTTGCCGGTACTTTGAATATTAAATTTTTTTTATCCGGTCCGGCTTGCAGCTCGGTACAACGCACTCACGCGGCATGGTACCATCTAACCTGAATAGAAGCTTTTCTTAACACTGGGTACAACCGATAGCAGCGCCGCTCTGAATGGTGGCCCGTGACGGAATAAAAAATGGGGTCACTAAGACTATGACCAGGGGAACGACACTCTCAATTATTAGGGGGTCGCAAAATGATGCCTCGCTGCTACGTGGCGCTAGCAGTACTGTGCCCGATATGAGCTATAGCGGCTAGGTGAGCTATAGCGGCCATAACCGGCTGCTTCGAAATATATTATTGCTATAGCGGCCATAACCGGCTGCTTCGAAATATATTATTGAAAACTAAATCGCTTCGGATTCGTGGCGTAGCCCGAAGTACAGCCGGGCACAACGCAATGCGGCATCGTAAAACACGACAATTACTTTACCCTTAATTTATTTTACATTATTTATTGAGTAAATATTACAACCAAAAAAAAATCTGAAACGTCACAGACGAATGCTTTGAACGGTTTGGAGGGTTAGGGGTATTCGAAACAGTTCAGAGCGTTCAGAGTTCATATTTTGTCGGTGTTGGAGCGATAGGAATAATCACAATAGTAAAACACATCGGGCACACAACAGCCAGCGCCACTATTGGATTAGTTTCAGTGAGGTCAAAATGGGGCCCACTTTCTATAAGAGGGGGAGACGCAGTGGCCAAGTGGTTACGTGCCCGGGTTACTACCCAGAGGTCCCGGGTTCAAATCCCAACGCCGACACCAACGAAAAAAATTATTCTATGTGTTTTTTTTTTGTTGTTCTCCCGGTGGTTCGGAACCCACCGTTACGAGAACTGTAGGGCCAATGATACATCGACCATGTTAATGTATCACTATAGGGATGCTTTCAGATTTCTATATACGTTTTAGTCCATGGCCGTATGGTCAAAGCTGCTGCAGAGCAGCGACCGGAGCCAGTCCCAACTAAATAACTAGCTAACTAACTTTCTATAAGAGAAATAGGCGGAGTGTCACCCCTCTGACCATTACCAACCATTGAAATCCGGCTTTGTTTCCAGACCTTTATATACGACCGTAACTCTGAGGCCACGGGCTTACATACAGGTCTTGAAACTAAGTTGGTGGGGGGTAGTTTGCTTAACGTCTCCTAACTGAGGGCAGGTTGTAGCCACCAGGGCCGCGCTACGAGCGGAGGATCATTCAATGCCTGCGCCATGCGCATGCTATACTAACCCGGTACTAACTTATTAAAGCGTAAACTCGAGCGATATTGAAAATTGAATATAAAACAGAAGATACAAAACTGCTAAGGTAGCTTTCCCCCACTACCAGATTTCGACTTCGTTTCAAGACCTGTATATAAGACCGCGTCTGAGGCTATCTCTCCTTAACTTCTCATCTCTGCCGTAACAGTTACGTAACGACTCTTTGACCGTGCGATCGTTACTTCGAATCAATACAGATAGCAGCTCATCACTGTTACGGCGCCGTGCTGCATCGCGTATACTCTTGTTTGAGATTTTTTACGCGAAATATCTCAAAGACGTCATAATGACACCGGACAGCTGAACGTTTCGCGATTTGTGTAATGTGAGTCTGATACAGTTTTTGTGTGCCAAAGAAATAAGGAAAATATTTTTGGGCGATGCAGTGACAACAGTGACTCTAATATTAGGGGAGAGCAGTGATGGGCAAATCTGTACTTCAGAAGTACGAAGTACAAAGTACAGATGTACTTTGTACTGCGGCGTTCCCGCAGTACAGAGTACAGTTGTACTGCGTACTGCGGCGTTCCCGCAGTACAAAGTACAGCTGTACTTTGTACTTCGGCGTTCCCGCAGTACAAAGTACAGTTGTACTGCGTACTGCGGCGATCCCGCAGTACGAAGTACAGCTGTACTTTGTACTTATTCGGTACTTCAAGTACAAATGTACTTCGGGGCTGCCCAACACTGGGGGAGAGTATGATATCCGTGGCGCCGTGGTTTGATGCTTTTTTCGTATAAAACACTCCAAAATAAAACGAAAATGAAGAATAAAATTTTTTGATATCTCGCTTAGTTTTCGAGTTATCGCATTTTTTTCGTTTTATTTTTTGTCTGAATTTTTTTTTCTTGCCCGGTTTCTTTGATGCACTTTTTGTATAAAACACCACTAAATAAGGGAATATTAGAAGAGAGTCTGATATCCTTTTTTTTGTATTATTTACAAAATATTCGCACCTTCAAACGATATAATACGTCGTGTAAAATTCAAATATTTCAAATCAGAAATTTCTTCTGATTTTTTCCATGGTTAAATGTATTTTTCCTCGAGGCTGTCTTCCACGACAGAAAATGGAGACTGCGTAGACTGTGTATCCTCGGGATACCATAGGAAAAACCATGCATTTATTCCTACATCACGAGATTATATGCTGGTGAAGAAATTCTCTTTTGCCAAAGAAGCCGTGAATTTCAAAACGAAAAAAGAATCCGGCAAAGGGAAAAAGTAAAATAGCGTGCCTAGCGGCCCGAATCAGAACTCGACCATCGTGGACTGTGTATTCTCGGGATACATAGTCTACACAGTCTAAATTTTCTGTCGCGGAAGACAGCCTCGAGGAAAAATACATTTGACCAGGAAGGAAGAGGGAAGGAGACCGATCAGCATTCCAGCTTCTTGCCAAAACCTGCGTGGAAATTTGCGGCTCTTTACGAGTACCACATTCTGCCACTTGCAGTGCAAGTGTTCCACGCCGGGTCATTTGGTGGCATGGTGGGGGTTCGTTTACCCCTGGGCTGCGTTCTGAATCCCTACTCGAGTCAACTATAGTTAACTCGCGTCGTTATAATTCTATTACTATAGTTATACTATAGTTGACTCGAGTTGGGTTTCAGAACGCAGCCCTGATGCCCCTCATTTTGCGAAGGCGTCGATTTGAAAAAATGTCGTGTTTTATATCTGGGTGCAAAACCGGTTACAAATCGGAAAAACGAAAAAATAAAGACTTGGGAGTTAAAAATCCAAGTTTGTTCAAACCATATACGGTAAGTTTCTATTTTACAATGTAGAGCTACGAAACTTATTAGAAAAAATCTTCCATAAACATAAACTAATTTACGAAGTAAGGGGTGGTCAAAGGCGTGAGAAAATAGACATTTTAAATACTATTTTTTCATGTTTTACATATTACATATAAAATAAATATATTCAACAAGTTATCCTGTGGTATTACATCTTAAATATAAAACATTATACCTACAACAGTTGGAATTTTTTTTGTCAATTCTTATTTTCTTATGCTTCTACTACCCCTAACCTTTTAAGTAACCCTTGGTGGATCCGACTATATAAAAAATACAGCGACAATTTTTGGTAGGAAAGTGAAAATTTTAGATTTAATTTATGGATGAATAATCCAGCCTATTATCATACTTAATTCATACCGTCAGTGGATTCTGTAATGTTTTAGATATTTAATATCATATTACATTGAACTCAACGCACACATTTTTTCTTACAATTCGTGTAATTGGAATGCTAAATGGAACGAATACATAACATCTTATGATTGTTTATGATTTTATTATGTAAAATGTTTGTCAAAAATAGAGATACGTCCCAGTAAACACGTGACCCCCATATGACGTCATAGATAGGTCACACAGAGGTCATAGAATTTTTACATAGATATGACATAAAAATGACTTTATTAATGACTTTGATGTGATGTCATATAGTATGACATCATTATGACATAGTACTGAGCTAAAATTTGACTTTTATATGACGTCATAATTGTGACTCAAATATTACGTAAATATTATATCCTATCCCTATCATACTGTGACGTCACATCAAAGTCATTAATTTATATACTATTTACGTAAGAAATAAATCATAAATTTACATAAATTACAAGTCATATTCTGACGTCAAAGTGGTATCATAATACCGTTATTTGCTTACGTAAGAAACAGCTCATATTTTTACGTAAAATTGATGTACGATGAACGTCATACTCAAGCATCAGCTTCGGGTCATTCTCTTATATACAACTGACATAATATTAATGTCACGACTGTATGAAAATACACAATGCCCTTATTAATGTATTAGTTGTATTATGTATTGATTTAATAATCGATTAGTGAAATTTCGGGTATGACGTTCTTAATTTTTACTTTTATATTTTGTGTCTAAATTTCACTTATACCGCGAATTCTCCTTAAATGCAAACATTAAATATATTTTTAACATAAAACAGATCGGGATTATTATAAATAAAATGTATATACCAATTGCAAAATTAATTATTGTATTGTAATAAAGGTACAGTAACAAAATAATCACTATTCACAATTGGAAAACATAAACATTTTGACTTTACAAGGTCTGTTGTAATAGTTATCAATTCTGGATGAACACGCTTTTTTACTAAATAAATATTGAATTCTTTAGAGTCGCAGAGTTTTACAAATAGCGAATCAAATTCAAATTATTTAAATTTTTTTTTCATTTCGGATTAAACAGAAAGTTTAATTTTTCAATTCATAATTTTCCGATTACGAATTGAAAGTAATTTTTCTAATAATGTGAATTATTTCTTATGTCAGTTAAATATCACATTGTTGTAAGCATTTAATAATTCTTCTTATCACCATGACATCGGAGTTATATCATCAAAACTTCAGGTATTTTATAATCATGTCATCAAGACGTCACAGTTATGTAAGCGTTTGGACCCAACTTAACATCAATATATTACCTCAAATTTATGTCATATGTGACGTCAACTAAATGACAAGTAAGTCAGCTGGACGTCATATTTTTGTAAGCATCCGATAGCATCTTTACTTTCCTATAACATCAGAGTTATGTCATTCTGACGCCAGTTAGGTCATAATGGTGTCAACCTGAGGTCATATTTACGTCATCTATCTTACGTAAAAATCTTACGTCAGGAAGTGGGAAATTGTGAGTCATATATGACTCATATATGACTCACATCTTACGTAAATCATGACGTGGCATGACGTCATTCTGACATTAGTTTTACATAATTGTGTTCACTGGGGTATACACATTATTTGGTGCCTTATGATTATTATTATATAAAAATTTGTTTTTTATATTTACAAATTATTTTCATTATGGAGTCTGACGTTATGACTCACCAATTTCATTACTTTTTTTTGTGTAAATGAAATCCAAAAAATAGAATAAATGATTAATATACAAATACGAAAGTAGTTCGTAAAGATGTAGCGGAATACATATTACAATTCAAGCATATCAACGGTTTTCAATAGTTCACTAAATTCATCGGTACTATGTATGTGAATAAATTTGGAGAAAGGCATTTTATTATCATCCAAATGAACGACCACCCGTTCGTCGGAGAGTACAGCAACTCTTTTCCTCACTCTGTAATCTAGTTCAACTTTTTGAAAACCAAAGAATGATTCGTTTCCTTTTAAAAACGACCATTGTTCTGATGGCAGACGAATGGAGTCCAAACATTTCTGTAAATATTTGAAGGAATCTTGGTGGCTTTTATCCTTACCCCTACAGCACAAATTATTGCATCAGCATTGCAGCGATGTTTTTAGATTGCAGTTGCAGTAAAATATTCCATCAACGCTGCATCGACATTTCTAATTTCAAATATTGTAATGTTGCACTGCAACATTGCAACAGCGTTGTAGCGACATTTTTTTCAAAGTATGGTTTCTATTTCAAAAACACACGTTGTGCACCATAGTGCCACAATTTTAGAATTTTCAATAATTTTTTTTTGTTTTCGGATGTCCCCCTCCAAATCCTATAAGCTTCACTCGAATTATATTTCAATTGGACCTTTATTTTTCATTAAAACCGAAAGTATAAATAAAAATGGAACACCCTGTATAACGTGCGCTGATTACGATCAATCCAGGTAAAATGATATCACATAGACTTAGAATTCAAAATATTCAATTTTATTGCTTCTCATACCAATTAATGTCGTAGTAGTATGTCGAAAAATGTCGCTTTTGTTGAGCGTTTCAATTTGCACATTTTTTTTTACCTGAGATATAGGCCATGGGGGTTTGTGGGCCATGTTGCCCCGTCTGCGCGGCAGAACACGAATAGGATATGAATGAAAAAACTGTCGAGATTAATGTTCAATTAATGTCAAACAACGAGATCCTTACTTCTATTTCATTGTGTATGCTTTCATTATTAGCTTAGTTGAAAATAGCACTAGGGTTTCATTATGTCGTGTCGATTAATTGTCAAATTTTTTGGAAAAACATAATTCCGAGGTGTAATCCGTAATTTCGTTATGCGGATGCTACATTCGTATTCACCCCCGCGACGGAAAGAGAGGTTGGGTCGTCGAATAACGCGATTGGCCGCGGCTGAATTGCCAGCGTCGTCCATCTTCTTTGTCCATCACTCCTCTCCTGGCAACTCTCCTCCGCTCTCCCCTTCACTGCCTGTTCATGCCCGTTCAACGATCGTGCGCAATACGTTTGGCGTGTGAAGTGGTTCGAAAAAAATGGAATTAACGTGTTGTATCTCTGAAACGGAATGCCAACGGAGAAGAAGTTTGCCATCGTCGAATCCGACGATGGTTTACAAATTGTTCCGACCCTGTGGCTCGATGAAGATGCGGGGAAAAGCTGGTGGCCGAAGTTCCTAACCTCAAAATGGTCAATTGATAGAGCTATCCATCGTCAACTGCAACCCACAAATGAGCCCGATCATTGGATAAAACTGAATGTAAAACGGATCTTTGGAAAGACAGGTAAGTTTGAGGCAATCAAAATAAAATAAATAAAGAATAAATACTCTATGGTATAATAAAAAAATGTTTCATTAGTCCACGATGAAAAAGTTGTGGACGGACCCGCTTGCCGAACTCTTCAGCTGGGACGGACGAAAGAAAAAAAAGCCTTCAAGTTATCGCGGACGGCCAAACTAATAATAAGTTAGTAATTTCGTTTCATAAGATAATCGTTTGCTACAATTTTTCCGTGATCGTATAACATTTTTTATTTTATATCATTTCAGAAGCCGCACATATCATGTGTGCACCCCACTGCACAGACGCAAGTATAAAAAACGTTACATCAAAATGGTTTGCGCAACCCAAAACACGCCGCATCCGTCAACAAAGCCGAGAATTACAACGTAATGATAACGATAACGTCGATAACTACTCAGATGCTACCGACGATGCCGCTGAATAAAACTTTGTTACGCGTTTATTATGAAAAATAAATATATATATATATATTTCTAATCGATTGCTCGTGTTAAATCCTTTGACATATCATAATTTCAAAGGATGGCTACAGTCTGCCTCGGAACAGTCTTCGTCGGAACAGTCTGCCTCGGCATCGTTAGGCAGACTTGAAACACGTCAGACTAGTCTGCCCAACAATACCGATGCAGACTGTTCCGGGGAAGACTGTTCCGAGGCAGACTATAATCATCCCTTTTTTTAATATGATCAACTTTTGGAAGCTTGTACGACGTCGCTGGAATATTGGATCAATGCTGTGCAGCATTGCATCAACGTAGCAAGTAACTGGCGATAACTTGCTACAACTTTAACACAATGCTGCTGGTATATCGCGATAACGCTGCAAGTAATATTTCTGCATCGTTGTGCAACATTGCTGTAATGTTCTGAAGCGCGGACATAGAGACATTTTAGTAATGTTCACGGAATATTTCGAGCAACATTGCAATCTTGCCATGCGATGTAGCTACAACGTTCCTGGAATCTTTCGTGCTGTAGGGGTAGTGGCAATTGACATGACGCTTTTTCGTTGATAATCTGAAATTCGAACAATTATTCGTATACAAAATTCGTTATAACCTCAAAAATATCAGTGTTACAGAAGAATGTTGGGTAAATTACTTGTTATGACCGATTACTACTTACTTTTGTAATACTTTTAATTGTAGTATCCGAGAGGATATGCAAATGCACGTATTTCTTCTCGACTGAACTTCGCACACTGAGTATTATGAATGTTCAGGAAAGATTAATAACGTTGAAAATCTTTCGAGCAAATCAAAAGTGTGATACTTTTTGGAGCAAATATAACAATATAACTGTGATGGCTGCCCCAGTCGTCGTATCCCCACCATGCCACTAAATGACCCGGCGTGGAACACTTGCACTGCGAGTGGCAGAAAACGGTACTTCTAAAGAGCCGCAAATTTCATCGCAAGTTTGGTAGCATGGCGATCGGTCTCCTTCCCTCTTCCTTCCTGCATTCGACCATGGAAAAAATCAGAAGAAATTCCTGATTTGAAATATTTGAATCTTTAACGACTTATTATATAACTTGAAGGTGCAAATATTTTGTAAATAAATATTGAGAAATATACTCGCATTATATAACATTTTTATTTCAAATTTTGCATACATTTTTTTTTTTCAAATTTTCTTTTTTTTTGCTGAGCCTTTAAAGTGAATTTCTTCATCTGGAAAGAGACGTATTCCTTCTGAAAAAGTTCGAGGAATCCAAAAAAAATATTTCAAATTTTTGAAAAATGTCATAATTGTCCAAAAATCGATTTATACTTTTAAAATGGGTTTTTTTCCGTGACAAATGTAAAATCTTGCCTTCTAACATTTTTTTTCGTTATCCTTGCAACAAACACCACAAAATGGATTCCGAGCAATTTTTCGCTCCGACCCACTAGTTCCATGTCATAAAATCAGCAAGAAAAAACAAGCAAAAATTGCATTTTCCTGTAATTTCACCCCTATCAATGCCACCATAAATTAATACGTATCAATATTTTTGTTTTAAAGAGTACTATAACATTAGGGTGGTTCATAAAACCATTATTTTTGAATATCCAGATGCTCTTTTGTATTTCAGAAATCGCATGCCAAAAAAGAATTCTGGCAAAGTCTGAGGTCTGTACGATTATATTTAATGCTGCCGCATCAGTGTGAAAATTCATGCGATATCGCAATTTTCGTCTATTTTTATGTTGGAATATCGGACTGCTCATCGAATTTTAAGTTGATCTTGGCATGTAAAGAAATTCTTCGAAACCGCTAATCTTTGGGATAATATTTAAAACTGCCGCATCCATAATGAAATTGCGAGAATGGCAAAATTGAATGGGTTAATGAATTGAATCGCACGGCTGCTCATTAAATGGTTTATTCCTTTCGCCCTGAATATACGTGACGTAAAACGGGAAAGTTGTCAAGTAATATTTAGAACTGCCGCATCGATAATTATGTTTCTAAAATGCAATAATCATTTACCGTGTCTCAGAATTAAAATATCCAGTAGCTCATTGAAGTATGAGCTCTTTTGCACAACATAATCAGACACGTGAAGATTGGAGTACGTACGATAATATTTAATACTGCCGCATCGATAAAAAAGACCCAGAATGAGAAAATTAGGTGAGTAAGAGCTCTCAATATTAGGTACGGTAATCAATTTATTCCACAGGGTCGCATGAGTAAAGTACAGATTTATGTACTCAACGGGTTGCAAATAATCGTATAAGTCTATGTATTCGTGAAAGTTTTTTTATTCGTAAAAAGCGACAGTAGTTTAAGTTTTCTATACGAACATTAATCGTGATAGTAAAGTTTTGATTTTTACATGGGTAATTGGAGGTTCTCGATAATAGTTTCTTTTTTCGCATTGGGGAAGCGCTTTCGATGACTTTCTACAACATGTAGTAAGTACTGGTATTGTTCTTCGTTTCTTGTTCGGGAATTGTTAAATTCTGACGCAAGTGCAACTCCTCTTTCCGCACTATCGTTGATAGG
Source organism: Sussaba pulchella (assembly GCA_963971145.1). Taxonomy (NCBI): domain Eukaryota; kingdom Metazoa; phylum Arthropoda; class Insecta; order Hymenoptera; family Ichneumonidae; genus Sussaba; species Sussaba pulchella. Next base: position 2,765,322 of record OZ020174.1, on the reverse strand, counting down.
TACCAGCGCCGAAATAACGCGCTTCGCCTCTCGATAAGAATCGAGATTATACCGATTTTTTGCATCTTCAAATAAAAACGACGTACTTAACCCCAAAACTCCGAATATGAAGTGCGATGCAGGTCCAATGAAAAAGTCTAGAGATTTGGAGCTTAAATTTGCTTTTCCGGAGTACTTCAAGGAACGTCCATTGTGCATTACAGTCCTGTTTTCGATCAAGACTCGAACAATATTGTTTTTAACTTCGTGACTTGTTAACTCAGAAAACAGAGAGACAGCGGCCAACTCTTCACCAAGGTACCAAAGGTGCCGGTTAAACGCCTTGAGTGCGGCAGTAGATATTGCTTCGGATGTGCTCTTATAGCTCATTATATTTGCAATTAGCTGTAAATCATTATTTGGTGCGTCCACTATGGTAGAGCATGTAATCCACGGTTTGACATAAATCAAAGATGTAAAGAGTCCAAATTCAAGGCAGTTAATTTGTTCCGTTAACGTAAGTTCAAACTGATTTCGGAAGACGTATATTTTAAATACGTACAACAATTTTGCCATCCACCTCGCATGATAAAAAGCACCCGGAGCCCGGAATTTGACACCACGTGGTGGTTTTTCACCAAGAAAAATTAATCCGAGTTCTAAAAGCTCTCGATAGTCATCTCTAGGAAGCTTCTCCGTCGCTCGATTCAGCGTCTCCAGCATAAATATAACGGCATTTCTTTTGAATTGACTCAAGGTACTATTTAGACGAACATCGTTGCACGAAGTAAATGTTTGTTAATCTATGTTAGGCCAAAACTCTTTAAATCGTTTAAATAATGCAACATTTGGTCCATCTGTTGTGCCGAATACAGTCGTGAATATATTTTTACATACTACCTCCAGTATGTGGTGCCGACAAGGTAGCCATATCAAATCCCTCGGAACGATACTCGTTTCGTACTCGTCGTACAGTACTTACAGATAACACAACACTATCTAACTTCGTTGTGGTGGACGTTGCTGCTACGGCGGCAAGCACGTGAACTGCCTTCGCGTTACTAAGATTTGCACGATCTAACGCCATCGCTACGTTGTCAGTAAGAATCTGGCTATCCGCGACCGTGATACGCTCATGCTTTTGTAGGTAGTTTAACTCTTGAGAGCAAGGATCTTCGTTTCGGGTAGGTCTCGAAATCCCGAATCTCATTCGGCCGAAAACCATCTTCACGCGGTACACGAGCTACGCCACTATATCTATATATACGTTTTCGGCTGAATGAGATTCGGGATTTCGAGACCTACTATTCGTTTCCATCGGCAGTAGTCTGATTTGAGCAGGAACCATTGCTTGAACTTAACTGTGGTAATGCAGTAACCACAGTGTTAACCGTTTTATCGTCATCGGGTTCTTTTTGTTCATCTCTTGCCTCGTACATCTGCTTTGCAAGCCCAAACTCAATCGTTTCGTTATCCTCTTCTCTTTTGCGAATGTTTTGTAGCGTTGTTATACGGTATTTCCTATCCGTTTGTTGGTCTTTAAGAAATATTTTGACATTGACGTCTTTCACTATACTGAAAGCATTCTCCTGGCTAATATCAAAAAGTTTGCTGATTGACGTCACGAAATTTTTTTCGTGCTTCAGTTGAGTTGGGCCACCTCTTTTCTTGCTGCGGCCTAGATTCCTGCACTCCGACACTACAGAGTGTAATTTGCGAGCTACATTCTTTTCCGCACTGATTAGTATCATAACTTGGCTCCAGATTCCGCAAATTTCGTGAGCAACTGTCTTGATAGAATCTTTTTGACTGAATCCCTGAATTGAGTGACGATAGAAATAGCTTCTCAAAACGTCCAACGTAGTTGGCAAGACATCATGGCTCAGATTGTCGGTAAGTTTTCCAATGAAATAAATCTCCGTGATAGATCGGGTTTCCACCATCTTGAAAGATCAATCGTGATATCTATAACCAATACAATATAATTTATCATAATCGATTGACTCATACGTATTATTCATTGGTTAAAAATTAGTTATTTTTTAACCTTTTAAAGATCATCGCAAGAAGCTTGTTCCGTTATATTTTTCACAATTATCAAAATAATTTATTTTGGTAATCTTCATACCAGATCTTGTGTAAAATTTACCCTATAAATCAGAATATATTTACAATTAGTAACATCAATAAACTATTCGCCCGAAATTTTCGGAAAAAAAACATTTTTCTATCTGAAGCAGTTCTAAAAAATGTATCAAATCAAAATAAGTTAATAAGTGTAGGTCAATCCGACATAGGCGTGGCCGTCAAATGGTTTAGGAGACAGAGTCAACTAAAAATCTTGAGAACCTTGAAAATTGTGTTAAATACTTATAAAAACTAGAAACTTCATCAAGAATATCACTTGACGAGCACAACAAAATGAACACTTTCATGAGTGAATTATTTTGTCGTAGTCCGGTTCATCGGTAGTAATTTTTTTTTCATTTTCAGCTTGTCGTTAAGTTTGGCTGGGTTAATCAACTAAATCAGATACAAAAGGCCTTATTTTGTTTGTAAGAGAAAAATTAAGTGGAAAAGTTCATATATCTTCGGCCTAAGAGTTTTAAATTAACGTTCCCGCCACTGCCGATTGTTTACTATTTACATTTTTACGATTTTTGTTTATTAACTGGGCTACAAAAAATATTTCACTAATGACATTTTTTTAATCTAGTTTAAAGATTTAATATTCGCAAAGTCACTCTTTTATTCTACGTTTTTATATTATTATTAATGTATTTTTTTGCGATACTGACCTCATACTCTTATTCCGGAGAACGTGTTTCTACTCCGAACGACGGGTAGCGAATGGAGCTGCGAGGAGCGTTGCTTCAAGTAGGTACGGGCTTTGTTTACAAGATTCGTTGAGCCAATTATCCGACAGCCGTGTTTATGCGCTACGGTACATGTGTATGAAGGTCACCGTGGCAGCCTGACTCTTTGTTCTTGTTCATTCTCTCCATACCACATATTTGCGCCTTACATATAAATTTTCTAACGTTGCGGCAGTACTAAATATTATCGTACGTACTCCAATCTTCACGTGTCTGATTATGTTGTGCAAAAGAGCTCATACTACAATGAGCTACTAGATATTTCGAAACTGAGTCACGGTAAATGATTATTGCAGTTTAGAAACATAATTATCGATGCGGCAGTTCTAAATATTACTTGACAACTTTCCCGTTTTACGTCACGTATATTCAGGGCGAAAGGAATAAACCATTTAATGAGCAGCTGTGTGATTCAATTTATTAAACCATTTAATTTTGCCATTTTCGCAATTTCATTATGAATGCGGCAGTATTAAATATTATCCCAAAGGTGTACGGTTTCACAGAATTTCTTTGGAGGCCGAGCTCAACTTAAAACTCGATGAGCAGTCCGATATTCGAACATAAAAATATACGAAAATGGCGATATCGCAATAACTTTCACATTGATGCGGCAGCATTAAATATAATCGTACAGGCCTCGGATTTTGCCAGAATTATTTTTTAGCATGCAAGTACTGAAATACAAAAGAGCATCTGGATATGGAAAAATAATGGTTTTTTGAACCGCCCTACTATAACATACGTTGATTGCAAAAAAATTCAAGGTATTAAAGTTTCAAAGTGGTCGAGTTGATGTGGAATGCCTCATATACGAATGATTTTCTTGTTCAAACGATTCAATTTTTTTTTTTTTTTTGGGTACTCGGGGATTTAAGGTTATTATTAGTTTTTAGGTTATTCAGGTTATTTAGGTTCTTTAGGGTTATTGTTAGTTTTTTGATTAACTTCCCGATTATAGGGAAGTTATTGTAATGACCCCGAAAATCGAAAATCGTTTTTTTGTCAGATTGTCACGTTTCGCGGTCATTGGGGTCATTCGAGTCTATTTTGAGTGAAATGTTCATATGTGTGTGTGTGTGTGTGCGTATGTACGTTCGTACGTATGTGATCAATTTTTCGTTAACGTTTTCTCCAAAACTAATGACGCGATCAAAATGATCGATGATGCAATCGATGTGTCTTGCTAAAACTTAGAGCTGATTAGATTTTGGTCCAGTTCGGTCAAGTAGTTTTTTTAGTTTTTTTACAAAAAACACAATTTTAAAATTCTTTCGTAAACTTTTTTTCTAAAACTAATAACGCGATCCGAAGAAAATTCTTTTATTTTTATTTTTTTCGAACTTTTTAAAATTGTTTTTTTTGTACGTACGTATGTGATTAACTTTTCGCTCATGTTTTTTCTAAAACTAATGAGGCGATCGAAAAAAAAATTAAAAAAAAAAATTTTTTTGGACTTTTTTTTTATTTTTGTTTATTTTTCTCAACTTCCCGATTATAGGGGACTTAATCCTCCTGGGCATATTATGCCCCCGGGGCATATGCCGGGTGGTCGAGCACTTGTATTTTTTATGTTTGGTGTCTTCTGGATACATCCATGTTGGACCATCAGAAGATGAAAACTCCAATTCTCAACTTGATGAGAATATACTTAATTAATAACGATAATAATAAATTTCAACTCGCAAATCGGGAAGTTACTTGTGCGGCCCGTAAAGGGTCACACGTAAAATAAATATGATTAGCTGCAGGCATTACAAGCTATATCCACTACTAACCATGGGCACAACTGACCATGGATACGACTAACCATAGGAACTGCTAGCTATGGGCTCAACTATCTATGGGCACTACTATCCATAGACACCACTAATCATAGGCCCGCTAGTTTTTTTTTTTTGGGTCTTCGGGGATTTAGGGTTATTGTTAGTTTTTGGGTAATCTTGGATTTAGGGTTATTGTTAGTCTTTTTATTTTTTATTTTTTGGGTACTTGGGGATTTAGGGTTATTGTTAGTTTTTGGAATATTTAGGTTATTGTTAGTTTTTTAATTTTTTTTGGGCACTCGGGGATTTCACGAGGTACAACAAGCTACGCCACTATATCTATGGATACGTTTTCGACAAAAGATCAGTATGAATTGCCAAACCTATCCGGACGGTCGCATCGCGGAAATCGTAAAAATAAAACGAAAAAAATTCGATAACTCGAAAACTAAGCAAGATATTAAAAAATTGTTTTTTTACATTTTCATCTTATTTTGTCGTGTTTTATACAAAAAGTGCATCAAAGAAACCGGACAAGAAAAAAAAAAATTCGGACAAAAAATAAAATGAAAAAAATTCGATAACTCGAAAACTAAACGCGATATCAAAAAACTTTATTCTTCATTTTCCTCTTATTCTGGGGTGTTCTATACAAAAAGTGCATTAAATCGCGGCGCCACGGATATCATACACTTGCCTAATATTAGGAATCACAGCGAATCAAAAAACAAATTTCATACTCTGGGTATGCGTCGAATTTTTTTTATTAAAAATTTTTTTTCTTGTTTTTAGGTTATTTTTCCTCCAATAAAAGAAAAAATAACCTATAATATCAAGTGCAACCAGATCAAGGAAACGAAATCGTAAATAAACCAGAGAACACAATTGTTCCAAATTTTACCTCTGTAATTGGTTTCTTAATAATACATTTTCCTTCACTTTTCGTTGCTTTTGGACTAAAGGACTGCACCACTTTTGGATTCAAGGGTCTCATTTTATTCACAATGGACCACATTCTAGTATGTGTGTGGAGATTCGGGATTCGAGGTAAAGTATAATTATGGTGACCTATTTTTCACCTGGTATTCCATAAAACTTGTTTTTCTTTCATGCCATGGGTTGTCACAATGGTTCAGAAGCCATCAAAATACCACACTCATATCGGAATGAGCTCCCTTACGAAGGGAATAAGATATCAGAATTGAAGATCTGTTGCTTTGTATGGTCCAAACCTACGACACGTGACAAATTTTGCGATATACCTTGCAGCGTTCTGATGACATAGAAAGTACTGAGCGCAACTAAATAAGCGTACAAACTTTATTAATCACTTTTGAGTTACTCAAATGCAATATTAAATAAAACAAAGTTAATACTTATTTTGATATGACAGAGGTTTCATGCAGCAGTAAAAAAAGTAGGGAGCAAATTACTTTGTACCTATACTCCGAATTCTGTGACACTTCATCTAGGGTGATGTTAGAACACTTACATCACTGATTTTGGTCCCAATCGAAATATTTAAATACAAAGCTTCTAGCTGCAGCACATTTATTCATAACGCTCTAGAATTTATACAATATACAGATATAAGGTATGACCATCAATCCCAGAGACAGGAGGCCGGACTCGGGTGTAAAAGTCTTCTACTAAGTCGAATCGTGAGAAATATCGTCTCCAATGTGAGCGATAAACGGCACTCAAGTCAGTCGAATGTATCGTGACCTGAATCTACAAATCGTCTGAAGTATTGTCATTGACGGTATCCAATGCCATTCCATCCACAATCAATGCAATAATTGGACAATAGTTATAGCTTTATATCGCTGACTTTCTGCGTGTAAGTACTATTACGAAATATTAATTAATCATTACAAATATTTATTTACATCGCAGCATAATTTCTAATTTGGTAATTAGATCACTGAATGCATAGTTCACTTATATCGCATTCGTATTATTATATTTGGTACGTCGGAAATTTGTGACAGTAGTTACATAGAAGATGCCGGTATTTTAATACTTTGGGATTTCCTTAATCAAAATGCAAAAATCATTGATTTCGCAGATGCTAATATTTTACTGTTACTTTGGAAACGCTATTTTCCACGTGTTTGCCTTCAGTATTGGCACCCACATTTTTCTTCCGTCCTATCGGTACTCCATGGGTTCACAAATGTTAGAAATGCTAATTTCTGTACAGTATGCGCAGCGGTCTCGCGAGTCCTTCGGTCGTAACGAAAAGACACAGTGGCTGCGAAATCCAGGAAATATGCTTAAATTGATTTTCTAAATCGTCAACATTTCACGTCATGCTTTCAACAAACATGATCGTCGCGAACCTTGGATTAATTATCTCAACGATTCGGAATCTAACACACCGGCCAAGTGTGTATCTCTCATCGCACCATGAGTCACGAGGTGACGCAGATACTGAGTGTTTTCCCTACACCCTCGAGCGCCATATTTGTATAAGTTGATATCATGCGTCGGTGGTGTCCCCGTATCCAGAATAGATCATTTTTCCAGGATGACCCGAATTACTCCTCTATAAAAACAAAAGTTTCGTCAAGCCAGAAAGCTTTTTGTTCGCTGAGCAACGGTAAGTACGTTTGCCATATAGCTATGTTGGAGCTTAATGTTTAATATGGGTTCTAAGCAACCATATGGTGAAAAACGCTTAGTATGAAGTTAATGTAATCCACACGATTATAGTAAAAAGTCACGTTACCTGGTATTGGTTTAGAGCGGACCAATTGAGAATTTTATCGTGAAAACGGGACATTTCGAAAGTATCACCTTAAACTTTTATCGAAAAATATCGAAAAGCGTGAAAGTAATTACTATTTGAGGAACAGAACGATTAAATGCAAATCTTCATCTGTCGAAATCGAATTCCACGGATAAAACTATTTGCGCGATTTATAATGAATTATCTCCCATTTTATTTAATGAAGAAGGAATAAATAACTTAGCTGCGGCAAGCATTCATAGTCGTTCGGTCCAGACGATCTATACTATACGTTATATAATTCCGGCCAAGTGTTAACAAATATGGGTAAGCTCCACAAAAAAATGTCCCCAAGAGCCACCAAAATATTTCAGAAAATCACATGATCTGACCTCTCCAACGTGTTGCCACTTGAAATTATCTTTGCTCGAACTATTGCATTTTTTTGTGTAATGCTTTTGCGGCACTCCCCTGGTGACCGAAGGTGAACTCAAAGTTTTATGCTCGGTGTATTTGGACCCGACAGAATTGCCGTTCATTTTTTGCACATCCAAAATCTGTAAATAGGATAAATCATTAATCATGGTGAATATGTTATTTTGTCTCTTCGACAAATACCATTTTTATATATTGTCGTAGAACGCTGTTGGATTCCATGGCAGTCGTTGACGAAATTTTATCGTTGTTCGGAGTCAGAATTTGAAGACTCTTGTCAAATTCCTGGCGCTCATTCATCTTTTGCAAACTCGACGAACAAAAGTCAATTCCTGATATTTTCGCTTTGACAAATTCTTCAGCATTTAGATGCTGCAGAGGCGAAAAATATTTCATGTTCCGACCTGTGAAGTTAAGGGCTAATGTAACAAGTAAGATGATTAGAATAAGAATAGAAAATGGTAGTTAACTCTTCAAGAACCGTCAGATATATTGAACTAAATGATGTAACTTATCCATGAATGAGAACCCAAGGCGGCAAGCTAGTATAACATTTCGTAAAAATTTATTTGGTTTCTCACATACATTCAACCAAACAATTGAAGGAACAAGAAATATCTCCAATTTTTTACGTGGCTGTAACTTTGCGAAAAATTGTCGTATTGAGATGAATAAAGAAGCGGTTAGAACAAACGTTTGTCCGTCCGCACTTAGCTGTATGTATCCCTAATAACCCTATTAAATTTCAAATTGATCCGTCCATCCGTTTTTCTACCCCGAATTGTTTATTTTAGGCTTCACTTGAAAAAACGCCTTTTCTGCTCTTTGAACATCATCGGATGATTATTGCGATAAAAGAAAAAAAATTCTCTATTTTTCTCAACATTTGGCATTGAATACTCATCAACATTGTTTTTCAAATTAGAAAAAAAAAAAAAAATTTCTGGATCTTGATGAGTATTAAGAATGTTCGGACACCGTTTACATCGAATTGTTTGAAAATTTTTAAATGAGAAATTTTGTTTTTTTCGTTTTTAATTTCAAAAACAATCTTAATGAGTGTTTAATGCCAAATGTAAAGAAAAATAGAGAATTTTTCTTTCTTGTATCGCAATAATCATCCGATGATGTTCAAAGAGCAGAAAAGCCGTTTTTTCAAGTGAAGCCTAAAATAAACAATTCGGGGTAGAAAAACGGATGGACGGATCAATTTGAAATTTAATAGGGTTATTAGGGATACATACAGCTAAGTGCGGACGGACAAACGTTTGTTTTAACCGCAGAATTTGCAAAGTACTGGTGAATTTTCTGAATAACCAGAAAAAGTGCATTTTTTGCCACTCTTTCAAGTGAACGCGAGGGGTGAAAAAAATTTTTATTTCCTAAAAACAATAACTAAAGCTCATACGCAATTCATTTGAGTTGTCAAAACTGCCGGTAGATTTGCTATGAGATTACCGGTTCATGAGATATCGATGATCAAACGAAAAAAGATGTTTTTTTATTCACCGGCCGATATCTCAGCGACAAATTGTTGTACAGAAAAAAATAAAAAATCAAATCGAAGAGTAGGAATCAGGCTAAATGACTATGTTATTGGTGCCCTCAGAAAAAAATTTTTGGAGTCCGGGGACAACTTGGAAAAACGGAAATTTTAACAAAAAAATTTCGTCCCGACATTTCTTTTGAGTGTGGCATGACCAATGGCCAAAAAAAATCTTTCATCATACGGTTTTAAAACTAGAAATGTCAAGCTTTGAAATGCTTCTTTATTCATCTCAATACGACAATTTTTCGCAAAGTTACAGCCACGCAAAAAACACGTAAAAAATTAGAGAGATTTCTTGTTCCTTCAATTGTTTGGTTGAGTGTATATTGAAAGATACATTTTTCGAGAGTGTAGCATTATTTCATAATATTCATTATTTTATTTTTACATTTATTGAAAATCCACAATCAATACTTAAAACGCGATTTTCTCAAAATAACATCCTCTAACCTGGTTGACAGTAAATCGAAGACACTCTATGCATCCGATTATATGATCGAGGTCTTATTTTGTTAAAAATAAACCCGTTACTGCAGCACCTCGTCAGACCGATTTTGAAGTGAAACTTCTTTAGCAGCGTTGTGATTTGGAACGAGAAAACGACGGTAAAAAGAAACAAATATATACATGTATAGGATTTAGCCTGCGAGAGAATGAGAAAGTATACAGATATACATTGCTTCCTATTATCTTCGTCTCCTCATTGTGCGTTTTCATAGCTTCCCCACTCTTGCCTACCAAGCGTTGTGTGCGCCTGCGTATTGTCGAGCCGAACCGAAAGAAAAGGCGTTGTATAGTGAGTATAGTATTTATATTGCACTGCCTAAAACTTGCTTTGGTCCAAGTATGCCAAAAACTAATAGGCCAGTCAGTCAGAACAATCAATTTACAATAATTCCAAAAGTTTTGCAAATTTCATGTAAGGTCAGGAAGAGCATAAAAACAAACTACAACATTTTGCAACCTGGGCCGAAGTCCGGAACATTGTTAAAATTGCAATAAATAAAATATTATTATATTGTCGCGAAAGAAAATTCCAAAAGTTTTGCAAACTTGGAGTAGTGTTAAATGTGTTATTCCATATCACGCATCAGATTTGCAACCAATATTTGAAGGTACGGAACATTTCTTTTATTTGACATTAATGTTTTTTTCTAATAAACTTACAGAAAAAATCCCAAAAGTTCTGCAAACTCGAAAGATGCATTGGAAAAATGTCCCACACGATCGCCTAAATTTGCAACTTTTTGCATTGAGCGGAACATGTTTATTTATAAAAAAAGTTATTTGCGGTCATTTTTTCGCGCAAAGTAGTCTCGGAATAATTACAAAAGTTTTAAATTTTGGTTGCAAATGCTCAAAACATCTATTGTGATGCATTTACAAATTTGCAACCTCTTACACAATCCGGAACATTATGCAATATTGGAAATCGAATTTTTGCAGTTTTTCGTCCGCAAAAATATTGTAAAAGTTTTGCAATATGAGCCGATGGCATAGTTTACTGATTAATAGAGGTATTCCAATTTGCAGCCAAATTCGAGATACGTCTCCGCGATACAGCAGCGGAGAGTCGACAGCATCCTGTCCTCGAGACTCCACCCGGTGGTCGGTGGAGCGGAGGGTATCAGGGGCGGCTCCGAGATGTTTAATCCTCCCATCTGAACCGGGTACCGGGCCTTACGGCAAGCGCCGATACCCGGGCGGCACGAGGCAGATGCGTGGACCCTCAATTTTGGCCCGGCGCAGCTCCTGGCTCAAAGTTCGGATCTTCAGGACGGGGGAATGCTCCGCCCTTGGATCCGACCGCTGATGGAATTTCCTCCATCAGACGGTAAGCCATTCTGCACACCGATCCCGGTCGCCTCACTTCCGGGAGGCTATGCCGTTCCTCGACGGGAAAAAGGAACGACGTATGACAGCGGCTGTGGAACGAAACCTCTCGTATCTCCGATGTATGCGATGACTCGGATCAGGTGTGCGTGAAATACCAAACTTAACGCCAAAATATAACAACTATTTTAACTAATAATCGGTTCTAGATAAATTTCTTTAATACTTCTAAGGCTGCCGGAGGGAGGGTCGGCGGTGGACAGGTAGCAGCGTGGGTTTGAGAGCGCTAAAGCGCAGTAACGGGGTGCCTCGAAAAGCACCACGTTACAGTGTCGATCAATTTCGGCTTCCTCATAAAGGAAGCTTTGGCACTTATAAAATTATGGGAAAGCAATGTGCAGGGTTCGACTTTGCACCCTTGTTTTCATATAAAATCCGCTCTGCTAACATTTATTTAATCCGGGGTAAATATATAGCGAATTCCATGTCAATCCTAAAAATCTAAAAATCGCATTGAATCTGAACGTCTGAATGGATTTTGTCTAAATTTAATACCGAACATCTTTTGACAATAGTACAACGTTGCACCTAATCTTAGCCCGATATTTCAAAAATTGTGGACGCTAGAGAGCCCACAGCGATTTTTGACACCTTTAAAAAGTTTTTAAAACAAAAGCACTGCGTGGATTTTTTCACATTCAGTAATAAGCATCTTTCCGTAGTAGTACAACATTCTACTGAATTTGCGCTCGATATCTCTGAAATTGTAAGAGCTAGAGACCGAAAATAAATCTTTGAATTTTTTTTAAATCGCGTAAAAACAGAACTACATGGATTTTTCTCAGAATTTAATCATGCTATGCGCCTTGAACCCTTTACAGGTGTGACAAATTTCGGTTTGATATCTCAAGCCGTTCTCAAGTTGTGAACGTTCAACCAATGTAATATACATACTAGGGTGGTCCTTAAAAAAAAAGTCTCGCTCCCCACCTTCCAAATGATTCTAGACCATAAAAAGGAATTTTCATATTTTTTTCCGATTTTTTAATTTTCCCTCTGCTTTGCCTGAATTCATTTGAAAGTTTTAAAAATCATTTATGTCATATTTCCTATTTTCACGAAAAAGGTCGGGAAAAAAAATCTGAAAAAAATATATATTGTAAAAAACTATAAGGCAAAAACACCAAGAAAAGTGAGTATCTGTCCGGCGAACATAACCTAAAAATAAAAATAAAAATCGACATTGATTTTATTTTAGGCGTCACGCAGCCGGTAAACGAATCTAGTAAAAATATATATCGTAAAAAATTATGTTAGAAAGGGCGGAAAAAAATGTGGTGATAGTACGAAAATTTGAAGTTCACGAAAAAAATTTTTGGAAATGATCAAAAATTTTTTTTCAAGGTTATGTCAAAATTTTACGTTCGCTGATTTCTCCAGTAAAGAACGTTAGTGACGTCTATGATATATTCAATTTTTATTCAAATCGGTTGATCCGTGCAATAGTTATTAAATTTTTCATAAATTTCCTAAAATAAGTACCGTGAAATACCCGATATGTTTCATTTTGATTCCTTACTGGTAAGAGAAGATGGAAGCCACTGACAAACGGGAACCTTCAACTTTGAGTTCCAAATTGCATTAATATCGGAAATATCACATAACTTTTTTTTCAATTTTCAAATTGAAGATCCAATTAAGAAAATGCTGCAAAACTCTTCAACGGGTCAACCGGTTTGGATGAACATTTCATATGTCATAGACATCACTGAGGGTTTTAGGGTTCCGTAGAAATCTAGGAACCCTTATGGTTTCGCCAAGTCCGTCCGTCTGTCTGTCTGTATGTCACAGTCCTCCCAGCCTTTCAGTTATGTACCGATTGAGATTGAATTTGGTACACAGATGAAGATCGTCGACCTAAAAACAAATAAAAATATTTTCGGGAGAAACATTTTTTTTACAATTCTCACGCACTTTAAAACGTGTACTCGAAATTTTGTTTGCTGGCGCCATTGAATGTGGTGTCCTTAGATAGGTCTCCGTAAATGCAACAAATAACGTTTGGAGACTTTTTCATTTTAACTCTTCACTTACGAGATATTAGCTTTCAAAGTCGTTATCAGAGTGTCCCCCCTCTAACTTTCAAATCGTCGATGCAAAAAATCTGAAAAAATTCGGGAATGTAGCTTCTACGCTACGGAACCCTATCATGTGCATGCCCAATACCCTACTTGACTACTTTTTTTACTGGAAAAATCGGTGATCCTGAAATTTTGACTTAACCTTGAAAAAAATGTTCCTTTCGTGCAAAAACTTTTTCCGCTAACTTCAAATTTGTGTACCGTCACGAAAGTTTTTTCGTTACCTTCTGACATCATTTTTTATGATATATATTTGTTTTAGAGTTTTTTACTGGTTGCGTGACACCTAAAAAAAATTCAATGTCGATTTTTCTTTAGCTTATGTTTGTCGAACAGCTGCCAAAATTTTTCGGTGTTTTTGTGGTATAGTTTTTTATAATATACATTTTTTTCAGATTTTTTGTCGCCATCGTTTTCGTATTAAGCTTGGAAATATGATATAAATTATTTTAAAAACTTCCAAATGAATTCAGGCAAAGCAGAGGGTGAATTTAAAAATCGAAAAAAAATATGAAAATTCATTTTTCATGGTTTAGAATCATTTGGAAGGTGGGGAGTGAGACTTGTTTTTTTAAGGCCAAATAAGGACCACCCTAATACATACACACACACACACACACGCACGCACGCACGCGCACGCGCACACGCACACGCACACGCACCCGCGCCCACACACACACCCACACACACACACACACACACACACACACACACACACACACGCACGCACGCACGCACGCACGCACGCACGCACGCACGCACGCACGCACGCACGCACGCACGCACGCACGCACGCACGCACGCACGCACGCACGCACGCACGCACGCACGCACGCACGCACGCACGCACGCACGCACGCACGCACGCACGCACGCACGCACGCACGCACGCACGCACGCACGCACGCACGCACGCACGCACGCACGCACGCACGCACGCACGCACGCACGCACGCGCGCACGCACGCACGCACGCACGCACACGCACACGCACACGCACACGCACACGCACACGCACACGCACACGCACACGCACACGCACACGCACACGCACACGCACACGCACACGCACACGCACACGCA
>OZ020174.1:2556467-2750729 GCA_963971145.1 Sussaba pulchella | reverse complement strand
GGGACATGTCTTCCATTCCACTTTTCTATTTTCAGTAGTTTAAACCGTGCGTTGTCTGTCAGTCGGTCAGTGACAAAACAGTTTTATATACGTAGATATTTGAGAAAAATACTGGGTTCGCTCGTGATCATATTGATATGAACCTTAATGTGTGGTGAGATGGCTTATAATATTATTCGTATAAATTTTCATGTCCACTGATATGGTTAGTCAATAATTACAAAAATAATCCTGTGATAATTTCGCTTGTACTATACAAATGATGAAGAATATATTGTAAATCATGACGTTTCAACTTTTTGTAATTGTGAAAGTTATTTTCGTGAATCCTTAGTTTCATATACATTCTAGCAAGAGTGTCCGACTTGCCCATGCTATATGCAAAGTTAAGAGGCTCCATTAAGGGCAATGCGGGTGATATAAATGGAGATATATGACACTCACTTGCAATAGAGAATAAGGTCGACAAAAAAATGTTGTTGATTAATAACGATAATACAAAATAACCATCACGTAATACATCTATAATTTTCAATTGGATTGGAATAGATGAGGGTAAAAGAGAAAAAGTGGAACCTTGCACATTGCTTCGTCATAATGTTTTACATTTGCCAGAGTTTCCTCCATGAGGAACTGTGTCAATCAATTTTGGCTTCCTCATAGAGGAAGCTTTGGCAAATGTGAAAAATTATGAGGAAGCAATGTGCAAGGTTGAACTTTGAACCCTTGTTTTCATATAAAATTCGTTCGTAAATCGATCTAGTCCAAAATAAATATATGGTGAATTCCATGTCAAATCTAAAAAAATAAAGTCGCATGAAATTTAAACGCCTTGATGGATTTGGCCTAAATTTAATACGAAACATCTTTCGATAATAGTGTGACTTTGTACTAAATTTTAGCCGGATATCTCGAAAATTGCGCAAGCTAGAGTGCGCACGACACTTTTCAACCAATTTCCAAATTCTAAAAAAAAAAGTTCTGCATGGATTTTGCTCAAATTCAGTACCAATCATCTTCTTGAAGAAGTTTAACATTTGGCTGAAATTGAGCTCGGTATCTTGAAAATTGTGCGAGATAGAGCAAAAAAATCGATTTTTGAAGAATTTAGAAATCACGTAAAAACAGAAGAACTGCATGAATTATTCCGAAAATTAAATGAAGCAAGGCGCCCGGAACCCTTCACATGTGTGATAAGTTTCAGCTTGATGTCTCAAGCCGTTCTCAAGTTATTATGGTTAAACCAATGCTACACAGACACACACACACACGCACACGCACACGCACACGCACACGCACACGCACACGCACGCGCACACGCACACGCACACGCACACGCACACGCACACGCACACGCACACGCACACGCACACGCACACGCACACGCACACGCACACGCACACGCACACGCACACACACACACACATACATCCGGACATTTTTTCTGAATGTGATTTTTAGATGTTTTGGGACATTTTGAACACGTTTTCATGAACATGTCGAAAAAAAATGTTGTCCCGAAAACAAAACTTTTATAAGGAAGCAAAAAGTGACAAACCCAGCTCCCGTGCCACGAAAACGGTAAGCATCGGAATAATAAACCGAGGTGGAGGTTATCTCCACAGCCGACAGCTAAAGTGCTGTCATCTTTTGAGAATTGAAGTTAAAATTTTAATTAAGTTTAATAGGAGACGTTCATAAGACCATCATCATGAACATGAACTCAAGAACTGTTTTCGTAGCGCGCACAACCCCCGACACATCTGACAGTCAAGAAAAAAAAAAAAAATCAAAAAAAAAAATTTCGAAAAAAAGTTGAAATTTTTTTTTATTTTAAAAAAAAATGTTATTTTTTTATTTTTAAAATTTTTTTCTCCAATTTACTACGAATTTATTTCGACAAATGTTAAATTTCCTAAAGAAAATAAAAAAATGTAGGAGACACTCACTGAGAATTTGCATTAATTCTTTTTCGGAAGAATTCCAATGGAAAAGTATTTGAAATACTTACGATTTGAATGGTTTTTCATTCGTTTCGAAATCATAACAAATGCTTCTCGGTCTTCACTCGGCGCCCCGGTAAGGCTCGAGTGATGAACCATTTGTAAACAAGACACCGGCCGAGTGGTTATGTAGCTTGTATTTGACCCCGAAATAAATATAGGATGAAAAAGAATTTTGTATTTAGCTCGGATTTAAATACAAAATTCTTTTCCATTCAGTATTTATTTCCGATTAAAATACAAGTGATTTTTGTTTTTAAACCTGTATTTAAATAATTTTTTTATTCAAATGTGCCCATCTCTGCTCACGACGCAACCAGCGAAGAAGCCTACCGTTGCAATACATATTGATAAACAAAAATGTGAGCAACATTTCGAGATTGGAATCGCTAGATGAACTCGTTTCTGATCACAATCCTGTCCTTTTCGAGCTGGGAAACCAGACCTTAAATGAAAGGAAAAAATGAAGTGTGTTACGTCCCCGTAACGCCACCACACAGACGCCTGAAGGACTGCAACCCTCCAAACACGGGCGTAAGCGTATGGCCTTTCTCAAGGGGCCTACAAAGATACAAGGGAGGGAGTTCTTGGACCTTCAGCTCGAAAGGATAAGATTCTTCTCACCTTTTGTATAAAACTAAGAAGTGGGAAACGGGACATTTTAACCAATGAGATACAAAGAAAATTTGCCCTTTCCCACCCTTACCACTAGCTTCGTAGTTTAAAAGCGAAACGCGTCTTAGAAAATAAGAAGGTGGGAGACGATGTTTTTAACCAATAATGAATAAGGAAAACTAACCTCTCCAACCTGGTTTAATATTTTGTGTGGACTCGAGATTGTATAAAAGGGCCACATACGCGTCTTTTAGACAGTAATAATTCAAGCTCCGACGTCGCAACATCTCTTAAAATCATTTCGGGCCCAGTCCTAACTAATAAATATTTTCAATTTTAATTCAAAGAAAAAGGACTCTAACTTTTTGTAAGTTTCCTCTCAATTCTCTTTCCGAATTCCCAAACTACCCTTTGTGAGTAACGCGTACCCACGCGGACTCAGATCCTTCCAACTCCGAGAGTAACGCGTACCCACGCGGACTCTCATCTCCTAACCCGAAGGTAACGCGTACCATCGCGGACTCACATCCTTCCAACTCCGAGAGTAACGCGTACCCACGCGGACTCTCATCCCAAATCACGGGAGTAACGCGTACCCACGCGGACTCCCATTCTTTTATTAACTAAATTAACACTAGTTTTAGATATAAAGGTAACGCGTACCCACGCGGACCTTTATCACACACACACTAACCCATACATACATTTTACACTTTATTCTCAATAAATATCTCAAATAAATATCTAAGAATAAATTTCTTTCTAAATCAAATCGTCAGCCCGTATCCCTGACCAATTAGCATTTGCTAAGGTCAAAAACAGGGCAAATCCAATATCTTGTTACGCCGGACGTAATAAGTGTTATAAATTTAGATTCTATGGAAGGATGGGGAATTAAATTCACGAAGAACACAAGAATTACGTTATAACGATGGACGTTTTTTTTATTGCTCAGCGTCCGAAAGGATGGTGATATAATTATCAACGAAAGAAATGAACCCGCCACGGAGTTTGAAAATGCGTTTAAAATAAATCGCCGTCAATGCCCAAAACGTACGCTCGGAAACGAAAAAAATACAGCTCCAACCATGGAGTAAAAGAACTCGCGGGAACCTCTCTCGCTTCGGTTTCACCCGATCGTCCGACCCGTCTCGGACTCGACCCGATCGCACTCCACTCTCGGTTCGGGTACTTCGTGCCACGTGCACTTCGCCCTCTCGATTTTTATGCCTCGCGGTTAACAGGTCACTCGCTCTCTGCGTCCAATTTCTCACTGATCGCTCACGCAATCGATTAATCACTCGTCGAACCTTAAAGACGGCGACGCGAGCGCCCTCACCGGATCTTCCGCCGAGGAATCCCGCTGCGCCCTCCTTACCGACCGTAGTTAGATTTTGCGTTCATAACAGTAGACTAAATCTTGATGCTCAGATCATCACGGTGCCGGATTAAGCCTGCGCGGGGCCTGTAGCAAATTTCATTAGGGGGCCCCTGGTTTGACAGAGAATATAAAATAAAACACAACTTTGACAAAAAGACTTTTCTCGATTGAGCGTTGGCAAATTTAGAGATGACACCAGTGAAATCGATTTCTTTCAGTAAATCGCATTCGATATTCATGAGAGTGAGGCTATTTAGACGATCTGGTCCCATCGTGTTCCTCAACTCACTTTTCACGCGCTTTAATGTTGAAAAAGAACGTTCTCCGCTGCAGTTGGCAATCATTAAAGATAAATATATGCGTGAGACTATTTCCACATTTAGGAAACACGACTCTAATGAGTTTTCCATTATTAGTCTATAAAATTGTATATAAAACTGACAGAATCGTGGTTAATTTTTTTTATCGTATGTTTTTTTTTTTTAATTCAAGAAATCGCTGCTCATATTTTGCACTTCACTACTTCTTTTCGCAATCCAATAATCTCGATTGAAGTTGCTCGGCGTTCCACCAATATTATGGAGTACATTGTATCGGATTGTTTTTGACTTGTAGAAGATATTGCTACGTCGGAAGCAAGTGCTTTGCTTTCGACCGCTTTTTGGCTTGAAGACGCGACTCCTATATTTTTTTTTTCTATTTCGTTGGATTCAGCACCATCGCTCCGAACGTTAAAAAAATCATAAAGCTTGCGTGTTTTTGATATTGTATCTTGTTTCATTTTTTACTTCTCATATTTTGCCTTACGCTTTGCGCTCCCAGAAGGGTACTGTCGACCCGTATCTATGGCTCTGCTATTCATGATAACTATCCCGATCTGGATATAACGGTAGAAGGGACAACAAATTACCAAATTAAATATAATCCTCCTCCCTACTTATGCAAACGTCATATCCCAAGTGGAAATATATATATATATACTGTGACGTGACGGTCACAAGTCTCCCCGATCCGGATCGAAGCCCCGCTGCGTCCTCGGCACCTGAAACATTACAATTAAATATTAATCCTAAGGCCCGACAAATTTAGATTAAGTGAATATTTTTAACATTAAACCACTCAAATAACCAATAAGAATGTACTCCACCCCCCATCCCTACCCTGATGCAAACCACCCTCCGTCCCAGTCTCCCCGTCGAAGCCCCGGAACGCTTCCACCGCAGCCGTCGAAGATTCAACAACCTGAAAAATGTACAGTTGATTAATATTAATCCCCACACCCTTCCCAAATACACCCCCTTACCCTCCCACAACCCACATCCCTTAAATAACACCCCATAATTACCTGAGACCCCTCAGTGACGAAGGATGGTCCGTCGCCCAACGGAGGCCCCGCAGCTGCACCGAAGAAGGACTTATCCCCGGAGACGGTGTGGGAGTCACCCGGACGTCACAGAGGCACTGGGGGAAATTCCCTGAACGGATCAGGAGCCTCTCGAAACTCAGCCCAGACCCACACCGCCGCAGAACCCGGGGATAACCTACAAACTCCCCGAGGTTCCCGGAAAGCACCAGATTTAACTCCCGAAACGGAAACTCACGCACCACTGGCCACTGTTTCACCTGACCATCCCCCGATGACCCGGACAGCTCACCCCCGACCACCCTCGCGACGGAATCTCCACACAAAACCGCGAGGTGGCACACAACGGGAGTCGAGCTGTCAAAAACTGGACACCGTAACACCCGCGGGCCGAGGGAGACGCAAAAAGTGTCACAAATAACCGTCTGAGGGAGCCACCTTACGGACCCTCGACGGAGGCCTGTTGGAGAGAGCCCCGACGCCAGTGGCGCGAACAAGCGCCTACACCCGGACCCCGACGAGTTTCGAACGCACGACCCCGATTGGCTGCTGTAACCCAATCAGCGACGCCACCCGCAGCACCAGCGACCCAACAGTAATCGATAGATCGATTCGAGCAGCCCCCGTCGCAGCCAATCAGGGGGGAGAATCAACGAAGAAGAAGCAAGAAGACGGCGACGGCCATTACTCGTCACTTCGATCCGAGATCCCCATTGCGATAGACGTGCGAGTAGAGTTTCAGATAATAATAGCGTTTTTTTCAGCGTTTCCCGTAATTTTGTCGAGTTTGAGAGTGTGGAGAAGACGAGGAGAGCGTGAGAGAGTCGAGGAGAGAGTGAAGAAGGCGAGGAAAGGCGAGAGAGAGGCGAGAGGAGGATTATAGAGAAGCGATAGCGAGACGACGAGTTCGCGAATTTTCGAGGAAAGACGAGAGAGTGCGAGAGAGGCCAGAGAAAGCCGTAAAGCGAAGTAAGTGCGTCTTTTTCCCATTTTTCCAAACCCCCAATTTACCCGATTTCCTTCCCGTGAACCCCAAATTGAGTGCGTATTATAATTTTTGCCCCGTCATCGTGCGACGGAGAACACGCGGTCCCGTCGCGCGATGACGGGGCAAAAATTATATTATTCACGGTTTAACAAATTCCGGGGTCACGGGGAGGGAAAATCGGGTAAATTGGGGCTTGGGAAAATGGGAATAAAACGCACTTACTTCGCGGTGGGCCTACGACGGCCTCTCTCTCTCTCTCTCGCTCGGGTACCGCTCGTGTACCGCTCGTTTCGCCGTCTATCTCTCCTCACTTTTCCTCTCTACGCCTTTCCTCGCCTTCTCCACTCTCTCAAACGCTTCCTCTCCACTTTCTCGAACTCTCCTCGTCTTTCTCACAAAAAAAATAATACAATTCGCTTTGATACAAAAAAAATACGCTCCAAATCGGAAAATCGGAAAATTCTACTACGCGTCTGATACTATCGGGATCTCGGATCGAAGTGACGATTAATGGCCGTCGCCGTCTTCTTGCTTCTCCTTCGATAATTCTTCCCTCTGATTGGCTGCTACCGGGGACTGCGCGAATCGATCCATCGATTGTGGTTGGGTCGATGGTGCTGCGGGTGGTGTTGCTGATTGGATCACAGCAGCCAATCGGGATCGCGGGTTCGAATCTTCTCGGGGTCCGGGTGTGGGCGCTCGTTCGCGCCACTGGCATCGGGGCTCGCTCCCACAGGCCTCCGCCGAGGGTTGTAACGGATTCTGATACGCGGTTCGCGAACGCGTCGCGAGAACAGCACCGAGTATAGCCAAGCGCGGGCTTATTTAAAAGAGAGAGAGAGACCAATTTATCGCAAAGGCGCGCTGACTATACTTTAACCTAATCATAAGCATACAGATTGAATGAATAAATGTTAGAATAATATACCTACGCTATTGACATATAAATGAACCATGAGTTAACATGACGCTGGGCACATGCAGCGTGTTCCAAGAAATATATTTCTTCTTGGAATTTACGATCGTACTCTCTGGACTGGTCCGTTATCTGACTTAAAATGTATCCCATAGCTAAATTCAAAAGGATCACATAGTAAAATTCGAAAGAAACCAGAGCTCTCTTCCAGACGCTCCGCTAACAAAAGGGAACTCTTCAAGAGAAGAATTTATTTAATGTAACTTCTCGGAAAGTCGATCAGCGACATGTCGTCGCCAGACGCACTTTAAAAGGGTCACCCATGTCGCGGGTGGCCTACGAGCCTCAACTCCTAAGGGCTGGCGCGTTGCAACACATAAATTACGCGTACCCATAGAGCCTCACTCTTATAGAAAGGCGGGGGCGACGTAACGTGATGCAGCGGGCTGGGCTAGGGATTGATTGGCTAATTTTGGGTCTTAGGGGCGTAACCTCGATGACCACCCTATTTACAATCAGTAGAGATTTTTTCCAAGCGTAAAGATATCAGCCAGATCCTTGAGACGAGTCGCGCGGAGTGGTTATAGACTTTATTTTGTTCTTTAACATTTCTGTACAATAGAATAAAGTATCCAAATGTCTTAATACATATCTGCGTTACGTTTTGCAATTCTTGAAATAACCTTTTCTCGCACGAGGTGAGCTTTGCTCTTTACAGCGGGACGCCCTTACTAATTGAAATTGAATTTTCCCGCGCGCAAACAGGGTTTGTGCGTCACATAAACTATTTTTGGTGACAGCGGTGGGATTCCGCTAACTTGTCGCGAGTGAAGTTTATTTAATTCTCAGTGATTTCATTATTTTTAAAGAAACATTTGAAAGCTTTGAATTGAAATTTTCCGAATTGTGCGCGTGAAAGAACTTTTGACCCAGTGAAATTCACACTCGACCAAATTAATTCAAACGCACGATTGCGGTATTTCGAGGCTCGCGTTATCATCTGTTTGGGTGGACCGAGTAGCTCTATACAGTGGTTCTGCGGCCGAGAAAGAAGCACGTGTGTTCTACCCAGTAGAGTGCTGACTTTTCAACATCGCCATAGCCTTTCCTTGCGGGGTTTCCCCCGTGGTTTACCCAAAAGGACGGAGGGTAGAAGTTAAATCTACCGAGGCTAAAACGGTGCGAGGGCCACGGGAATACTTAGCGGCACCCCTTGCTCACCGTAGGCGCAACGACGGACAAGATCATCTTCGGACACGGACATCATCGCCAAAGAGAACGGTTACCGACGCAACCAAGGACCTGCACGGAGAAACAGGAACATCGTGGGACGACGGGATACCGAAGAGGCTCCATAAAATTTTTGTGTTAAATTATTGTGTGAATAATCTAAAGGACTGTATGGACTCATAGTGGAAAGAACTTAAAACAATAATTAAATAAACAACGAGTTTGCCAATCGTCAAGAACGTCCAACTGGTAAGTCAGCCGCCTTGAATTTTTGTAAAAATTGGTCTCTCGTTTAGAATCAGTAAAATTTACGATAAACAAAATAACGCGGTGATTAAGTTATGGACGGAATAGGCGTCGTACCTGAACCGGTCCTCGTTGATCGCGAAGTTAGCGTCATAGAAACTCCTGCGATGGAGCAACACGATTCAACTAACGCGACCGGGGAATTATCGGGAGATCGTTCGGCTGATGAAACCCGTTCATCAGACCCCTTACATAATTACGCGCGGATTTCCGAAAATGTATCACGCTCAGTGGTAATGCGTCCACGCGCTCCAGACGAGGAAATGACAGGGCTTCGGACTGGAGCTACGCTCCTCTCCTGCGCGCGAGAACTTTCGTCATACGTATCATTCAAAGCCGCGCTTGAGTTCGTCCCAAAAACGTTCGACGGGTACAACATACCTGTGTCGAAATTTATTCGCGGTTGTTTGTTCGCCCATGACTCAATAAATCCATGCGAAAGGGATCATCTTTTCTGGATGATAAGAACTCGGATAGTCGAAACTGCTGAGGATTCACTGCAAGACCGCGATATTAAAACTTTAGAAGATCTCTTGCAACATCTTAAAAGAACGTTCACCGAACACCGTAACATAAGTCACTTAAATTCAATGCTTGCGACTGTCGCTCAAAGAAATAATGAACCCGCGATAGGCTACGGCGTTCGGGTAAATGAAATATTAAAGAAAATCATCGAAGCGATAGAGGAAAAGAATTCTCCCTCCGTAGCATTTGGTATGATTGTATCTGCTCGCGAAACGGCATGTGAAAATTATGTGATGGGCCTGAAGAAAGAGCTCGCCCTTCGAGTCCGCGTTGAACGACCCAAAACCTTGCAGGACGCAATGAATGCTGCTCGCATTGCAGAATAGGAATTAGAGCGCGAGGATGGGCTTCATTGTATCGAAAAACAACGAGATCCGCGAAATAATGAGAACGGCGGTAAGAATTATATTATTGAGTATCCAGGCAAGAGACATTTTTCGCGAATTTCCTCTAACGATTCTTTTATACCATACCGCGGGAACGCACGCACACGGGTTTTCGGAACCGATCGAGGCCAATGGGCTAGCCAGAGAAATGCTACCGCCCGCGGTCGGGGCCGTGGGAGGGTGCATTTTCACAGGGGCGAGCAAGACGGCCTGAACAGGGGGCATCGGCCCGCCGGGGCGTCTAGCGCGTGCGGCAACTGTGGACAGCTCGGTCATCACGAGCGCGGGTGTCTCCGGCCTGCACAGGTTCGAACCGTGACATGCTATGCCTGCCAGCAGGTAGGGCACTATGCCCGGGATTGCACCAATGCCCAACGTCAGACCGCCTCGACAATTTGCTTTGTTTGTGGTATTAACGGACACTTGGTGAAGAACTGCCCCCATAAATACAATAAAGAAAATATGAATCGCGCTTGCAAATATTGTAAGAAATTCAATCATTCATACGAAAACTGCCGTAAACGTCTTGCGACCGTAGAAGCTAACCGCCAGGAAAAATCGGATAATTTAAACGAATAAACAGTTCGACAGAATGGTGCGACGTCGGGCTCGATGGAGATAATGCACCAATTAAAAGGGTAATATTAAAATTAAAAACCAAGGGTACGGAGAATTCGCCTATCGTGACCATCCAAAGCGGGAACCTGAAGAATGGTTCATGGAAATTTATTGTAGACACAGGAGCTGAATTAAATCTCATTAAAAGTAAGGGGGTTCATCCGAACACCGACATCAATCCGCAAATCAATTATCATATTTTTGGTATAAATGAACAAGGAATAAAAACTCTAGGGGAGGTAGTATTAACAATTAAAAATCGAAATTATCATTTCCAGTTAGTGCCAAATAGTTTTCCAATCGAAGAAGGCGGTATGCTTGGCATGCCGTTTCTGAAAGACGGTGTTATAGATTTAAAAAGGGGAAAATTAATTCACGACCTCGGCGAATTCCCCTTCCATTCGACTCACCGGTGTATTACATTAAAAATAGCTGCACGAACTAAACAACTTGTGACGTTAGTCGTGGCAAATCCAAATGTGCGGGAAGGGCTCTTACGACGTGTTGCCACAGGGCCCGGTATTTATCTCGGTGAAACACTTGTGAAACACGAGAATGGTTTGGTAAAAGTCTTCTGTATTAATACCACAACACGGGATGTTCAACTTGTCGTACCCTCTGTCGAGTTAGAAGAATGTAGTATTGTAAAACCTTCCTCACGAACCGTAAAAACGGCGGTTCCGAACGAAGGACCTCCACATGCGAACAAAGAACGGCTAGAACGTTTACTTTCTGTCCTCGATATTGCAGACTTAAATAAACAGGAGAGGGATGAAATAATAGCTTCGTTATCGAAATTTCCCTTTCAATTTCATTTGGATGGCGATCAATTGGGAAGCACCTCGGTTTTAAAACATAAAATAACAACAACAGACGATAGACCGGTAAATATAAAAGCGTATCGCTATCCTCCCGTACACAAGGACGTGATTCTAGAACAAACCGCGGATCTTTTAAAGAATGGGGCTATTTCATCTTCTGATTCCGCGTACAACTCACCAGTATGGGTTGTACCCAAAAAAGCTGATTCCAAAGGGAATAAGCGTTGGCGCATGGTAATAGATTATCGCGCGCTAAACGAAAAAACAGTTGGAGATGCATACCCGCTCCCCAACATTACCGACATTCTTGACGAGTTAGGTGGCGCGAAGTATTTTTCGGTATTAGACCTTGCCTCCGGCTTTCACCAGATCGAAGTCGACCACGTAGACCGCCATAAGACAGCGTTCTCTACCCCCTACGGACATTTCGAGTTCAACCGTATGCCTTTCGGACTAAAAAATGCTCCCGCAACCTTCCAGAGACTGATGGACAAAGTGCTCTCGGGCTTGCAAGGAATAGAACTCCTTGTTTACATGGACGACATCGTCGTCTATGCTCGCTCCCTTAACGAACATAAAATAAAGTTAGAAAAATTATTGGGAAGGCTTAAAACTGCAGGATTGGTACTGCAACCAGACAAGTGTAAATTTCTACGTAAAGAAATAGGTTACCTCGGACACGTGATCACCGAGAACGGGGTAAAGCCCGACCCCAAGAAGGTTGAAGCAGTCCGTTTATTTCCTCAACCGAAAGGTCGAAAGAATATAAAACAATTTCTAGGTTTAGCCGGTTATTACCGAAGATTCATACCTGGTTTTGCCACCATAGCCAAGAGTCTGACGAGACTTTTGAAAAAGGATATTCCCTTTACATGGGACGCTGCAGCAAGTGACGCTTTTCAAAAACTGAAAGATATCCTTTGTGCAGAGCCCCTTCTACAATACCCCGATTTCACGCGACCATTTGTAGTTACGACCGACGCATCTGACTTCGCACTGGGAGCCGTCCTCAGCCAAGGCCCCATCGGTAAAGATCTGCCGATTGCTTATGCGTCGCGTACGTTATCAGGTGCCGAGATAAATTATACGACAACCGAAAAAGAACTATTGGCGATAGTATTCGCCGTTACTCATTTTAGACCTTACCTGTACGGCCGAAAATTCACTCTCGTGACCGACCATCGCTCCCTAACCTGGCTCCATCAGCTGAAGGACCCTACAATAAGTTCTAGACTCGCTCGCTGGAAAATAAAGTTGCAAGAATATGAGCACGAAATTCAGTATAAACCAGGCAAAGTAAATGCTAATGCGGACGCCCTCTCTCGAAATCCAACGCACGAACTAACACCCATCCCTGATGCGAATAATGGCCGCCAGGTTCCGAGTGTGCATACTCGTGTACCAGACGACGATTACTCAGCGGAAAGAGATGATCCTTATCATGAATATCCCATAGAGAGAGTTTTTCTAAGCAGACTTAACGAGACTGATTCAGGATACGAAACGAAAGACATAAGGGGGGTGTGCCAGACCAAGGCGTTAGAGGAAAATCTTAAGCAAACGAAAGACATAAGGGGGGTGTGCCAGACCAAGGCGTTAGAGGAAAATGTCGAGCAAACGAAGGACATAAGGGGGGTGTGCCAGACCAAGGCGTTAGAGGAAAATGTCGAGCAAACGAAGGACATAAGGGGGGTGTGCCAGACCAAGGCGTTAGAGGAAAATGTCGAGCAAACGAAGGACATAAGGGGGGTGTGCCAGACCAAGGCGTTAAATGGAAATGAAATGTCAAATGGAAATGAAACATTAGATGGAAGTGAAATGTCAAATGGAAATGAAATGTTAAATGGAAATGAAATGTCAAATGGAAATGAAATGTTAAATGGAAATGAAATGGTAAATGGAAATGAAATGATGTATGATGAAAATGATACGAGGACCAGAAAGGGTTACTCAGTTGAAATGAATCGGGATACAGATTCTGACAATAGTGAGGAATTGAGCGAAGACGAACAGCTCGAAATCAGGGGATTGAAAGTATTAACGAGTAACAGACTAATCGACGAGGTCGATCGACCAAGTAAAAGAATCTGCTTAGAAAGTGGCAAAAACGCAATGGTATTGCCTGTGGAAATTGATAATTCTGCAAATATTGAGAGAAGAACACTATTTCGTATAAGTAGAGACAAGCTTTGGATCCGCAAAGATCATTTATTGAACTTTATTTCATGCGACTGTATTCTCACTACACCCGTTGGACGGGAATTGCTTAATAACTCAATGTTTAAATTAGAAGATCTAAAAGTCGAAAATCCTACGTTGGGACAAGTAATATACACGAGACGAGAAAGACAACATATTTTCCATTTATTTGTAAAAGAAAAATTTGATGATAAATTTTACTTAAGAAATTTCGAGTCCGCCATAGAGACACTGCACGATGCGATGCAAGCAATGAAATTTTACTCCTTCAGTTTGTCCAGGGAAGGAAATGGTTTTGATAAAGCCCCTTGGAGCGCGATCGAAAGAGTCTTTAAAGCCTATTTTTCGAGCGAAAAGTACGCAATTACGGTGTGTACCGGAGAAGTAGAAATCCCCGTAGAATCAGACCGAATGCAAATAATTCGAGAATGTCACGATTCCACTGTTGGAGGGCATAAAGGTGAAACCAAAACATTCGAAAGAATTCGCGAAAGGTTTTTCTGGCCCCGAATGAGAGATGATGTTCACAGCTACATCAGATCATGTGAGTCGTGCCAAAAGAAAAAATTAGTCCGTGAAAAAACAAAACAGCCAATGTTAATCACGGATACACCGACTAGAGTTTTCGAAAAACTTCAGATAGATATCGTCGGTCCACTACCAGTAACCGACGTCGGAAATCGCTATATACTCACCTGGCAAGACTGCCTTAGTAAATATTCAGGCGCAATCCCTTTAACCAACATCGAGGCTCCCACCATAGCACTCGCTATAGCCGATAATTTTATCTGCTATTTCGGTTGCCCAGAATCCATACAAACGGACCAAGGAAGTCAATTCCTTAGTAATATTATGAAAAATTTTGCCAAAATATTTAAAATTCGCCAATACAAGTCAACCGCTTTCCATCCTCAGTCACTCGGAGCCCTCGAACGAAGCCACCACACTTTTATCGAATACCTTCGCCACTACTGCGAAAAGACTAACTGGGACCTTTGGTTATCTTACAGTATTTTTTCATTTAATACATCAGTTCACGAATCAACGGGGGTGACACCGCACGAAGTCGTTTTTGGACGCAAGGCCCGTTTACCCTCCGAATTCGCTGATGAAAAGGTTCCGCGAACATTTATCCAAGTTGTTGACGAAACGTTGAATCGGTTGATCGAAACCGAATCAATGGTCGTCGCTCGTCTGGAAGCAGCGAAACGACGATGTAAGAAATTTTATGATCGAAAATTGAATGAGCGCAATTTCGCTGTAGGTCAAAGCGTATACCTTTTGAAAGAACCGCGGAACGATAAATTCGAGGACCATTACACCGGGCCGTACGTTATAAACAAAATATTTAACGATCTCAACGTCGAATTACAAATCGGACCAAACAGTACAAAAGTTGTTCACGTTAATAAGCTCAAACACGCGTGCCTTAGATTTGAAAACACGTAAAAACTCACCGTTTAAATAATTCCGCGTACATTAAAAAGCCGCTTTATATGAAGCGCCTTTTTCGCTAAGGGGGGAAGTGTAACGGATTCTGATACGCGGTTCGCGAACGCGTCGCGAGAACAGCACCGAGTATAGCCAAGCGCGGGCTTATTTAAAAGAGAGAGAGAGACCAATTTATCGCAAAGGCGCGCTGACTATACTTTAACCTAATCATAAGCATACAGATTGAATGAATAAATGTTAGAATAATATACCTACGCTATTGACATATAAATGAACCATGAGTTAACATGACGCTGGGCACATGCAGCGTGTTCCAAGAAATATATTTCTTCTTGGAATTTACGATCGTACTCTCTGGACTGGTCCGTTATCTGACTTAAAATGTATCCCATAGCTAAATTCAAAAGGATCACATAGTAAAATTCGAAAGAAACCAGAGCTCTCTTCCAGACGCTCCGCTAACAAAAGGGAACTCTTCAAGAGAAGAATTTATTTAATGTAACTTCTCGGAAAGTCGATCAGCGACATGTCGTCGCCAGACGCACTTTAAAAGGGTCACCCATGTCGCGGGTGGCCTACGAGCCTCAACTCCTAAGGGCTGGCGCGTTGCAACACATAAATTACGCGTACCCATAGAGCCTCACTCTTATAGAAAGGCGGGGGCGACGTAACGTGATGCAGCGGGCTGGGCTAGGGATTGATTGGCTAATTTTGGGTCTTAGGGGCGTAACCTCGATGACCACCCTATTTACAATCAGTAGAGATTTTTTCCAAGCGTAAAGATATCAGCCAGATCCTTGAGACGAGTCGCGCGGAGTGGTTATAGACTTTATTTTGTTCTTTAACATTTCTGTACAATAGAATAAAGTATCCAAATGTCTTAATACATATCTGCGTTACGTTTTGCAATTCTTGAAATAACCTTTTCTCGCACGAGGTGAGCTTTGCTCTTTACAGCGGGACGCCCTTACTAATTGAAATTGAATTTTCCCGCGCGCAAACAGGGTTTGTGCGTCACAGGGTCCGTAAGGTGGCTCCCTCGGGCGGTTATTTTGGACACTAGTGGCGTCGTCCTCGGCCCGCGGGGGTTACGGGTTCCAGTGTTTGACAGCTCGACTTTTGTTGTGGACCACCTCGCGGGTTTGAGTGCGATTTCCGTTGCGAGGGTGGTCGGGGTCGAGCTGTCCGGGTCCTCGTGCAGTGCGTGGGTGTAAAAGTGGCCAGTGGTGCGTGGTTTTCTCGGGTGTGGTGATTTTCCGCTGTTTCCGGGGAACCTCGAGGGAATTTTAAGGTTATCCCCGGATGCTGTGACGGTGGGAACTGGACCGGCTTCGAGAGGCCTCGGGGCTCCTGATCCGTTCAGGGAAATTCCCCCAGGGCCTCTGCAACGTCCTGAAGTCTTCCACACCGTCTCCGGGGACTCCTTTCTCCTTGGGTGCGACGGTTGGGCCTCCGTTGGTTGGACGACGGACCATTTATCGCCACTGAGGGATTGCGGGTGAGTATGGGGAATTATTTAGGGGATGTGGGGTGCTGGGGGGGTAAGGGTGTGTATTTGGGAAGGGTGTGGGGATTAACATTAATTAATTGTATTTTTTTTCAGGTAGCAGGGTCTGATATTGGGATCGGGAGGACGGAGGCGATGGCTTCGGGGACTCGATGGGGAGCATCGCACTGTATTTCACAGGTTACAGGGTAAGGTTGTGGGGGGTATGGATTATTGTATAATACTGGGTTAAATTAATCTTAAAATGGTTGCTTTGTCGAGCCTTATTGGTAATATCCTATTATAATGTTTCAGGTGCCGAGGGCGCAACGAGGACTTCGATCCGGATCGGGGGAAAATTGTGACCGCCACGTCACAATTAATAAATTAGAATTAAGACCTTAGAATATAATTTATATTACATAATAAATCAAACCTGAATTTACAGAGAAACACATAGTAGTTCATCTCGTAATCCCTGTACCACCATAAGGGAACAACAATTAACAACGTTACAAAACAATATTATAAAACGACATTTTTGCTGAATTGTGAAAAAAAAGACCATGGAAAAGTTCAGATTTGAATTCGCTGTGAAGCCGTCAAACGAAGATGCGAAGACGAGTGTGATTGTCCTAACCTCAATCACTACAACGGATGATCGCTGCTTTCTCGTTCCGGACCAGCTTCAATCGATGAAGTACCACACCAAACTCGCAACTACATCAGGATATCAGAAGACAAAATCTACGCTCCAAAAGAGAGGACAAATAAGGCGAGTATGGATCAGTTTGGTGGAGGAACTATTACAACAGTATCAGGATGAAGATGGAAATATAATCTGTAACGAATACTTGTTGGAAGAGGCAGAATATAAAGGAACTTCAACACCAGCAATACCCGGTGCCACATCTACAGCAAATATCACGGAAGAAATATTAACAAGGGTACTAGAAAAATTCACAGAAAAAAAAACATAGGATAACACCGAGAATGGTGGAAACCGCAATATACGAAAGGTATCGGAAAAATTTGTTATTGAGAAACTGACTGACCAATGTATCTCAATGGATGGATACTTTCGAAAAAGAATGTTCACGCGTAGGTATAGGAAAAGATATAGAAAAAATCGAAACTCTAAGATTATTCCTGGAGGATTCTTGCGTCGATTGGTACAGGGCAATGCTTATAAAACTCTCACCAGACTCAGAATTGAAAATATGGAAAGAAAATTTTTGCGAAACCTATGCGGATAAAGGGTGGGCCCCGGTTAGGTATGCGATGTCTTACAAATACGTGAAAGGTTCATTGTTAGAATACGCCTTAAAAAAAGAAAGACTCTTATTGGAGTCAAATAAATCAATAGATACGGCCACATTGATTGATTTTATTGGGGTGGGGTTGCCAAACTTCATAGCTGATAGAATAGATAGAGAAAGAGTAAAAAAATCAGAAGATATGTTTAATGAAATCAGAGGACTAGAACACTTGATACATAAAAAAACCTTCGAAAAGAAAAACGCTACAGATTTTGAAAACAAAAGCAAAGGGAGAAACGATAATCATAAACCATGCACAATTTGTGAAAAGAAAAATAAAAGTAACCGTTACCATTCAGAAGCTCAATGCTGGTTTAGGAATAAAGAGGATGACCAACGAAGGAGAGAACAAATAAAACATATAAATAACTCGGAATTAGAAGTAGAACTAAATACGAAAGATCCAAAAAACTCATAGTGCCACCATTAATCAAAGTCGAAAAATCATTGAATAATGCGTTACAAATCCGGGGCGTGTACGATTCGGGTTCGAACGTTTCCTCGATTAATGCGAGATTATTAAACATAAAAGGGAAAAAATTCAATGAGATACAAAATGCAAAATTGAAGACGATTAATGGTGTAGAAAAAGCGAATGGCATAGTAACTCTGAAAGCAAAAATCTTTAATATTGAAAAAGAAATAGATGTTTTCCCAATAGATAACGAGAATTTTGAACACGATTTTCTGATCGGATTAGACTGCATAAAAAAATTTCAACTGAGACAAAATGAAAAATTGGAGGCCACCCAAAAAACTCAGGAAACCTCTGACAATACAGTTGAAGGTAAACATAATATGCAAGAGGCAAATAAAGCACATGCAAGGGAAACAGACGATATTAAAAATAAAAGAATCGGATACGAAATCAACTTTAACGAACATATAGATACAACAAAGTTTGAAATATCAATAAACCACTTAGAAATGCACCAACGAGCCGAAATCGATGAACGGACAGATAAATACAAATCGATCTTTGCCAAAGATAAATACGACATAGGCACCGTTGAAGACTACGAAGCATGTATTGAGTTAATAATCGATGAATATTGTTACAAAAGACCGTATAGATGTAGCATAGAAGAAAAAAAAGAAATAGAACAGCAGATAACGAAACTGTTAGAAAAAAATCTAATTGAGGAATCGTATAGCCCATTTGCTGCACCGGTGACATTAGCTTATAAAAAAGACGAAAAAAAGAAATCGAGACTGTGCATAGATTTCCGGGATTTAAATAAAATTGTGGTCCCTCAATCACAACCCTTCCCACTGATAGAAGATTTAATAGCAAAAACAAGGGATTGTGCATTTTTCTCGACTTTGGATATAAATTCAGCCTTTTGGTCAATTCCCCTGAGAGTTGAAGACAGACAAAAAACAGCATTTGTGACTCAAGAAGGACATTTTCAATGGACCTGTCTACCCTTTGGCTTAAAAACATCACCAGCGATCTTTCAAAGAATACTAAGCAGTATAATAAGAAAACACAAACTCTCAGACTTTTGCGTAAACTATATAGATGACATCCTGGTCTTTTCGAAAACGTTTAAAGAACATATGGATCACTTATCACGATTACTGGAATCAATTATGAAAGAGGGCTTTAGATTAAAACTATCAAACTGTACTTTCGCATCAGACTCAGTTAAATACTTGCGTCACGTAATAAGAAACAATTCAATTAGCCCACTTAACGATAACTTAATTTCAATAAAAAATTTCCCGATTCCAAAAACGAGGAAAAATATTCGACAATTTTTGGGTAACGTGAATTTTTATGGTAGATATATACCAAATAGTTCAATTACTCTAGACCCAATCCATAACTTATTGCGAAAGGGACAAAAGTTTATCTGGTCTGACCAATGTCAAAAAGCGTTTGAAAGCATGAAATTACTACTCTGCTCTCAACCGATTCTAACAATCTTTGACCCACACCTACCGATACATATCCACGCAGACGCAACCTTACAAGGCATCGGAGCTGTGCTGAAACAGACACAATCGAACCAGGAAGATAAACCAGTTGCATATTTCTCAAAAAAATTAAACGAACACCAAAAGAGAAAAAAAGGTATATATATTGAATGCTAAGCAATAAAGGAGGCTGTAAAATACTGGCAACTCTGGTTAATAGGGAGAGAATTTACGATTTTTTCGGACCACAAACCCTTGGAAAATATGAATGTTAAGTCTAGGACAGACGAAGAATTAGGGGACCTAATGCATTACCTGTCACAGTACAATTTCAAAATAAAATACACTCCGGGAAGAGACAATGTAGAAGCAGACTGCTTAAGCAGAAACCCCGTTCTAGAATCGGGTGAGAACGAAAATGAAATTTTAAAAACCGTTAACTGCATAAAACTAAAAGAGATTCGAAACGACCAGGAAAGAAACGAGGACATTAAAAAAGATAAAAACAAGTTAATATACAAGAATAATACATATTATTAAAAAACTGGAAAAAAAGAAAAGATTTTGCTTTCAGAAGATTTCAGTAGAGGACTAATAAAAAAAGTACACACTTTTTACTGGCATCTAGGAATAAGACGGATGCAAAACAAAATAAAACCAATATATACAGCAAAAAATTTAGACGAAAATATAAGAAGAGATTGCGGAAACATTGAAGTCTGTATAAAAAACAAATCGATAGGGAAGCACGAAATTGGCTTAATGTCCCAATTAGGTCCAGCAAATTCCCCTTACGAGATAGCTTCGATAGACACGATCGGTGGACTCGGGGGTTCACGATCTACAAAAAAATATTTACACTTACTTGTAGATCACTTCACGCGACATGCAACTATTACAACATCAAAAACTCAGAATTCGAACGACTTTATAAAGCTGATACAAAAAGTAATAGCAGATAATAAAATAGATATGATTCTATCAGATCAATACCCGGGAATAAACTCGAAAGAACTAAAAAAATTTTTAAATGAGGAAAACATAAACCTGATTTTCACAGCAGTGAATGCACCGTTTTCAAATGGCCTCAACGAAAGGCTTAACCAAACACTAGTCAATAAAATTAGATGTAGAATCAACTAAAAGAAACAGAAAACTGCGTGGACAACTATAGCACATGAGTGTTGTGATCTGCAACTTTCGGGGCAAGGAAAGGTACACGGGGAAAATTAACAACAAAAAAGAGAAATAAAAAATGGGTTTGAAATAATAAAATAGGCGTAATTTATTTAACGCAAATAAAAATAACGAAAGGGTGTGCAGACGAGATAGCTGCCTCAATACGAGGTTCAACTACAATGCAACAAAAAAGAAAAAGTTGGAATGGGCGCCAGTCGTTTAGACGGAAACGACACCGTAATTCAACTTACAAAAACAGTTAAAAATAAAGATTAAATCATAGCTCAGCGGCTCATCGGGAAACAGGAGACAGGTTCAGGGGTGGGGAAGAGAATCCTGCCTAACGGCTCTTACACCGAAGTACCTCGACACAGCGGGAAAGCATGGAACACGGGACGGACGGTAATTCGGTGAAAGGAGAAAAGACTAAACGGAGAAAAATTGTGAACGGGGAAAAAATAATAAACAGGGAGAAATTGCGAACTTTGGGATGGAGGGACTGGGTACAAAAATCGGGTACTCACGCAATACAAGAAATTTCCCACACACGTGGTCTCGAACTGGGATTCGCTCGCTCGCTCCTTAATCTACGACAATCAGACCCGAAGTGAAGAAACGGCCGGCTTCTGCCGGGTCCTTCGGTCTTCGCTGGGGTGGGAAGGGGGCCTCGCGTGATCGCGAGCCGCGCGCATCGCCGTACGTCGGCGTCTCAGCGCCACCGTGCTTCGTTTTCGCGACGGTGACGTAAATTCGTTCGCCCCAACCGTGATGGGATGGTGGGGGCCCCGTGCGACGGCTAACGAGCCTCGCCCTCGGGACTTGTTCTCGCTGTCTTCTCCGGTCCGGGTGAGGGGGTACAGGAGGGGAAAGAGGGGGGGGGGGGGGGGGGTAGAGCTCGCATGAGTCGCATCGCCTACTTTTTTTTACATCGCCACCGTATTTTACGGTTTCGGTGACGATGGACTTCGGGTCGATAAA
The DNA here is from genome assembly GCA_963971145.1 of Sussaba pulchella. Classification (NCBI taxonomy): domain Eukaryota; kingdom Metazoa; phylum Arthropoda; class Insecta; order Hymenoptera; family Ichneumonidae; genus Sussaba; species Sussaba pulchella. The sequence goes on along the minus strand of OZ020174.1, from coordinate 2,729,044 downwards.
ACGCAATGAAAAATGGGGAAATTGAACAAATTTTTTGTTACAGTGTATAGAAAGATACAATGATACTAAACACACAGTAACAGGATTTTCTCCTCGATACTTATTAGAGGGAAAGAACAATACAATTTTACCAAATGAACTACAACACGAAGAAAAACAAAATGATTTATACGAGGATAGAAACGTTGCCCTAGAAAATACAAAAAAATCACACGAATATAACAAAAAACAATTCGATAAAAACAGAAAGTATCACGAATTTAACGTCGGCGATTTTGTTTACGTCGAGAATAGCCATCGATTGAATAGGAAAAAATTGGATGAGCTGAAAATTGGACCATACGAGATTATAGAAAAAATTTCAAATTCGATCTATAAAATACATACAGATCGGAAAAAGTCACAGCCACTCTTCCACATCACCAAGCTTGTACCGGTATAGGATATCGTTCAGGAAAACTAGTCCTCATTCACTATTTTCCTTTCCTAAGGGGGGGGGGGGGAGATGTAAAGAAATACGACACGGCATACATGCGCCTTGTCATATCTCTTCGTACGTTTCGAATTCTACCGCGTAAAGCGGCCGGGAGTGACCGCGAGCGCGGGTCGCGCATGCGAGCAAGGCAGACAAGAACACGAGGTGAGTACCTCGTGGAATAGTATACCGTACATAAATTGGAGCACGAACAAGACGTTACTTTTAAGAACGAGATGGAGTACCAGCTGTAAATGTCGTTTCCTGAATTTACAGGTAACGACATCGTATATTAATAAATTAGAATTAAGACCTTAGAATATAATTTATATTACATAATAAATCAAACCTGAATTTACAGAGAAACACATAGTAGTTCATCTCGTAATCCCTGTACCACCATAAGGGAACAACAATTAACAACGTTACAAAACAATATTACATACATATACTAGAGTCGTCCTTAGCAATGGTCCTTTATAATTTGAATTGCGTAAACTTCCACATAAATTTCAAATAATTAAAAAAACAAGGTTCCTGAAACCCCTCCAACTGATCTCAAAATTTACCAATGCCTTGGGAGTTTTAGAGTTTCACAAATAATTAACATGAGATATTTATCGAATTTATTTCTCATGGGCAAAATATCGGCATAACAAAAATATATTCAAATATGCTTTCTCCATCAAAAAGATGCGTAGATGTGATATACTTGAATATGATATTGTAACTTTGTCAACTCTCAATTTATTATATAATATAAGTTTGTGTTTCTGATGTAGTCATACTAGTTCCACTTCAGGGTAAACTGGCATTTTAAATTCCAAATCCATGTTCAGTGACCCCGAAAAAGCAAACTAGCTGCAAGTAGAAACTTGCAAAGTGCTTCCTCCGTATTCCTTCGCACTTGAGCCAATGGTCGAAGTCCTTTATGAGGATTCTCATGAGTACCTTTGTCTTCATTAATGGCTCCCTCATAAAGGATTTCGTCCATTGGCTCAAGTGCGAAGGAATACGGAGGAAGCACTTTGCAAGTTTCTACTTGCAGCTAGTTTAGGAAAATTCAAACTCCGACAAAATTCAGTCCTATATAATTCGATCCCCTCAACCGATCTTTACCAAATTTAATACATAGTGTAGTTGAATGGTGTTCCTGATATGTATCGAGTTCGGGTGTGATCGGTCGAAGCTGACGTGAGTTGGAACAAAACCAAAATTTTTGGTGAAATTCAAAATCCTGTAAATTCTGAACTTCTTGATGGATTTCGCCCAAATTTAATACTAAACATCCTTTAACATAATGGTTTTTGTGAAGAACTATTTAGACCGATAACTCAAAAATTGCGGACGCTAGAGAGGCCACACCATTTTTTTTGAAATCCACAACGCTGTCAAATCCGAGCGGCTCCGCCATTTCACGGGACAATAACACATGGCATAGACATTATAAGGCTGCATGAGTGTGCAAAGTTTGAGCGCTGTAGCTTCAACCGTTCTGAAGTTATAGACGTTCGAAATTTGGGAGGCCGTTACACACACACACCCACGCACACACGCACATACATCCAGACATTTTGCTCAAACGTCGTTTCTCGATGTTTTAGGACATTTTGAACGTATTGGCATCAAAATCCCGAGAGAGATTTTTCTGACCGTCACAATGCTTCCTTTATGAGGAAGCAGAAACAAGTTTTTAGCGTAAATTCAATTTTCAAACCGCCATATTTGTCACGATGTTTTGTATTTGAGGATCAACGAATTCGCCGGTGAAAGTACGCACCTTTTTGATGGAGAAAGCATATTTAAATACATTTTTCTTATGCCGATATTTTGGCCATGATAAATAAATTCGATGAACATCTCATGTTATTTATTTGTGAAACTCTAAAATTTTCTAGGCATGGATAAATATTGTAATTAGTTAGGGGGAATGCGCGAACATTAAAAAAAAATTACTTGGAATCCACGTAGGAGCTTACGCAATTTTAATGGGAAATTGCCTTCGCTAAGGACCACTCTAGTATACACTGTATACAAACAATGTACGGTTTCTATATGGTAGTGGCCACATACTTTTTAGGGATGGTGGCTAACTGACTTTCGCCGTTCTGCCTTTTCCCACTTGGGTTTCGTCCCAGTTGGGTTTCATCCCAGACTGACTTTTTTCGCGAGATGAAGTGATGACGTCACGCTCGAATTATCTCGAGCGTCGCGCGGTCGCCCGAGCTTCGTTGATGCCCGAGCGCTCACGAAGGCGCCAGACCGCGCGTCAGATCAGTGAGCCTCAATCCGTCCATGCTCCAAGAAATGTATGGCACGCGAGTACTTAGCGCTTTTTTGAAAATTAATTAATTGTCGTTGTTATTCCCGAAAACCTTACGTCATGTTGAATCTCATGTTCGTTGCTCATATGATATAGTGATGTGCTTGTAATGATGTAATTGTATATTAATTTTTGATTCGCCTAGAAATTTTGGTGAGGGCTATTTGCTACGCTGTCTAGTATTAAAAATTTTTTTTTCCCATTCAACTATACAACGAACAAATAATAAATATATGAACTGTGAATTGAATAACCACAAGGGATCTAAAGGTTCATGGAAGACCATGGAAATTTATTTTACTACAAACGATTCTGATGCTAGGAGGGAATAAATTTCTGACACACTGGAAATGTTTATGTCGAAGCTGAGAATGTTTCAGTGTTGAGTACGGCGTTAAGCGGTTATTATGAGTACACGGAAGTGAACCTGTAAGCTTAAAAAAAAATGAAAATAAAAAAATAAAAAAAATTGGTAACTTTTTTGTTTTTTTACTAAAAACGAAAATTCTTCCACTACAATCAACTAGAAACGATTCTGTATCGATATACATTTTCCGATTTGGGTTTCGTTGAAGTCGGGGGATGGATTTTTTTTTAAGTCCCATAACTCAACGAAACTCAAATCGGAAAATGTATATCGATAGAGAAACGTTTGTAGTTGAATGTAGTGAAAGAATTTTCGTTTTTAGTAAAAAAACAAAAAAGTTACAAATTTTTATTTTAATTTTGAAAAAAAAATTTTTTTAAGCTTACAGGTTCACTTCCGTGTACTCACAATAACCGCTTAACGCCGTACTCAACACGGAAACATTCTCAGCTTCGACATAAACATTTCCAGTGTGTCAGAAATGTATTCCCTCCTAGCATTAGAATATAATTGAATGGAAAAAAAATTTTTTAATACGCGTAGCAAATAGCCCTTACCGAATTTTCTCGGCGAATCAAAAATTAATATATAATTACATCATTACAAGCACATCACTATATCATATGAGCAACGAACATGAGATTCAACGTGACGTAAGGTTTTCGGGAATAACAACGACAAGGTGCTTTTCAAAAGAGCGCTAAGTACTCGCGTGCCATACATTTCTTGGAGCATGGACGGATTGAGGCTCACTGATCTGACGCGCGGTCGGGTGCCTTCGTGAGCGCTCGGGCATCAACGAAGCTCGGGCGACCGCGCGACGCTCGAGATAATTCGAGCGTGACGTCATCACTTCATCTCGCGAAAAAAGTCAGTCTGGGATGAAACCCAACTGGGACGAAACCCAAGTGGGAAAAGGCAGAACGGCGAAAGTCAGTTAGCCACCATCCCACTTTTTATATACAAACTGTATGACCGTGCGCAGTCCATATTAAAACAAAACGTTATTCATATTTATTTTTGCTTCCTCATAAAGGAAGCTTTGTGACGGTCCGAAATTTTTTTTTCGAGATTTTGATGTCAATAGGTTCAGAATGTCCTAAAACATCCAGAAAACACATTCGGAAAAAATGTCCGGATGTATGTGTGTATGTGTGTGTGTGTGTGTGTGTGTGTGTGTGTGTGTGTGTGTGTGTGTGTGTGTATGTATGTAACCACCCTCTAAAATTCAAACGTTCATAACTCGAGAACGGTTCAAGCTACCGTACTCAAATTTTGCACACATGTGATGCCTTCTAATATCTATGTAATCTGTAAATTTTGCAATTATCGACGCACTTGTTCGGCTTCGACAGTGTTTTGAATTTTTCAAAAAATGTCTGTAGCCACGCTAGCGTCCGCAATTTTTGACATTTTCGGCTAAATAGTTTTTTACATATAGAATTAAGTACAAGAACGGTTGGTATTGCATTTGAGCAGAATCCATCAATAACTTTAGATTTTATGACTTTTTGAATTTTGCAAAAAATCAACTTTTTTGCTCTATTTGTCGTTAACTTCAACCAATCGAACCATAATTCTCTGCAAGTATAGGATGTCATTGCGTTATAATACATATTAAATTTCGCCGAGATCGGCTGAACGGATCGAGTTCTAGAGCAATTAGAAATTCCTAAGATCCAACCCTTGAAAATTCAAAACCACTTGACCGAACGTGCTCAAATTTATACACACGCTCAAATTAACCGTCAGCTCAAGTTGTTACTAGATTCGATAGGAATTAAACAACGCGCTCGAATTTTGGGACACATTGAATTTTTATATACGTTCGAGTCGGTTTTTATACGGTGGGAAGGATCTACGGATATCCTGCATAAAACAAGCTGCAAGCTGAAACTTGCAATTGGCTTCCCCTGAATTTTCGGTAGTGAACGAAACTTCCTTTATGAGGAAGCCGAAGATTAAAAAAAATAAAATAAAATAAATCGAGAGATGCTTCCTCATAGAAAGATTTCGTGCACTACCGAAAATTCAGGGGAAGCCAATTGCAAGTTTCAGCTTGCAGCTTGTTTATGTACAATATATTCTTAAACTATATACAGTCTAGATTTATTTCACATACAATACGGCTAACGGTATTCAATATTTATTTTATATGAGGGATAAGCAAATAACAAATCTGCCATCTATGTATATATAATTTTGCCGAAGCCGTTGGCGAAGTCCGATTTTCTGTTCTGCTCTGCTTTCCTACTATCTCCTTCATTCAACCCCAAGAAGAAATTTATTACCTTAAATGTCATCGGCTGCTATTCTCCGTCTTACAATCAGCAACAAAATGTTGTCCGAGGAATAACGACGTTCTACATAGAATTTGCGACATTTATGAAAAAGTTTTTTTGTATTTGATGAAAAGCTGTGGATTAGGTGAAGGAGGGCGTGCGATTTTTTTTGAGGGAGTTATGATTGTTTGTACCTAAAAACGACCATTTTCAAAAATGGCAGCGCAACTCAAAACTTTGAGGTTTAAATATAATTGTCAAGAAAAAAAAAGTTGCGTACAAGCATTTTGAATCGACTAGAATTTTTTTTAAATTTTTCTCCGAAAATTTTTTTTTCACTATTTTGGGTCGAGTCTAATAATTTAAGTGGCTCAAACTCGTGGATTATTGAGTTTGGGCTCAATTATCACGAGAGAAAATCTTCTTATTTACACATTTTGAGCCTTTTATAATGTTTTCAAAATTTTTTTGCCACATTTTTTTTGGTCAAAATTTGAAAAATTGAAAAAAAAAATGAGAAAAAAAACAAATTTATATTAATTGCCTTACTTTATTTAAACAAATTTCTCGTCGACGGCAGCTTTTTCGATTTTTTTCGGCTTTTTGAAATTTTTTTGGTCAAAATTTAAAAAATTGTAAAAAAAAACGAGAAAGAATAAAAAATTTATATTAATTGTCTTACTTTATTTCAACGAATTTCTCGTCGAAAAAGCGGCCGTCGACGAGAAATTCGTTTAAATAAAGTAAGACAATTAATATAAATAAATTTGTTTTTCTTTCTCGTTTTTTTACAATTTTTCAAATTTTGACCAAAAAAAAATGTGTCAAAAAAATGTTGAGAACATTATAAAAGGCTCAAAATGTGTAAATAAGATTTTCTCCCGTGATAATTGAGCCCAAACTCAATAATCCACGAGTTTGAGCCACTTAAATTATTAGAGACTCGACCCAATATAGGGAAAAAAAAATTTCCGGAGAAAAATTTAAAAAAAATTCTAGTCGATTCAAAATGCTTGTACGCAACTTTTTTTCCTCTTGACAATTATATTTAAACCTCAAAGTTTTGAGTTGCGCTGCCTTTTTTAAAAATGGTCGTTTTTAGGTAAAAACAATCATAACTCCCTCAAAAAAAATCGCACGAGATTTTGTAAGGAATGAAATTGAAGCTATTGGTTACCGTTACAAGGATATTCCATAAGAAATTGACGGGAAAAATTTCTATAAGCTTCGCAACCGGTTGAAAACCGCCTAAAAAAAGTCGAAAAACGGCCATTTTCAAACCGGTGTACTGGGCTAAAAAAAAATCGCAAAAATTTTTCTGCGAAAGCAAAATAAAGCCTGATATGTTTTTTTTGAAAATGCTCTTTTTGAAATTTGATTATCTTCATTTTTAAGTAAGTTACCGAACTTTTAGGGCGGCTCGGAATTTCGTGGGGTGTACCCAAACTTTAGGCCTGGAGTGTATATGAGAAGGTAGGGCGCAAGCAGGGACTTTTAGCGATGCTACGGACACGCTGAAACATATTGCTATGTTCATGTATTATTGTTATATATTGTTGAATAAAATATTTTTGAATAAAATATTGTTGAGTTGAGTAATCGGAGGGTTCTCCATTCGATCCCTGCCGAGAGAATTTTTTTTTCTTTTTTATTCATTTTACTTCGGTCCAATACGCATACCGATGTCATTCACGTGTAAAATTGTTAGAATTTATGTTTGTTGACTAAAAATATTTATGACAAATTTAATTTCGGCAGTCGGGGTTCCGCAAGAGCCCGGGTGATATTTGTCGTAGAAGCAAGGGAAACAGGAGGTTAAACGGCACCTTGCACACTGCACGAAAGACGCATTATTGCAGAAGCATTTCTTTTTCAAAACATCTGTGGGGAAATACACCTCGTTCACATTTTTTAAAATTTCCCTTTTATCGTACAGTTTGGTAGCAAACCATGCGTTTCGGATCATGTTACCGAAAATTTGGGAAGACAGCTGATGATGTACGATGGATTGAATTTGTAGGCAATCCTCTCTAGTGTTAATTTCCCATTATTTTATGATCAGGTACGCGCAGTTTTGCAACCGGTTTATAACATTTTTTACATGCCGATCAAAAATATACATCGCACGGCTGTACCAGAGGGGTGCACTTTGGAGGGACGACTTTCACGATACACGGTGGTAAACGCCTTTCTTTTTTGAAAATCTCATCGTACAAAACTGGGTCTATCTGTCCGCCCCAAAAATCAATGAGAAGTAGACATTTTTCTTGTCCCACGTACGAGTCCAATACGTCGACGAGAAAATCTTTGTACAGTTTTGTAGTCAACTTGCCGGATTTCGACGAGCGAGAGACAATGTCCTTATAATTCCCGACGTATTCACCTACCGATTCACTGAAATATTGAAAAACGACCCGTCGACCCCAAGTTCTTGCGATGAAGGACACGTTAATATCCTACCCGATAACGTAATGGCCGTTTCCAAGCATAAATTCGAACAATTTTATACGTAAATGACGTGGGTGTGCGTATCAGAGAAAAGTGAAATAAATGGGAAAGAAAAAGTTTCGTACGGCAATGATCAAACCGGGGACCTTCCGATTACTAGTCTTGCTGGTTACCCGCTGGGCTACTCAACCCGTTGGAAATTACATTTTTGTTAGTCATCATAAGCTGCTCGGAATATTTCAAAGTCGATTTTCTCGTAAACTTCTGGCTATCGGGCCCAACGGTTTAAGGAATTGTTACTCGAGGGCTGACCTGTCAGTACAATAAGTATAAAGAATTACAAAAATGCCGATGACGTATCGTCTCCTTGTCAGAAGTGTTTGAATCGAAAAAACACGCCATTAAAATGCGTATTTTACGATGGAAGCCCACATTGTTGTTCCCACGTACGAGGAGCTACTCCATGTGAATCAAGGTATGAACATGGACACAACGACGAAGAAAGCCCGCCTCCGAACACATAACCATCGCGTATCACGGCTCCACTGTAATCGCGTAAGAGCAAACCCACTTTATAAGCCAAAGGTGGCCAGCGGCTTAGTAGTTTCGTTTTTGGTTCACACTCAGTGAACCCGGGTTCTATTTCCGCCGTCACCAATGGAAATTTTCTATGTGTTTTTCTGTGCTCTCCTGGTGGTTCGGAACCCACCTCAATAATAGTAGGTCCTATGATAAAAAACATATGTTGAAAGAAGTGTGCCACAGGTACCCATCGGGGGACGAGCCAAATCAGGCGAAAAGAAACTCCGCACAAGCGACGAGGACGTGGCGTTTAGTGCGCGCGGCAATCACGTCCCGGCACCATAAGTAGAAGATTCGAATGAGAGAATAAATTGGTAAAATTAACACGGTGGTAGAGTGCTTGCTTCAGGAAAGAGAAGTTGCGGTTTCGACTCCCGTAATACACCATATATTTTCTCTCTTCGAAAATTTGGCAGGACTTTATGATCGATTTACACATTCCGCTTATCGATCTCTCGGTCATCACACATTGATTTTGTTTACTATTGCGGTTCTAAATTCATGACGCAAGCCCTTGAGTTGGGTAGCACACATCTCGGAAACCAGATTAGTTACTTTTTCAGCATGCCAGGTTGTTTGCATATGATGGCAGTTTATCATTGAAGTTATATTTCTTCAGCACTCTGTTCAGATCGGTAATGTGACCTTTTGCCTTGAAGGATGGGACAAGGATTCTTTAAATACAACCAATGCAGGTAAGTTTTCATAATAAGTTTTATGAACCCGAAACATAGATATTTACGGCTATTTACAAGTGTATTACGCAAATACTTCCGGCGAGTAACAAGCATAATCCTGCGCTCCCATCCTCTCAAACGACTTCACGAATGTTGCCGAGGTATCTGTTTCCGGCAGGAACTAGGCTCTAGGCACTGTCATCTGATTGATTGAGTGGATCAAAATCCGCATCTTCCTCATCGTCCTCGTCGTCAAGGTCCAACTCGTCGAGATTTTGAAACAGACTCTCATCGACTTTGACCGCATCTCCTATGAAAAAATATACATCTATATTCAAATATGGAAGCAATTCCGAAATTTAAGTCATCTATATTGTGTATCGTAGTAATCTATTTAACAGCACAGAAAAAGAGGAATGGAAACGAACAAAGATCGAGAATAATTAAATGAGAAAGTATTCGAATTTCTACCATCATCCATAAACTTGAGATCCGACTGATCCAATGTTCTATCAGTCATAAACAGTTCTCTTCCAGTCAATTTTTTGCCCTGCGATGCAGCAAGTTCTCGTCGCTTAGTGTGACCCATTTCTTCATCAAACTTTTCCTTCCAGCTCATGAAGGTTTCGACAGAGACCCTTGTTCCATCAAACCTTTTCTGCAATGGAAAATGGCCCTATAGCGTCGAATGAATATTTAATTTTCAATTGAGTTCAACTCTATATAAGTTCATAAATTAATACCCTTTCGGCTTCTTCCTCCTCTACCAATTTTTTAGCCGCGCTTTCTTCCCTGTGCAATTTTTTTCTGTCCCACTGGACATTGAGCCACTCCTGAGCTGCACTCACTAGAGTAAAAACCATCACCATCCCCAAATTTTCTTCCATCTGTTCGGCGAGATGTTTCTTGAGTTTTCTCTCATCTCCATCTTCAAAATTCTCTGGCTCTTCGATCTGCACAAGCAGTGGCTCTTCAGGATATTTCGGGGTATAAGTAAATTCTAATTTGCACGACAGTCCATTATTAGACTCTGGCTCGTATTCTTCTGATTTGATCGACAGCACAAACTTGTAATAAGGTTCCGATTCCAAGGCTGAAAATTTGCACCATTCATTTCAATACAAATGTTAATATATTATTGAGCACGATTTACATCCTAGACTTCATTTTTGTTCTTCGACAACCGAAGAAGCAGGTAATTTCTAGGTATGGTCATTGATAGCTCAGGCATTAAGCCTATCATAAGCTGTCATGGGCTCGTGTACCTTCGGCACAAGTATAAATGTTGAGAAGTGTGGATTCATGGACTGCTAGCGTGTGCGAGTGTGCGTGGATGAGCTTATGCGCACACCGAGCGGCGCAGGTTGTCCGACGCAGGACCTGCTAGGAGTAGCGGAGGCAGAAGCGTGAACAGGAACGGAGTACACGAGCGAAAAACGGAGTATACGAGGCCGCACTGAGCCTGTCGCGAAATCCAAGAATGTGAAAGCGATCACAAGTCAACTTACAATAAATACTTATTACGTTTGTTTAGTTAATCGTAAGATGAAAGATACTGGCTTACTTCTATCCCGAAACCCGATTTCTTTAACATGGTAGCAGAGCATGGTTACTGCGTACTAGTTGGTTTCCGAGGGATAGGTTATGTTGCCACGTGGTAGTAAATGGTATGGAAAAGGTGAGTCTTTGACAAAAAGCGATGAACTACATATATTGCAGTCCCACAAACGTGCAGCTAGAATTCGTGGGGGATGAAGATTGAGCCTACAAAATTATGAAGAAATTCGATCAGATCAAAGAATCGTCAGCATTACAGATATGTTTAAGAAACGAATTGGATAGGACGAAACTGAAGGGGTATGACGACTCAAGCTCAATCTTCACCGATTTTGAGAAATTAATCAACGAACTTCAAAGTGCCGAAGGACAAGTGAACGAACGAGAGAAACTCGATTACATGCTGAAAACATTACCGGCATCATACAATTATATCGGAGATTCAATTGACGCGTTGAAAGACGGTGAGAAAACGTGTGAGTTTGTCAAGAACAAAATAAGCATGTGGAAGATGAAAAATCGAAGCGAAGCTAGTAACAAAAAGACAAGTGCATTTAAGACTGAAAAGAAATTCACGTGTTTTGAGTGCGGGAAACCCGAACATTATAAAAAACATTGTTGTAGTAAGCCGCAAAGGGAATTGGGCAGAGGAGCAGGAAGTGCTGCACCATGGCAAGTAGGTACTCGGAAGTAGCCACAACAGAAACGTCCCTTCCGAGGACACGGGGGACACGGTGGACGAGGCTTAGGCAGAGATCGACAACCATCTACGAGCGGAGCAGCGTATCACAAGTACAATGACGAATTCAATAACAGATCATTTCTTGCACAGGTAGAGCGTAGCGATGAGTGTAAACAAGGTGCGTGCACATAGTTGTGAATATGACAGGATAGAATAAATTTTAGATAACGGCTGTTCAGATCACGTAATTAACGATGACTCACTTTTCTACGAATTTATAAATTTGAAATGTCCTTTTAATGTTAAGGTCGGAGATGGTAGAACTTTGAAAGGAGCGAAAATTGGTAAAGTTTTGACCTACTTTGTGTAAACGGAGAAAGAAAAGGAATTACAATTCCAGACGTTTATTTTGTAAAAGATATGGACAAAAATTTAATAAGCTTTAGGAAAGTAACGAAGAAAAATAAAGTTATGTCGATTGGTGAAACTTCGAAAATTTACAACAGTATCGGTAATCTGATCGAAATCGCTTATGTTGAAAATGGATTGTACAAAATAATTAGCTACATGGACAAGAGAGTCGTATGCTAGAAATGTAGAAACAATGACACAAAAAGAAAAATTTCACAGAGCATGAGAATTTTAATTACCTTAATAGGATGAGCAAAGATAGATTAGTTGAAGGTTTACCAGAAAATTTTGAATCAATATTTCTGAAGCACGGAACGTGTCTACAAAATAAAATGAGAAATTTGCCTTTTAAGAATAATAGAAGCAGATGGAGTGAGATCTTAAAATTGGTTCATACAGATTTAAATGGGCCTCATGATACTACTGGATACGACGGATCAAAATACTTTCTGACATTTATTGTTGATTATAGCAAATGCGCGCTACTTTATACAAATAAAGTAAAAAACCGATCTGCTAAATTGTTTTCCAGATAATATTAATAAAGTCGAGAATCGTACTGGGAAGAGAATAAAAAAATTAAGATGTGATAACGGTCTCGAACATATGAACAGGGAGATGAAAAATGTTGTTAGTGTAAAAGGAATCTTTATAGAGCCATGCCCATCGTACGTGCATGAACTGAATGGAACAGCTGAGCGGTACAATCGTACAGTAATGGACTCAGCAAGATGTTTATTACAAGACTCTCGAGGCGGCGAAAGATACTGGCCTGAAGTGATAAGAACTGCAGCGTATTTAAAAAACAGAGTAATAGCACACACGGTGATAAACAAAACCCTGTTGGAAATATTTTTTGGAAAAGAACCAAATATTAACAATTGGAAACTGTCTGGGAGCAAAGTATTTGTAAGGGTACCTGAAATTAAGTGCGATTTGAAATGGGACAGAAAAGCCGATGTGGGACTACTCGTAGGTTATAATAATTTTGGTTATAGAGTTCTAGTAAAGAACAAAATTGAAGTAGCGAGACACGTAGATATTGTTGAAAATGAACGAAACTTAGTAGGATTAACAGGCGAGGAGTGTGATGATGAATCTGTAAAAAATGTTGAAGAAAAGTTAATGGACGTGGCGAACGACGACGTTTTCATTCAAACAGAAAATTATGAACAAATAGAAAAGACGAATACGAAAAACAACAGAAACTCGTTATAGATTCGGAGAATCAATTGGAGGTTTCGAAAATTGCAGAAGCAAGTCAACTCGCGAAAGAAAGAGACAGAAGAGGTATGGTGAAAATTCTTTAAATACAAATTGCATTTCTGTTAATTTTGTGAGTGCTGATAATCCATCAACCTTTGAAGAAGCTCTAAAAAGTAATGTTTGTGATTTATGGAAGGATGTAATGGATCGCGAAATGAATCGTCTGGATAAAAATAAAACTTGGAAACTCGTGGAAAATCCAAGGAATAAAAATATTCTAGAGTTAAAATGGGTATTTACAACTAAATCTGATAACAGAAAGAAAGCGAGATTAGTCGTACGTGGATTTCAACAAACGGAAGTACTGGAAGATGTTTACTCTCCAGTAGCAAAAATACAGACTTTGAAATTGTTATTAGGTTATTGTTGTCAGTTTGAGTTAGAGATTTCACAAATGGATGTAGAGACAGCCTTTTTGAACGGTAATGTAAGATCCGAAGTGTATGTGAAACAGCCTACAGGTTATAATGACGGAACGGAAAGAGTATGCAAATTGGAAAAAGCGTTGTATGGGTTGCGTGAAAGTCCAAGAGCGTGGTGTGAATGTTTCGATGAATTTATGAAAGAACTGGAATTTATTATAGGTGAAAACGATTACTGTTTGTACCTCAAACATGAGAACGATGAAACATTTTTCTTAATTCTATTTGTCAATGATTTATTGATCTGTGGAAAAAACCAGGAAAGAATTGATGAGATTGAAATAAAATTGTCAATGAGAATTGCAATGAAAAATTTGGGTGCAATAAAAACGTATCTGGGGATCAATATCGATTACAAGAAAAACGGTATAATGATATTGGACCAAAGCGCATACATAGAATCATTAGCAAGAAAATATCACGTTTTCGATGCGAAACTAACTGTACACAAATGGAAAAAAATTTGAGTCTGGAACCAGCGCAGGCAGCATCAAATGATATTAAGTACAGAAACTTGATCAAAACACTGTTATACATTAGTACTGGAACGAGATAAGATGTGAGTTATAGTGTGAATTATCTGAGTCAATATTAAAACAGTTACGACAAGACTCACTATAAATGTATCTGACGAAAGACCTCATGCTGACTTATAAAAGAAATTTGAATGCACAAATTTTGAATGGTTTGTCTATGCTGACTGGGCAGGCAATAAAATAGATAGAAAATCAACGACTCGACTCGATTTGTAAGTAGATTCATTGATAATGTAATTTACTGGAAATCGGAAAAGCAAGGCAGCGTGAAAAAAACGTCAACTGAGTCAGTGAGCAAAATCGAAGTGATTTTAAATTTGTTGAAAGACTTCAAATGGATTATAGAAAAACCTGTGAAAATATACGAGGACGATTCTGGAGCCATTGCTTTTACAAAATTTGGAAATTCAACAAAAAACTCAAAGTACATTGGAGTACACTACCATTTCGTCAACGAGTGTTACGAGAATATCGTTATTGAAATTAGAAAAGTAGAATTTTAAAAAAACGTCCCAGATGTGTTAACAAAGGCTCTAGGAAAAAACAAGTTTGAGAAATTTAGGCATATGCTATGAATTCAAGGAGTGTTAAGAAATGTGAATTCATGCACTGCTAGCGTGTGCGAGTGTGCGTGGATAAGCTTATGCGCACACCGAGCAGCGCAGGCCCTGCTAGGAGTAGCAGAGGTGGAAGCGGAGCCAGGAACGGAGTACACAGCATAAACGGAGTATACGAGACCGCACTGAACTTGTCGCAAGATCAAAGAATGTGAGGGTGATCATGTTTTAACTTACAATAAATACTTATTACATTTGTTTAATTAATAAAAAGATAAAAGATACTGGCTTTAATTCTATCTCGAAACCCGATTAATTCAACAATAACCAATCCTGATGGTGATTATTAATCGAACAATTTAATTCCAGCCGCGCAGACAAAATAAAAGTTATTTGGAAATTGGCCAAATGCTTGGTATAGATGCAGTCTAGGAGCATAAAGGCAATTCGAAAAATCTGCCTAGATCAATGGAATATTTACCAGATATCAAACATAGAAACCAAAGGGAATAACTACTCAATAAGGGTTAAGAGCAGAAGCTGCACTAATAGCACGTAGAAAGCTGCTAACTGCATAACAACTCGGCAACAGAAACAAACATTAACTTCAGTTTTAAACAAATGTGATCAAAGCTCAGATGAGGCTATGAAAAAAATACCACAATAAATATGGTTCAGAAAGATTTCAAATGCATGGGCACTATTTAGGCTAAAGTAATATGAAACCAAATTTCGTACAAATATATATTAAGCGAGTTAAGATAAAGTTAAGTTGGAATTGGAATAATAGTTAGAATTAGGAGTTAGGAAATCAGGTTTGGGACAGCTCATGACTGCTCTCGTCGTAGCCTCAGCTGTAAAGCAATAGTAAAAATATCAATCAATATAATATGTGATATGCTTGTGGATACATTGTATACCATCCTGGACACTATGGTACCCAATGATAAATAAATATGGAGTACATATAAAGAAATTTGAAAAAGTGAGGTTAGGTTGATCAATAAAAGGTTACGAGAAAATGTCAAAAGTACCGAAAGTGCAGAAGATAAGCATAATGAAGTTTGCGTGGGAGCGATAACCGTAGGTGTTATTTAAGGTTATGGTGACATCGTGGAGCCCCAAAGGACTTACTCTCGAGTTCTCCGCAATATATGGAATCCAAGGCTTCGATCTCGTCGTGCTGCTCGGCTTTGTGATCCATAATGGTGATACAGTATAATCCGCACGAAACGACGATCAATGTTCGAGTTTGATCCTCAAACGCAATGTACAGGTGGAAACGGTGAAACCGAAATGAATTTCATAATGCAGCACGATGGTTGCTGCCGCTGATCATTACCGACGTGTGGACCTTGACTCGGTCAGAATCCGCGAACTCCGCTGCAAGCCTGCAAGACGGAGTTTTACTGTGAATTACTATCTCGTTATTTTAATTCTGCTCATAATAGTGATAATAGAATTCCGAGGGAGCTTCGAGAACCCTGTCACCGAACACCGAGCTCTCCCACATATCGCTCAAGATCTGGGCATGAAAATCCGTCGCGAACCTTATTTTTTTTAAAGCGTGAATTGTCCCACGCAGAGGCGGTGCGTTCAATCCAGGGGGTTGACAGACTAATGCTATTCCTGTACGGTGAAACGTTTCGCCTGGCAGTGCGTATGCTTCGTTAGGTTGCTGGCCTATACGCGGCGCTACTAGTCCTGTGTGCTGCCTTTGCCGCCGCTTGAGTTTCGTGCGTTTCGTGAGCTTGTTTTGTCGAATTTCGTTCAGTTTCGTCCGTGAGAAGAGAAAAATTGAATAGTCGTAAAGTAAACAAAAACTTGGGTAATTATTTACTTTCACGGCTTTTCCGAATTTTAGAGTTTTTCAAAATTTTCTTTTTCGAGGATGTTTGTTTGGTCATGTAGATGAAGAATCAGGTGGGGGAGGTCAGAAAATGTTATCGGAAATATTTTTTTTTAACAATTTTCAGATTTTTTTTTTTTTTTGGGAGGGGGGGGGGAGGGTGTTCTGGAATTGCTTCCCCGTATCATATACATCAGTATGTATGCACAAGTTAGTGCACACACACACATACGCGGGCGCGTGGGTGCGCGTGCGTACCTTAATGAATAACAAATAACTCTGAATCCCCGAAGTACCCAAAAATAAATAAAAAAACTAACAATAACCCTAAATCCCCGAGTAACCAAAAATCAATAAAAAAAACTAACAATAACCCTGAATCCCCAAGTACCCAAAAATAAATAAAAAAAACTAATAATAACCCTAAATCCCTGAGTGCTCAGAATGAATAAAAAAACTAACAATAACCCTAAATCCTCGAGTACCCAAAAATGAATAAAAAAATTAATAATAACCCTAAATCCCCGAGTACCCAAAAATTAATAAAAAAACTAACTATAACCCTAAACCCTCGAGTACCCAAAAATGAATAAAAAAACTAACAATAACCCTAAATCCCCGAAGTACCCAAAAACCTAAATAAATAAATAACTAATAACAAACGAAAAATTCTTAAATTTCCAACTTTATTCCATCGGCTTTTTGTTCTATCGGCCATTTTTCCCGTCGGCCTTTTTTTCCATCGGCCTTTTTTTCCATCGGCCATTTTTTCCGCCGGCCTTTTTTTCCATCGGCCATTTTTTCCTTCGGCCATTTTTTCGGTCGGCCATTTTTTCGGCGGCCATTTTTGTCCGGCCATTTTTTCCCGGCCATTTTTGCATGGGACGTTTATTCATAGATCCGTATACATCGTTAAGAAAATTATTAAACGATTGTACTCGGACGAATTACCGAAACCGTGAAGTTCTTGCGGACTCCGTAGTACGGAAGGCAGGAACAAAGCAGTGTTGACATTTTTCAATGCAAAAGATGTTTGTTTTCATTCCGCAACGCAATCGCCATAGTCGATATATGGCGTTAAGAAATTTATCTTTAGACAATTACGAACAACCAACGCACTATATGTGTGATTGCACTGTATGTGTGTAAGTGCAATCATGCACTTACACACATACATGATGCAGGGTGCTGGACAGCAACTCCCGATCATCGAAAAAAAAAAAAAAAAAATTTCGAAAAAATGTAAAAAAAAAATATTTCCCATAACATTTTCCGACCTCCCCCACCTGATTCTTAATTTGGAGGACCAAACTAACATTCTCGAAAAAAAAAATTTTGAAAAACTCCAAAATTCGGAAAAGCCGTGAAAGTAAATAATTACCTTCTTTATCATTGTACAGGTGAATCACATGGGCTGGGGTGATAATTATCGAGAAAACAAGGGCAACAGTAATTGTGTCGGCACCTTGCACACGTTACAAAAGCCGCATTTCCACAGCTACATGGTTTTTTAAATTATCTATAGAAAAACAAGCTTCATTTACATTCATAAAAGTTTTTCTGTCGTCGCAGAGTTTGGCAGCGAACCACGCGTAATGCAACATGTCGCGGAATATTGGCGAGGATAGCTGGTGATGCAGGATGGAATGTATTTTGATGCAGTCTTCTCGGGATGTGATTTCTCGTTCTCTCTGGATGAGATAAGAGCAGTTTTGAATCTTCCTGATAAGATTCCCCACCTGACGATAAAAATACACGTCGCAGGGTTGCACTAAAGGAGTGCATTTCGGGGAAATCACTTTAATACTGCACGTTGGCAATCCATTTTCATCTTGAAAAATGTCGTCGTATAATTGTGGATTTGTTTGTCCTCCCCACGAGTCAATCAACAGAAGAAATTTGTTTTCCTGCACGTAGGGCTTCATTACATCAGTTAAAAAAATGTTGTACAAAGCTGTGAAAGTTTGCCGGACTTTGAACTCATCGAATATTGCGCTGTATACGAATGGGTTACTTTGTTCATATCCTTTCGTTTCACGAGAATTAGTTTTGCGCCTCGGTGTTCCAGGGTACGGTTGTAAATAGACTGGTACTGGCAACCTTGACAGAGAATATACGAATGTGAATATTTTATTATGCGTGGCGTTAAAATGAGTTTTTTGATTGACGTAGATGAATAGTAATTTACCTGTTTGATCTGTATTGATAACAAAGTCCTTATCGTAATTTGGAATGAGAACCCGAGCCTGGACTCGAAAGTTCTCTGCCGCAGATTGGGTTTCCTCGGTAGTGGTAGTCTCTCTTTCCGAGACGAATTTGGTGGCATTCCTCTGCCGAATCCTATGCCTTTGTTTGAATTCTTAGACTCACTGCTCCGAGGCGTTGGACTCGAAATCTGCAAATTGACTGGCAGCAGCAAGTGCCCATTGTTGCAGGTTTCTCGTGGTGACTTGTTGGCAACTTTTCCGCCCTTCTACGAAGCGATCATACGTCCAGGTATCAATGGTGTTGCACTTATCCTTCCGGGTCCCACCGCTTTTAATGTGTTCTTCCCAGATTTTCAAATCTCGCATATACTTCAAGCGATGTGCTCCTTTCGATTGAAGACTCTTTAAATTCCACTTTGGATGTGCTTTTGCAAGATTAACCACCATTATTTTGTAATCGAGTGGAACGTAATCTGGATCAACTTTTAATTTTTTTCCATCCGGTTTGGAGTCAGACTCTGCTTCTGACAATGAAGAAACGACATCCTCGACTTCTTCATTTTCAACTCCTTCGTCGTATTCTCCGGAAGAAATCAATTCATCGACGCACAGCAAGGAATGCTCTGACAAAACGTCCACTATTTTCTCGCGTATTTTGTCTGCAAGTTGCATGTGTTGTTCGGTTATTACCGCAGCCCTCTCTGATGTGATCAGATTGTCTTCGGCCAAAAGATGTAACTAATAATCCAACGCCGTTTTTAACATTTGTTTCGACGATTTGCTGTGGAGACTATCAGCGCACATCACATCTTCTTCTTGTTCTACCGATGTTCCAGGCACATTAATATTTTCACTATCAGTATTCGACATTTTCGAAAGCTAGATTTTTCTCACAATATTCAAGTTACTCGGTCAAGAGCTAGCAAACGACTAACTCATAACGCCATTTGGCCAACGTTCCCCTCTGCTTTTCATTGTCAGCTCTTCTCCTACTTGCGCCAAAAATCCTTTGTTCGCGAGCCCCTGCCGAGGACCATTCGAAGAAAACCATTACGCTTTACCGTTACTTTTGTAAAATCATAAGTAAGGTAGTACTACATTATGAATTACTACGGTTCATTTGTGGTGCAAGTATCGTAAAAATAAAATAAAGAATAATAACAATAATAGTAATAATAAAAGAAAGCAATTTTAAGAATTAACCGTTGAAGTTATAAAGAAACAAATAATAAATATTAATACTAATAAAATAATTAAATTTACAAATTAACAATTACAATTAAAAAGTTAAACAATAATAAATAATACTAATAATAACAGAAAGTAATTTTTTCAATTGTGAATTAAAAAAAAAAAAAAAAAAGTTTCCCCACACGGGGAATCAACCCACGACCCCCGTACTATAAATCCGAGCTCTTACCGCTGCGCCAACACTAGCTATTGAAAATCTTGCTCACATAGCAGGCTCATGAGTTACCGGTCGCTTGCCGGTCCGCGCCAAAAATGTTTTATCTCATTCACGCTTGGCCATCTGGCCCTCCCGCTTGCGTCACTTTCATTTATAGTCGAGCCCTACATATACTGTAAATTTGGGCTAAATCGGTGATGACGAGTTGACAGGGTCCCCTTGTCAGTCCAGGCAATTTTACTCCTCTCCATGCGCCATAAGAAGTTTCACTTCAAAAATAAAACATCACATTGGCGCCCAACGATAAAGCAGAAACACTACCGCTTCTCGGATGAGTGTACATAAACAGCCGGCAGTGGCCTCGCGGATTACGCGTTCATCGACGAAACAAACGATAAGCCCGTCGCAACGGCGGTTACTTACGAATTCTAATAACAGCTCACCGCTTGGTGTGAAGAAAAATAAGTCGGTATTCAAGAAATCGAATAAATCGACGATAACTAAAACTGTTGTGAATATTTCAAATAGGAGCGAGACATCATCATTAATGGACGTTGACCGTTCACCTTTGGCATCGCCGACCGGTGGATTATCAAGCAATATGGGAGAGGAATGGGAGCGTTTGAGAAACGCTCAGCGAGAATTCGAGCAACAAAAAGCTGAATTCGAAGCAACGGGAGCCGCCGTATTAGCAGGATGCGAAATCGAAGAACATAGAGTCCGCGACGATGAACAGCGCAATCCCGTGAACAACGAACAACAAGAGCGACACCCGTACAATGATCGAATCGTAGAAGGATTGGTAAATCACTTCCAATACTTACATATAAACGTGAAAATCCCGAAATTCGTAGAAGAAACGAACCCCCTTGAATTCATTGAGGAATTAGAAAGTTATTTCCGTTTTAAAAATGTTCGAGCGGAACATCAGCTATTCTTGATTGAAAGTCTCATTAACGGTAGGCTGAAAATATTGTTCGAAGTAGTGAAAAGCACTCTAAATAATTTTGACGATTTTAAAAGGGCGTTTAAAGAGGAATTTTATTCAATCCCAATACAAGTTCGGTTTAAAACTAAATGGTCAGGTCGAAGGTATTATTATAAACAAGAGAGGGAAGCGCGATTTTTCGAGCCGCAATTATCGACTTACGAGTTAAATTATTCCATCGTTCAACAATTTTCGAGTCACACACGCGTAGCGTTAGCAACGGTAAATTTTTCGGATTCAAGTTTAGTCGCTCAGGCGCTTTTACAGTTAGACGGGACATACCAAGATAACGGTCGTGATAAAGGCAGGGATTGGAAGAATTATAACAACCGAAACAATGCCCAAGGACGTGTGAACACCATAAACGCTATCCGTGTTTCGCATCAAACAAAACACAACCCGTACGATAACGCGAACGGTCGCTCACACGCACAAGAAATTCCAAATAATTATCATAATAGAGAATCGAATGGTTCTATACGGCGAATGAGTGACGTGCCGTCTTACGCAAATCAACGGAGCAATTTAACTTTCGCGAACAATTCTTCCTGGACTCAGCCTCCGGATTCAAGATTGCCGCCTCCGAACTTCCCTTTACCGGCAAGTGTCCCAGAATCGTCTCAATCGAATGCGGATAACCGAGTAAATGCTCTAGAACTTATTATTGGTACGATAGATCGCGCTCCGATACTAGCTCGACAACAATTTGATTTCGTACAGGATCTTAGCCGTGACGTTGAAGGTGACTTAGCGCAGCCATACAAAACATGCGCTTGTATTAGCAGTGTTGTGCCCCGCAATTTTCAAGTACATTTTGTCATTATAAATTTATAAAAAATAAATTCACGAAACAATTATATGCTTCTCACGATATAATTGTTTCTCACGATCGAACATCGCTGATTCCGAATCAGGCGATATGAAAGGAGATACGATATTTCCTTTGCAGACAGCTAAATAATAAAATTATAAAGAACAAAATAAAACGAAACTGCTTACGCTAAGTAACGGATATACGGCATCTCCGTTACCACGATTCAATAAATTCAATAAATTCATTCCAAAAGACCTCGAACATTGACCGTGCTGACCAAGTATCATGTGATTGGCCAGCAACGGTCTGACCACAAAATTGTAAAATCAGCTTTTCGACAACGAGCCTCGAAGAACCGAAAGCTCGCCATCGAAAAGTCAGTCTTGAACGAAAGATCAAGTCGAACGGTCCTCTGATCATTAGACTCCCGTGCCGCGATAGAATTTCCACATCGATACTTTGTAAAAGCGCGAGTAGAAATATCTAATAGAAACCCGCGGCGCGGTAAACGTGATACGTCGCACCGCGATAATAAAGTGTTAATCCGAGTCATTGAGAATAACATCTGCTGTGTAAAAAACCCTAAAACCATAATAAATTCAAAGCGTGTCTGTATTTTCTGAGTTAATACTTATTTGTGGTGTTGTGTCCCCCGGATGACCCGTGTCTCCTCGAATCTTCAGATTACGGGTCAGGAGGGATAAGTCGGGATCTCTTGCCACAAATAAGTATTAACTCATAAAATACAGACACGCTTTGGATTTATTATGGTTTTTGGGTTTTTACACAGCAGATGTTATTCTCGATGACTCGGACTAACACTTTATTATCGCGGTGCGACGTATCACGTTTACCGCGCCGCGGGTTTCTATTAGATATTTCTATTCGCGCTTGTTACAAAGTATCGACGAGGAAATTCTATCGCGGCACGGGAGTCTGATGATCAGAGGACCGTTCGACTTGATCTTTCGTTCAAGACTGACTTTTCGATGGCGAGCTTTCGGTTCTTCGAGGCTCGTTGTCGAAAAGCTGATTCTACAATTTTGTGGTCTGACCGTTGCCAGCCAATCGAATGATTCTTTGTCAGCACGGTCTTTCGAAAAGGATTCAATTGTTGTAACGGAAATCCGTATTTCCGTTACTTCGCGTAAGCGGTTTCGTTTTATTTTGTTCCTTATAATTTCAATATTTAGCTGTCTGCAAAGGAAATATCGTATCTCCTTTCATATCGCCTGATTCGGAATCAGCGATGTTCGATCGTGAGAAACAATTATATTGTGAGAAGCATATAATTGTTTCGTGAATTTATTTTATATAAATTTATAATGACAAAATGTACTTGAAAATTGCGGGGCACAACATCCCTCCCCCCTGAAAAGTAAAAATTTGGATATTGACAATGGACACAATTTTTACTCCGAATACATTTCTTATGTGCCCATGGAATTTTCGACTTGTTGGAGGGTGTCGGTTTATTTAGTTTCGCTGCGATGGTAAACATGTCAGTAGTACCTATCGCGAGGGTACTATGGAATTTAATACGGAATTCTTCGCGTAATTTTTTCTTAATTTCTCGGATTCGCTGTCCGAGATCGCGTAACTTTGTGGGGTTTCGAATCACTACTAGTAGTTTCGCTATTTCCCCGTCGTTCTTCTAAATGGGCGCTTCCTTGTCCGCGTCCAAGGGGGTGAGATTGCTGGGGGCAGATGATCCTCCTTGACCATCTCCGTGTATCTCCGACCCGTTGCGACGCTGAAGCCCCGGGCAGTTACCTTACATATTCCTATCAAAGCCATTATTCCTGTCCCTGTTAAATTTTTTTTTTTTTTTTTTTTTTTTTGTTTCGTTATAACGTTTTCGCACGTTATCCCGGTCATTTCGATTTTCGGCGCCACGCGTAGCCATCTACCCGGTTGTAGCATGGTTATTTTAACTGTTACTTCTAAATTCGCGGCCCGTTTCTTACATCCGATTTCGCTATCGGGACGTATTTTCGCGTATGGTTGTGTTTCGCACGGCGCTTAGTCGGTCAATGGTTGCACCGGCAACGCTGCGGAACACACGTGCAGGTTTTCTTCGAATTTGCGTTTCGGAAGGTCGTTGTTCGACATCTGTCTAAAATTTCGGTTAGCTGCTTTCGTCGGGTGACCTTATCCTAGCTGTCGGTGAGACTCTACGCCGTTTTCTTGATGAGAGTTCTAGGGGTTTTCTCGTTTGTCTCGATGTGTCTCGAGGTTTCGTTAAAAATGTCTATGGAAATGTCTAGTGGAGGAATATTTCCAGTAGATGGAGGAATATTTTTTTGTTTATTTATTTATTTATTTATTTTTTTATTTATTTTTTCTAATGCTCTACGGCGAGCTTCAGCCGGTTAGCGTGTGCTTTTAATGTTTTTCTTCCTTTTTGTATTTCAAACGTAACCGGAGTGGGCTGTCCTATTATTTGATAAGGACCTGTCCACTTTGGTGTTAATTTTGCCGACCTTCCGCGTCGGATTGTTTCGTCGTTTAGGAGTACGCGGTCTCCGATGCGGAGCTCTGTCGGCTTCGTTCCCTTGTCATAAGAGAGTTTTGTTTTTTCTTTACCGCTCTGTAATCGTTCCCTTGCAATGGTCCATGCAGCTCGCAATCTTTCGCGCAGTTCGCTCGCGTAGTCATCGTATGTGTAGGTGCTACGCGGCTCTTGTTTCACCGCGGTCGGTAGCTCGGCTTCACGGCCGAACACCAGTTCGTGCGGTGATAAGCCGGTCGCGGTGTGAGGGGTGGTGTTGTACGTAAACATCGCGTACGGGAGCCACTCATCCCAGTCACTCTGGTCTTCGTTGATGAAATGTCGAAGATACTCTGCGAGTGTGCGATGCGACCGCTCCAATGCCCCATTGCTTTCGGGATGGTATGCGGTCGTTTGTATTTTCTTTATGTGCAACAGCCTGCACACTTCTTTGAAAATGGTACTGAGGAAATTTTTGCCCTGGTCGGAAAGAACGGTTTCTGGGGTTCCGTATCGGCATATTATTTCCTCGGTAAAAACTTTAGCGATGGTATTAGCTTCCTGATTTGGTATAGCCATAGCTGCGCTATACTTGGTAAGTGCGTCCTGGAACGTCAGGACGTATTTATTTCCCCGAGATGTTTCGGGTAAGGGACCGACTATGTCAACCGCGGTTTTTTCGAAGGATCTTTCAGGAGTGTCCGTAATTATCATCGGTGCTCGCTCCTTCCTTCGGAGCTTATTTTTTTGACATTTTAAACAGCGGGAGATATAGTCCCCCACCTCCTCTCGGATTCCGGGCCATTCGTATTTGATGCGAATCCGGGATAGAGTCCTTTTTAGTCCTTGATGTCCACCTAAAGGAGCATCGTGATATTCTTTAGTAATAATTTTCCGTTCGTCGGGGCTGGGACAGGTTACGCTATTGTGGACGCTGCGCTTGTCTTCAATACAGCTGTCCTCGTCGCTACTGTGTTCCGTCTCCGTATCACTGTCCTCCCCGCTCTCCGCTTCCTCAGTCACGGGTAGCCGTCCGCTGACCGCTGCCCGGCGGCTCGAGCCGCTGGATCTCGCGCTCGCTACACCGCTGGTTTCGCTGTCGCACGGCGCGAGGCTTGATTTCTCTCTCTTCTCGCCCGTTCCCTTCGCACGGCTGTCCGCGCCGTCCCCACTCGCGCCGCTCTCGGTTGCTATGGGGTACGGTGGATCGGTTGAGCGTGAGGCCATGCCGGGGGAGTTGCTTCTCTCTCTCTCCCGCGCAGTGTGCCCCTTCCTCTCCTTCCCTTGGCTTCTTGTCACCGCGCATATTCTACTCAATGCGTCGGCGTTCGTGTTCTTCTTCCCCGCTTTATACTCTATATCAAACTCATGCTCGGATAATTTAATTTTCCAACGCATGAGTCGAGAGCCGGGATCCTTCACACCGAATAGCCAAGTTAAGGGTTGGTGGTCCGTTACCACCTTAAAACGTGTACCGTAAACGTAAGGCCGGAACTGTGCAATTGCCCACACGATCGCGAGCAGTTCTTTCTCGGTCGTTGTGTAATTGAGCTCGGCCTTGGACAGAGTACGGCTCGCGTAACATATCGGAAGGTCGTCCCCGACCTCCCCTTGCGATAATATCGCTCCGATGGCCCTGTCTGACGCATCGGTCGTTACTACAAATGGCTTGCCGAAATCCGGGTATTGGAGTATCGGTGCCGTAGTCATTGCAGTTTTTAGCTCCTCGAACGCTGCGTCTCGGACGGCAGTCCAATCGAATGCTTCGTCCTTCCGCACGAGTTCCGTTAGGGGCTTCGCAATGCTCGAAAAGTTTTTTATAAATTTCCGGTAGTAGCCGGCCAACCCAAGGAAGGATTGTACTCCCTTAACGGTGGTTGGTATTGGGAAATTTTTTACAGCCGCTATTTTTTCGGGGTCTGCTTGTACGCCCTTTTCTGAAATTATATGACCGAGGTAATGCGTTTCTTTTGGCATTAATTGACATTTCCTCGTTTGAAGGGCCAATTTCGCTTCTCGCAAGCGTTGAAAAACTTCTGCGAGGCGACTGTTGTGCTCCTGCAGGGTCTTACCGTGGATGACGATATCATCCAGGTAGACGTAGCATTTTATCCCGTCCAGTCCCGCTAGGACTGTATTCATCAGCCTTTGGAACGTCGGGGGAGCGTTTTTTAATCCGAAGGGCATTCGGTTGTATTCGAAATGCCCTTGCGGAGTCGAGAACGCGGTTTTTTCTTTATCTCTCTTGGCCATTGGAATTTGATGAAATCCCGATGCAAGATCGAGAGTAGAAAAATACTTTGCCCTTCCCAGCTGGTCCAATATTTCGCTAATATTAGGCAGTGGGTACGAGTCTCCGATGGTTGCTTCGTTTAGTTTACGAAAGTCTACCACGACTCGCATTCGTCGTTGCCCGTTGGCATCTGGTTTCTTTGCCACAACCAGCAGTGGCGCGTTCCATTGGCTTTTGCTCGGTTGTATGATGCCATCGGACAACATTTCTTCCGTTTGTCGTTCTACTTCTTTTTTATGAGCTTCGGGAAGGCGATACGGGTGTACTTTTGTCGGTAACGTACCTTCCTTCAGGAGGATGCAGTGTTCGACTTTGTCTGTACACGGAAGCACGTCTCCCGGAAGGTGGAATATGTCCTCGAATTTTTGTACTATTTCTTCGAGCGACGATAATTCCTCGGCATTGAGGTGTGCGAGATCGAGTTCGTCTCGCAGTCGGTCGAGCCTCTCGACCCCTCTGCCCGCGCGCACCGTACCTACGCTGAGCGACTCGGTCGCGCTATCACCTAGCGGCTCGAGTTGCACTACGGGTCGTAGTACTGTGTGTGCTCGGTCGCTGGTGTTTACTATGCTAACTGCACAGCTGTTCCCTCTCGGTGGCGTTACACAGGCACCGACGAGAATTTCTTTTTCGATTTCGTATTTCTCCACGAAACCGATGGTCTTGCTCTTCGTTTTCCCGTGGACGATCGTTTCGCTCCGCGGGGGCAAAGTAACCTTCTCGGTTCCGTCTATCAGTGGCATACTGTGTCCGTATAATTTCAGTACCTCGCCACCGAGGATATCGGCATGGTGCTTCTTTATGAAATCCATACCGAGAAGCCCGTTAACGCTCAACGGTACGTCGTCCTCGACGACGTAAAACCAGTGTCGTATTGTGACCTCTGGTACTTTTAGGGTGACCTCCGCTTTGCATACCGGGTGGATAGTCCTTCCCGATACGCCCTTCAGGGTCACTTTTGTTTTTTCGATCGTCGTTTGAGGCAACAGACAGTCTCGTCTGATGACGCAGCACTGAGCCCCGGTGTCGGCTTTCAGGGTGATTATACCGCTGGCCGAACTCGGAGACTCGATGTCGAAGTCGCTGCCCGACAACTCTGACGGGATTGAGACTTGCATGATTTGCATTTCCTCCTCTTCCGAGGCGTCTGATGTCGACTCTTGGTTGCTTATCGATACTAGATTGATCGATAGCGAACCCAACGTTAGCTTTGTCGACGCGTCGTCTTGCCCCGTCTTTTGTTGGTTGTTCTGGTAATTCTTCTTGTTGTTATTTTGCGACTGTTGACCGTTTCCGTTGTTTCTTTGGTTACCTTGCGGGTTGTTCTGTTGACCGTTTTGACGATTGTTCTGTTGACCTCCGTTTTTCTCGTCTGCCATTCGCTTTCGGCAATCTCTCCTCACATGGCCCTTTTTCTGACAGTAATGACACACTATGTCCACCTGGTGGAGTGTTTTGTCCTGATCCACGACGGGAAGGCTGTTTCGTCCGGATTGCTTCGGACAATCTCTCGCGTAGTGGTCTCCATTTCCGCAATGATAACAGGTTTTGTTGCCATTGCCGTTGTTATTGTTACCGTTATTGTAGCTTCGGCGTTGGTTGCCGTTGTTGCTGTTGTTGTTATAACTACGGCGTTGGTTGGAGCCTTGCACTCCTCCGTTTCCTTTTGGTAACATCATCTCGCTGATTTCGATAGCTCCGACTACGGCTTCGTGTAGCGTCGTAAAGTTTCGAGCACGCACGATCGTTTGCACTTGGCCATGTAGTCCGTTCTCGAAATTGGCCTGTGCACTTCGTCGGGTGATGGTTTCGATCGTCCGCGCCTCACCAGGGGTTGATATTCCTTCACACAACTTTCCTATGAGGTCGACCGTCACCTGTTCTACCCTCGATGCGTACGTCGCGACACTTTCCCCCTGATTCTGCCGCAGGGAGTTGAATTCCAATTGCAGAGCTGCCAGTGACTTACGCTTTCCGTATAGCATCTTCAGCTCTGTCCTAAGTTCTTCTAGGGTTTTGATATTTTTATGTTTTAGGTCCTGCGACGGCCTGCCGGTAATATGCCCCGATACGACGAATTCTATGAAAACTTCGTGGTCTTCGTACGGGACTCGGTCGTGCGCAGTTTGGCAAGCGCGTAGAAATTGGTCTAATTCGTCAGGACCTTCTCCGAAAAATTTCGGGACCTGTTTCATTGCCATCCCGAGTTCCACGGTCCGTCGTTCGCCCGGGAATCCGGTTTGTCGGCGGTTCCACGGTCTCGACGTCCTCTCTTCCGATAGTCTTTCTTCTATTCGTTCTAATCGGTACCTTAATTCGGCGTTTTGCTCTTCAAGGGCCCTAATTAATTCGTAGGGTTCGGCGTCGGCGCCCTGAAGCATCTCAGCCAAGTCGCGTCGAGCTGATCTCGACGTGTCGCGGGAGCGTCGTTGCGTGTCGACGTTCACAGCGTCGCAAAACATTCGACCCGAATCTCTACCGTCATCGTCGTTGACTCTTCGCGTTTTCGGTATTGCCCCGAGATTGGGCGCGACTGGCCGTACGGTGGTGTTCGCTGGCGGAAGACCCGGGGCCTCATCACGGAGGCGCAAGATCTCTTCGTCGATCATGTCGTCCGTGACACGACGTCGCTCCCGACGGCGCAGCTCTCGGTCAGAGTCACTCGTCTCCAGGAAATCCGTACCGCGCCTCGCATTTACCCTCATCTGCCGAAAACTTTCCGACATCGCGGTCTGGCGAGCCTGGGGCAAGCGCCCCGTCGGTGACAGGGTGTTTAGCGCTTCGCTTGTGCGAAATGTGATGTCACCGAGCGCAGCTTACAGCCCGGCCGCTGCCCCTACCGCTTGCCCGGGCAAGGTCGAGTCAAAGGAATGCGCGAGTCGCGGGTCATTTCTCTCGTTGTTTTCCATACTTTCTCTATTTAAAATTCTATCAGGCTTTTATTTTACGTTTACCTAATCCTCTACCTCTCGCCTGATTCGATTATTCCGCGTTTTTATTTGTTGAGAAAAATTTTTTTTTTTTTTATATAATATTTTCGATCGTAAGTCAATAGAACGAAAATGTGTTGTTTTATTAATCCTTGCTGAATTTAATTTAATTTTGTTCGAAGCGTTTGTCAGGTGCCGCGCTGCGTGGGCTTTTCTCTCTCGCGTATTATTACAACAATTGCCGCGTAAGCAGATTGTCGTTTCTGTCACGGTTAATACCAATCCGAAATATTGTATTACAAATCTTTCTTTTACTAAATCTTCGCGGACATCGGAATAAATTGTAAATTGGCTTTGATAGGTTTATATGATAAGATTAGGTACTGCCACTTACAGGTGGATGATCCCTGATGATCCATGAAACGGTCGGCCTTGATCCATTCCGCTGCGTTTCCTCGATGATCTCTGTTGATCCTTGGAACGGTCGGCTGTGGTTCCTTCCGCTGCGTTTTCTTGAGCCCCTTGGTGTCCGGTTCGTCCTTGTCCTTGACCCTCCGACGTATGCTTCTCAGGCGGCTCGATTATCTCACTACGGCAGATACTACTGCGCGGTAGGAGAACCAGGCTGTACCGCGACGACTGCGTGTCGCGTAGAGCGCTGGACTTTCGCACACGACTCTGCACCGATTGCACTATTGCGTCACAATGGTGTGGCCGCTGCACCCAGGTAAATTCTCGCGATGTGCACTTCCGGAATTTAACCCCGAGTATCGTGCAGGCACAGCTGATTCACTATCACTGCACTGCACAACCAGGTAAAATGCCTCGACAGCTTCGGTGTCGGGATTTTGACACTGGTACACCACGCGCACCGCAAACACTGTTCTGATTCGGTGCCGTGTAACCGGATAAAAATTTAACGTTCACTTTTCGGAAAATTTCTTATCGCGGTTCTAATTTATCGCGGACTATGTCGATAGTTTATATCACGTTTCCGCCTTCCAGGCGAATTCCACGACGACTGCGTGTCGGGAACTTCGACGCTGGGGATACGTCGCGAGCGTAGACCAACTCGTCGAGCTCGGGTCCGCGTGGCTGTGTGAAGCCTTCCTGTATTGAATGCGTATGGAAGGGTTCAAAAACGCACTGATTTTAGAGTTATTATGGCAGATCCCACCGCTGCCACCAATGTTGTGTCCCCCGGATGACCCGTGTCTCCTCGAATCTTCAGATTACGGGTCAGGAGGGATAAGTCGGGATCTCTTGCCACAAATAAGTATTAACTCATAAAATACAGACACGCTTTGGATTTATTATGGTTTTTGGGTTTTTACACAGCAGATGTTATTCTCGATGACTCGGACTAACACTTTATTATCGCGGTGCGACGTATCACGTTTACCGCGCCGCGGGTTTCTATTAGATATTTCTATTCGCGCTTGTTACAAAGTATCGACGAGGAAATTCTATCGCGGCACGGGAGTCTGATGATCAGAGGACCGTTCGACTTGATCTTTCGTTCAAGACTGACTTTTCGATGGCGAGCTTTCGGTTCTTCGAGGCTCGTTGTCGAAAAGCTGATTCTACAATTTTGTGGTCTGACCGTTGCCAGCCAATCGAATGATTCTTTGTCAGCACGGTCTT
Source organism: Sussaba pulchella (assembly GCA_963971145.1). NCBI lineage: Eukaryota > Metazoa > Arthropoda > Insecta > Hymenoptera > Ichneumonidae > Sussaba > Sussaba pulchella. The sequence continues at coordinate 2,697,835 of OZ020174.1, read as the reverse complement.
TCGAAAAGGATTCAATTGTTGTAACGGAAATCCGTATTTCCGTTACTTCGCGTAAGCGGTTTCGTTTTATTTTGTTCCTTATAATTTCAATATTTAGCTGTCTGCAAAGGAAATATCGTATCTCCTTTCATATCGCCTGATTCGGAATCAGCGATGTTCGATCGTGAGAAACAATTATATCGTGAGAAGCATATAATTGTTTCGTGAATTTATTTTATATAAATTTATAATGACAAAATGTACTTGAAAATTGCGGGGCACAACAGTGGCAAGAGATCCCGACATATCCCTCCTGACCCGTAATCTGAAGATTCGAAGAGACACGGGCCATCCGGGGACACAACATTGGTGGCAGCGGTGGGATCTGCCATAATAACTCTAAAATCAGTGCGTTTTCGAACCCTTCCATACGCAATCAATACCGGAAGGCTTCACACAACCACGCGGACCCGAGCTTGACGAGTTGGTCTACGCTCGTGACGTATCCCCAGCGTCGAAGTTCCCGACACGCAGTCGTCGTGGAATTCGCCTGGAAGGCGGAATCGTGATATAAACTATCGACATAATTCGCGATAAATTAGAACCGCGATAAGAAATTTTCCGAAAAGTGAACGTTAAATTTTTATCCGGTTACACGGCATCGAATCAGAACAGTGGTTGCGGTGCGCGTGGGGCACCAGTGTCAAAATCCTGACACCGAAGCTGTCGAGACATTTTACCTGGTCGTGTGGTGCAGTGATAGTGAATCAACAGTGCCTGCACGAGACCCGGGGTTAAATTCCGGAAGTGCACATCGCGAGAATTTACCTGGGTGCAGCGGCCACACCATTGTGACGCAACAGTGCAATCGGTGCAGAGTCGTGTGCGAAAGTCCAGCGCTCTACGCGACACGCAGTCGTCGCGGTACAGCCTGGTTCTCCTACCGCGCAGTAGTATCTGCCGTAGTGAGATAAGCGAGCCGCCTGAGAGGCATATGTCGGAGGGTCAAGGACAAGGACGAACCGGACACCAAGGGGCTCAAGGAAACGCAGCGGAAGGAACCACGGCCGACCGTTTCAAGGATCAACAGGGATCATCAACCTGAAACGCAGCGGAATGGATCAAGGCCGACCGTTTCAAGGATCATCAGGGATCATCCACCTGTAAGTGGCAGTACCTTATCTTATCGTATAAACCTATCAAAGCCAATTTATAATTTATTCCGATGTCCGCAAAGATTTAGTAAAAGGAAAAAGATTTGTAATACAATATTTCGGATTGGTATTAACCGTGACAGAAAAAAGAATCTGTTTACGCGAGTATCGTTGTAATAATACGCGAGGAGAAAAGCCCACGCAGCGTGGCACGCAACGAATAATTTTAACGGGAAATTTTGGCGGACAGAAATCATAAAATACGGAAATTTTACTAACCCGCAAAATCTCCCAAAAATCATCTCGAAACGACCCATAAAAAAAATTCGAAAGCGAACGCAGGTCGATCAATAACGGTTCTCCAACGTCCGTGAAATTTTAGAAGCGCGTCTCCAGAGCGAGATATAAAAAAAAAAAAAAAATTTTGCGTCATCGTTAACCGCGGCAGATAGATAAATCTGTATACGCGGCAGTCGTAGTAACTATCTACGAAAAACTAAAAGCCCATGCAGAGTTGCATGTAGTAGATAGATTGGACCGGAAGAATTTTGGCGGACAGACGGAAATTTAATCAACCCGCAAAATCTTCCAACATCATTGCGAAACGACCTGTGAGAAATCTGAAAGTGTATTTGAGTCAGCAAATAAAAGGTTCGCTGAAAATTAAAGCAAAAATCTAATTTACAGAAAATTAAATCAAACAAAAATCCAAAAAACTTTCCACGGTAAAAACAATTTCAGCAGGATTTAAAAAAAAAAAAAGAGAAAATTAATTTAACGCGGAACGGGAATTTAAACTGAGGAAAGAAAAATATTCTTCAAATAATCAACCCGCACAAGCAAAAGAAGATTAAATAAAAGCGAGATTTTTCAATAAAGACGTAATCATTTCGTAGGAAAATTAAAGAAAATTTTTAATAAAGACGTAATAATTTCGTTGGAAAATTAAAGGAAAATTTTCCCATAAATACGTAATAACTTCGTGGGAAAACTAAAGGGAAAATGGGCGACGATCCGAAGGACCAGCGACTCACGCACTCCTTCGATTCGAGTTTGCCATGGCACGCCGTCGGAGCCGCAGCCGGGCTAACAGCTGCGCACGGTGACATTACGTTTCGTACGAGCGAAGCGTTAAATACCCTACCACCATCGGGGTTTTTACCCCGAGTTCGCCAGACCGCGATGTCAGAAAGTTTCCGGCAGATTGGGGTAAATGCGAGGCGCGGTACGGAATTCCTGGAGACAAGTGACTCTGACCGAGAGCTGCGCCGACGGCCGCGACGTCGTGTCATGGACGTCATGATCGACGAAGAGATCTTGCGCCTCCGTGATGAGGACTCGGGTCTTCCGCCAGCGAACACCACCGTACGGCCAGTCGCACCCAATCTCGGGGCAATACCGAGGACGCGAAGAATCAACGACAACAACGGTAACCAACGCCGGAGCTACAACAGCAACGGCTACAACAACGGCAAAAGCAACGGTAACAACCACGGTGATAATGACAAAACTTGTTACCATTGCGGAAGTGATGCCCACTACGCGAGAAATTGTCCGGGACAAACCGGACGACACAGCCTCCCCGCTCCGGACAACAATAAGACGCTCAATCAGGTGGATATAGTGTGTCACTATTGTCAGAGAAAGGGTCATACGAAAAAGGACTGTCGGAAGCGAATTGCCGACGAGAAAAACGGAGGTCAACAGAACAATCGTCAAAACGGCCAACAGAACACCCAACAAAAGACGGGGCAAGACGACACGTCGACAAAGCTAACGTTGGGCTCGCTATCGATCAATCTAGTATCAATAAGCGACGAAGAGTCAACACCAGACGCCTCGGAAGAGGAGAAAATGCAAATCATGCAAGTCTCAATCCCGTGAGAGTTGTCGGCCAGCGACTTCGACATTGAGTCTCCGAGTTCGGCCAGCGGAATAATCACCCTGAAAGCCGACACCGGGGCTCAGTGCTGCGTCATCAGACGAGACTGCCTGTTGCCCCAAACGACGATCGAAAAAACAAAAGTGACCCTGAAGGGCGTATCGGGAAGGACTATCCACCCGGTATGCAAAGCAGAGGTCATCCTAGAAGTACCAGAGGTCACAGTGTGACACTGGTTTTACGTCGTCGAGGACGACGTGCCGTTGAGCGTTAACGGACTTCTCGGTATGGATTTCATAAGGAAACACCATGCCGATATTCTCGGTGGCGAGGTTCTGAAACTATACGGACACAGCATGCCACTAATAGACGGAACCGAGAGGGTTACTTTGCCCTCGCGGAGCGAAACGATCGCCCACGGGAAAACGAAGAGCAAAACCATCGGTTTCGTCGAGAAATACGAAATCGAAAATGAAATTCTCGCTGGTGCCTGAGTAACGCCACCGAGAGGGAACAGCTGTGCCGTTAGCATAGTAAATACCAGCGACCAAGCGCACACAGTACTACGACCCGTAGTGCAACTCGAGCCGCTAGGAGATAACGCGACCGAGTCGCTCAGCGTAGGTACGGAGCGCGCGGGCAGAGGGGTCGAGAGGCTCGACCGACTGCGGGACGAACTCGATCTCGCACACCTCAAAGCCGAGGAATTATCGTCGCTCGATGAAATAATACGAAAATTTCGAGGACATATTCCATCTCCCGGGAGACGTGCTTCCGTGTACAGACAAAGTCAAACACTGTATCCTCCTGAAGGACGGTACGTTACCGACAAAGGTACGCCCGTATCGTCTCCCCGAAGCTCATAAAAAAGACAGACGGAAGAAATGTTGTCCGACGGCATCACACAACCGAGCAAAAGTCAATGGAACGCGTCACTGCTGGCTGTAGAAACGAAACCCGGTGCCAGTGGACAACAACGAAGGCGAGTCGTGGTAGACTTCCGTAAACCAAACGAAGCAGCCATCGAAGACTCGTAACCGCTGCCCAATATTAATGAAATATTGGACCAGCTGAGAAGGGCGAAGTATTTTTCCCACCCTCGATCTTGCATCGGGATTTCATGAAATTCCAATGGCCAAGGGAGATAAAGAAAAAACCGCCTTCTCGACTCCGCAAGGGCATTTCGGATACAACCGAATGCCCTACGGATCAAAAAAACGCTCCCCCGACGTTCCAAAGGCTGATGAATACAGTCCTAGCGGGATTGGACGGGATAAAATGCTACGTCTACCTGAATGATATCGTCATTCACGGTAAGACCCGGCAGGAGCACAACAGTCGACTCGCAGAAGTTTTTCAACGCCTGCGAGAAGCGAAACTGGCCCTACACCCGAGTAAGTGTCAACTTTAGTGAAAAGCAACACATTATCTCGGGCACATAAATTAATTAAATTGATTAAATTTGAAAGAGGAAGGTTGTCCAAAACAAAAAAAAAAAAATTTTTGAACTCAGTTATACCACGACCGAGAAAGATTGCTCGCGATCGTGTGGGCTATAACGCAGTTCCGGCCGCATGTGTATGGCACACGCTTTAAGTGAAAAAGCAATGCATACTCAAGGAACGGCAAAATAACTCTCGCTCACGAGCGCAGCTGCACCCCGCCGTTCCACCCCGGAAGGGCGCGAAGGGAGCGGGGGCAGTGCGAATGTCCGCACAAAAGGGACAAGAGAGACGAGAGGGCGAGCCGCGGGCGATAGAGACGGAGATACTTATCGCCGCGAAGACGTTCGTGACACAACACCGCCAAGATCGGCCACCGCGGTGAGTGGTCGGGGGCGGGTAGCATGAACGTACCCGTAAAGGGAGGAAGGGGCGCACTGCGCGGAAGAGAGAGAGAAACAACTCCCCCGGCATGGCCCCACGCTCAACCGATCCGCCGTACTCCATAGCGACCGAGAGCGGCGCGAGTGGGGACAGCGCGGACAGCCGTGCGAAAGGAACGGGCGAGAAGAGCGAGAAAGCAAGCCTCGCGCCGTGCGACAGCGAAACCAGCGGTGTAGCGAGCGCGAGATCCAGCGGCTCGAGCCGCCGGGCAGCGGTCAGCGGACGGCTACCCGTGACTCAGGAAGCGGAGAGCGGGGGGGACAGCGATACGGAGACGCAACACAGTAGCGACGAGGACAGCTGTATTAAAGACAAGCGCAGCGTCCACAATAGCGTAACCTGTCCCAGCCCCGACGAACGGAAAATTATTACTAAAGAATATCACGATGCTCCTTTAGGTGGACATCAAGGACTAAAAAGGACTCTATCCCGGATTCGCATCAAATACGAATGGCCCGGAATCCGAGAGGAGGTGGGGGACTATATCTCCCGCTGTTTAAAATGTCAAAAAAATAAGCTCCGAAGGAAGGAGCGGGCACCAATGATAATCACGGACACTCCTGAAAGATCCTTCGAAAAAACCGCGGTTGACATAGTCGGTCCCTTACCCGAAACATCTCGGGGAAATAAATACGTCCTGACGTTCCAGGACGCACTTACCAAATATAGCGCAGCTATGGCTATACCAAATCAAGAAGCTAATACGATCGCTAAAGCATGTACCGAGGGAGTAATATGCCGGTACGGAACCCCCAAAACCGTTCTCTCCGACCAGGGCACCAACTTCCTCAGTACCATTTTTAAAGAAGTGTGGAGGCTGTTGCACATAAAGAAAATACAAACGACCGCCTACCACCCCGAGAGCAATGGGGCATTGGAGCGGTCGCATCGCACACTCGCTGAGTATCTTCGACATTTCATCAACGAAGACCAGAGTGACTGGGATGAGTGGCTCCCGTACGCGATCTGTACGTACAACACCACCCCTCACACCGCGACCGGCTTATCACCGCACGAGCTGGTGTTCGGCCGTGAAGCCGAGCTACCGACCGCGGTGAAACAAGAGCCGCGTAGCACCTACACATACGATGACTACGCGAGCGAACTGCGCGAAAGATTACGAGCTGCGTGGACCATTGCAAGGGAACGACTGCTGAGCGGTAAAGAAAAAACGAAACTCTCTTATGACAAGGGAACGAAGCCGACAGAGCTCTGCGTTGGAGACCGCGTACTCCTAAACGACGAAACAATCCGACGCGGAAGGTCGGCAAAATTAACACCAAAGTGGACAGGTCCTTATCAAATAATAGGACAGCCCACTCCGGTTACGTTCGAAATACAAAAAGGAAGAAAAACATTAAAAGCACATGCTAACCGGCTGAAGCTCGCCGTAGAGCATTAGAAAATAAATAAATAAATAAATAAATAAACAAAAATAGAAAATAAATAAAAAGGAAATAAACAAAAATATTTCCCCATCTACTAGACAGGGCTCCACTAGACATTTCCATAGACATTTTAACGGAACCTCGAGACATATCGAGACGAACGAGAGAACCCCTAGAACTCTCATCAAGAAAATGGCGTAGAGTCTCACCGACAGCTAGGATAAGGTTACCCGACAAAAGCAGCTAACCGAAATTTTATACAGATGTCGAACAACGACCTTCCGAAACGCAAACTCGAAGAAAATCTGCACGTGTGTTCCGCAGCGTTGCCGGTGCAACCATTGACCGACTAAGCGTCGTGCGAAACACAACCATACGCGAAAATACGTCCCGATAGCGAAATCGGATGTGAGAAACGGGCCGCGAAATTAGAAGTAACAGTTAAAATAACCATGCTCCAACCCGGTAGATAGCTACGCGTGGCACCGAAAATCGAAATGACCGGGATAACGTGCAAAAACGTTATGACGAAACATAAAAAAATGTATAGGGACAGGAATAATGGCTTTGGTGGGAATATGTAAGGTAACTGCCCGGGGCTTCAGCGTCGCAACGGGTCGGAGATACACGGAGATGGTCAAGGAGGATCATATGCCCCCAGCAATCTCACCCCCTTGGACGCGGACAAGGAAGCGCCCATTTAGAAGAACGACGAGGAAATAGCGAAACTACTAGTAGTGATTCGAAACCCCGCAAAGTTACGCGAACTCGGACAGCGAATCCGAGAAATTGAGAAAAAATTACGCGAAGAATTCCGTATTAAATTCCATAGTACCCTCGCGATAGGTACTACTGTCATGTTCACCATCGCAGCGATAGTACTGGTTAGCTACGCTGCATATACGCAAAAGAAACGCGACACCGCAGCCTTCAGCCGCGACTGTCGCTATCAACCTCGAGACCGTTGCCCCTCAAGAAGAGGAGCAACACAGAACTCGTCGCAAAGACGAAGTGCAAACTAACCGTGACACCCCCTACAGCACATCATATTGTGGCAGTGCTGCAAAAATGTTCCAATATTGCAGTTGCAACGATATGTTGCACATTTATTGTGGTTAAGTTTTGTGTACGATATTGCACTCAAATATTACAGCGATATTATATTGGAAACTGTCCTTCAATATTTTGCAAAAACCTTGCTTATAATTTGCAGTAATATTGGAACTACAGGATTTTTTGAAGTTTCATGCAAAACATACATGTAAAACGAAATTCTTTTTATTATCTTTATTTATTATTAGCTTTTTTCCTACAATTATGACCATGGCGCAATGGTATCACATAAAATTCGGATTCTGATTGTCGAAACGACATCGATAACGAGTCTTTTTCCAGTGCTGAATGATCAGCGAAGATAGATGAGATGTATCCAGTTGTCAATCAGTGCAAAAAAAACTATTGTTAATTTAAAGAAAAACCTATATTCTATAAATATAAAATATATATGTATTATGTAATCATTCTCTACTTATAAATGTAAAAATGTAATGTAATAAACCTTATGGATCATACTATTATAACATCATATTTGTACTGATTATAACAGTGTGGATTTGTTTGTATGCACATCTCTATTTGTCTACTTTATACACCAATTTTCAATTCGTCACGATAAAATCGTTGAATCAATTCTAAATTGGTGCAGTCCTGCCTCGATATTGCAAGATATATTTCATTGAAATGTTTTGAAAGGATTATGGCAAAATTTTGTATACAGAGTCTGCATTATTCCCACAATTTTTTTGAAACAGAATTGCAATGTTGCGAAGGGGCGGACATAGATACACTCCAGCAGTTTTGCTTTAACTTTCCGTGCTATATTTCAATATCTCATAAAAAGATTCTTGCAAGATTGTTGAAAAAATTCAGGCTGTAGGGGACAGTACACCAGCTAGACCAATACTACCGCTGCGCGAAATTAAATAAACCGACACCCTCCAACAAGTCGAAAATTCCATGGGCACATAAGAAATGTATTCGAAGTAAAAATTGTGTCCATTGTCAATATCCAAATTTTTACTTTTCAGGGGGGAGGGATGTTGTGCCCCGCAATTTTCAAGTCCATTTTGTCATTATAAATTTATAAAAAATAAATTCACGAAACAATTATATGCTTCTCACGATATAATTGTTTCTCACGATCGAACATCGCTGATTCCGAATCAGGCGATATGAAAGGAGATACGATATTTCCTTTGCAGACAGCTAAATAATAAAATTATAAAGAACAAAATAAAACGAAACTGCTTACGCTAAGTAACGGATATACGGCATCTCCGTTACCACGATTCAATAAATTCAATAATTTCATTCCAAAAGACCTCGAACATCGACCGTGCTGACCAAGTATCATGTGATTGGCCAGCAACGGTCTGACCACAAAATTGTAAAATCAGCTTTTCGACAACGAGCCTCGAAGAACCGAAAGCTCGCCATCGAAAAGTCAGTCTTGAACGAGAGATCAAGTCGAACGGTCCTCTGATCATCAGACTCCCGTGCCGCGATAGAATTTCCACATCGATACTTTGTAAAAGCGCGAGTAGAAATATCTAAAAGAAACCCGCGGCGCGGTAAACGTGATACGTCGCACCGCGATAATAAAGTGTTAATCCGAGTCATTGAGAATAACATCTGCTGTGTAAAAAAACCCTAAAACCATAATAAATTCAAAGCGTGTCTGTATTTTCTGAGTTAATACTTATTTGTGGCAAGAGATCCCGACATATCCCTCCTGACCCGTAATCTGAAGATTCGAAGAGACACGGGTTATCCGGGGACACAACAGCAGCTTACCGAAATTAAAAGTAGCTATAAAAAACAAAATTTCTAGTGCGCTGTTGGATACGGGAAGCCAATTACGTGCGTATCGGAACAATGGTATGGTGAAATAACCCCGCATTATCGCTTTCATGAATTACCTTTACACAATGTTCGAATCATTCCGGCAGTAGGAAAACGAGCGGTGTCGGTAAGGCGTCAAATTATTGCGGAAATGGCGATCGGTGATCATAGGGGTCATAGGGGGTCATTGGGGTTCATGTATTCCTGGTTTTACCCGGTTTGACGTCGGAAGTAATTATTGGCAATGATTTTTTCATTCGATACAAAGGTATAATAGGTATAAAGGTCAAAGTGTGGAGATAGGTGGTGTGCGTTTCGGTCCGGATCTCATGTCATTCGACTCTGGGTTCTCGGAAGATTGTAACGGGGATTTCTTTGGTAGGGCTCTTTGCCTACAAAATATCAATATAGGGACTTATGCACATATGCTCGCGAAATCACTCACGAATAAAACGATAGGATTCAACGTCATTAACGTTAGAACAACCGCTGATATATCGGAGGATGAAGGTTTGAAATCGAACAAGCGTTCGAACATCAAAAACGATCATAAAATAAACGACTTTAATCGTAATATTCAATCTCATTTGTACGAGTATTTGCTGTGTGACAATGATGCTCATGACACTATTAGTGTTAGCGGCGTACAAAAGCAGACTAGTGATTATATTCACACTGGTTAGTCCCAGGATTTCGAAGGGAATTTAGAGGTGGTCGCGCGTATGCTAGTGGCACTTGGTCCGACTGAGGCATCCACCGCGAAGGACCTAATCATGCGGCACCGGCAGCTGTTTTCAAATAAAACCCGATGTACGACAATATACCGACGTAAAATAAAAATAAAAGATCCGAAACCATTGCGTAGATCGTCATATCTAATTCCACTCACGTTGAGTGATATGGTCAGCGAAGAAATTCAAACGATGCTGGAGGAAGGAATTCAAAAACGATTCGTTAGCCCATATTGCAACCCTGAACGAAGTAGAAAAAAAAAGGAGAAAAAAAAAATATTAATAATAATGCGCCATGAAAATTGACGAATGAACATTCCATAGCTTTTCGAAGCCTAAACTGACAAATAGAATAATCGGCATATGATCTCGATCGTAGGTCGTTGTCTGATACCGAGAGTGTAATTATACGGCGACCGAAAGGGAATTATTGGCGATTATTTATGGTACTGTGAGGTTTCGAACGTACTCGAATGACCAGAAGCTTGGAGTTTTAAAAAGGATCATTAGGCCTTAACCTTATAAAGTCGTCAAAGTTATCGAATGAAACGTATATGTACTGGCTAATTCTGAAAATGATGACCATATAAAAGGCACATATAATAGAACTAGTTTGAGACAATACAAGGAATTATTTACCAATCATCGAGTAATAACTAAGAAATATACTAAGGTTCTACCCGCGCCCGTTGCATCGTTGGTGATGAGTATGGATGACTGAGTGTGAGTGAGGGTGATGATTAGATGTAAGTAGTTTAAGTTTAGGACGAGACCCTTAGTGGGGTGGAGTCATAGGATTAGTGTTACTATTTAGATTTGTAAGGAACGGCCGAACTATTCGTGATAAAATGTATGCGAAATTTAATGAATCAAATATAAGGATTCTTGTTGGAGTGATGTAATGAAACATTCAACGAGGGTTTTGCTTTACCAACAAGCCGCCAGAGAGGAGCACTAGCTGCTATCACAATTTCGGAATATTTCGTACATTACCGAAATATTCCGAAAGCGTGCGAACAAGACGATTTGAGGCTCCTGGTACGCGCCGAGAGTAGGCAGTCTGCTCCGAACCATCGTCCAAGTTGGACACTATTGACGAGGCCAAAAGTGGTCAATTTGAATTTAACGAACGAGCTGGCGACGAGAGAAAATTCGATATGGACTGACTCAAAAGTTGAGTATACGAATATATGTATCTAAATATCTCTCTTAAATCTTACCATATTAACAGAGATTTCTTCCTTCATTGTATTTGTATTCTTATGTATGCGAAAGAAGAATTTCCGTTCGAATTTAAAAAGGAATGTGTAAAGAACGACAATAATAATTTGTATGATTGCGGCAAAATAATAATGTATGAATGTTTGTCGAGATAAAGATGAGTGATGATATATGTGTGAAATTATAGAAATCAAAATCGTTAAGAAAAAATAAAACATCACAAGGTGTGGCATGTTCTACCTCGTCACTGGGACTCATCCCTACAAACGCAGCTGTGAAAAAAGCCAGGTTCGCCACTTCGTCAGCTTTAACAATTTTGTCATCTGCTAGAGCCGATTCATGGGACGCTACTCTAAAGCTTTTTAGAAGTGTTGTAGCTTCCACACTGCTGTATGCGGCCCCAATCTGGAGTCTCCGATACACTTCTGTCCTCGAAAAAGCTCAACTCGACTTTTTCAAGCGACTCTTCCACCACCCGAAATGCACGCCTGGTCATGTAATTCGCCTGGAGTCGGAGATAAACCGTGTGGTTCTCGACGTCATCAAGTTAGCCTACAGATGGACTATTGTATTGTATTGTATTGTGTTTTACTGATACCCCGAAGGGTTTACAGGGCATTCTCTTCGCTCCTTTTTACCACCTCGACTTCTTCTCAGCCCCGCTCCCTCGACTCCCGGAACTGGAGCTTCGTCGCGACACGCTAGATGACCACAACGGGCAGACAGCTATAGTCGTAGATCGTACGTCCTATAGCTGGAGCTTCGTCCATGCGCCTTGTTGTGGTTACCTGCGGTACAACAGTCCCGAAGTCGAGCTTGCGATAAGGCTGGTAGCCTTTTTGGATTGCCAGACCAGGGCGCTACCCTTTCCTGGACCTACTTATTAAAGTGGAATCCGAACCACTGCCAACTGTACCGAATGCCGATACAGTTGGTCGGTCATTGGTTCGCCTCCCGGTTACCGCTACGTCTTTTCGGCGAGAATGTAATTATTTTCACCGAAAAGTACGCCCGGACCGGGACTCGAACCCACGACCTTCCGATGCTCAGGCTAGCACGCTAACCACTGAGCCAGAGCACCGGTTTACAGATGGACTATAAAAATTTTGGATATGGGAAATTCGTGCCCGCCCAAGATATGCTTTTTGCGCTCGGTAGAACTTGCTGTGGTAAACCCACGCCCAGAATACAACTGGGTAGTTCAATTTAGGCTAGCTTTAGGCCCAGCTAACGGCGAGACCCTGTGGTCGAACCTAAATAGCACATACTGGCGCACAGTGGTCCAGACGCGGCAAAAACCCGAAAATTCAAGGTGGTATTTAAATGTTTTTCATTACATTTCTGTTACATTTATTTTTGTAGGTACAAAACTCCAAAAACTGCTGACAGCTGTTGCTGTCTGATGTTCTGAAATTGATGTTATTGTAGTAATCTTCAAAGATTATTACAATTCATTTGCGCCCCTAATTTTTTATGAACTAGATTCAAATGGCCTATACCTTGATACATTATCATATAGGATATTACATATAAATATTATAATATGTACAGAGAAAAAAAACATACATAAATGTGCATCATTATGTACACCTACACATGTTTTGTGGTTCTCTTAAAAGCTCCGCTAAGCTCCGGTTCCAAAATCATTTTCTGCGACCGTTCTAGGTTCAGTTAGGCAACCTCTAAAAGTTCAAAACATCCTTTTTGCCTCCAGCCAGTGGTCAATATTTCTTTGAGCATGGTATGTCTCGACCGGTGAAACTACTGTTTAACCGGTCTGAAATTAAATTAGAGTATTTCACTATACGTGATTCTTGCGTGGCTGTAATTTGGGGAGAAATCGTCGGATTGAGATGAATGAAAAAGCATTTTGAAGCTTCACATGTCTAGTTCTGAAATTTTATGATGAAAAATCTATTTTGGCCATTGGTCATGGCATAATGAAGAGAAATGTTGCGAAATTTTTTTTTTTAATTTTTCCGTTTTCCAACGTTGTCCCTGGGCGTAATTTCTGACTCAATGAATAACACAGTCATTTAGCCCGACTCCTTGCCTTCGATTTGATTTTTTTTTCCTGCACGACAATTTGCCGCTGATATATTGGCCGGTGAATAGAAAAACATCTTTTTTCGTTTGATTATAGATATCTCATGAACCAGTAATCTTATAGCAAATCGACCGGCAGTTTTGAAAACTCAAATAAATCGCGAATGAGTTTCAATTATTTTTTTAGAAAAAAAATGTTTTTTCTTCTTTTGCACTCACTTGAAAAAGTGGCAACAAAATCGCTTTTTCTGGTCATTTAGAAAATTCACCGAGCGGGAGTCCCCCTGCAGAGCCTACTCGACCACACGGCCGATAGAATTGTTAAAACGCTCAAGGACGAAGATAGACTCGAAATTCACAACCGCGAGTTGCTCTTACACTGTCAATGGGGCTTTGATGAAGCCTCTGGGCAGAGCACTTACATGCAAAAATTTTCTCATGATTTTCAACAAGTATCAGATTCAAACTTGTTTATGACTTCAATCGTTCCACTAAAAATTACGCTCGCTGAAGATCCAAACTTCTCGGTTTGGATCAACACACGGCCATCCTTAACAAGCTACTGTCGAGCACTGCGATTTCAGTTCGCCAAGGAAACACCGGACTTGATAAAACAGGAAAAACAACAGGTTGATGGCGAAATCGAAAAGCTGCGACATTCCGAATGCACTTCCGGAGACCACACGATCAGACTCAAACATCGTCTTTCATTTACCATGATCGATGGAAAAGTTGCACAAATTGTTACGGGTACAACTTCTTCAAGCAACTGTGTAGTCTCTGGAGCCCGCCCAACACAGATGAATGACTTAACAGCGGTAAAGATAAGACCAGCTAATGAAGATGCCCTTCAGTTGGGGATTTCACCGCTACACCTGCGAATGAAATGTATGGAATATATACAAATCTTGCTTACAATATTCCATTTAAAGCTTGGCGGACAGGTGCATCCACACGACAGATAAAGGAAGAAACAAAAAAGAGGATCCAAAACGAATTCAGAGAGCGAACTGGGCTGCTTGTTGGTTTCGTTAAACAAGGTTCAGGTACCTCCAACACTGGAAATACCGCAAGAAGATTTTTCGAAGACCCTGTGATTTCTGCTGAAATCACCGGGACTGACGAGTCACTTATTCATCGACTCGGGATATTGCTGCAAGTGATATGCTGCAGTGAAGTCGTTAGTTCCTCGAAATTTGACGCCTACGCTGCAGATACAGCAACATTGGCAGTGGGAAAATATCCCTGGTATCATATGCCTCCCAGCGTACACAAACTATTAATGCACGGAGCTGCAATAATTGACAGGGCATCACTGCCGATCAGCCTTCTGTCGGAGGAGGCACAAGAATGCCGAAACAAAGATTACAAAAATTACAGGTAAGTTACTTAAGCGCTTTTCACGATGGTTTTATAGCCGAAATCGGGGGCTAAAAACTTCTTTCTAAAAGATGTTATGTCTGTTACAGACTCGCCCATGCTAGGAAGACCGGAAGGATTGCCACAAACAAAGATGTGATGAACATGATGTTCGTGTCATCGGATCCCTATATCACATCCCTCCTACCACCATCACCACCAGCGAGAGCAAATCTCCCTCTCAGTATGGAAACAATGGAGTTATTAGAAGACACTGGAGAGACTGATGATGCATAAATGGGACAAATGCAATGTATTTGCCAAACGTTTCAGTGAGGCACAAACCATTTCATTGGCATTCTTTCACTGCCTAATGACCATTATTTATTGCGTTTAGTCATTTCATTTTAATAGTTATTTTTGGTCATGTTGTGTCCCCGGATGGCCCGTGTCTCCTTAGACTCTTGGATTACGGGTCAGGAGGGATATGTTGTTTTGGGATCGGTTGCCAATTGAGAGTAAAACTCAAATAAATATATTAGCACGGTTTTGGTTTATTATAAAGATGTTTCTTGCAATTCAGTCTACACAGATTGACCGGTGTGGAATGCGATATCGTCTTACAAGTTGTGACGATATCCATCAACTGACTCACAGGTTTCTCGTTTAGTTACTTCGCGCTGTTTTAACCGGAAACCGAACCATCCGCACTGGATCACTGGTTCGCGTTTGATTTAAAACACGCACTCACGTAATTGATTATGTTATGCTGTTAATTGCGGCGCGACGTACTGTACGATTACCGTGCCGCGGGTTTATCTCAAAGAACCACGCTCGCGTTTCTAAGACCGATGTGGAAACTCTGTCATGGCACGGGAGTCTACTTTGAGGAGGATCGCTCAATTTGATGGTTCGAGGAAGACTGGCTTTTTGATGGCGAGCTTTTCCGTTGTTCGGGGCTCGTCATCGAGAAGCTGATTTTGCAATTTTGGTGGTCTGATCGTTGCTGGCCAATCACCCGGTTCTTGGTCAGCACGGTCAATGTTCGAGGTCTTTTGAAATGAATTTATTGAGTTTATTGAACTTGGGCGTAAGCAATTTTAGCGTAAGCAGTTTCGTTAGCAAATTCTGTATCGACTGGTTCGATGACCGTGGGGAACAATTATACACTCGATATAGATGTTCATGAATTTTTGTTCTCTAAATTTGTATGGTTTCCTGTCTGTAAAGGAAATGCCATATTTCTTTTCATATCGCCTGATTCGGGATCAGCGATGTTCAATCGTGGGAAACAATTATATCGTGCGTATAATTGTTTCGAAAATTTATTTTATTACCTGTAAATAAATTTATAATGACAAAAATGTAATGAAAATTGCGGGGCACAACATCCCTCCCCCCTGAAAAGTAAAAATTTGGATATTGACAATGAACACCATTTTTCCTTCGAATACATTTCTTATGTGCCCATGGAATTTTCGACTTGTTGGAGGGTGTCGGTTTATTTAATTTCGCGCAGCGGTAGTATTGGTCTAGCTGGTGTACTGTGTCACGGTTAGTTTGCACTTCGTCTTTGCGACGAGTTCTGTGTTGCTCCTCTTCTTGAGGGGCAACGGTCTCGAGGTTGATAGCGACAGTCGCGGCTGGAGGCTGCGGTGTCGCGTCTCTTTTGCGTATATGCAGCGTAGCTGACTAGTACTATCGCTGCGATGGTGAACATGACAGTAGTACCTATCGCGAGGGTACTATGGAATTTAATACGGAATTCTTCGCGTAATTTTTTCTTGATTTCTCGGATTCGCTGTCCGAGTTCGCGTAACTTTGCGGGGTTTCGAATCACTGCTAGTAGTTTCGCTATTTCCCCGTCGTTCTTCTAAATGGGCGCTTCCTTGTTTGCGTCCAAGGGGGTGAGATTGCTGGGGGCATATGATCCTCCTTGACCATCTCCGTGTATCTCCGACCCGTTGCGACGCTGAAGCCCCGGGCAGTTACCTTACATATTCCCACCAAAGCCATTATTCCTGTCCCTATACATTTTTTTTATGTTTCGTTATAACGTTTTTGCACGTTATCCCGATCGTTTCGATTTTCGGCGCCCCGCGTAACCATCTACCCGGTTGTAGCATGGTTATTTTAACTGTTACTTCTAATTTCGCGGCCCGTTTCTCACATCCGATTTCGCTATCGGGACGTATTTTCGTGTATAGTTGTGTTTCGCACGGCGCTTAGTCGGTCAATGGTTGCACCGGCAACGATGCGGAACACACGTGCAGATTTTCTTCGAATTTGCATTTCGGAAGGTCGTTGTTCGTCATGTGTATAAAATTTTGGTTAGCTGAATTCGTCGGATAACCTCATCCTAGCTGTCGGTAAGACTCTACGCCATTTTCTTGATGAGAGTTCTAGGGGTTTCCTCGTTCGTCTCGATATGTCTCGAGGTCTCGTTAAAAATGTCTATGGGGACGTCTAGTGGAGCCCTGTCCAGTGGATGGAGAAATATTTTTGTTTTTTTTTTTCATTTTTTTTTGTTTTTGCTTATTTCTTTTTAATTTTTCTTCATGGCCTGGCGCTTTCTCCCAGCACGCTTGGCCAGCAAGAATCTGGAGTCGGGTGTATGCATCCGGTTCCGGCCGTGGTGGGTCGGATTTTCGCTGAAATGCAGAATGTTTCGTCGGCGGTGGTCGTTCACGCTCTGGGTCGGGCATGCAAACTGTCTTTCGCGCGGTACGCGGATCTTCAGGGTTTCATTCCTCCGAAACGATTCGGCATGTGTAGCGGTGATAAGTCTGCGTCCAGACCGAGGGGAGGTTTTTCTCAGCTTCATCCCCGGTTCATGCGATTTCTGCGCGACATTTTGGTAGGGGTATTTGTATTATTATTATTATTATTATTTTTTTTTTGTTTTTTTATATGATCCGTTTAATTGGGTTGTCGGGTTTTTTGTTTAGCCGCCTCGGCCTGGACCCCCGGACGCCATGGAGGAGCGATTCTGGCAAGGTGCCTACCTCTGGGGCGAGGAGGCCGTTGTGATGGCGATGGATCTGTTGTTGAGGCGTCGGACTAGGGAGCTGCGTGCTCTAGCGCGTTTGACGTTGGAGCTGCTGTGGTCGGACACCGACCTGGTGGACCAGTTGGGTCTGCAGTTCCTCTTCCACGAGGAAAGGAATGGCCCTTTCACACCGCATTGACCGAGTTTGATTACTGTATTTAATATGTATCTATTTTTATGCGTACGTACGTGTACCTTCTCATTGTGGAGTTTTTCTTTTGAATAGATACGTGTGGTCAAGCTCATGTTGTTCCGTTTTATTTTATTCCATTTTTCCCTTTATTTCAATTTTGTTCCCCTTTTCCTCCTTTCGGATTTATTTTTTTGATGCTCTACGTGGTTTGGATTTTTTGTGTCTGTAACTACCAGTGGAACTCGCTCTTTTCGGCAAAGCTGGTTCTTTTGGCAGTTCATGCATCCGTTTACGTGATTTTACGTAACGTACTTTACGACACACTTGGTCCTGATCCTGGACAAGGTCCTTTTAATACCTTGATGTCCTCCGAGAGGAGCATCGTTATGTTCACTGATAATAATTTTTTCGTTTTTCGGGGCTAGGGCTGGTTACGCTACTGCGGACGCTACACTTGTTTTTAGTACGGCTGTCTCCGTTGCTATTGTGTTGCGTCTCCGCATCGCTGGCCTCCCCGCTCTCTGCTTCCTCTGTCGCGGATAGCCGTCCGTCAACCATTGCTTGGCAGCCTGAGCCGCCGGGCCTTGCGTTCGCTGCACCGCTGGCTTCGCTGTCGCACGGCGAGAAGCTTGTTCTCTCTCTCTATTCTCTTTTCTTCTTTTTGCAAGGCCGATCGCTGCCCCCCCCCCCCCGCACCGCTCGCGGTCGCGATGGGGTACCGTGCGTCGGCCGTACGAGGGGCCATGCCGGAGGAGATTTTGCTCTCTCTCTCCCGCGCAGTGCGCCCCTTCCTCTCCTTTACGGGTACGTTCCTTCCCGCTATCGTCCACTCACCACGGTGGCTGAGCTTGGCGGTGTTGCGTCATGAACGTCTTCGCGGCGATGAGTATCTCCGCCTCTATCGCTCGCGGCTCGCCCTCTCGTCTCTCTTGTCTATTTTGTACGGACATTCGCACTGCCCCGCTCCTTTCACGCCCTTCCGTGGCGGGACGGCGGGGTGCAGCTACACTTATAAGCGAGAGTTATTTTGCCGCCCTTTGGGTATGCATTGCTTTTTCCCTTGAAGCGTGTGCCATACACTTACGGTCGGAACTGCGTTATGGCCCACACGATCGCGAGCAGTCTTTCTCGGTCGTGGTATAACTGAGTTCGGCTTTTGATAAGGTGCGGCTCGCATAACATGTTGGAGGATCTGCCCTGACCCTTCCCTACGATACAATCGCTCCGATGGCCTTATCCCACGCATCGGTTGTTACAGTTAACGGCTTACTGAAATCCGGATATTGTAGTATCGGTGCCGTTGTCATAGCAGTTTCTCAGCTCCTCGGACACTGCGTCTCGGATTGCGGTTCATTCAATTATAGCATCTTTACGCACGAGTTCCGTAAGAGGCTTTGCAATTTTTTTTTTTTTTTTTTTTTTTCGAGTCAAAAACTTCCTCAGCGATGAGGTGCGCGAGATATAGCTTGTCTCGTAGTCGGTCGAGGCACTCGGCCTCTCTACCCGCGCACACCGCTCGTTTGCTTGCGTTTACTATGCTGACCGTGCAACTGTTTCCCGTTGATGGCGTTACACGAGCACCCACGGGTTTTTCGGTTTCGATCTCATATTTATCCGCGAAACCGATAGTTTTACTTTTCGTTTACTCGATTGTTGTATGGGGTAGCAGACAATCTCGTCGGATTATGCAGCATTGTGTCCCGGTGTCGGCTTTCAGGGTTGTTATCCCGCTGGCCGAGTTCGGTGACTCGATATCGGAATCGCTGGCGGATAACGCTGATTCAATCGTAACTTGCATGACTTGCAATGTCTTTCCTGGTTCCGGGGCGTCTGCCGTTGACCCGTGGTCGCTTATCGATAGTAAATTAATCGATAGCGAGCCCAGCGTTAATTTGTTCGGTATGTCGTTTTGCGATTGACCGTTTCCGTTATTTTGCTGATTGTCATGCCGACCTCCATTTCTCTCGTCGGCGATTCGCTTCCGACAGTCCTTTTTCGTATGACCCTTTCTCTGACAGTAGTGACACACTATATCCACCTGATTGAGCGTCTTATTGTTGTCCGGAGCGGGGAGGCTGTGGCGTACGGTTTGTCCTGGACAGCTTCTCGCGAAGTGGGCATCACTTCCGCAATGGTAACAAGTTTTGTCATAATTCCCGTGGTTGTTGCCGTCGTTGTTGCCATTGCTGTTGTAGCTCCGGCGTTGGTTACCGCTGTCGTTGCCGTTGTTGCCGTAGCTCCGGCGTTGATTACCGCTGTTGTTGCCGTTGCTGTTGCCGTTGTTGTCGTAGCCCCGGCGTTGGTTACTCCCCTGTGCTCCTCCGTTTCCCTTCGGGTGGATTATGTCGCTTATCTCGATGGCTCCGACCACTGCTTCATGTAGCGTCGCGAAATTTCGCGCTCGTACGATCGTTTGCACCTGGCCGTGTAACTCATTCTCAAAGTTAGCCGGTGCGCTCCTTCGCGTGACTGTTTCGATTGTCTGGGCCTCTCTTGGCGTCAGAACTCCTTCACACAGTTTCCCGATCAGATCGGCCGTTACTTGCTCGACTCTTCCCGCGTTCGTCGCAACACTTTCACCCTGGCCTTGTCGTAGGGTATTAAACTCCATTTGTAGAGCAGCCAGTGACTTGCGCTTTCCGTACAGCGTCAATAACTCCGTCTTAAGTTCTTCGAGGGTGTTTATATTTTTATGTTTTAGGTCCTGCCGGTGATATGCCCCGATATGATGAATTCTATGAAAACTTCGTGGTCTTCGTACGAGACCCGGTCGTGCGCGGTTTGGCAAGCGCGTAGGTATTGGTCCAATTCGTCAGGACCTTCTCCAGAGAGTTTCGGGACCTGTTTCATTGCCATCCCGAGTTCCACCGTTCGTCGGTCGCCGGAATATCCGCCTCTTCGTCGGGTAGATCGCGATCTCGATGACGATTCATCCATCATCTTCTCTTCCAGTCGTTCCAGTCGTCGTCGTAGGTCCGCGTTTTGGTCCTCGAGGGCCCTAATTAATTCATATGCGTCGCTGCTGACATCCTGGAGGGTGTTGGCTAGGTTACGCCGTGCCGATCCCGCCGGATCGTTATTGTATCGGCGTCCATCAGCGTTTGCCCCGCGGGCAGTTCGGTCAGGATCCCTGCCATTGTCGTCGTCGAATCTCCGTGTTTTGGGTATTGCCCCGAGACTTTTTGGTGGAACTACGCGTTCCCTAAGGTTTGTGGGTGGATAGTTTGAGGCTTCCGCCCGAAGGCGGTTTATATCGGCGTCGATCATGGCGTCGGTAACTCTGGAGGACGGTCGGAGTCGCCGTTCCCGTTCGGAATCGTTTGTGTCCGCGAAATCCGCTCCGCGTCTCACGTTGACTCCTATATCTTGGAGACTTCCCGACGTTGCAGACTGGCGAGTTCGGGGTAGGTGCCCCGACGGCGACAGGGAATATAAAGCTTCGTTTGTACGAAACGTAATGTCACCGAGCGCGGCTTGAGCCCCGGCTGCGGCTCCGACGGTTTGCCCTGGCAGAACCGATTCGAAGGAATGCGAGACTCGCTGGTCCTTCGGATCGTCACCCATTATGTTTTTATGAAAAAGTTTCCTTTAATTTTCCCACGAAATTAATAGGTCTTGATTGAAAATTTTCTTTAATTTTCCCACGAAATTATTACGTCTTCATTAAAAATTCCTCTTTTTATTTAATCTTCTTTTGCTTGTGCGGGTTAATTATTTAGAAAATATTTTTCTTTCCTCAATTTAAATTCCTGTTCCGCCGGAGATTTAAATCTCTTTCATTGAATCCTGCTGAAATTGTTTTTACCGTGGAAATTTTGGGAGTTATTGTTTAATTTAAATTTCTGTAAATTAGATTTTTGCTTTAATTTTCATCGAACCTTTTATTTTCCCGATGTCTCGCTCCGGAGACGCGCTTCTAAGATTTCAAGAACGTTGGAGAATTTTTATTTATCGACCTTCATTCGCTTTTGAATTTTTATGGGTCGTTTCGAGATGATTTTGGGAGATTTTGCGGGTTAATAAAATTTTCGTATTTTATGATTTCTGTCCGCTAAAATTTCCCGTTCAAATTATTCGTTGCGTGCCACGCTGCGTGGGCTTTTCGTTTTGTACCGCGTTCGCAGATTTCCCTATCTGTCGCGGTTAATAATGACGCAAAAATTTTTGATTGCTCTCTATGAAGACGCGTTTCAAAAATTTCGCGGACGATGGAATAATTTCTAAATTGGGTTTGGTAGGCTAATATGTCAAAAGTATATGCTGCCACTTACGGGTTGATGATCCCTGATGATCCTTGAAACGGTCGGCCTTGGTTCCTTTCCGCTGCGTCTCCTTGAGCTGGTGTCCGGTTCGCCGTCCTCGTCCTTGACCCTCTGACGCGCTCTGCTCGGATGGCTCGTTATCTCGCTACGGCAGATATCACTGCGCGGTAGGAGAACCAGGCTGTACTGCGACGTCTGCGTGTCGTGTAGAGCCCTGGATTTTCGCACTAGGGCTGCGCACCGGTTGTTTCACTTTCTCACACCGGTGTAGCCTGTGCCGCCAGGTAAATTCTCGCGATGGGCACTTCCGGAATTTAACCCTGGGTTCACGCGCGGGCACTGTCGATTTCTTAATCACTGCGCCGCACAGCCAGGTAGAATGCCTCGTCAGCTTCAGTAACGGGATTCTATCGCTGGGTTACACCACGCGCACCGTAAGCACTGCTGTCTCGGTGCCGTGTAGCCGGATAAAAATGTAACCAAAATTTTTATCACGGGTATTGCTTACCGCGGTCTATCTCGGTTGTTTTAACGCGATGCCGCCTTCCAGGTGAATTCCTCGACGACTGCGTGTCGGGAATTCCTACACTGGGAACACGTCGTAAGGAAAGTTCCGAAACCGCACTGATTTTAATTTATTTTGGCACATCCCACCGCTGCCACCAATGTTGTGTCCCCGGATGGCCCGTGTCTCCTTAGACTCTTGGATTACGGGTCAGGAGGGATATGTTGTTTTGGGATCGGTTGCCAATTGAGAGTAATGTCACGTCCGCCGCACGTATATATATATATATATGTGCAAATATGCTTTCTATCTTTCTATCTTTGGGTATTTTACGTATTTTAGAAATATCAGGAATTTTTAATATATAATAATCATGGGGTATTTCTTTGGGTATTTTATATATTTTTAACTCAATATCATCTCTATTTTTACGTGGCACGATGCGATGAAATGCGCAGCGGCGCGTTGCAACGACAGCGTTCCCGCGCGTGCCGAATTCCCGATGTAAGGAACACCGGGACGAGGCAGCGCGAGAAATCACGCGCCGCGGAAACGATCCTCGCGTTTTCGCGGACTCGGGGTGTAAGTTAACACCGGAATCGGGTGATCGCGAGACATCACGTTTTGCGGATGATTCTCGCGATTTCGCGAATCCAAAGTGTAACCGAACGCCGAGATCGGGTGAGCGCGAGGCATCACGCGCATCGACGATGACCTTCGTGAGGCGAGACGTTTTATATTATGCAATTTCGACGAAAAACCCCGCTCGCTGTCCGACGCCCCAAGGTGTGCCGGACAAGCGAGTGGAACCAGTCCCGTTAGAAACCGCGAATAGCAAACATCTACGGAAGCCGACTCCTTCAGAGCTTCTGTGTGAAGAGTGTAAGTTCCCCCGGAGTAATATCGTGAAGATCGGGAACACTAGATCGGTAACGATACCAAAGGCGTCTCGCGTCACAGAATAAGTCTTCGTCGCTAAAATTAGTGCTAAAATCAAATCGTGCCACGGACTTTATAAAGACGTGTAGGTTAATTGTGAGTGAGTGAGTGATTGTGAGAGCGATCATCGGCGCATCAGCGGCGCATCCAGAATTGTACGAGCGCCGAACGGCCGAACGAGTGAGTAATAGTGTGTGGAAGCGTATTGCGAATAATTATATAATCTAATTGTACCGGCTAGTTTTCTCATCATTTCTGCATTATTCCAAATTTCTTTTTAAATCCCATTTGAAAATCTTTGCTATAAAAATTCATTCACGATTGTTCAAATCTCATTTGAAATTATTAGAAATCAATTTATTATTCAATCTCAATAAATAAATGTACTAGACGACTGAATGAGATCCGTTTCGGAAAATTATTTCCTCCTGCCCAGTTCCCCAAGGATCGCCCTGTAGAGGACGATCACCGCGTGCTCACCAAAAAAAATATAAACCTTTACGCTTCCCGTAAAGGGTTAAATAGTCACGTGCGAGACCGCTCCGCACGTGACAAATTAACTGGTGTCAGAAGTGGGATACCGGTGATTTTTCTTTGGTGCGTGGGCTTGGAGATTTAATTTTGGAAATAGTTCTCAGGAGTTGGGACAACCTATCCTTGACGATCTCCCTTCCTTAGGACTTGTCGTTTTAAATATCGATTAGGAAAACAAAAATTTGAAAATGCCCGTGGACGGCGTCATTTCAGCGGCCGACCGGACGGCCGACTTAATCGCCAGCGTGACCTCAATGGCTGAAAACTTAGCCATCCAAAATAATTTTACAAATATTCCCGAGTTTGACGGGAAGAACATACCGTTGAGGGACTTTTTGCAGGATATACAAAACGCAGTGTCGTTCGTGCCAGAAGCGTCCGAGCCACAATACATAAAAGCAGTAATATCACGGTTACGCGGCGACGCGCGCAATTGCGTCTATGGGGAAAAAATTGAAACCGTAGCGGGGCTAGTGAAAATATTGAAAAATCGTCTCGCCCGCGGTAAGACTTACGAGTATTATACGGATGCTCTCTCAACGATTCGGATGAAGCGCGATCAAACCGTTGGGCAATTCTACGACAAAGTGCGGATTTTGCTTAGCGGAGGAAGAAGTACATTTAAATCCCATTTTGGCGTAGATCCGCCCGAGTTAAAACGGGATCCGCTACATCAGATCGCGTTAAGTTCATTTATTAACGGGTTACCCTCTCACATCGGAGACGCTGTAGATTTGAGAGAGCCAGAGACTCTGGAAGCAGCTTTTAAAATCGCGGAAAAACTCGCGCTCCGTGAAAGCCGACGGAAGGTTCGCGAAACAAGTAGAGGCGAGACCGCGCGAGTCCTTTATTCTCGCTACGATTCTCGTTCTCCGTCGCCGACGGCATGGGATGACAGGCCTACGTACCGTGGCCGGTCGCCCCAGCCGTCTCACGGGATTTTAAAACCTCCGCGACCCTCTGATAACCGCGAGTGTAGTCAGGGAATGTCATATTCTCGACCGGCGACGGCTTGCGGCTATAGGTACTGCTGCAATGAGAATCGAGGCTGTCCGTGCTGCCCGTTAAAGAATCAGTCTTCTGGAGGGCGTTCGCCGCAAAGCGAGGCTTTAAACTCCCCCAGGGCCCGCCGGGCAGATTCACCAGCGGGCCCGACGGGAACAAACGAGGCGAACCGGCCCCGAGAACCCCAACCGTCAGTGAGGTTCCTGGAGAACGATGCCTCGTCCTCTGGACTCCCACCACAGAAGAGAGCCCAGTAGTCGAGATGTCTGCTCCAGAACTTCGTAACGAGAAAGGGAAATTTTTCCTCGATACGGGTTCTTCGGCCAGTTTGATCAAACTGAGTGCCCTCGATCAAGATTTAATTGTAAATACCGATGATAAAATTTGGATAACTGGTTTAGAGGAAACGGATATTCCGACACTCGGTTCTGTTGTCCTCCATATTTCTAAAAATCCGACGAAATTTTACGTGCTGCGAAAATTGCCCCTGAAAAGCGACGCGTTAATCGGTAAACCATATTTTTTCGCGGAGAAAGCCGAAATTTCGTTTAATCACAACACTTTAGTCACCTCGAGTGATCCGATACGACCGAAGCCTTTTGTAGGGTTGACTCCCTCCAACGTGAATTTATGCGAGCGCGTGTTAGCAACTAAAATCACCTCGGGTAAACGAAGCTATAAATTGCGCGCGCGAATGAGTGAACAAATAAGCATCCCATTAAAGAATGCGAATTTAAAGGAGGGATATTTACCGCGACTCGAAACTCAACCGGGTGTGTATATCGGGGAAAGTATTGTTGCTTCTTCAGAGGGTTCGTGCTACGTTTTGGCAATAAATACGCGATACGACGACGTTGAATTAGAGATCGAGCCTCAGGAACTCGAAGATTTCGAGCGTTGTAGAGACGACGGGTATTCGAGCGGAGAGAGCTCCTACGGTTGCAGCATGGAAACTACTCTACCGACGGATCGGGTGGAGGCTATAATAAAATCGTTGCGATTAGATAGGCTCAACGATGTTGAGCGCGCGCATGTGATACATCTTGTCGAGGAATACCCTCACATGTTCAAGTTACCCGGCGACAGATTGCGATGCACGGAACAAGTCTACCATCGAATCCCGACGGTAGACGAGCTGCCGGTGAACGCAAAACAATATAGATTTCCGGTAGTGTATCGGGCGGAACTGGAACGGCAAGTAGAGAAAAAGTTAACGGATGGAATAATTGTTCACTCTCGCTCCCCGTATAACTCGCCAGTTTGGATTGTTCCCAAAAAGCCCGATTCCCAAGGCAATCCGCGGATGCGCATGGTAATCGATTTTCGCAAATTGAACGAGAAGACGATTTCCGACGCGTATCCTCTACCGAATATGATTGAAATTCTCGAACAACTGGGAAAAGCTACCTATTTTTCAACCTTTGATCTAGCGAGCGGCTTCCAACAGATACCGATGGATCCGGGCGATAGCGCGAAGACCGCGTTTTCCACGATAAATGGGCATTATGAGTACGCTCGGATGCCCGAGGGTCTGAAAAACGCGCCCGCGACCTTTCAGCGCTTGATGGATCGAGTGCTGATCGGGTTGCAGGGCACGGAGTTATTCGTGTATCTCGACGATATTGTTGTGTTCGCAGAAACTCTAGACGAGCATAGAACCAAAGTCCGTCGTCTCATGCGACGTCTCGAGGATGCTAATCTCGTCCTTGAGCCGGACAAGTGTGAGTTTCTGTGTAGCGAAGTCGCTTATCTCGGGCATATTGTTAGTCGCGATGGGCTACGAATGGATCCGAAGAAATTAGAGGCCGTGCGGAAATTCCCGCGTCCTAAAACGCAGAAAAATGTACGCCAATTTCTGGGACTCGCCGGTTATTATCGTCGATTTATACCCGATTTTGCCGCAAGATCGAAACCGTTATCGGACTTGCTCAAAAAGGGAAAAACATTCGTATGGGAGCGAGAACAGAAAAACAGTTTTCGCACCCTTCGCAAAGCACTGTGCCGAGAACCCATTCTTCAATATCCCGATTTATCGAAACAATTTATCTTAACCACTGACGCCTCGGAATTTGCACTTGGAGCAGTGCTATCGCAAATTCACGATGGCCATGATTTACCAGTCGCCTATCATTCCAGAATTTTCTCGAGTGCGGAGAAAAATTACGGGACTACGGAACAAGAGTGCCTGGCTATAATCGATTCAATTGAACATTTCTCTACATATCTTTATGGAAGGAAATTCAAGCTTGTGAGTGACCATGAGCCTCTCAAATGGATGCGCACTACGCTCGATCCAGGCAAGAGGCTCAGCCGATGGAAAATTAGATTGTGTAAATACGATTACGAATTTCAACATAAGCCGGGGCGCGAAAATATAAACGCCGACGCACTCTCCCGTAACCCCGTAGACCCAGCGTTAACCTCGTCCTCGAGTGATTCGGACAAGGAATTAAAGATCACCCAGAAAGCACAAGTATTGCCTCTAGAAATAAATCCTTCCGGTACTCGCAAAGGCCTTGCGTCTACCACACGAGGATCAAATGTTGCCGCATCAGCAGCAGGCCTGCCGAAGGCCGATGCGTCGATTGTGGCCGCGCGCACACGCTCGCGGCTACGCAGCGCGCCCCCGGTGTCAACAGTACCTGAAAGGGGGGAGGGGAGCTCGGATAGTTCCGGCCCGGTGGCGAGACGCACTCGCGGGAAAATCGGTGTAAGGTCTGTAAGACGCTTACCCCCCGCCAAGGTGAAACCCACCGAAACGGATTCGGAGAGTTCGGAGCCTCCTATACAA
The DNA here is from genome assembly GCA_963971145.1 of Sussaba pulchella. NCBI lineage: Eukaryota > Metazoa > Arthropoda > Insecta > Hymenoptera > Ichneumonidae > Sussaba > Sussaba pulchella. Next base: position 2,670,070 of record OZ020174.1, on the reverse strand, counting down.
CGCATACATCGCAGCATGCTGCCTACTCCGTTGCTTCCCCCGAAAAGACCAATGCCTCCATCTCCTGCTCCGGTCAAACCCCTCGAGGACCCCCAAAATTCCTCGTCTTCATCAGCATCCGTAAGCGCAACATCTGATCAGAAGTCTAATGCAATTACAATCTCGATAAGCGCGCCTACTAATGAATCAGATGACAGCACGCTGGAATCTGAAGTGCTGAGCGAATTAGTAGAAGCAGCTGACGTTGAGGGGTCTAATCACAAATTTAATGAGACTTTGAGGCGTTTGGAGGAACGATATCATGCAAAGTCCCCCGATGAGCCCCAAAACGAGGATTTTGACGGGCCCAGTCACTTGTCGGAGGGGGATGAAGTCGAGGGGGAGGTTCGACAGATCCTTCAAGAACAAGACCCCTACGACGATGTCTCCGGGGATGCCGAACTCGCTAGTCGTTTGAAAGCGTTGGAAAAAAGATTCAAGTTCCCTTCGGACGAGGAACTAGTCCGGCGGCTGTGTCCGACGGAGAAAGCATTATCGCGCGCGGTTGAGGATGGGACGGAGGGAGATGACGAGAGTGACGAGCCGCCGGCTGAAAGGGAGGGAGCGTCGCGAGTGAGTGCGAGAGAGATGCCCAAGTCAAGCATGGCCGCGGGACTCGAGCACGCGCCCGTCCCCTCGCAGCCCGCTCGGACCTCTCTGCCGTCGGCTCCCCACCGCACGGTGAGATGGTCGTTGCCCAGCAACGATACGGCCCCGGCCGCTAGATCCACGCCGTACCGACCGCGTGCGTTGTCCCCACGTGCTCCGTTACTCGACAATTCCCGCGGAAATAAAAGCAATTTTATCGCTTGCCCTGATGACCTCATTATAATAGGGTCAAATTCAACCTCGTCCTCGACTACGTCGTCGGACCCTTCCAGTGATGATGAACCTGAACGGAAAAATCTTTCCGCAAAAATGAGTACGATTATAGGTACGCGAGAATGCCTAACGTATAAACCGGATAATCTAGTCCATTTTATATCCTCGGATGGAGAGCTATCCACCTCAATCGGAAAATTACTGACCGATTTAGGGAGGATAGACGGACAAGTAATTAAGGAAAGAAAACTAAAAATTGGACAAATAGCAGTAACCCCGTATGGGTCTAATAAAATTTATAGTATCGTTATCAAAAAGCGATATTATGAGGAAACCAACGCCGAGCACATATACAAAGGATTAGAAAATCTCAAGTCCGCCCTCCAACAAACGGCGGAGAAGTCGTTCCGTATCTCACGCTCGGGCGATTATACAGATGTATTACCGCATACGAAGCTTGTGGACACATTGAACAGGATCTTTAACAAGTCTAACGTAGTCGTAACGGTATGCTATGGTACAATTCGACGGCCACCGGTCGAACAACACTCGGAGATAATTGAAGAATTTCATGCAAGTCTTGTCGGGGGCCATCGAGGGGTAACGAAGACTTATAGAAAAATCAGGGAACGTTTTTACTGGCCTTCGCTGAGAAACGAAGTGCAAAATTTTATTCGCCGTTGCAAAGGCTGTCAGGAGCGCAAGTTAGTACGAGCAAAAACACGCGAACCGATGCTCATAACCGATACGCCGGCCGATGTCTTTGACAAGGTATCGCTCGATACGGTGGGTCCGCTGCCTACTACACCACATGGCAATAAACACATCCTTACGATGCAAGACCACCTTTCTAAGTATTGTTTAGCGGAACCGATACCAGATCTCAAGGCGACTACCATAGCCGAAGCCATGGCGAGGCGATTGATTGCGCAATTTGGGGCCCCCCGTGCCATCCTTACAGATCGCGGTGCGGCTTTTACCGGCAGTCTATTACGCGAAATGTCAAGAATATTTCAAATCAAACAACTTACAACTTCCGGTTACCGACCCCAAACAAATGGAGCGCTCGAACGGAGTCACATACTGTTAGCTGAATATATAAAACAGTATGCCGACACGTATGATGACTGGGATCGCTTGTTGCCTTATGCTGAATTAGCATACAACACCAGCGTGCATGAGGCAACGAATTTCACTCCGTATGAAATCGTGTACGGGAGATTGCCTCGGCTCCCAAGTCGGTTCCCCGTTGACGATAGGTTATCAACGTATAACTCATATACCATCGAGTTAATTAAACGACTATCCGAGATACGCGAGATGGCGGGCGAAAATCAGAATCGAGCGAAGGAAACAACAAAAAAATATTATGACAAGAAAGTCCATCCTTTCCCAGGTAAAGTCAACGACCTTGCCTATGTCCTTAAAGAACCTCGTAAGGGTAAGTTTGATTTCCAATACCATGGTCCCTATCGTATTGTGCAGGTAACCGATCACAGCAATGTAATATTGGAAGCCGAAAATGGGAAGAGGATGAGGAAGCATGTCGACAAGGTGAAACTGGCAGTGGTATGACGCGCTCGCCAGTTTATTTGTATAACGTTTTTACCATGTACAGCGTGACGAACTGGATGTATGCGAGTGCAACCTCGGCTACGTGTATGACAAATCTGATTGAGAGTCGTCTTTGTGTGAGTGAGCAGGCTCGAATACTAGCTGTCTTTCCTTCTCGCTCTACCGTCGTACCTCCTTGCTGACGTGGTCATTTTACATGCAATATGAATTTTACTACATTCAATTTCAAGCGTTCAAATCGCGGTCTGAATAAACGAGCACGAGAATTTCGGCGAGTCCATAAAGTAATTTGATTATTTTAATATCGATGAATGAGGTACATTGTTGCATTGTATGTTGCGCCTTTGGTTATTAACGAAAAAAAAAAAAAAAAAAAAAAAATCAGGTAAATAGGTATTGGGTTTTGAGTCGACCGATCAAAATAAAAAATAAAATAAAGCAAAAATAAATAAATCTCTGTTCGGCGGTAATGCCATCGAAAACGTGCAACCGGATAATTGAAGTATTTAATTGATTAATAACTCTCAACAATCGAACTTTGACAAATTTTCGCTGCTATAATGCAACGATATCCCCAAATTCACGGAGAGCGAACTTTCGAGTCTGCTCAGCGGCTGATGGTGAGAACTGACGGGCGTAAGATAAATATGCGTATGAGTGTGCGTGTACGTAGGTAAGTGCGAACAATATTCATGCGTGTGCTCTGCATGTGTTCACAGACGCGTGCGGGAGTAGGATAAAGAGGTTTTGTAGAGGGGAAGTGCGGGAGTGTGAGTCATCCTTATCAACACGTACAATGCTGGCCGTCTTGATGCTTCTGGCCTTCACGGCCCTGGCGTCGGCCGAGCTCGACAGCACCAACGCATATCACGTTACACCGATGGAAGATCAGCCTGGAATCTACTATGAACGAGTGGCCCCCCTCCGTCTGCAGCACGTGGACTGGAGGGTCACCGTATTTATGGACTTAGAAACTTACGTGAAGGACTTTCCCCCTGTGGAGAGTCAATTAACCGACGTATTTAAGGCATGCTGTCAAACTACACCGGAACTGAGCTGCCGCGAAATGCTTCGTTTGGAATATTTCCGTGAACTCATCGGGCGTGCAAAGTCAACGGTAAATGATCTGAAGGAAATTTCGGATAATTCTGCGTTACGCGAACCAATTCGCTCGCTTAAAATTCGTTCAATGAAAAAACGGTCGGTACCATTGGGATTCATAGGCTCGCTTAGCAAATCACTGTTCGGGACAATGAATGAGGACGACGCGATTTATATTAACAAGCAGATAGATCGATTGTTTTCTGATCAATCAAACTTGACCCAACTAATCGGGAAGGAGATTCATGTGACTCACTCTAGGTTACAGGAACTTCATCGGGAACACCTAGTGGAAATGGAAGTAGTTGATAAACTGCATAAGAACGTTAACAACCTTCATCTTACATTAAACAAGGTGTTTAATCAAACCACTCTGATGATGTTTCATAACAGCTTAGTAATCTTCGCATATCGGGTTGAAACAAAATTAAATCGATATATCGAGAGTTGTGAAAAATATTTACGCGCTATATCAATGGCAAGGGACGGGCGTTACGATCCTAGTGTGCTAACAGCGGCACAGTTATTGGCCGTCTCGAGAGAAATACAGAATGCATGCGTGGCCAGCCTCCCAGCTCGGAGGTGGACTGAACGGGTCAGCACACGTACAACCGTCGACTCCGTACATCGTCGTGTCAGCAGACCGCCGCACATACTTCCTGGCGGACTCTATTTATATAGAAGGATGCACGAGCGTGGAACATCGATACATTTGCACCATGGAGACCCCTCTACGAGAGGTATCAACGTCTCGACAATGCGAGATAACGATGTTGGTACAACCATCAATTGACGCATACCAGTACTGCGACATCAGAATCCAACCAACGCATGATTCATATTGGACGCACTTACCATCGCAAGGAGGATGGCTTTATTCGCTCCATAGACAAGAGAATATACACATACTGTGCCCGGGTAAAGTAGATATTACCACTACGTTGAGAGGGGCCGGCGTACTTCATCTCAGCGCCGACTGTGTAGGACGCACACGAAGCACCTCTCTCACCGGTGTACGTGTTTATGAGAGCCAGGAGCAGTATTTTTATACACCGGAAATATCGTTGAATATTTCCCTAATAGCTCCCAGCCTTGGAGAATTTCTAGACGAAAAATCAGAGAACTCGGGGCACGACAATCTCCTGTCAGAATATGCAAGAGAGGTCCAAACGGCGTGGAAGATGTCACATACGGACGAATCCCTCACCGACATACAGCGACGTCTTTCCGATATAGGCAGTCATCGCCGGGACAAGGAAGAACAGCACAGCTTATTTATGACCGGTTTTGCTCTGCATTTATTGCTCGGAACGGCGCTAATCAGCTATGTATGGCGCGCCAGCCTGTTCAAAATGATAATGCGGATCAAGCCACCCTGCGGACCGTCGAAACGAAGCCTCCAGTCGAACCACTATGAAGATGTCGAAGCGGGCCAAACCAACATCGGAGGCATCGGAAACTCGGATGCTGCTCCCAGGACAGCTCCATCAGCACAGCTCGAGGAAGAAAAAGAAAAAGCAGTCACCCGACGCGGAAAAATGAATAGAGAGCCTGCCTGCTCCCTTCCCCGCCAAGAGCCGGAGGTAGACTATTAAAATGACGCGCCGCCATACTACACAACATCAACTTCAAGAACTTCAAACGCCAAGAGCCGGAGGTAGACTATTGAAATGACGCGCCGCCATACTACACAACAGCAACTTCAAGAACCTCAAACGCCAAGAATTTCAACCTCCAAGAACTTAAAACTTCAAGAACTCCCAGCTTCAAGACCTCACGCGTACACGCAGATGGGGTGTAGTGCACACCCGAGTCGATGAGGGCATCGACACCTAAGGGGGAGGGATGTCACGTCCGCCGCACGTATATATATATATATATATGTGCAAATATGCTTTCTATCTTTCTATCTTTGGGTATTTTATGTATTTTAGAAATATCAGGAATTTTTAATATATAATAATCATGGGGTATTTCTTTGGGTATTTTATATATTTTTAACTCAATATCATCTCTATTTTTACGTGGCACGATGCGATGAAATGCGCAGCGGCGCGTTGCAACGACAGCGTTCCCGCGCGTGCCGAATTCCCGATGTAAGGAACACCGGGACGAGGCAGCGCGAGAAATCACGCGCCGCGGAAACGATCCTCGCGTTTTCGCGGACTCGGGGTGTAAGTTAACACCGGAATCGGGTGATCGCGAGACATCACGTTTTGCGGATGATTCTCGCGATTTCGCGAATCCAAAGTGTAACCGAACGCCGAGATCGGGTGAGCGCGAGGCATCACGCGCATCGACGATGACCTTCGTGAGGCGAGACGTTTTATATTATGCAATTTCGACGAAAAACCCCGCTCGCTGTCCGACGCCCCAAGGTGTGCCGGACAAGCGAGTGGAACCAGTCCCGTTAGAAACCGCGAATAGCAAACATCTACGGAAGCCGACTCCTTCAGAGCTTCTGTGTGAAGAGTGTAAGTTCCCCCGGAGTAATATCGTGAAGATCGGGAACACTAGATCGGTAACGATACCAAAGGCGTCTCGCGTCACAGAATAAGTCTTCGTCGCTAAAATTAGTGCTAAAATCAAATCGTGCCACGGACTTTATAAAGACGTGTAGGTTAATTGTGAGTGAGTGAGTGATTGTGAGAGCGATCATCGGCGCATCAGCGGCGCATCCAGAATTGTACGAGCGCCGAACGGCCGAACGAGTGAGTAATAGTGTGTGGAAGCGTATTGCGAATAATTATATAATCTAATTGTACCGGCTAGTTTTCTCATCATTTCTGCATTATTCCAAATTTCTTTTTAAATCCCATTTGAAAATCTTTGCTATAAAAATTCATTCACGATTGTTCAAATCTCATTTGAAATTATTAGAAATCAATTTATTATTCAATCTCAATAAATAAATGTACTAGACGACTGAATGAGATCCGTTTCGGAAAATTATTTCCTCCTGCCCAGTTCCCCAAGGATCGCCCTGTAGAGGACGATCACCGCGTGCTCACCAAAAAAAATATAAACCTTTACGCTTCCCGTAAAGGGTTAAATAGTCACGTGCGAGACCGCTCCGCACGTGACAGTAAAACTCAAATAAATATATTAGCACGGTTTTGGTTTATTATAAAGATGTTTCTTGCAATTTAGTCTACACAGATTGACCGGTGTGGAATGCGATATCGTCTTACAAGTTGTGACGATATCCATCAACTGACTCACAGGTTTCTCGTTTAGTTACTTCGCGCTGTTTTAACCGGAAACCGAACCATCCGCACTGGATCACTGGTTCGCGTTTGATTTAAAACACGCACTCACGTAATTGATTATGTTATGCTGTTAATTGCGGCGCGACGTACTGTACGATTACCGTGCCGCGGGTTTATCTCAAAGAACCACGCTCGCGTTTCTAAGACCGATGTGGAAACTCTGTCATGGCACGGGAGTCTACTTTGAGGAGGATCGCTCAATTTGATGGTTCGAGGAAGACTGGCTTTTTGATGGCGAGCTTTTCCGTTGTTCGGGGCTCGTCATCGAGAAGCTGATTCTGCAATTTTGGTGGTCTGATCGTTGCTGGCTAATCACCCGGTTCTTGGTCAGCACGGTCAATGTTCGAGGTCTTTTGAAATGGATTTATTAAGTTTATTGAACTTGGGCGTAAGCAATTTTAGCGTAAGCAGTTTCGTTAGCAAATTCTGTATCGACTGGTTCGATGACCGTGGGGAACAATTATACACTCGATATAATTGTTCATGAATTTTTGTTCTCTAAATTTGTATGGTTTCCTGTCTGTAAAGGAAATGCCATATTTCTTTTCATATCGCCTGATTCGGGATCAGCGATGTTCAATCGTGGGAAACAATTATATCGTGCGTACAATTGTTTCGTAAATTTATTTTATTACCTTTAAATAAATTTATAATGACAAAAATGTAATGAAAATTTGCGGGGCACAACAGTCATTTTCATTTCTAATCTAGACAATAATCACAATCAGACATTTTCACATTCATTCTTCGAAGTGACCATTTTTAAGTAGCTATCTATTTTTAACTCCCGGCTGAAAACGGGAGTTACGTGTTTCGTCGTGTTCCCCCGAAACACCGATTCCTTCCTCACGGATGTTTGCCCAAACAGCTAATCTTCTACAAACAACTTTTTGCACATCGGTTCCGTTGGTCACACAGATTATTTGTGAATCATAATATTTATGATCGGATGTGAACTCGTAACGATAATAGATGTTGAAAAAACGAGTTTTTTCGAAATTTTGATATCGATGCTGGCCACAGTAGAGCTCCAGCGAGCCCGCTGATTGGCTAAGCAATACTCGCATCGTTTTTCATAGCGTAACTTCATTCTGATGTCGAGTCGTCTACTTTGACGACAGGGGCGAATCTAACGGATCTAAGCGGTGTTTCCAAACAGGGGCGGATCGAACGGATGTAAGCAGTGTTTCCAATAACTTTTTTTTATTTGACCGATTCCATTTCGAATCAGGCAGGTTCTACACTTCAAGTCACAGAATCTTCCGAGGACGAAATATGTTGTTTTTCGGAGAAAAATAGATCACACGTATTTTGCCGATTCGTGAATATAATTTTTTCCACGGAGTTATGATTATTTCAATCTCAAGGGTGGTTTTCCAAAAAATCCTGAAATTTTTTTTTAATTCCCTATATTTTCGTCAATAATTGAATAATTTCGATTTTCTCTCCTGATTCTAATGTGGTTTTATGACTTCTTTCTTAATCCATCAGGAATCCTGACAAAAGTTGAAAATTGACAAAATAGCGGCGGTTTCTTTGAAAATCTTAAAAGTCAATTTTCTCGAAAAACCCATTTTTTTTTTTTCGCTGATTTTTTCCCTCAATGCTACTCATCTGAGGAAGATACTATGTGAGTTTCGTCCGGGCTTTTTTATTCGTTTGGCAATGAGACCAATTTTTCATAAACCCAAATTTTTTATTTTTCCCTGCCAAACAATGCAGGATACGCAGGAGAGTTTGGACAAGGAATGGTCCCAATAAAATTTTTCCATGAAATAAGTCGACCATATCTCACATTATAACCCATTTCCCACCGATAATGCACGAGAAAACGCGTTTTCAATTCGTTTTTTGCACAGAAATCACAGAAATTAATCCTCAAGAATTTACAAATCGATCCGAGTTCTACTTTTCCGTAATGTAGAAGAACAATTAAAACTCCAGAATGTTGGAACTTCACTTATTTCGCTTTATTGAGTGTTCAATATTCTTTCGAGGCTAGAATTCAGCATGCTTATTACATTCCTGTAGTTTTTGAAAGAATTTTTTGATTGAGTGCGCAAATCTCGTGAATATTGACATTAGAAGCCATGGGTAAAACTCTGAATCCAAGTTTTTCTGTCATACGTCAAGTATGTCCCGATTTTGAAGCTGTGCACAAGAGGAAGATTTATAATGCCGGGAATAACAGATTTGTGAGACTGGATGATTTGGCTCGTGTACTACCCCCGTTGTTTCCCAATCGTAATGTGAATTCTGATGATTCCTAAGTTATCGACGGAATCTGATGATTCCAGCTCTGACTTAGACGACTTCAACCAATAATTAGGACGTTCGAGGATAATAATATCCATGGTGTTTCTTGGAGGGACTAAGGACGAGAAACATCGGCCCACAGGTATAGCTTATTTTGCAAAAAACGAAATTAAAACGCGTTCCAGTCTCACAAATCTGTTATTCCCGGCATTATAAATCTTCCTCTTGTGCACAGCTTCAAAATCGGGACATACTTGACGTATGACAGAAAAACTTGGATTCAGAGTTTTACCCATGGCTTCTAATGTCAATATTCTCGAGATTTGCGCACTCAATCAAAAAATTCTTTCGAAAACTACAGGAATGTAATAAGCATCCCCTACAGCACATCATATTGTGGCAGTGCTGCAAAAATGTTCCAATATTGCAGTTGCAACGATATGTTGCACATTTATTGTGGTTAAGTTTTGTGTACGATATTGCACTTAAATATTACAGCGATATTATATTGGAAACTGTCCTGCAATATTTTGCAAAAACCTTGCTTATAATTTGCAGTAATATTGGAACTACAGGATTTTTTGAAGTTTCATGCAAAACATACATGTAAAACGAAATTCTTTTTATTATCTTTATTTATTATTAGCTTTTTTCCTACAAATTATGACCATGGCGCAATGGTATCACATAAAATTCGGATTCTGATTGTCGAAACGACATCGATAACGAATCTTTTTCCAGTGCTGAATGATCAGCGAAGATAGATGAGATGTATCCAGTTGTCAATCAGTGCAAAAAAAACTATTGTTAATTTAAAGAAAAACATATATTCTATAACAGCGTAGTCCAACCCCTGAGCACTGAGCAAAAACCTGTCAACTCGTCAATCCCCTCTCTTACCCATCGTAAGGCTAGCGCGCGGTAGACGCGTCGCACTGGTAGGGGATCGGTTCCGCTCGGCTGTATGGCGACCGCAGAGAAAGGGAAGAAAAGCAAGTTAGGAGACGCGCGGCGAATCGTGGTTGGGCATCCCTGTTCTATAAATATAAAATATATATGTATTATGTAATCATTCTCTACTTATAAATGTAAAAATGTAATGTAATAAACCTTATGGATCATACTATTATAACATCATATTTGTACTGATTATAACAGTGTGGATTTGTTTGTATGCACATCTCTATTTGTCTACTTTATACACCTATTTTCAATTCGTCACGATAAAATCGTTGAATCAATTCTAAATTGGTGCAGTCCTGCCTCGATATTGCAAGATATATTTCATTGAAATGTTTTGAAAGGATTATGGCAAAATTTTGTATACAGAGTCTGCATTATTCCCACAATATTTTTGAAACAGAATTGCAATGTTGCGAAGGAGCGGACATAGATACACTCCAGCAGTTTTGCTTTAACGTTCCGTGCTATATTTCAATATCTCATAAAAAGATTCTTGCAAGATTGTTGAAAAAATTCAGGCTGTAGGGGATGCTGAATTCTAGCCTCGAAAGAATATTGAACACTCAATAAAGCGAAATAAGTGAAGTTCCAACATTCTGGAGTTTCAATTGTTCTTCTACATTACGGAAAAGTAGAACTCGGATCGATTTGTAAATTCTTGAGGATTAATTTCTGTGATTTCTGTGCAAAAAACGAATTGAAAACGCGTTTTCTCGTGCATTATCGGTGGGAAATGGGTTATAATGTGAGATATGGTCGACTTATTTCATGGAAAAATTTTATTGGGACCATTCCTTGTCCAAACTCTCCTGCGTATCCTGCATTGTTTGGCAGGGAAAAATAAAAAATTTGGGTTTATGAAAAATTGGTCTCATTGCCAAACGAATAAAAAAGCCCGGACAAAACTCACATAGTATCTTCCTCAGATGAGTAGCATTGAGGGAAAAAATCAGCGAAAAAAAAAAAATGGGTTTTTCGAGAAAATTGACTTTTAAGATTTTCAAAGAAACCGCCGCTATTTTGTCAATTTTCAACTTTTGTCAGGATTCCTGATGGATTAAGAAAGAAGTCATAAAACCACATTAGAATCAGGAGAGAAAATCGAAATTATTCAATTATTGACGAAAATATAGGGAATTAAAAAAAAATTTCAGGATTTTTTGGAAAACCACCCTTGAGATTGAAATAATCATAACTCCGTGGAAAAAATTATATTCACGAATCGGCAAAATACGTGTGATCTATTTTTCTCTGAAAAACAACATATTTCGTCCTCGGAAGATTCTGTGACTTGAAGTGTAGAACCTGCCTGATTCGAAATGGAATCGGTCATTTATTGATTGATTTCACGTACGAACGATATTTCTTTTATGAGTGCATTTTTTATTTAACGTTCAATAATGTCAGCAGGATTGATCTACTGCTGATTTTATCAAGCACGTCAAATTAATAATTCTGGATACTTGTATTCAGGCGTGAAATTAAGATATATGTGAATGTGGAGGTTAGGTTGGATGACGTGGTTATGCCCGGTGTTGTGCCCCGCAATTTTCATTACATTCTTTGCACTATAAATTTGAAGGTTATAAAATAAATTTACGAAACAATTATACGCACGATATAATTGTTTCTCATGATCGAACATCGCTGATTCCGAATCAGGCGATATGAAAGGAAATATGGCATTTCCTTTACAGACAGGAAACCACACAAATTTTTAGAATAAAAATTCATGAACAATTATATCGAGTATATAATTGTTCCCCACGGTCATCGAACCAGTCGAAACAGAATTTGCTAACGAAACTGCTTACGCCAAAATTGCTTACGCCTAAGTTCAATAAACTCAATAAATTCATTCCCAAAGACCTCGAACATTGACCGTGCTGACCAAGAACCGGGTGATTGGCCAGCAACGATCAGACCACCAAAATTGTAAAATCAGCTTTTCGACGACGAGCCTCGAGCAACCGAAAAGCTCGCCATCGAAAAGACAGTCTTACTCGAACCATCAAATTGAGCGATCCTCCTCAAAGTAGACTCCCGTGCCGTGACAGGGTTTCCACATCGGTCTTAGGAACGCGAGCGTGGTTCTTTGAGATAAACCCGCGGCACGGTAATCGTACAGTACGTCGCGCCGCAATTAACAGCATAACATAATCAATTACGTGAGTGCGTGTTTTAAATCAAACGCGAACCAGTGATCCAGTGCGGATGGTTCGGTTTCCGGTTAAAACAGCGCGAAGTAACTAAACGAGAAACCTGTGAGTCAATTGAAATCTCTGAATGGATATCGTCACAACTTGTAAGACGATATCGCATTCCACACCGGTCAATCTGTGTAGACTAAATTGCAAGAAACGTTATAATAAACCAAAACCGTGCTAATATATTTATTTGAGTTTTACTCTTAATTGGCAACCGATCCCAAAACAACATATCCCTCCTGACCCGTAATCCAAGAGTCTAAGGAGACACGGGCCATCCGGGGACACAACATTGGTGGCAGCGGTGGGATGTGCCAAAATAAATTAAAACCAGTGCGGTTTCGGAACTTACCTTACGACGTGTTCCCAGTGTGGAAATTCCTGACACGCAGTCGTCGAGGAATTCACCTGGAAGGCGGCATCGCGTTAAAACAACCGAGATAGACCGCGATAAACAATACCCGTGATAAAAATCTTGGTTACATTTTTATCCGGCTACACGGCACCGAGCCAGCAGTGCTTACGGTGCGCGTGGGGTAACCCAGCGATAGAATCCCGTTACTGAAGCTGACGAGGCATTCTACCTGGCTGTGCGGCGCAGTGATTAAGAAATCGACAGTGCCCGCGCGTGAACTCGGGGTTAAATTCCGGAAGTGCACATCGCGAGAATTTACCCGGGTGCAGCGGCCACACCATTGTGACGCAATAGTGCAATCGGTGCAGTGTCGTGTGCGAAAGTCCAGTGCTCTACGCGACACGCAGTCGTCGCGGTACAGCCTGGTTCTCCTACCGCGCAGTGATATCTGCCGTAGCGAGATAACGAGCCATCCGAGCAGAGCGCGTCAAGGGTCAAGGACCAGGACGGCGAACCGGACACCAGCTCAAGGAAACGCAGCGGAAATGAACCAAGGCCGACCGTTTCAAGGATCTTCAAGGATCATCAAGGATCATCAAGGATCATCAAGGATCATCAGGGATCATCAACCCGTAAGTGACAGCGTATACCTTTGACATATTAGCCTACCAAAGCCAATTTAGAAATTATTCCATCGTCCGCGAAAGTTTTGAAACGCGTCCTCATAGGGAGCGACCGAAAATTTTTGCGTCAATATTAACCGCGACAGATAGGGAAATCTGCTAACGCGGTACAAAACGAAAAGCCCACGCAGCGTGGCACGCAACGAATAATTTGAACGGGAAATTTTGGCGGACAGAAATCATAAAATACGAAAACTTTATTAACCCGCAAAATCTCCCAAAATCATCTCGAAACGACCCATAAAAATCCAAAAGCGAATGAAGGTCGATAAATTAGAAAAAAAATCCCCAACGTTCTTGAAATTTTAGAAGCGCGTCTCCAGAGCGAGACGTCGGGAAAATAAAAGGCTCGATGAAAATTAAAGCAAAAATCTAATTTACAGAAATTTAAATTAAACACAAATCCCAAAAACTTTCCACGGTAAAAAACAAATTCAGCAGGATTAAAAAAAAAAAAAGAGAACATTAATTTAACGCGGAACGGGAATTTAAATTGAGGAAAGAAAAATATTCTTCAAATAACCAACCCGCACAGGCAAAAGAAGATTAAAATTAAAGAAATTTTTAATAAAGACGTTATAACTTCGCGGGAAAATTAAAGGGAAATATTCTCATAAATACGTAATAATTCCGTGGGAAAACTAAAGGAAAAATGGGCGACGATCCGAAGGACCAGCGACTCGCGCACTCCTTCGATTCGAGTTTGCCATGGCACGCCGTCGGAGCCCCAGCCGGGCTAACAGCAGCGCACGGTGACATTACGTTTCGTACGGGCGAAGCGTTAAATACCCTACCACCATCGGGGTTTTTACCCCAGGCTCGCCAGACCGCGATGTCGGAAAGTTTCCGGCAGATTGGGATAAATGCGAGGCGCGGTACGGAATTCCCGGAGACAAGTGACTCTGACCGGGAGCTGCACCGTCGGGCGCGACGTCGCGTCACGGACGACATGATCGACGAAGAGATCTCGCGCCTCCGTGATGAGGCCTCGGGTCTTCCGCCAGCGAACACCACCGTACGGCCAGTCGCATCCAATCTCGGGGCAATACCGAGGACACGAAGAATCAACGACAATGACGGTAGGGATTCGGGTCGAATGTCTCGCGACGCTGTGAACGTCGACATGCATCGACGCGCCCGCGACACTTCGAGATCAGCTCGACGCGACCTGGCTGAGACGCTTCAGGGCGTCAATGCCGAACCCTACGAATTAATTAGGGTCCTTGAAGAACAGAATGCCGAATTAAGGTACCGATTAGAACGAGTGGAAGAAAGACTATCGGAAGAGAGGACGTCGAGACCGCGGTCCACGCGACGAACACGCGGGCTTCCCGGTGAACGACGGACGGTGGATCTCGGAATGGCTATGAAGCAGGTCCCGAAATTCTCCGGAGAAGGCCCGGACGAATTGGACCAATTCTTACGTGCCTGCCAGACCGCGTACGACCGGATCATATATGAGGACCACGAAGTATTCATAGAATTCGTAATATCGGGTCGCATCGACGGCAGACCGGCGCAAGATTTAAAACACAAAAGTATTAAAACCCTCGAAGAACTCAAGACGGAGTTATTGACGCTGTACGGAAAGCGCAAGTCACTCGCTGCTCTACAAATGGAGTTTAATTCCCTACAACAGGGTCAGGGTGAAAGTGTTGCGACGTACGCGGGAAGAGTCGAGCAAGTAACGGTCGATCTGATCGGGAAACTGTGTGAAGGAGTTCTGACGCCAAGAGAGGCCCAGCCAATCGAAACAGTCACGCGAAGGAGCGCACAGGCCAACTTTGAGAACGGGTTACACGGCCAGGTGCAAACGATCGTACGAGCGCGACATTTCGCGACGCTACATGAAGCAGTGGTCGGAGCCATCGAGATAAGCGACATGATTCACCCGAAGGGAAACGGAGGAGCACAGGGGGGTAATCAACGCCGGAGCTACGACAACAACGGCAACAGCAACGGCAACAACAGCGGTAATCAACGCTGGAGCTACGGCAACAACGGCAACGACAGCGGTAACCAACGCCGGAGCTACAACAGCAATGGCAACAACAACGGCAACAACCGCGGGAATTATGACAAAACTTGTTACCATTGCGGAAGTGATGCCCACTTCGCCAGAAGCTGTCCAGGACAAACCGTACGCCACAGCCTCCCCGCTCCGGACAACAATAAGACGCTCAATCAGGTGGATATAGTGTGTCACTACTGTCAGAGAAAGGGTCATACGAAAAAGGACTGTCGGAAGCGAATCGCCGACGAGAGAAATGGAGGTCGGCATGACAATCAGCAAAATAACGGAAACGGTCAATCGCAAAACGACATACCGAACAAATTAACGCTGGGCTCGCTATCGATTAATTTACTATCGATAAGCGACCACGGGTCAACGGCAGACGCCCCGGAACCAGGAAAGACATTGCAAGTCATGCAAGTTACGATTGAATCAGCGTTATCCGCCAGCGATTCCGATATCGAGTCACCGAACTCGGCCAGCGGGATAACAACCCTGAAAGCGGACACCGGGGCTCAATGCTGCATAATCCGACGAGATTGTCTGCTACCCCATACAACAATCGAGTAAACGAAAAGTAAAACTATCGGTTTCGCGGATAAACATGAGATCGAAACCGAAAAAACCCGTGGGTGTTTGTGGAACGCCATCGACGGGAAACAGCTGTACGGTCAGCATAGTAAACACAAGCAAACGAATGTGTACAGTACCACGACCTGTGGTGCAACTCGAGCCGCTAGAAGATGACGCGGCCGAGACTCTCAGCGTCGGTACGGTGTGCGCGGGTAGAGGGGCCGAGTGTCTCGACTGACTACGAGACAAGTTGGATCTCGCGCACCTCATCGCTGAGGAAGTTTTTGATTCCAAAGACTAGACGGTTTGGACGGGATAAAATGCTACGTCTACCTGAATGATATCGTCATTCACGGTAAGACCCGGCAGGAGCACAACAGTCGACTCGCAGAAGTTTTTCAACGCCTGCGAGTAGCGTAACCTGTCCTAGCCCCGAAAAAAGAAAAAATTATTATCAGTAAACATCACGATGCCACTCTCGGAGGACATCAAGGTATTAAAAGGATCTTGTCCAGGATCAGGACCAAGTATGTTGTAAAGTACGTCACGTAAAATCACGTAAACTTAAACAAATTAGAAAATAAATCCGAAAGGAGGAAAAGGGAACAAAAGTGAAATAAAGGGAAAATGGAATAAAATAAAACGGACCAACATGAGCTTGACCACACGTATCTATTCAAAAGAAAAACCCCACAACGAGAAGATACACGTACGCATAAAAAATAGAAACCTATTACAGTAATCAAACTCGGTCAATGCGGTGTGAAAGGGCCATTCCTTTCTTCGTGGAAGAGGAACTGTGGACCCAACTGGTCCACCAGGTCGGTGTCCGACCACAGCAGCTCCAACGTCAAACGCGCTATAGCACGCAGCTCCCTAGTCCGACGCCTCAACAACAGATCCATCGCCATCACAATGGCCTCCTCGCCCCAGAGGTGAGCACCTTGCCAGAATCGCTCCTCCATGGCGTCCGGGGAACCAGGCCGAGGCGGCTAAACAAAAAAAAAACCCGACAACTTAATCAAATGGATGATACAAAAAAAAAAAAAAAGAAAGAGAAAAAAAAGAGGAAATAATAGTAATAATACAAATACCCGTACCAAAATGTCACGCAGAAACCGCATGAACCGGGGATGAAGTTGAGGAGGCTGAGGAAAACCTCCCCTCAGTCTGGACGCAGACTTATCACCGCTACACATGTCGAACCGTTCTGGAGGAATGAAACCCTGAAGACTCGCGTACCGCGCGAAAGACTGTTTGCATGCCCGACCCAGAGCGTGAACGACCACCGCCGACGAAACATTCTGCATTTCAGCGAAAATCCGACCCACCACGGCCGGAACCGGATGCATACACCCGACTCCAGATTCTCGCTAGCCACGCGTGCTGCGAGAAAGCGCCAGGCCATGAAGAAAAATGAAAAAGAAATAAGCAAAACAAAAAAAAAATGAAAAAGAAATAAACAAAAATATTTCTCCATCCACTGGACAGGGCTCCACTAGACAATTCCATAGACATTTTAACGAGACCTCGAGACATATCGAGACAAACGAGAAAACCCCTAGAACTCTCATCAAGAAAATGACGTAGAGTCTTACCGACTGCTAGGATGAGGTTACCCGACGAAAGCAGCTAACCGAAATTTTATACAGATGTCGAACAACGACCTTCCGAAACGCAAATTCGAAGAAAATCTGTACGTGTGTTCCGCAGCGTTGCCGGTGCAACCATTGACCGACTAAGCGCCGTGCGAAACACAACCATACGCGAAAATACGTCCCGATAGCGAAATCGGATGTGAGAAACGGGCCGCGAAATTAGAAGTAACAGTTAAAATAACCATGCTACAACCGAGTAGATGGTTACGCGGGGCGCCGAAAATCGAAATGACCGGGATGACGTGCGAAAACGTTATAACGAAACATAAAAAAAATGTATAGGGACAGGAATAATGGCTTTGGTAGGAATATGTAGGGTAACTGCCCGGGGCTTCAGCGTCGCAACGGGCCGGAGATACACGGAGATGGTCAAGGAGGATCATCTGCCCCCAGCAATCTCACCCTCTTGGACGCGAACAAGGAAGCGCCCATTTAGAAAAACGACGGGGAAATAGCGAAACTACTAGTAGTGATTCGAAACCCCGCAAAGTTACGCGAACTCGGACAGGGAATCCGGGAAATTAAGAAAAAATTACGTGAAGAACTCCGTATTAAGCTCCATAGTACTCTCGCGATAGGTACTACCGTCATGTTTACCATCGCAGCGATAGTATTGGTTAGCGACGCTGGATAAGAAACGCGACACCGCAGCCTTCAGCCGCGACCGTCGCTATCAACCTCGAGACCGTTACCCCTCAAGAAGAGGAGCAACACAGAACCCGTCGCAAAGACGAAGCGCAAACTAACCGTGACACAGTACACCAGCTAGACCAATACTACCGCCGCGTGAAATTAATTAAACCGACACCCTCCAACAAGTCGAAAATTCCATGGGCACATAAGAATCGTATTCGAAGTAAAAATTGTGTCCATTGTCAATATCCAAATTTTTACTTTTCAGGGGGGAGGGATGTTGTGCCCCGCAATTTTCATTACATTCTTTGCACTATAAATTTGAAGGTTATAAAATAAATTTACGAAACAATTATACGCACGATATAATTGTTTCTCATGATCGAGAATCGCTGATTCCGAATCAGGCGATATGAAAGGAAATATGGCATTTCCTTTACAGACAGGAAACCACACAAATTTTTAGAATAAAAATTCATGAACAATTATATCGAGTATATAATTGTTCCCCACGGTCATCGAACCAGTCGAAACAGAATTTGCTAACGAAACTGCTTACGCCAAAATTGCTTACGCCTAAGTTCAATAAACTCAATAAATTCATTCCCAAAGACCTCGAACATTGACCGTGCTGACCAAGAACCAGGTGATTGGCCAGCAACGATCAGACCACCAAAATTGTAAAATCAGCTTTTCGACGACGAGCCTCGAGCAACCGAAAAGCTCGCCATCGAAAAGACAGTCTTACTCGAACCATCAAATTGAGCGATCCTCCTCAAAGTAGACTCCCGTGCCGTGACAGGGTTTCCACATCGGTCTTAGGAACGCGAGCGTGGTTCTTTGAGATAAACCCGCGGCACGGTAATCGTACAGTACGTCGCGCCGCAATTAACAGCATAACATAATCAATTACGTGAGTGCGTGTTTTAAATCAAACGCGAACCAGTGATCCAGTGCGGATGGTTCGGTTTCCGGTTAAAACAGCGCGAAGTAACTAAACGAGAAACCTGTGAGTCAATTGAAATCTCTGAATGGATATCGTCACAACTTGTAAGACGATATCGCATTCCACACCGGTCAATCTGTGTAGACTAAATTGCAAGAAACGTTATAATAAACCAAAACCGTGCTAATATATTTATTTGAGTTTTACTCTTAATTGGCAACCGATCCCAAAACAACATATCCCTCCTGACCCGTAATCCAAGAGTCTAAGGAGACACGGGCCATCCGGGGACACAACACCGGTGATATTGTTTTATTTATGATTATCAACTGATTTCACGTACGAAAGATATTGTTTAATGAGTTTATTCTTTTTTATTCAACGTATGATAATGTTATCAGGATTGTGAAAAACGTGAATATGGATGTTCAGCTAGACGATGTGGTTACGCCCAGTGATATTGTCTACCTCGGTGGAATTGGCAATTCGAAAGTAATAAATTGTTGGCGGATTGAATTTTTTACTTTATTCTCCAACCGTCAAAACTTTAGACAAAGCGATTTGTCAGAATGCACAATATGTATATTTGTTTTCATTGTTTTTCCTATATGAGTCAGGTCCTTTTTGAAGCACCATTCATTCAACGTTTACTTGTCGAAGCAGCATTCATTCAATGTTGACTCGCTTAAGACATATTCAAAACTTGTAATGACTGGGGAGGACGAGCGGAATGCGCTGACATCTGGTCAAGGCTACGTCGAGCCGCGCTCGAGAACTGTACAATGCGCAGACATTTGGTCTAGGCTACATAGAGCCGCGCTTAAAATCTCCATAATGCACTGGGATTTGGTCAAGGCTCTATTAAGCCGCCCTCAAGACTCCACGATGGGCTGACAATTTGTCATGGCTACACGGAGCAGCGCTGAACAATCACATGATGCGCTGACATTTCGCCGAGACTGTACTCAACTGCGCCCAAGGACAACCAGCATGTGCCGCAGCTAGTCGATACTTTCAAAGTCTTGTCACATCAAATTCCCATACAGAGGTCACGTTTTACGATATTGAATCGATAAACAATAGTACATTATGACACTAATAGGAAAAATAGTTTTGTGACGTCGACGTCTTGTTCGAGCTAAATGATTCAAATCATTGGCGGACGTGGAGAAGATTATATCAAATTATCTTTAAAAAGTATGAAATAAAATAAATTTGAAAAATTTAAAAAGTAGCTGGAGTAAAAATCGAACACAAAAAAAATTAGAACGAAAAAAACGTAATCTGATAGAAAGCATGAATAAAATTCATGAACCTAAAAAGAATACAACAAATTAATAAATTTAAAATGGACAAAACAAATTAGTAAATTTAAAAAAATGAAATAAATAAATAAATTAAAAAAGGATGAAATAATTCAAGAAGTCATCTTAGTTTATTCATAGTTTGAATTATGATCGTTCGTTTGTATGAGTTGAATTTTTTGAATCGTGGTCATGTCCTCACTGCCCTCAATTCAGTCGGGAGACGTCATTCATTAAACATAAAGATGATATAGGATATAGATGTTTGACGGTGCAAAGGCGACGCCATTAATTGAACATGAAGACGATCTGGATTTAGATGTTCGACGATACGAAAGAAAACATCTCCCGACTTATGTTTAATGAATGACGCCTCCCGACTGAATTGAGGGCAGTGAGGACATTACCACGATTCACAAATCTCAACTCATACAAACGAACGATCATAATTCAAACTATGAATAAACT
This sequence comes from Sussaba pulchella, assembly GCA_963971145.1. Classification (NCBI taxonomy): domain Eukaryota; kingdom Metazoa; phylum Arthropoda; class Insecta; order Hymenoptera; family Ichneumonidae; genus Sussaba; species Sussaba pulchella. The sequence continues at coordinate 2,649,204 of OZ020174.1, read as the reverse complement.
AAGATGACTTCTTGAATTATTTCATCCTTTTTGAATTTATTTATTTATTTCATTCTTTTGAATTTACTAATTTGTTTTGTCCATTTTTAATTTATTAATTTGTTGTATTCTTTTTAGGTTCATGAATTTTATTCATGCTTTCTATCAGATTACGTTTTTTTCGTTCTAATTTTTTTTGTGTTTGATTTTTACTCCAGCTGGGAGTTTTTAAAATTTTTAAAATTTTTAGTCAAAATACTTAAGTTCTTTCATTTTTTGTTTTGACAAGTTTTTATTATTTGCCCCGACGGACTTCAACTTCGAATTCTACGACCAAAAAAACATAATTAGGCGAATTTTCCCGTAAAAAGAGCTTTTTGCCGCTCCCGGGTTTCTGGACGCTCCCAAAAAGAATCTGTTATGAGAGTATTCGAAGCAAGTTTAAGAGAGGAAGACCTACATAAATTCACATCGACAAGTTGCTACCAAGTGCGGTTAGCCCGAAACCTCACGGATAGGTTCACAACCTTTTACCCGGGTCGCTGTAACATTAGCTTCGCTCGAGTTAAAATGCAGGTTAGAACGGCAACCAAACACTCCCGCAGATTCATCATAAACAATGTTGTTCACCGCTACGACCCCTCTCAGTTCTGCATGCTCTGTCAGGCCAATGAATGTGAATCACTCTCACACATTCTTCTACACTGTCCTATCTACGGGCCGTTTCGAGCATACTTTCTAGCGCCAAGATTTGCTGTTGCAAACCTCCGACAAGACGAAAGCTTAAATTCACTGCTTGACAGCAACAACATCGATACCCCTACAGCACAAATTATTGCATCAGCATTGCAGCGATGTTTTTAGATTGTAGTTGCAGTAAAATATTCCATCAACGCTGCATCGACATTTCTAATTTCAAATATTGTAATGTTGCACTGCAACATTGCAACAGCGTTGTAGCGACATTTCTATGTTCAATGATTACAATGGAAGCGGAAAATTGTTCATGTAAGAGTTGTTAGTATTGACGAGAACTATTTTTTAAGATTTTTTCAAAGTATGGTTTCTATTTTAAAAAAACACGTTGTGCACCATAGTGCCACAATTTTAGAATTTTCAACAATTTTTTTTTCTTTTCGGTTGTCCCCCTCCAAATTCTATAAGCTTCACTCGAATTATATTTCAACTGGACCTTTATTTTTCATAAAAACCGAACGTATAAATAAAAATGGAACACCCTGTATAACGTGCGCTGATTACGATCAATCCAGGTGAAATGATATCACATAGACTTAGAATTCAAAATATTGAATTTTATTGCTTCTCATACCAATTAATGTCGTAGTAGTATGTCGAAATATGTCGCTTTTGTTAAGCGTTTCAATTTGCACATTTTTTTTACCTGAGATATATGCCATGGGGGTTTGTGGGCCATGTTGCCCCGTCTGCGCGGCAGAACACGAATAGGATATGAATGAAAAAACTGTCGAGATTAATGTTCAATAAATGTCAAACAACGAGATCCTTACTTCTATTTCATTGTGTATGCTTTCATTATTAGCTTAGTTGAAAATAGCACTAGGGTTTCATTATGTCGTGTCGATTAATTGTCGAATTTTTTGGAAAAACATAATTCAGAGGTGTAATCCGTAATTTCGTTATGCGGATGCTACATTCGTATTCACCTCCGCGACGGAAAGAGAGGTTGGGTCGTCGAATAACGCGATTGGCCGCGGCTGAATTGCCAGCGTCGTCCATCTTCTTTGTCCATCACTCCTCTCCTGGCAACTCTCCTCCGCTCTACCCTTCTCTGCCTGTTCATGCCCGTTCAACGATCGTGCGCAATACGTTTGGCGTGTGAAGTGGTTCGAAAAAAATGGAATTAACGTGTTGTATCTCTGAAACGGAATGCCAACGGAGAAGAAGTTTGCCATCGTCGAATCCGACGATGGTTTACAAATTGTTCCGACCCTGTGGCTCGATGAAGATGCGGGGAAAAGCTGGTGGCCGAAGTTCCTAACCTCAAAATGGTCAATTGATAGAGCTATCCATCGTCAACTGCAACCCACAAATGAGCCCGATCATTGGATAAAACTGAATGTAAAACGGATCTTTGGAAAGACAGGTAAGTTTGAGGCAATCTAAATAAAATAAATGAAGAATAAATACTCTATGGTATAATAAAAAAATGTTTCATTAGTCCACGATGAAAAAGTTGTGGACGGACCCGCTTGCCGAACTCTTCAGCTAGGACGGACAAAAGAAAAAAAGCCTTCAAGTTATCGCGGACGGCCAAACTAATAATAAGTTAGCAATTTCGTTTCATAAGATAATCGTTTGCTACAATTTTTCCGTGATCGTATAACATTTTTTATTTTATATCATTTCAGAAGCCGCACATATCATGTGTGCACCCCACTGCACAGACGCAAGTATAAAAAACGTTACATCGAAATGGTTTGCGCAACCCAAAACACGCCGCATCCGCCAACAAAACCGAGAATTACAACGTAATGATAACGATAACGTCGATAACTACTCAGATGCTACCGACGATGCCGCTGAATAAAACTTTGTTACGCGTTTATTATGAAAAATAAATATATTTATATATTTTTAATCAATTGCTCGTGTTAAATCCTTTGACATATCATAATTTCAAAGGATGGCTTTGAAGTCTGCCTCGGAACAGTCTTCGTCGGAACAGTCTGCCTCGGCATCGTTAGGCAGACTTGAAACACGTCAGACTAGTCTGCCCAACAATACCGATGCAGACTGTTCCGGGGAAGACTGTTCCGAGGCAGACTCTATAATCATCCCTATTTTTAATATGATCAACTTTTGGAAGCTTGTACGACGTCGCTGGAATATTGGATCAATGCTGTGCAGCATTGCATCAACGTAGCAAGTAACTGGCGATAACTTGCTACAACTTTAACACAATGCTGCTGGTATATCGCCATAACGCTGCAAGTAATATTTCTGCATCGTTGTGCAACATTGCTGTAATGTTCTGAAGCGCGGACATAGAGACATTTTAGTAATGTTCTGGGAATATTTCGAGCAACATTGCAATCTTGCCATGCGATGTAGCTACAACGTTCCTGGAATCTTTCGTGCTGTAGGGGTAACATCAAAGCGATTTTCTATTTCTTGTCAAACAGTTTTAGCCTTAGGGCCTCTCGGTGTAACTAGACGAGTACATGGGCTCAGCATGCCCACGACGCCACACTTATTACCTTCCAAACCTGAATTGTAAACCCAAAACTACGCACCGAAATTGTTATTTCTAAGAACTGTATATAAGCAGAGAACCCTGCATTATGAATCTTTGTATTCTTGCATAATATGCAAAATAAATATCTATCTATCTATCTATCCTAAAAAATATTCATCAAACAAGAAGAACATTACAATAAAAACTTTTTTATTTTTCCCGCTTCATCGAAAGATAATAAAATTATAATTTTTCGGCATTGAGAAAATTAAAATTTGGCAATAAAAAGAGAATACAATTTTTTTAACCCAATAACACACTTTTGATTTCGATACAAATTTTACAGGATGTCATTGAGTAAATTGTCTGCGATAAAAATTTCAGAATGGTACTTGCAATGGTTACGATGAAAAAAAATAAAAACCTTGGGTAATCTTATAACCGCATGTTATTTTAAAACGAAAATAGTTGCTGCGTATTATTAGTAAATATTACCTGGAAAAAAAATTTGGGAAAAAATGTCAACTCAGCGAAATCTCATGGACATGTTCATTAGAAAGAATAATGGACTTTTTATATCCAGGTACGAATTCCTTATGATGGCCGACGGTTTTTTTCATTGTAACCATTGCAGGCGCCATCCTGGAAATTCAGTCGCAGACTGTTTACCCAATGACAGACATCCTGTAAAATTTTTACCGAAATCGAAGGAGTGTTAATAGGTTTAAAAAAATGTATTCTCATTTTTATGCCAAATTTTAATTTTCTTTATGCAGAAAAATTATGATTTTGTTTTCTTTCGATGAACCGGAAAAAATTAAAAAGTCTTTATTTTTATGTTTTTTTTGTTCGATGAATATTTTTTGAGATACAGTGTTCGTATTGAAAAATTGAAAATCCCGACCGGACGCCCAAAAAAATCTTAAAAAATCACAGACGTTCCTTTTGACTAATATTTCGAAATGGCAGATTTTGAAATAAATTGGAGATTGAAAAAAAAGTGGCCCAGTTGAAAAAGAATGCTTCGCATGTGGTATAAATCAGATTTCCAATAATTGCCTTCAAGGTGCGTTCTTAACTTTCAAATTTCGACATATTCCGAATCAGCGATACCGAAAACTTTTAGCTAGGAAGTTTCATGAAAATTGACTTTTTTGTAGTCTTGATCCACCATATTGCATCCGCCATCTTTAATCTCAAAATGTTGACATCATATTCGGATCTAGCGATACAAAAAACTTCTAGATACCAAGTTTCATAAAAATGTTCCTATTTTTGTAATTTTAATCCGCCATATTGGATCCGCCATTTCGAATTTTGAAATTTTGATATTGTTATAAGCTGAAATTTTTTTTCTCATCTCTTTTCCCGAATGCTTTTAGTCGCAGGAAGGACCGCGGTCGGTAAGGTAGGTGGAATAAGGTAGGCGAAGAGACAGTAATTTAACGAGGTAAGTAACGGTGGTTTTATTTCGAATATTCCCGCCAATGGCGGTACGTTGGCCCGAGGGCGTACGGGTCTCACGACGGTCGTGACCGCTTGGCTGAGCCCGTACCCCTCTTGAGCGATCGGTTGCAAGTATATCGATTATACGGGATGGCTCCCCGTCGTTTCCCGTAGGTCGCGGTCGGCCGCTCGAGATGAACGTTGACGAGGCCGCCCGGAAGTTCACGTCGCGAGATGGACGTTTACGCGCGCGTTTACGGTTCGTTGGCCCACGTGGCCGTCGTCGTGGATACTTTCCAATTTGAGCCGGCTCTGAGCGCTCGCGGGGTTGCACGTTGTCCGTGGCGCTCGGTACTCGGCTTATCGTAGACTGCTCCTTTCTCCTCTTATCGGCCACTTTCTCGCGCCCCCCGTGCTTCGGCTGCCGCGCTTGCGCGGTGCGCATACCGAGTTTGGCGACCGTCGCGCCACCCACCGTTGCATGGTCACAACAATATCGTATTTAAATTCAGCGATACGGAGAACTTCTAATTACTGAATTCTCATTTTTGTAATTTTGATCCGCCATTTTTTATTTCGAAATTTTGACATCACATTCGAAATCAGCGATACAATGAACTTATGGATATCAAGTTTTATGAAAATTCACCGATATTTCAATTTCGATCCGCTATATTGGATCCGCCATTTTGAATTTTGGAATTCTGATATCATATTCGGATTCAGAGGCCGAAAAAACGTTGAGATACCACATTTTAGGAAGATCGAAGAAGTCTTAATCGACTTCTTCAAAGTTGTGGCTATAGCCGCGCTACCAATTCTTGGCCACTTCGGTTGGCACGGCTATAGCCGCGGTGCACACGCAACGGGTTAAATAGGTTCCAATTACTGCGTTGATTGTTTTTCTTTCGTATATTGGCCAGCCGTGAAACCCGCATCGTCTCCCCACTTTGACCCCAAAATTATTGCTGTACCCGAGTAATACAGGAAATTGTTTTACCAGGTTATCTTTTGGCGGCTGGCGTCGAGGGCGTGCACCCGGAGCAGCGGTGAAGGTGCACGGAGTTAAACCTCGTGTTACAGGCTAAAAGATGCGTAAAAATTAATCGGTCGATAAAATAAATCCCGAATGAAGACAGTTCTTTCTAACCACAATTCCCGGTTGGTTAAGGTCGTTAGGTCCTAGTCTATTGTCATGTTACGGATTCTATCGCTAAAAAATTACTGCCGACACCGGATCATGCCTAGAAATGACAGTTAATTTACTACATCAATTGAAAATCATGGTCATTTTAATAGTTACTTACTTCGACGGCTAAGTGAAGTATTCGGGGGTTTGTGGAGACAATTGAAGATTGGTTAGGGGGGACGTACGGGAGCCATCTGGCAACATTGCATTGAAGTCTGGACGAAAGTGGTTCAAACGTATAAAAGTTTGAAGAGCGCTGGTCTAAACGACCGCGGACGAAAGATATGTAATTCTGGTGACATGTGAAGCGCAATTCCCGCGGCGAGCAGCTTGCAGGTTTGTTTATTCGGTAAATGAAAAAAGTTTTATGATACACATACATTTCATCGAAATCAAAGACCCTCAAGTTCTATACGTCTCTTGTGAGAGTTTACAATTACTTAAGGCCTTATATACGCGATTTCGCCGATTTTCGAAGGTACTTTCCTAGACGCGGTTAAAAAAAATAATGCATATATGCGTATATAAGGCCTTAAGAAAAACTGTACAGCGCAATATCATTATTCTTGAATGAAACATGAAAATGATGTAAACCAATACTGTACGGAAGTCCAAACCGGAAATATAACTAATAAACTAGTGTTATGTTTTACTCTTCCAAAAACGTCTTTAGCGCACATCATAGAGCCTAGACAGAAGTAAACCAAATTGTCATGGCGAAATCTGAACAAAACGGGGTCAAAGTCTCGAGAGATAGCGTTTCGAAAGTGAGCGATGATCGCCAGTGAAACAAATGTAATCACGAACAGAGCATATTCTCTGAAATATTATTATTGGCGGTATCGATGCGATTACAAGTACAGTCAACGGGATCAAATGAAAAAAATTTAAACTTCAACAATGCCTCCTTCACGCTGTCTTTTTGAACGTCAACCTTATACGTATAAGTACTTTTACGAATAATTAATGAAGAAAGTCTAATATCACGAATTTTTTGTGATGAATGTATGTAATGTGATAAATTACTCATTAATAATTCAGTGAATTAATGAATACAAACATTTATTAACATCCTAATATAATATCTGATTTGGTGATTTTAGCACTGACTGCATACATTACCGAAGCGGAACTGACTATGCTTCAATGTCCAGTACAACTGGTATAATTCGGATGTGAAATGGTTATTTATTAATTGACATCAAAACCACGCTGAAATTACACCGTACATCTGTGAACTTTTTGACACAAAATAATGACACCGAGATCATACGAAATAATTACACTGAAATACACCGAATTACATCAAAATTTTAGAAAAAATGAAACCGAAATACTCGAAAATTATTCCAGAATAAAATTTAACTCGCCGTTACTGCTGCTTCAGTCAGTTGCTGTATTGTAGTGATGTTATTATGCGTGTTTAGCAGCATTGGTTACCACGTGATTGCATAAAAGTATTCTTGAAAAAATTCTACTAATTTATCATTTATAATGGAGTTAAAATGTACTGTATCGAGAAAAATTGTATACTTAAATGTGAAGTTTATGTGGATAAAAACCCAAATATCATCCTATCTGTATTAAGGTAAGATATGGTCCAAACCAATGCACCCATTTTGTTAGGTGTCATTACGGTATAAAAAGTTTATTAACTCGCCGTGTAATTTCAGTGTAGTCGAGTCTATCCGAGACAGCGTAATAGCATTTAATTTACAATATTAAGAGGATGGACTACATCGCCCAGTGCAAAGGTGACAGCGTTATCGGCGCTCGTTGCGGAGCGAGAGAGAAGGAGAGAGCGTTTGTAGTCCAGCGTATTAAGTTTGCGACATTAATCATTTGTAACCGTACGACCCAGCGATTCAGAACTATTGATTTATTTAGTCCATTTTGTTCATTAGTAAATGTAATGAATTAACATAGAGATATGAACTGCTGCATTCGACGAAAGAACATGCTCTTCGACCGATGAGATTTAACAAAAGAAAAGAAAAAAAGAAACATGTTGGCAACGGCAATTTTTTCTCTGTCAACTGGCCACAACGTCTAGAGTTAGCAGCCCATGTGTCTAGGTCGATTTTTTCGAAGCCGGGCTCGGCTCGTCCTACCAGGGGATCTTCTCTCTACGTTGATAATGTAATCTCACCGATATTCTAGTGATTCTGGCGCCGCTCATTGCTCACTTCTGAAGCGCTATTTTTTACGCACTTGTCTCTGACATTGGCACCCACATTTTGGTCTGTCCTTGTCTAAGCTTTAAGGCATTCAACCTTACGCTATTCTCGTATCAAATAACCGAAAAACGACGACCATTATTTATAAATGGTCGCTACGGGGGTTTAGTCCCCTTGGTCCCTTGGATTTTTGTTGCATTCCCGCTTATAACGTTATAATTCAAGTGATTAACCACTTGCCCGTATGTGAACCGTTGCCGTTTTTAACGTTTAACGAACGGCGTCACTTATCCGGCACAAGCACAAAGATCCGAATTTATGTATTTTGATTATTTAAATAATATCGACGGCTAACGTACGACAGGGTCCCGTTAGAATTTCAACGCTTTCTTATTCGAGGTAAGCCCAATGATCATCATTCCGCATTACGATTTGACGATTTCGAAGCGAGATCGCGGGTTATCGTAGTAAATGTTGAATTTTTTCAATAAATACTAATTTTCAGGGTAGACAAGATTTATGTCCCGCCAAGTTCAGGATCTGGAAGATCCGATTTGCTTGTGCCACCACTGTCTCGGGGAGCAAACCCATTTGCCATTCTCTGGTAGTGGGGTTTCCAAGCGCTCATGGGACGCGTGTAGTCCAGATGGTCATACTCCAGATCACCGTTATTTTGCTTTATTTCGTCGTAAAGATGTTCCGCTTTTTTGCTCTCCATCTCGTCGATGCTGTGGTAAACGTTTACGTTTGGATTGCCCGAATCAGCGTCTTTGTTCTTGAGGCTTGCCACGTGGTCGTATTGGAGGCCATACGCACCTGAAATACATTAGAAATGAATTAAAATTTCATTTGACCAATACCGTTTTAGAAAATATTTCTACGTCGTTATATATATGTTGAAATACGCGATTTTATTGATTTAGGGGGTTCCCTGACTTTTCAACCACGGCCAAAATAACCGGGACACAATAACCAAAACAAACATTAACAGCGAGACAAAATAACCAAACAATAAAACAACCGACAGAAAAAATAACCAAAAGACAAAATTGTTGGATTACGAGTTGTTTTATTGTCCGAGGATAAGATTGGGTGACAAAATGAGAAGACATTTATTTTCGTAACAAACGGTAAGTATAAATTCTTTATTTTCAGATGCTTCCTTTTTTTTCAGGTATCGACGAAAGACTATCGCGTCTCACAAGCCGCTGCTATGAAGAACCAAAAGACACGCTACAGGTGGGGGAAGGAACGAATCTTCCAGAACCTTCCGTCATGCGCCTGCGCATTGCGCAAGTCCGTTGAGCATGCCAAATCATATTTAACATTTATTTAATAAAAATAACCGCAGAAAACCTAAAAACAAATTCATGAATGCAATGGAATATCGTAAAAATTTATTTCATTTTATATACCATTGCGAACTAATAATGAATAGCAACGATAAATTAACATCGATTAAGTTTATTATCGATTATCAAATTAATAATAAACAACAATGATGAATAATCATTTTAAATTTTGGAATTGTGTTACGTCTCCGTAAAGCCACCACACAGACGCCTGAAGGGCTGCAACCCTCCAAACACGGGCGCGAGTGTATGGCCTTCTTCAAGGGGCATACAAAGATATAAGGGAGGGGGTTCTTGGGCCTTCAGCTCGAAAAGATAAGATTCTTCCCACCTTTTTGCATAAAACTAAGAAGTGGGAAACGGGAAATTTTAACCAATGAGATACAAAGAAAATTTGCCCTTTCCCACCCTTACCACTAGCTCCGTAGTTAAAAGCGAAACGCGTCTTAGAGAATAAGAAGGTGGGAGACGGTGTTTTCAACCAATAATAAATAAGGAAAACTACCCTCTCCAACCTTGTTAAATATTTTGTGTGGACCCGAAATTGTATAAAAGGGCCACACACGCGTCTTTTACTCAGTAATTATTCAACCTCCAACGTCTCAACATCTCTTAAAATCATTTCGGGCCCAGTCCCAACTAATAAATATTTTTCAAGTACAATTCGAAGGAAAAGGACTCTAACTTTTGTAAGTTTCCTCTCAATCCTCTTTCCAACTACCAAACTACCCCTTGTGAGTAACGCGTACCCACGCGGACTCACATCCTTCCAACTCCGAGAGCAACGCGTACCCACGCGGACTCTCATCTCCTAACCCGAAGGTAACGCGTACCCACGCGGACCTTCATAAAATCCAAATCCGAGAGTAACGCGTACCCACGGGGACTCTCATCCCAAATCACGGGAGTAACGCGTACCCACGCGGACTCCCATTCTTTTACTAATTAAATTAACACTAGTTTTAGATATAAAGGCAACGCGTACCCACGCGGACCTTAATCACACACACACACTAACCCATACATACATTTTACACTTCATTCTCAATAAATATTCCAAATATATATATAACAATAACACTTTATTCTGAATCAAACCGTCAGCCCGTATCCCTGATCAATTAGCATTTGCTAAGGTCAAAAACAGGGCAATTCTAAGATATTGTTACCCCAGACGTAACAATTGCATTGGTTGGAGATATTGCGATATCGAATTAATAGTATCTAACGTTGTATCCCCGGATGGCCCGTGTCTCCTCAGACTCTTGGATTACGGGTCAGGAGGGATATGTTGTTTTGGGATCACTTGCCAATTAAGAGTAAAACTCAAATAAATATATTAGTACGGTTTAGATTTATTGTGATGATGTTTCCTGGAATTTTGGGTACACAGGTTGACCGAATTTGAAATGCGATATCGTCTTATACGTCGTGACGATATCAATACAAAGATTACAATTTATTTACAGATTTCTCGATTAGTATATTGGTGCTGTTTCAATCGAAATCCGAACTGTCCGCACTGGATCACTGGTTCACGTTGGATTTCGAACACGCACTCCCGTAATAGATTATTTTGCTGTTCGATTATTTTGTTAACTGCGGCGCGACGTACTGTCCGATTACCGTGCCGCGAGCTTATCTCAGAGATTCACGCTTGCGTTTCGTAAGACCGATGGGGATAACTCTATCACAGCACGGGAGTTTACTTTGCGGAGGATCGCTCAATTTGATGGTTCGAGTAAGACTGACTTTTCGATGGCAAGCTTTAGCTTGCTCGAGGCTCGTCGTCGAAAAGCTGAATTTTCAATTTGTGGTCTGCCCGTTGCCAGCCAATCGCTTAATTCTTGGTCAGCACGGTCAATGCACTCTTTTCTTAAATGAATTATTTGATCAAGTATTGTTGTAACGGAAATGCCGTATTTCCGTTACTTACAAGGGGAGAGTCAAACATGTTAATAACGGATTTTGATGGGTCTCAGGTATATTGAAGGGGGACCCTTCCTGAGTACTAGGCTCACATCTTTTGCTTTACTGGGCCTTAGTTTCGGAAAAAAAATCTTGGTAACCGCTTTTCGCAATACATGTACCTCCGACTTTTATCACCCGGCACGAAAGCGAGCGTAGCTCAGTGGTGGGGTGCCCCGCATTTTTATCGAATTTTTATTGAAACAATTACATGCTAGATATAATTGTTTCCGTCAGACGCTGACAGCGAGTCAGCTTAGAATAAAAACCGCTTGCGCTAAATAACGGAAATAAGGCATTTCCGTTACTACAACATTCAGTTTAATTATTCTCCTCTGAATTCACGTCGCAAAGACCGAGTTGCTTACCGAAGCATTCTCACGAACGACTTCAAAGTGAAATCAAGGACAATGCTGACAAAACCGTCAGCATTAAAATACACTCTCGGATGAGAGTCGTAATGGGTGACATAGCGACCACCCGAGAGTCAGTCTTAAGAAAATATCGAAGGAGTAAACTGCCTTCTGTGTTACGTCCGGCGTAACAATATATTGAAATTGCCCTGTTTTTGACCTTAGCAAATGCTAATTGGTCAGGGATACGGGCTGACGATTTGATTCAGAATAAAGTGTTATTTTTATATATATATTTGAGATATTTATTGAGAATGAAGTGTAAAATGTATGTATGGGTTAGTGTGTGTTTGATAAAGGTCCGCGTGGGTACGCGTTACCTTTATATCTAAAACTAGTGTTAATTTGGTTAATAAAAGAATGGGAGTCCGCGTGGGTACGCGTTACTCCCGTGATTTGGGATGAGAGTCCGCGTGGGTACGCGCTACTCTCGGATTTGGATTTTTAATGAAGGTCCGCGTGGGTACGCGTTACCTTCGGGTTAGGAGATGAGAGTCCGCGTGGGTACGCGTTACTCTCGGAGTTGGAAGGATGTGAGTCCGCGTGGGTACGCGTTACTCACAAAGGGTAGTTTGGGAATTTGGAAAGAGAATTGAGAGGAAACTTACAAAAAGTTAGAGTCCTTTTTTTTTGAATTATACTTGAAAATATTCATTAGTTGGGACTGGGCCCGAAATGATTTTAAGAGATGTTGCGACGTCGGAGGTTGAATTATTACCGCCTAAAAGACGCGTGTGTGGCCCTTTTATACAATTTCGGGTCCACACAAAATATTGAACCAGGTTGGAGAGGGTAGTTTTCCTCATTCATTATTGGTTAAAAACACCGTCTCCCACCTTCTTATTCTCTAAGACGCGTTTCGCTTTTAACTACGAAGTTAGTGGTAAGGGTGGGGAAGGGCAAATTTTCTTTGTATCTCATTGGTTAAAATTTCCCGTTTCCCACTTCTTAGTTTTATGCAAAAGGTGGGAAGAATCTTATCTTTTCGAGCTGAAGGCCCAAGAACCCCCTCCCTTGTATCCTTGTAGGCCCCTTGAGAAAGACCATACGCTCACGTTCGTGTTTGGAGGGTTGCAGCCCTTCAGGCGTCTGTGTGGTGGCGTTACGGGGACGTAACATCTGCAAGACCCCGAACCGCGGAATTACGTTCTAGTTCAAACGTCTAGGTGTTAACCAATTCTACGCGGTCCGGTCATACTTAGAGTTAAAATTAAAGTTATAACAAATAGTGTAATCTACCAGTTTTTATCACATTGAATGAAATAATCGTTGAACATGTTGTACGCGAGATCGCGATTACCATACCATATGTATCGGATATTTACTTAAAATACACACCCAACCGTCGGTACAGCAGAAACCCGAAGATAAGTAGCGAAGCTAGCGCGAGGCGCGATGCTGCTGTACACGTTCATAATAGATAAGTTCCCGAGACCAGCCGCTACGCGTCGCAGAGACCCATAATCTCTCGCAAGCGAGGGGAGCACTGTATCGTTATAAAAGGTGGGCTCTGCGACTCGTAAATTAGAAGCAATTCTCAGCGACTCGAAGTATTTATTCTAATAAAGAAACGAGAAGCCATTTCCGGGTGGAGTAGTATCCTTATTTCTCCACCATCCCAACCAAGTGGGGTCTGCTCGCTCTGGCGAATTACTGGTAGCTGCCTAGCTTGCTCCAGGGTTCCCGGTAGCGGCGCCCACACAACTCCTCCAACTCGGCGACGCAGCTCGCCCCGGCGAACTCCTGGTAGCTGCCCAGCTTGCTCCAGGTCTCACGGTCGCGGCGGTCTCCGAGCCTACTCCCCCTCCCGTTTTACCGACAGGGGATGCCGAAGCGAGCCGGTCGGCGACGTCTCCCGCCTCCCGTCCTACCTACTCCACGACGGTCGCGGATCCAGCCCGTCAATCCAGCGGAGTGTCCTCCACCCCTGCCGGACTATTCATTAATGTCCGTGAGTCTCGAGGACGTCACGGAGCTACCTCCGACACCGGGTAAATCGGTGGAAGAGCTCATCCGGTCCACCGCCACCCGACGATATCAGCTGCGACTGGTCGACAGCAGCTCCACGGACCGACTGGCCTACCAAGCAGCGCCCTACATAATGGACCCTCGACGTAAATTAATTTTCTAACAAAAAAAAAGAGCAAAATGAGCTGAAAACATTAAAAAAAAAATAACATAAAATAAATTTAAAAGAAAGCAAAATGAGCTAAAAAAGGAAAAAAAAACAATCCTCCGCACCAATTGGAAGCTCGTCTTCACGAGTGTAACAAACATTTCACTTGAATTCTAATTCTTCGTGGCTGAGACCCACAAATAAAAATAAAACAATTGTAGGACCGCTTTAACATCCGTTCCCCAGCGTTCACTCGGTGCAGCGGCACAACAGTGGACATGGCTGGAAACTGGCACCCGGGCGACCAGGGTTCAAGTCTCGCCGTTTTGTCAATTTTTTTTTCCTAATTTACTATTGTTTTTTTTCTAATTCTAACGTTTATTTTTATTTCTATCTTGTTTTTTTATTGTTTTCGACTTTTTATTCTATTGTTATGGATATTTTTTGTCCTAATAATTAAAACGGTCAATAATAATCCATCAGACGTATTTCTGGTACAAAATTTACGGTAAAAGTGATTCCACCAAAGTGCACTCCAATCTGCCAGCCTTGCGATGTTTATTTTTACCGCCAGGTGAACATTTTTATTAAAAAATTACAAAATGCTCCAGAATTGTTAAAAAACAACCGAGAGATCGCGTCAATAGAGGATTCAATAAAAATCCATTCGTTGCTTTTGCATCAATTTCGCGCACCTGCTTTTTTGCCGATGATAAAATACGAGTGGTTCGCGTCAAAGTTGATCGAGGAACGAACGGAATTTTTGAACGTGAATGATCTCTGCTTTCCGGTATCACTTTTAAAAAGTCCTTGTGCCTGCAAAAAAGTCGCATTCATCAAATGTGCGTGGTGCCGCGCCAATTTTTGTTTTGCGTGCTATTATGACAAATACCATTCACAATTTTGCTCCTCCAACGAGCATGAAGAAGTGGAGGCCAACAGCGACTGATGTATAATATTCACTGTGTTATTTGACGAATAACAACTTATACGACAGAATTTTGTAGTGTAACTTATTTTCCTGTAATAAATTGTTCCAACGCTAGCGTGAATTTCGTACCAGAAATACGCCTGATGGATTATTATTGACCGTTTTAATTATTAGGAAAAAAAACCCCATAAAAGTAGAATAAAAAGTCGAAAACAATAAAAAAAACAAGATAGAAGTGAAAATAAACGTAAGAATTTGGAAAAAAATAAATGAATTAGAAAAAAAAATCATCAAAACGGCGAGACTTAAACCCTGGCCTCCCGGGTGCCAGTCCCGAGCGTTGCCCACTGAGCTACGCTCGCTTTCGTGTTGGGTAATGAAAGTCGGAGGGACTTGTATTGCGAAAAGAGATTTCCAAAAAATTTTCTCCGAAACTAAGGCCTAGTGAAGCAAAAGCCGTGATTCTAGTACTCAGAAAGGGTCCCCCTTCAACATATCTGAGACCCATAAAAATCCTTTATTGACATGTTTGGCCCTCGCCTTGTTAGCGTAAGTAGTTTCGTTTATAATTTTATTGGTGTCAACGCCTCAACAGGCATTTAAGTTAAAAGTCCCGCACTTTACACGGGTGTGCGCTCTCTTGGTCGAGTTTCTCGTAATCCGTCAATCGTAAGGTGTGAACCCCGGGGTCTAACGTGTTCACGTTAACACGCTTCCGAAATGAAGCAGTGCGCTCATAAAGGCTGGAGAGATAGGACGCCGCGCGTCATCTCTGAATTATCCACCTCGAAGCAAAATCTTGTCATTAATAAACCACAATCATGAGCAAGTGATAATTGTAGGTGAAATTGAATTTCCCGTCTTAGTTGGGCTCGACACATTTGCCAGCATCGCTCTGCTGTTCGGGCTCGGCTACCTTGTTTTACCCTTTCGTCTGTTCCGTTGCTCCCGACTACATATTTATTTATACTTACCTTCTTAGTATTTAACGAGACGTTGTGACCTGTGCATCGAAATGACACCGACTTTTACTAATAAATGCAACGTTCAATCTATGGGAATAAACTGATTCATTAAAACAGGTTATGAGCCCAGGTGCGTGCCACAGTGAAAGATTTCGTTGCAAATAGTTTCTCGTGGTTGAACCGTGAGATTGCCGCGAGGTTTTGTTTTTGCGGTCAGCCGCTACGTGGAAAAGTGCAAAATCGCCACGAAACACGAACACGAGCTCACCGGATGATCAAAGTTGAAGGGGCTGGAGAACTGTGGAACATGGAAGTTCAATGTTCGAGTCCACATAAATTCAGCAGAAGCCTTAGAAGTGGTTACCGGGGAACATGAAAAACCCCAACTGGTCCCAGGTGCAATCGCTGCGGCGTCAGCGCAGTACGAGAAGGACCTCAAGGCTTGGAAAAAACTTGACGCTCACGCACAGACAATAATTGTCTCGACGGTGAGTGAACAATGTCAACTTCACATAATAAACTGCAAAAAGTCGGCAGAGATGTGGCTGAAACTAAACGAGGTTTACGAAAACAAGAGCGAGACGGCAAAGTATATCCTGCAGCAACAGTGGTATAGCTTGACGAAGGACCCTGCACAGGATATTGCCTCGCACATAGCAAAAGTAGAAGACCTCGCATACCGCCTCAACGTGCTCGGTGAGACTACGTCGAAGAGCATGACAATAATAAAAATATTGATGACTATGCCGCCAGCTTTTTTGCATTTCAATACAGCGTGGGAATCGACAAGTCCGACTGAAAGAACACTGGCTAATCTGACAGCTCGGCTGACCATGGAGGGCTACGTATTGGGGCCAGCGACAAACAAGAAAACAGTGCGTTCGCAGCCAGAGCGAAGCAACAGTACCACTCGAAGGGCTCGCAGTACCGAAAGGACAGTTGCAAACCACCAGGAAAGTGTTTTAAATGTGGCAAAACTGGTCACTGGAAAAAAAAAGTGTCGAAAGGATAATCACAAGACGGGCAGCATCAATCGAGGAGGGGTTTTCCTACGAGAGGTTCTCGCTGCGACGGATTCAATGACGAAGCATTCTCCCGAGGCATGGTACCTTGATTCAGGTGCCAGTCAACATATGTCTCCGAGGAAACATTGGTTCGTTAATTATCAAGAGCTATCGACACCGATCCCTGTCAAAGTTGGCAATGGCGCTATCATTGAAGCAACGGGGAAAGGCGAAATCGATATACTTTCTTTCGATGGAAAAAGATGGAACGACTTAAAGGGGGTTCTGTATGTACCGGATATGAATTATAACCTTTTTTCACTTGCCGCAGCACTGGATAAGGGACTGTCACTTGATTCGGATCAGCGAGGTTGCGAACTCAGACGAGATGGGGTCGTAGTTGCAGTAGGAGAGAGAGAGGGAAATCTATACAAAATGAAATTCAGAATACGTGCTTCGAAGCATGAAATTCAATACTCTGGAGTAGCCAACGTACATGTTGGAAGTAAAGACGCATTCAGAATTTGGCACGAGAGACTGGTGCATCAAAACGTCGCCCATGTGGCGAAGACTCTGAAAAAATGGGGAATAGAGGCCAAAAAGGAAAAAGGTTGGTTTTGTGAACCATGCGTCCTCGGAAAAATGAGCCGGAAGCCGTTCCTAATCAGCGAGAGCAAAACTACACAGAGCCCGCCGAGCTTATTCACGCTGATCTATGTGGGCCGATGGAGCATACTTCAATTGGAAATTCCAGGTATTTTCTTTTAATGAAGGATGATTATTCAAGTTTCAAATTCGTCTATTTTCTGAGCTCCAAGTCCGAGGGCAAAAGATGTCTCGAAGATTTTCTGAAAGAAACCGAGAACCACATCGGATCGAAAGTCAAGGGATTGAGGACTGATAACGGTCTCGAGTTCATCAACAAAGACATCATGGCAATCACTTGACGAAACGGAATAAAACACGAGAAAAGCGTCCAATATACTCCAGAGCAGAACGGCAATATCGAACGAGAACACTAAACGATAGTGGAAGCAGCAAGGACCATGCTGCACGCCAAAAATCTCGACTTGGCTCTTTGGGCAGAAGCCGACCATACGGCAGTATACGTAATAAATCGAACTGGGACGAGCAGCATTTAAGGAACGGTTCCGTACGAATTATGGTTCGGAAAGCCACCCGGCAAAAACGATTTCAAGATTTTTGGAACAAAGATGTTTACGCACATTCCGAAACAAAAAATAAAAAAATGGGACCTAAAGGCGACGGAAGGGATTTTCGTGGGCTACGACGATCTCACAAAAGGTTATAGGGTGTGGTTTCCGAAAGAGAACAAGGTCAGCATACACAGAGATGATTCCTTCGTTCCAGAAGATACGGAAAGAAAAATAAAGCTCAACGTCAAAACTGAAAAAATAAATATACAAGAAGGAAAAGTCGACGTAGAAAATCGAGAAGAAGAAGAAGAAGACAACGCAGAAAATCGAGAAGAAGAAGAAGAAGGCAACGCAGGAAATCAAGAAGTAGAAGAAGGTAACGAAAAAAATCGAGAAGAAGATGTAAGGCGAGAAGATGTCATGCAACCTGAAACACAAAACGTAGAAGCTAACCAGCAACCGGAGAAGCAGGCATACGGTCTTCGTAATCGAGACAAAATTAAGAAGCCGGCCTGGTACGGTATTTGCGAAGTAGATCTCGAGCAAACATTCGTTGCAGGAAGTCAAGAGCCAACCACGTACGAGGAAGCTGAAAAGTCCAAGGAAGCTGAGTCGTGGAAAATAGCGATGTCTGAGGAAATGGATTCGCTGATAAAAAATAAAACTTGGGTACTGGTGAAACTTCCACCGAATGCACGGGTGCTTGAAAACCGGTAGGTGTTCAGAATAAAATCAGGTGCAGGGGGCTTTGGTATGAGGCACAAGGCGAGACTGGTCGTTACGGGATTCTCTCAAAGGCACGGTATCGACTACGAAGAAACTTTCAATCCGAAGTTTCCTTCGATCAGGGCAATACTGGCTATCGCAGCAGCTTCTAAGATGCATTTGGCTCAATTCGACATCAAAACCGCGTGTTTGAACGGATATTTGGAGGAGGAAGTCTATATGAATCAACCAATAGGATTCGATGATGGTTCGGGATGCGTGTGCAAGCTCCAAAAAGCACTTTACGGGCTGAAACAGTCCGCAAGATGTTGGAACAAGAAATGCCTTGAAAAATTCAACTTAAAGCCAGTATCGCAGATCCATGTGTTTTCACGACAAACGACGAGGATAAACTTATCCTGGCGATTTACATCGATGATGGTCTGGTGGCATCAAGAACCAGAACAAAAATCACGGAACTTCTACATCATTTGGCGTCTGAGCTCGAGATAACTGGCACACTATTAAACGTATTCTTGGGAATAGAAATCAAGATACGCTCGGACGGATCTTTGTTTGCCTGCCAAACTGCGTACGCAAAGAAAGTCCTGGAACGATTCAATATGGGAGATGCAAACACAGTGGCGATTCCAGCCGACCAAGACCAGGATTTGAGCTTGCAGAGCTCGAGCGACGTGGGAGATACGGTCAGTGTGCCGTACAAAGAAGCAGTGGGGAGTCTCCTCTACCTGGCAACAGTAACGAGACCAGATATCGCATTCGCCGTGAATGCAGTCAGTCAACACGCGGAAAAACCGAAGAAAATTCATTGGAACGCAGTCAAACGAATATTAAAGTACCTGAAGGAACCCTAGATTACGGGATTTTGTTCAAAGAGGTTAAGGGTGACTTAGATCTCACCACATACAGTGACGCAGATTTTGCGGGGGACAAAGATACAAGAAAATCCACCAGCGGTTTCTTGATGAAAATCGGAGAAACTCCTATAATTTGGGCATCTCAAAAACAACGTTCGGTAGCATTATCCACAACGGAATCAGAGTATATAGCTGCTAGTCAAACCGTCAAAGAATTAATCTGGATAAAGAGATTAATCGACGATTTAGTCAGAAATCAAACAAAAATACCTACTGTGTACGTGGACAATCAGAGCGGACAATTAGACTCGTCAAAAATCCAGAGTTCCACCGTAGGACTAAACTCATAGATATTAAGTATCATTTCATACGACAGAACTACGATAAAAAAATATTCCACCTAGAATACATGAACACGGAAAACCAGACTACCGATATTTTTACAAAGCCACTGAGCAAAGTGAGATTTGAACTCTTGCGTGAAGCGTTGGGTGCTGTGAAATAAAGTTTAAATAAAAAAAAAACAAAAAGGTGTCGACCCAAAGTGGGAGTGTAGGTGAAATTGAATTTCCCGTTTTAGTTGGGCTCGACACATTTGCCAGCGTCGTTCTGCTGTTCGGGTTCGGCTATCTTATTTTACCCTTTCGTTTGTTCCGTTGCTCCCGACTACATATTTATTTAAACTTACCTTCTTAGTATGTAACGAGACGTTGTGACATGTGCATCGAAATGTAATCCGACTTTTACTAATAAACGCAACGTTAAATCTATGGGAATAAACTGATTCATTAAAACAATAATAATAACAATTCTTGTAACGAATTAGCAAAAGATATTTTTGTTCTATCGTAATAAACAACCAACAATTCTCATCAGTAAGAGCTACGTGTTACGGAGAATTTATTTTCCTTCCCAATCGGCCGCATGAACTTTGCACTCGAGTCACCTCGAGGACGTTTAGTTGTTGCACGTTGCAAAGGCGTCAACAATTGGTTTTACTGTTTGTAGAGGAAATACCGTATTTACTTTAATATCGCCTGGTTCAATAACCATGGGAAGCAATTATATCGTGCATATTCCGGAAATAAAATGATTTGTGAATTGTGAATTGTTTCGTAAATTTATGGCTATGGCTTTAAAATAAATTTTAAACGGTAAAAATCTAATAAAAATTGCGGGGCACAACAGTAAATCACAATAATACATTGACATCGATAAATGATAATTGACCCATTCAAAACGCCATTCATAAGACGGTGGAACATTGAATAAATGCAACAATAAATAAATAATAAATCACAACAATGAATTAACATTTTTCGATAATAATAATTTACAATTTCAAAACAGCCTTTCATGAGATATTGCAATATTGAACTAATAATTAATAACAATAACGTTAACATCAATAAATAATAATTTATAATTTCGAAACGCAGGCAATATTTTTTAAATAACTCAGAATATTGTCGGCCCTATAATCGTTAACCACCCTACCAATTCGTTCATCACAATCACGGTACGCTTGTCGGCGTTTCTTAATAACGCCCAAGCCAGTGTTCAGATGACTAATTATCAACTCAGTTAACGTAGAATCGACAGTGAAGATAATTTTGAACAGATTGAAGACAAAAACAATGGAATTTAAGGTGGTCACGACTAAATGCTATGGACACAAAACCGACACAATTTGAATAGTGAGTGCTCAGTCTGTAGTTTGCGAAACACATGGATCAGTGTCGCTTCCTGGCATTCAGCTAATATATTAAAAGTGATTATTCGCTCCGATAATGGCGCTGTTCCGGGAGCAGCACAAGCGCTGTGCTGTGCTGAACAACTGCAAGTAAAACTGAGAGATAAGTGCAAGTAAAACTGCACGCACGCACGCACGCACGCACGCACGCACGCACGCACGCACGCACGCACGCACGCACGCACGCACGCACGCACGCACGCACGCACCTACGCACGCACGCACGCACGCACGCACGCACGCACGCACGCACGCACGCACGCACGCACGCACGCACGCACGCACGCACACACACACACACACACACACACACACACACACACACACACACACACACACACACACACACACACACACACACACACACACACACACACACACACACACACACACGCACACAAACACACATCCACACCTACACCCACTCTAGGGTGGTTCTTAATCGGGTGATGTCGGAATTTCCGTGGTTTCCGCCCACAAAAGTAATCAACATAAATAGAAAAAAAATTTGGCGCAAGCGAGAATTTGTCCGATAAGCCTAACAACTGTCGCATCGCAATCGAATTTTATACGGAGAAATGCATGCATTTGGAATTTTGTTGGAGAAATTTTTTATTACTTCAAAACTATACAGGATAAAAAAATTTCCTTCAATAATATTGTAGGAAATTTAATGTTCTACAAAAAAGGTCTCTCGTAAAATTTCCGTAAATCGAATATTAATTACGTAAAAATGACTTTTCATAGCTGGCTTAGAAAAGCCATTTTTTGCGAATTACGTAATAAATATCAGATTCACGAAAATTTTATAAAAGACCTTTTTTGTAGAGCATTCAATTTCCTACAAAATGGTCGCATGAAATTTTCTTATCATGTGAAGTTTTTTTTGCTTTTTTGAGCCAGCCATGAAAAGCTATTTTTTTGCAAAATACGTGATAAATATTAGATTCACGAAAATTTTACAGACCTTTCTTGTAGAGCATTAAATTTTCTACAAAATTGTAGGAGATCATATTTTTATCCCGTATAGTTTTGAAGTAATAAAAAATTTCCCCAACAAAATTCCAAATGCATGCATTTTTCCGTATAAAATTCGATTGCGATGCTTTTTATGTTGATGACTCTCGTGGGCGGAAACCACGGAAATTCCGATATCACCCGATTAAGAACCACCCTAACCCACACCCACACACTCGCACACACTCACACACACTCGTACACACTCGCACACACTTGCACACACTTGCACACACTCGCACGCACTCGCACGCACTTGCACACACTTGCACACACTCGCACACGCTTGCATACTTGAAAGAAGAGAACAATTATTTATTCATTGATTACTTTCATAATTTATTATTTTATACATACGTACTCCCGTACATGCTAGATTGAAATTCCAACTATTCGTGTAATTTTGGGGAATTTAACCCAGAAAGGACTTAAAGTCGGGGAAAGTCCGGATGTATTTTGGATTTTGGGTCGGGTAAATTCCAAAGTCCCACAGGGCTTTAAGCTAGCGAAAATCCAAAGTCCCGATGGCTTTCCAATCTCGACCAGTGTAAATTCCGAGTGTAAACACGCCGTGGACTTTACGCCGGGCAAAATCCAAATTCACGGCGTATTTATATTTTGCCTCGGGTAAAATCGCGACTAGTATCGTATCATCGATTTTCGATGACGCAAAATAGATTATGCCCATCCCTGATACGCAGACCCATAGAACACATGATTTGCAGGATTAGAGTAAATCCCTCGATACAATAGCAGCATGCTATTGTTACGTCCGAAGTATTGCACCGACTATTAAAACATGTTCAATTACAGAAATATAATGTTTTCTATATTTTTCCGAATCAACGTGCGAGTGGGCAACCGTCGGAGATCCCACGGTAGGACGTCTACGAATTCCGCTGACGTATGGGATCTCACGGTAGCCGGAGAAGACGGTGCACATCTCGGTGACGTGCCGTGCCCTTGCGGATTGTTATCTCGTTCGCGATTTGATTCATAATAAGTGCAGGTGCACTACTTTAATTCCAATTTTCAAGCAGTTGATTGTAATCCGCGGCTTGACCATGTTGGTCGTGTCCGCTCTAAATTAAAGTGTGAATGAGCGGCTTGACCATGTTGGTCGTGTCCGCTCGAACATAAAATTCAACTCCGCGGCTCGACCATGTTGGTCAACCGCGTGAAATATCAAAAGTATTCAAAAGTTTCGAATAAATAAATACATTGTTATCGTTTTACAATTTGTCCACGACACGCTTACTTCATTCTTACAAATATCCATAAACACAGTTATACAAAACGCATCATAAACCCGGACACTCGCTTCTATCCATAGTGGGCACATTCCTGCTTAAAAAGGAGCAAACAACAACGTTTAATATGTTGCGTCGTGACGTCACTCCCGTGCATCGCACAAACCCTGGACGTAACACTATATATGGGGTATTCCTGGGAATTTCAGCAACTTTGGACAGTTGGGTCAACATTTCTGCCCCCCAATTTTTTACATTAATATGTGTCGAGAATGAAGAGACACGTATCCCGGCGTTTTTCATTTCGAGCCCCCGCTTTTGAGATACAGTCAAATGAACTTTTTGAAGTATTGACCACATTTAATCATTCAAATCGATATATCCCAGCAACGGTTAGTGATAACTCGAAAAACAACGAAATAAAACAAAAAATGTACCCTTAATTGTTGAAATGTATTTTTCTTTCAATTCGTTGAACAAAAACAAAAGTTTAGCCTCCTTGAACTTTTTGGGCCGACGCTTCGTTCGGAAGTTATAGCTTTTTTTATCATAAAAAGCCCGTAAATGTTTTCCCGGTTGTTAAAAAAGCTATAACTTTCAAACGAAGCGTCAGCCGAAGTCCGGCAGAGTCTCAAAATTTTTGTTTTCGATCAAGGAATTTAAAAAAAATGGATTTTAATAATTAAGGGTACTTTTTCTTCATGCAATTTTTAACTCATAAAATATGTATATTAGGCCGGCTTAAAAAAAAAACTTTTTTTTTCTTTCAATCAAAATACATTCACGCCAAAGTATCTTCCATCAAGAGAAAAAAAAAGAAGCCCGATCGGACCATTTTTAGGGGTCGCGCAAGATTTTTCTAGTTTCCCCATTTGATTTACATGGGAAGAACGAAAAGTTTCCATCAAAAAAATCGTAGCTCCGTCAATTTCATAGGTACATTGATCTAGTTAGTTCCATTTAAAAGCTTTTAAAAAACCACTTAAAATGACGTGTAGACCATCGAAATCTGATTGCAACTTCCGTCGATAATTTCTTACGAAACATCAAAATTATTGATGGAAGTTGCAATGGGATCCCAAAGGTCCACACGCCATTTTAAGCGGTTTCTCGAGAGCTTTCAAATGGAACTAACTAAATCAATGTACCTATCAAATTGGCAGAGCTACGATTTTTTGAATGGGAACTTTTCGTTCTTCCTATGTGAGTCAAATGGGAAAACTAGAAAAATCATGCGCGACCCCAGAAATGGTCCGATCGGGCTCATTTTCGGACACGATTCTCTTGATAGAAGATACTTTGGCGTGAATGTATTTTGATTAAAAGAAAAAAAAAGTTTTTTTTTCAAGCCGGCCTAATGTATATTTACCGGTTTTTTATGACAAAAAAGCTACAACTTCCGAACGAAACGTCGGCCCAAGTCCGGCGGGGTCTTAAAATTTTTGCTTTCGTTTAAGGAATTTGAAAAAAACGGAATTTCAATAATTGAGGGTACTTTTTTCATGCAAATTTTTACTAATAAAATACGTAAATTTACGGGGTTTTTATGACAAAAAAATCTATAACTCCCGAACGAAGCGTCGGCTCAAAAAGTTCGAGGCGGCTAAATTTTTGTTTTCGTTCAAGGGATGAAAAAAAAAAATACATTTTTAAAATTAAGGGTACATCTTTTGTTTTATTTTATTTTCAATTTCGAATTGTTAACAAATAATTGTTGAATTTGTGCAACATAATCCTGAATGTCTTCATCGTATAGAGCGTTTAAGAACAACGAAAAAAGACCCGTAGTTTTCCGAGTTAGCATCAACCGTTGCTGAGATGTATCGATTTGAATGATTAAATGTGGTCAATACTTCAAAAACTTCATTTGACTGTATCTCAAAAGCGGGGGCTCAAAATGAAAAACGCCGAAATACTTGTCTCTTTATTTTCGACACATATTAATGTGAAAAATTGGGGGGCGAAAATGTTAACCCAATTGTCCGAAGTTGCTGAAATTCCCAGGAATACCCCATATGTACCAATTTGGAGCGAGAAAAAACCACAATGAAGATGTTTAGGGGCCTCGTTCCAGAGCGTAGAATTGGGAGACTCATTGCTGTTCTGTGTGCATTTTTTTTTTCGTACCAACAATCCATCACCATATGGTTTTGCGTTTTTGATGGCGGTATATGTTTTCGGATCACCATCTCCTATGTAAGTGCCATACTGCATCCATACTTTTCCTCGGACCGTTCAAACATCTTTACTACGGACTCAGGTTCCATCTTTCCGGCGCTTCCAAAGTGATTGTTCCTCTTTTCTTCCAGGTGCCGTCTCCTGATACTGTCAGCTCTGTATCCACTTGTTCGCGAGCGATGTTCTCCTGCTCTTCTTCTTGAACAGCTTTTTCCACTACAGACTCAAAAACTGTTTTGCTGGCGATATGTATGTCCTCGAGACAGGTGGTATACAGTCTCTTAGTGAAACCTTTGCTGATGTCCATGAGGCCACAAAACTAATTCATACTTGCTCCTAGCTCTTGTCAGTGAAAGAAGCCTCGAAACAAAAGCAAATGATTTATTTCAGACGCTCGACCGATCTTTGGAGACGAATCCACGAATTTGACTCCACAGGCACATTCCAATTGAACTTTGAAACTGAGTCCAGTCATCGATTTTTCGCCAAATTTTACTTCCTCGTGACATTCTTTGCACTCCATGTATGCACTCAGTGCCGTGAACACCGTGAAGAAATTTAAAATCACGTAGCTGCAGCTGCTATCCCTGTCTCGCGGAACTTGATCATCCTGGACATTCCGTAATTTTTTCGCCGAAGTCGATTTGAAAATCGAATCAGTCTCTGCTGTTGTCTGATTCCCTCGAAACATCCTCTTCTTGTGACGACCTGCTCGTACACGATTCACTCGGCTGCCTTTTTTATTCATCTTTCAACTCAACAACTACTGCACTCTCACTCGTGAATCGAATAGGTACTCTCACTTCGAAAGTCTGAGCAATACTAACGTACGGCACGTCGGTTGCTTGTTGCAGGAATAACAAAGGATGAGGGGTGGGAGAGGATTTCTTGATATAAAAATTCTCGGAATAGCAGCTGCAGGTCCCAGCAGGCCGAAACCCGTAGCGCGCTACGAGACATCGCCTGGCGGTTCGGTTTATACCTGCGGCGTACCCATCCTTTTAAATTGCATAACTCCGCCGATTTCACGAAATTCTTAATAATGTTTGAAGGGAATATTCTCAAGACTATAAGCTAAATGAAAATGCAGAAAACCTTAAATTGATTTTTTGATCGGAAAAAACGGACCTCCCCCCTTAAGCGGACCGCAGCCACAGTGCTAAACAGAAATACTCTCCGGATTAGTGTTTTTTTTGTTATAGAGTCCGATAGCACTAGATCACTCTTCGTTCAGAAGTTTTTCATAGATTCTGAAAATTTTATTGAATGCAAAGGCACTATTTTACTCTGAGTGTTATAACGGCCGTGACCCCCTCCCGGGGTCACGTGGTCGACTCGGGAGCAGGGATGGGCATAATCGATTTTGCGTCGTCGAAAATCCATCATACACTACTAGCCGCGATTTTACCCGGGGCAAAATATCAACACGCCGTGAATTCGGATTTTACCCGGCGTAAAGTTCACGGCACGTTTACACTCGGGATTTACACCGGTCGGAATTTCAAGGCCCTCGGGACTTTGGGATTTCGCTAGCTTAAAGCCCTTTGGGACTTTGGATTTGACCCGACCCAAAATCCAAAATACATCGACACTTTCCCGGACTTGAGGTCCTTTCTGGGTAAAATTCCCCGAAATTACACGAATAGTTGGAGTTGATATTTAATACGTACGGGAGTACGTATGTACACTAGGGCTCAGAATTATCAGGGCACTAACCACGCGCGCTGCCAGGAATCACTCCTGTCTTTGAACGACGACAACTCCGCAAGAAATATCGCTATAATTTTTTTACTTCACCGTTAGAAAGCCTATGATATCCTAAATCAAATGATCTCTATTTCATAATACTGCAACAATTAAGTACCGAGGTTGAATGTGAAAATCACTGAAAAAAATTTAGATTTTTGCGAAATTTTCTTCGTTGACTTCAACTCGCTGCCAAACCTAGCAAAAAATTTCCACGCGTCCAAAATTCTGTATCGGTAATCGTCGCAATCGTACCTTCATTTTAAGGGAAAAAACATAAAAAATCTCAACGGGTTCTTGAGTAGTTAGAAAAATTGTACAGGCTTGCATCATTCGCCAGCGAGCCGGCGATCGCGCGATTCAGCAGTCTCGGCTGCCTGCTCGTCCGTGAAGGCAGGACCGAAACGGGCCATAAGCAGAGCGGGCGCTTGAGCGGGGTACAGTTTCGTCCGCACATTTTTGTTTCGATACTTTCTTTAATTAGTTTTGAGCTGCATTTGTATGACCAAATTATGATTCCAGTAGTGCAAATGAAATCAAACGTTGAGAAATGAATGACAACAAAAGTTAATAGTATATTACACTAAATGGGCAGAAAGTTAGAGATTTCTGCACCGAGGCTTCGCCTCTGGCATCGTGTCGCGCAGTTCAGGGCTTTCAAATTTTCTGCCCGTGTAGTGTATACTATTTTTCTTTATACCTGGTCGAAAGTACGTTTTATCTCATTTTTATTTATGTCAGCATTTTTTCAGTTTGTTTTTTTTCTTTCCGTTTACTTACTTTTTTGAGCCGTAAACGTCACCTAGACCTATAGTATGTTCTTGATGCCTGCCCTGATTTGCGGCGCAAGCGAGGCGAGTGCTGCTGGTCAGGGGCAGGCATCAAATACATCTGAAAAGACAATTATAAAATCACTTTTTAAGAAAAAATTAATTTAAGTACATCAGTACACCTTTCACATAATTCACATGAAATAATTCACATAAAAATGATTCACATAAAAATTCTCAGCAAGTCATTTGATGTCATTTGATGTTGTTATGCGTAACTCAGTATCCGCAATGACAAACAAAACGACCGAGTGAGCGGTAGCGATTGCTGACTAGCGGCCACCTTCGTGTATCTGTTCAGTGCATGATTTACTTTCTTTCGGTGCACTGTAGCAGAGCGCATGCCCGGCTCCACCAATGCATAAATGTTAGACTTTCTGCCTCGAAGTCGAAGCCGAAAGTACGTACTTTCGACCAAGTATGAAGAAAAACTTATTAATCAACATTTTCGGAAGTGAAAATTATTTTTAAATAATCGAGTACACGAACTTTAATATTTTTTTATTACAAGAAGAATACGATTTTTTGATTGTTCGGCGATATACTGGGACATGGTTTCCAATATCATCATTACACTTTGAACTTATGTTTTGAATCGTTATTGTTGCGGAAAGCGAATTACATAAAAAATGTCGTGATAACCTTCCACACCATTGTATTTTCTTCATGAGAACCAATTTTTTTACGGGAGAAAACCACTATAACGAGCTGAAGAAAGAGGGTATTTTAGCGATTTTTTTCCGCCGAAAGTTATTATCGGATTTATTTGAAATATTTATGACGCTCTGTTGATATAACAACGAGATGAAAAAATTTATCAATAATCCTTTAGTCCGCCGCTCGCATTCACCCCCGCCCGCAGAAGTTACCTCTGCAAAAAAAAAAACGTCCAGCCTGGTTGACAGCAATTGGCCGACACGTGGCATCCCAAATCGATAAATAACAAAGGTTAATAATCTTTATCTCAATGGCTATGGTTCCTCGTAGGGGAATATTTTTAGCTGAAAAAAAAGCGGACCATCGAAATTTTTTTCACAAATTTGAACATTTTCAAAGAACTTTAATCGTAGATAAAAAGTCGAGAGAGCGTTATAAAAAAATCGTACAAGTTGCCATAGGGTTCTCTGAACAACATTTTCAAAATCCCTATCATAGACACGCCACGGACATTGGGTCGGGCGTTATTGCACTTCTCCACGTAACACCATAATCCGCAAAAAATTTGAAGTGAGCGTTTTAACAATTCAAGACCCGAAGAAAAAAAAAGAATGACGCCACCATGCGACGGAAAAGTCATTCTCTTGTTTTTGTTTATTCTTTAATAGTGCGTGAAGCTGCTAGACGAAATCGGTTGGAAAATCTAATCGGTATGGCTCCAAGAAAAGAAATAAGTCCGGGCACGAGAATCAAGATAGTTACACCATGGGGAAAAGGCTACAGTTATCGGAAAATTTCCGAAAAAGTTAAAGCTTCAAAGTCAGAAGTGGAATGGACTGTGGAATGGAGCGGAAAAATGGAAAACTGTCCTTTTTACTGATGAATCGAAATTCAAATTGTTTAGTGACAAGAAAAGGGTGTTTGTACGTCGGCAAGAAGGTGAAGCTATGAAAATGCAGTGCATTGTCCCCACAGTAAAACATGGTGGAGGATCCGTGATGGTTTGGGGGTGCTTTGGCAACGACAAAACTGGCGATTTGAGAAAAGTGGACGGGATTTTGAATGAGGAAGGCTACCATCAAATCCTTTGCAAACATGCGATACCATCGGAAAAACGACTCTTCCGCAAAACATTCACTTTCCAACAAGATAACAACCCAAAACACAAATCGAAACTCTGTGTGAGTTATATACAGAGAAAAGAGAAGGATGGGATATTGGAGAATATGGTATGGCCATCGCAGTCACCAGACTGTACCCCTATTGAACTCCTTTGGGACGAGTTAGATCGGAGGGTGTGACAGAAGGAGCAACGAAATGTGCATTAACTTTGGGGGTATCTTCAAGCAGCTTGAAAGAACATCGATGAGGGAACGATCCACAAATAGACACAAAGAATGCCGGAGGTCTATGCGGCAGTACTTGAGGCAAAAGGGATTTACTTCGAAGAGTCGAAGATTTGAAGACACAAGACATTTCTGTTGTTGAGTTTAAAATTTGAAAGATTTTTGATATTACGTTTTTATAATACATCGTCGTTGGAACGAATAAATAAATAGCTCCATTCTTTTCTGAATAAAGAACGTTGGAATTTTTTCCTCACAACTTGTATGAGTAAGTAGGTAGGAGAATTGTCTGCTATCTTTTTTCAGCTAAAAATATTTCCCCAAGAAGAACGATAGCCACTGAGGTAACGATTATGAATCTTTCTTATTTTTTTATTTCGGATGCACCGTATCGGCCAATTGCTGTCAACCAGATTGGACATTTTTTTTCGTAGTGGTAACTTCTGCAGAACGGGTTATCCCATCTCGTTCTTATATCAACAAAGGACGGTAAACATTTCAAATAGATCCGGTAATAACTTTCGGCGGAAAAAGAATCGCAAAAATACCTTCTTTCTAGAGCTCGTTACAGTGGCTTGCTCCCGTCAAGATTTCGGTTCACGTGAAGGAGCAAGTTGATCCTAAAAAAATGCTTGAACCGGAAAATCGGAAAAGATTCCCTGGTGGTCGATGGTTTTCACAATGGTAAAACCAGTGATCTGCAAAACATGCAATAGATCTGGAAAGGAAGGTTATCACGACATTTTCTATGTAATTCGCTTCCCGAAACGCTAACGATTCAAAACATCAATTCAAAGTTTGACGATGATAGTATTGGAAACCATGTCCCAGTGTATCGCTGAAAAATCAAAAAATCGTATTCGTTTCATAATAAAAGAATGCTACAGTTCGTGTACTCGATTTTTTAAAGATAATTTTCACTTTCGAAAATGTTGAGAATCTTCTACATAACTCGTATGCGTAAGTGAGAAGAAGATTTTATTTACCAGTAACAAGATATTTTATGAATCGATTTTTCAAAGTCAATACCAATTAATAAGTTTCAACTTTTGATGTCATTCATTCCTCAACGTTTGATTCCATTTGCAACACTGGAATTATAATTTGGTCATACAAATACAGCTCAAAAGTAATTTAAAAAAATATCCGAACGAAAATGTGCGGCCGAAACTGTACCCCGCTCGAGCGCCCGCTCAGCTCGTGGCCCGTTTCGGTCCTGCTTTCATGGACGAAAAGGCAGCCGAGACTGCTGAATCGCGCGATCGCTGGCTCGCTGGCGAATGATGCAAGCCTGTACAATTTTTCTAATTATTCAAGAACCCGTTGAGATTTTTTATGTTTTTTTGGCTTTAAATAAAGGTAAGATTGCAATGATTACCGATAGTAAATTTTGGACGTGTGAAATTTTTTTTCTAGGTGTGGTGCCCCGCATTTTTATTGAATTTCTATTGAATTTCTAATGAAACAATTACATGCGAGATATAATTGTTTTTCACAATCGAATCGCTGACTACGAATCGGCTTCGAATAAAAACCGCTTGCGCTAAGTAACGGAAATAAGTCATTTCCGTTACTACAATATTCAGTCTAATAATTTATTTCTGAATTCATTTTGCAAAGACCGAGTTGCTTACAGGAGCATTCTCACGAGCGACCTCAAAGTCAAATCAAGGACAATGCTGACAAAGCTGTCAGCATTAAAATAGACTCTCGGATGGGAGTCGTAATCGGTGACATAGCGACCACCCGACAGTCAGTCTTCAGAAAATAATAGAAGGGTAAACTGCCTTCAGCGAGACCCCGAACCGCGGAATTACGTTCTAGTTCGAACGTCTAGGTGTTAGCCAATTCTACACGGTCCGGTTAGAATTAAAGTTGAAGTTAAAGTTGTAATAAATATTGTAGACCACCAGTTTCAACGCATTGAATAAATTAATCATTTACTATTTTACGTGAATTCCAATTCTTCGTGGCTGAGACCCACAAAATAAAAATAAAAGAACTGTCGAACCGCCTTAATGACCGTTCCCTAGCGTTCACTGGGTGTACCGGCACAACAATTTGGTGGCAGCGGTGGGATCTGCCAAGTAAAATCAGTTTCAAACGATTAAATCAGTGCCGTGTAAAAAACTGTGCTTCGGAAAGAAACATACTGTGCCACGTCACAAATAGTGACAGTGATAGTTCGATTTCGAATTGGATTACTACGGGACCTCGACGGAGTAAAGCGAGCGCACGACTTCACGTCGCAGACACCCGGAATTCGCCGACTCAGCACCAGCCGAGGACGAATCGGACACCGCGCGACGAGGAAGAGCTGCTCCGCGGACGACCACGGACGAAGGATGACAACCTCTGGGATCTTCTACCTGTAAGTGACGGTTTAATTCATTGCAATTACACAAACAGTCAAAGCCATTAGTCCCGCGTCGTACTCATCGAAATAGATACGGGTCGTCCGTAATAGTAATTTCGAATAGGGGTAGAGCGTAAGGGATATTAAAAATGCCAGACGGCGGTTCACAAACTTCTGACCCCGAGAATCAACAGGGGGGGTCACAAGACCCTCCGGAAGGAGGGGATACCATCGCCGATCTAGCGGCCGCGCTTACCCAAATAACCACGAAGGCTAACCGACCCCTGGGTAGCGTACCACCTTCCGGGGCACAGCCACCCACGGACGCGACCCAAATACCCGCGAGAACTCCCGACGGTCGTGATGGAGTAAACCATCGACGGGGGACCTCTTTTGCCGAATATACGAATAACGGTTCGGAACACGAGTTAGAAGACCCCATAGACATTTTTTCCCGACCTGTCTCGGGACAAATGATAGCGGATAATATAGCAGCCATGGCGCGACAAGCAGGCCTCCCTCTGCCGAGGCCAATGACCACTATCGTGCTCCCTTCCGGAGAAACGCGAAACAGGGTTCTCCCTCCTCCGCGTCGGCCTACGCAGATCCTGACGCCACCGGATGACAGCCGTTTAGACAAGCGCGATGCTGTTGCGGCCCTGCAACGCGAGCTCGACTGACGCCGCGCCAGATTGACGCATGTCTGGCCAACGTATCGGGGAAGTACCGCAGATACCCTCCGCGAAGCCGGAAGCAACCCAGACGAATTAATTAGGGCGTTACAGGAACAGCTGAGGGAATAGGGAGAGGAAATACAACGGCTCCGAGCCGGGGCAAATCCCCAATGGGGCCCAGGAACTTCCGCGGCACGACGACCGGGGATGATGCCCCTGTGGCACGCACTTTAGTACATAGACCCGTTTCACGGAGGCAGCGCAGACGAGCTGCAATACTTTCTCCGGTCCTGCGAGACCGCGTGGCGACCGATGGACTACGAAGAGCACAGCGGACTGCTCGAAATGGTCCTCGGAAATCGGATCAAGGGAAGAGAGTCATTAGATCTGATGCATAAAAATATATTTACTTTCGCGGAACTCTGTACGGAGCTAAAGGGTTTGTACGGACAGCGAAAGTCGTTGTCGGCCCTCCAACTGGAGTTGAACACAGCGCGTCAAGGACAGGGAGAAAGCGTCGCTGCATACGCGACGCGAGTAGAGGCGGTGTCGTCTCAAATTGTAGCCACCGCTGCCCGGGCTAAGGCATTTCAAATTTTCGCGTGATTGTCGTACCCTACGGTGCGACAATCGCCCGATAGATACCGTCACCGCACGGTCGACCACCCAGATCGAGGGTAATTGCATCACCCATCGATCTACGCGAAACGTCGATACAGAGGTTTCATCATACGCGCCGGCTCACGCGCGCCCATTGGCCCGCGAAGTCGCTCCTACACCGTCGGAGTTTCCGATTGGGTTCGTCACCCGGCCATCTATAATCACTCGGTTACGATTACGTCCACGGCGCCGCGGGTTACGCGACCGCGACGCACCGTAATCCATCAGCTTCCTACTGGATCTCGAATACGACGGACGTCTGCGCGACGTACCCCCGTATATCACGGAGCCGGCGCACGTTGCGCCCGTTCTCGTAACATTTTCGGCACAAGTTCGCCATTACTCTTCCCAGTTTTCACGGAAGGAACAAAAATAAAACTACTTCGAGGCGTATTGGCCTCACTTCCACGGATTCTTCGACTCACGGATCGACAAATTCAAGGATCGCTGTGGGAAATATCGATTACCAAAAATATATCATCGAGTATCGTTGAAGGGACTTCAGACTCACGACTCCATCTTCTCCAGGTATCGCGTATCCGGTCATGACATCCGGATACGCTCTTTCACAAATTAAACTGATGAGTGCGCGAAACCAATAACCGGCGGAACGTGCCGTGTTATTAATTCATCCGAATCGAAATCAGCCCGGTGTCCAAACCACGACATCGTCGCGATATATGATATGTACGTGATCGACGGGAATCATCCACGTCGCGTTCTATCATACCCGCGTGTATGCAGCGATGGATTTTCACGTGTTTAACGTTAATTAAGGCCTTTCTCGGCCTCGAAATTTACGGGATTCGTTCTTCTATCATATTCTGTCGTTTATCACGACTTCAGCCGACGTTACAATCTTGCTGCGGTGTGCGCGCAGCTTCGACCGCGTGTTTTCCGGATCCTAAGTTGCGAATACTGCATCTCAGGTCGATAACCTATTCGTGTCAGTGATGGCGCGTGATTGAACAATTATTCCGTTTTCTTACCAATCGTATTTCTATTCACGATTTCGCGTTGTGTCATACGTGTTTCGCATCCGTAGCTCTTGGTGCGTGCAAGTGTCGGTTCCGGCTAGTCTGACATTACTTCGCGGTTAATCCATGGGCAATATTGCTTCTAAAAGACTTTGAACATTCGCAAAATTCGTGATCACGTTTCGTTCCACGCGTCGCGTCACCGCGTCATCGCTAGCCGTCTTTTCGGCATCGTCATCAACGGCATCAAATCGTCGTCTGAACTCGAAGAAAGCGTGCGAGCATAATTAACATGATCTCTTGTCTTTCCTCTGTACTCATTACTTCTCTAAATTCGTTCTTACAATCTTTTCTTATCCAATCCGGATTTTCTCTCGAAACATAATTACTTTTCCGCGTCGAATTCGAAATTGTGCTAACGTTTGTTAACAAGATTTATCGTTATCGCTTTTTGTTTAAGTTCGTCTATCTCATCCTCCGCTAATTTCATTAGTGCCGGGTATGCAGCGTACGATTCACTTTCGCAGTTAATTGGACCCAACAAATCCGGATTGAACACGAATTCTCCCTCTTCTCGAAGTCTAAATACGACTAAGTAGATATATATATTAGGGTGGGTCAAAAAAAAACTTTTTTTTTTTTTTGAATGTCACTCACGAAAACTAGTTCCTAGGTACCTCTACAAAGTACTCACCAAGTATAAGCTCTTAATATTAATGGGAAGAACTGGCTCATCGTCGTTTTCCAATTTCAATTTAGTCTCATATATAAATGGTCATATCTTATCACCAATAGATTGTTGAACTAGTTTCATCATGAATATTTATAGAAAATTGAACGCTCTACAAAAATGGTATCTTATACTTTTTTCATTAATCGAACCATTTAAAAGATATTCAAGGTCAAAGATTGAAGAATTTATGAAAAAAATAACTTTTTGTTTTGAATTTTGTAACTTACTGAAAAATAATTATTGTCGAATGGGTATTAATTATTTCTGTAAAAAATTGAACGCTCTACAAAAAAAGGTCTCTTGTGGTTAATCGATTACTCTAACCATTCAGAAGATATTCGCATTAGAATTCCAATGCTTACTGATTTTAATAGTTTTTTAATAGATATTTTTTATTGATCCATTTAATATATGAACAATGTTGATATTGAATTGTGGACTTCGGATGACAGTTATAAAGAAAATAAAGAATATTTTCAGCAATTGAAAGTTGTAAATGACGCAGCAGAGCGTGGAGTAGCATTGGTATCTGAATACAACCAATGCTTGACAAAAAACGAAGAGCAGTTGCAATATTTACTGCAAAATGTCAAAGAACATCGAGCAAAATTTCCTAATTGTAATAAAAGGCACTTTTTATAACTAGAATTAAAAAATATATATTTTCGTATTAATACTGTATTAAATAATAAAATTACATATGGTGAAATAGAATTTTTTTTTCTGTTGATATATTTGATGATATTTCTCAAATAAAACACTTTCTTTTTCTGAAATAGATCACGAATTGTCTCAAAATTCATATATTAAATGGATGAATAAAAAATATTTATTAAAAAACTATAAAAATCAGTAAGCATTGGAATTCTAATGCGAATATCTTCTGAATGGTTAGAGTAATCGATTAACCACAAGAGACCTTTTTTGTAGAGCGTACAATTCTCGACATAAATAATTAAAACCCATTCGACAATAATAATTTTTCAGTAAGTTACAAAATTCAAAACAAAAAGTTATTTTTTTCATAAATTGTTTAATCTTTGACCTTCAATATCTTTTAAATGGTTCGATTAATGAAAAAAGTATGAGAGACCATGTTTGGAGAGCGTTCCATTTCCTATGAATATTCATGATGAGACTAGTTTAACAATCTATTGGTGATAAGACATGACCATTTTTATATGAGACTAAATTGAAAATGGAAAACGGCGATGAGCCAGTTCTTCCCATTAATATTAAAAGCTTATACTAGGTGAGTACTTCGTAGAGGTACCTAGGAACTAGTTTTCGTGAGTGACATTCAAAAAAAAAAAAATTATTTTTTCACCCACCCTAATATATATGGGGTATTCCTGGGAATTTCGGCAACTTCGGACAGTTCTGTCAAAATTTTTGCCCCCCAAATTTTTCCATTATTATGTGTTGAAAATAAAAAGACACGTATTTCGGCGTTTTTTATTTCGAGCCCCCACTTTTGAAATACGGTCAAATGAAGTTTTTGAAGTATTGACCACATTCGATCATTCAAATCGATATATCTCAGCAACGGTTAGTGATAACTCGAAAAACCACGGGTCTTTTTTTTTGTTTTTG
The DNA here is from genome assembly GCA_963971145.1 of Sussaba pulchella. NCBI lineage: Eukaryota > Metazoa > Arthropoda > Insecta > Hymenoptera > Ichneumonidae > Sussaba > Sussaba pulchella. The sequence goes on along the minus strand of OZ020174.1, from coordinate 2,611,937 downwards.
AACGCTCTATACAATGAAAACCTTTACGATTATGTTGCACAAATTCAACAATAAGTTATAAACAATTCAAAATTAAAAATTAAATAAAACAAAAAACGCACTCTTAATTTTTGAAATGTATTTTTTTTTTAATTCCTTGAACAAAAACAAAAATTTAGCTACCTTAAACTTCTTGGGCCGACGCTTCGTTCGGGAGTTATAGATTTTTTTGTCACAAAAACCCGTAAATGTTTACCCGGTTGTTAAGAAAAAAAAGCTATAACTCGAACGAAGCGTCGGCCTAAGTCCGGCCGGGTCTCAAAATTTTCGTTTTCGTTCAAGGAATTTGAAAAAAAATAAATTTCAATAATTAAGGGTACTTTTTCTTCATGCAATTTTTCACTAATAAAATACGTATATTTACCGGTTTTTTATGACAAAAAAAGCTATAACTTTCGAACGAAACGTCGGCCCAAGTCAGGCTGGGTCTCAAAATTTTTCTTTTCGTCCAAAGAATTTGAAAAAAAATCAATTTCAATAATTAAGGGTACTTTTTTTTAATGCAAATTTTTACTAATAAAATACGTAAATTTACGGGTTTTTTGTGACAAAAAAATGTATAACTCCCGAACGAAGCGTCGACCCAAAAAGTTCAAGGTGGCTAAATTTTCGTTTTTGTTCAAGGAATTAAAAAAAAAAATACATTTCAAAAATTAAGAGTGCGTTTTTTGTTTTATTCCATTTTTAATTTTGAATTGTTTATAACTTATTGTTGAATTTGTGCAACATAATCGTAAATGTTTTCATTGTATTGAGCGTTCAAAAACGAAAAAAAGACCCGTAGTTTTTCGAGTTATACTAACCGTTGCTGAGATATATCGATTTAAATGATCGAATGTGGTCAATACTTCAAAAACTTCATTTGACCGTATTTCAAAAGTGGGGGCTCAAAGTAAAAAACGCCGAAATACGTGTCTCTTTATTTTCAACACATATTAATGGAAAAAATTGGAGGGCAAAAATTTTGACCCAACCGTCCGAAGTTGCCGAAATTCCCAGGAATACCACATATATATATATTAGGCCGGCTTGAAAAAAAAACTTTTTTTTTCGTTCCATCAAAATACATTCATTCGAAAGTATCTTCCATCAAGAGAATCGTATTCAAAAATAAGCCCGATCGGACCATTTTTAGGGGTCGCGCAAGATTTTTCTAGTTTTCCCATTTGATTAACATGGGAAGAACGAAAAGTCTCCATTCGAAAAATCTTAGCTCCACCAGTTTTATCGGTACATTGATCCCGTTAGTTCCATTTGAAAGCTCTTGAAAAACCGCTTAAAATGACGTGCGCACCTTTGAAATCTGATTGCAACTTCCGTCGATAATTTGTTACGAAATGTTGTGCCCCGCAATTTTCAAGTACATTTTGTCATTATAAATTTATAAAAAATAAATTCACGAAACAATTATATGCTTCTCACGATACAATTGTTTCTCACGATCGAACATCGCCGATTCCGAATCAGGCGATATGAAAGGAGATACGATATTCCCTTTGCAGACAGCTAAATATTAAAATTATAAAGAATAAAATAAAACGAAACCGCTTACGCGAAGTAACGGAAATACGGATTTCCGTTACAACAATTCAATCCTTTTCGAAAGACCGTGCCCTGACCGTGCTGACAAAGAATCACGCGATTGGCTGGCAACGGTCAGACCACACAAAATTGTAAAATCAGCTTTTCGACAACGAGCCTCGAAGAACCGAAAGCTTGCCATCGAAAAGTCAGTCTTGAACGAGAGATCAAGTCGAACGGTCCTCTGATCACAAGACTCCCGTGCCGCGATAGAATTTCCTCATCGATACTTTATAAAAGCGCGAATAGAAATATCTAATAGAAACCCGCGGCGCGGTAAACGTGATACGTCGCACCGCGATAATAAAGTGTTAATCCGAGTCATTGAGAATAACATCTGCTGTGTAAAAAACCCTAAAACCATAATAAATTCAAAGCGTGTCTGTATTTTCTGAGTTAATACTTATTTGTGGCAAGAGATCCCGACATATCCCTCCTGACCCGTAATCTGAAGATTCGAAGACACGGGCCATCCGGGGACGCAACAGAAACAACGAAGTTGCAATGGGATCCCAAAGGTCCGCACGCCATTTTAAGCGGTTTTTCAAGAGCTTTTAAATGGAACTAACAGGATCAATGTACCTATAAAATTGGCGGAGCTACGATTTTTCGAATGGAAACTTTTCGTTCTTCCCATGTTAATCAAATGGGAAAACTAGAAAAATCTTGCGCGACCCCTAAAAATTGTCCGATCGGGCTCATCTTCGGACACGATTTTCTTAATGAAAGATACTTTGGCGTGAATGTATTTTGATTGAACGAAAAAAAAAGTTTTTTTTTTCAAGCCGGCCTAATATATAAATATATATATTGTAACGGTACCGACGCCGTTACACTCCCATAACGACAAAAACAATGACATAATAAACCTAGGGCGGTTAGGCTTTGAAAAGAACAAGCCTGGAAAACCAACGGCGACCGGAGCGAGAGGGGGTCAGCAAAAGAACGAATCACGGGCAGGCAGGAGCCCGTGATTCAGTATAAAAAGAGCCGATCGAGCCCAGGAAAGGCACTCTGTTTTAGGGAGCACCAGCCGCCAGCCAAAGGATCGACCAGGACCACCAAAGAAGGACGAGGACGCCCGAAGGAAGAGCCCGGGCGAGCCGAACGAGAAGCCGAAGTATCAGGGCCTCAGGAGACGGAAGGAGCCTTCCTTCGATCAACGGAAGAGCTCTCGGCGGCACGGTGGGGACAGCGGACCGCGACGGGTGTCCAGCTACCACCCTAGACCCCTCTCCACGGTCCAGCAGCCGCGTCGCGTAGCGCTAGGCCCTCGAGCGCCGGGGCTCGGGCCAGCCGTAGCTGTATCGCGGGTCGTCGTACGACAGGCGCTCGGCGGAACTGTGTCGCGGGTCGTCATACCACAGGCGCGCGGCGTAACCGTATTGCTGTTTAACATCGGACAGAGCACTAAGAATACACATTGTACGACGGGTTGCCACCCAAAAGGCGTCTACAGAACAGAATATACGCAAACCATTGTCTTATACCGTGTTACACCAGCTTCTTTTACCCACTCGAGTCTGAACTACCGTCTATCCCGACGGATATGTAGAACAAGGTAGAAATACCGTTACATTTGGCGCCCGAACAGGGACTCGAGCGGGTGAAGGGGCGTCAACCGGTGTAGGACATAGGGTATGGAATATCGGTCTCGGTTTGCGAGAAGAATTGTCCGACAAACCGTAATGGAGGGAGATAGACCGACAGCGACCCCTGAGGAGGGGGAAACGGAGGGGGTATCGTTGCAGTGGGAGTCGACGACTGCAGACGCCCTCCTGCAGAATCGTAATAACCGGCGGACGATCGGGGGGCTCTCCAATATAGGGGGAAGTGAGGGGGAGAATAGCGAGGAGGGGGACGGTACGACACACCCCCCTCTCTCTGATGAGGTAACCCCGGTGGAGGCAGAGCCGGCACTGGCACAGGTATTAGCTGCCATCGGGGGTATACGAGAGGAGATGCGGACGCAGTTCGCGACGTGCGAGAAGAGGATGGAGGACTCGCAGGATCAGCTCCGGTCCCGAGTTACCGTCACTTTCCAGGGTCTGGAGGAGAGACTCGACCGAAGGTTTAAGAGGGCGGAAGACGCACAGCGAGAGACGAGCGCAGCTTTGCAGGAGCAAGCCGCGGAGGCGATCGTCACGCGGGAGGATATTCGAAAGGGTATCCAGGAGGCTGTGGAGCGGATTCGACGGAACCAGGCCACCCTAGAGGATGGTGTAAGGATCGCGCAACTCGAGCAGCGTCCCCGGGTTACAGAGAGTAACCTCACGTTCGGGACGACTTTCGGGGATGGGGGAGGAGTCACCCGGATCCAGACGGTGAAGAGAAAGATACCAGTCTTCCGGGCGGATGGGAAACAGCGACCCATGGCCTTCCTCCACGATTTGGAGGATTACTACGCGACAGCAGGAATGGAGTTGAGGTGCGTTCTGGCTGAAGCACTCAAGGGCACCGCGGAGGACTGGTGGCACCTCATTAGGGAGGAGATCACCGACATGGAGTCGTTCAGAGAGGCATTCACGGGTCGATACTGGACGCGCGAGATGCAACACAAGGTCCGGCGAAACCTCGAGTTCGGGTGCTACCGTGCACACGAGCAAAGTCGCACCAAGGCCGAGTACGCGGCTCTGATGCTCGGGAATGCCCGGGATCTTGCCGAGAAGAAGACGGATGAAGAGATCATCCGATGTCTCGCCCGCCACTTTGATGAGGAGGTACGATCGGCGGTCCGTAGCCGACAGACGAGGACCGCGAGGGAGTTCCTGGAGCTCCTGGAGAACATCGACCTCGAGGGACCTTTGAATACCCAGAGGAGAGCAAACGACCGTAACCGATCGGATTTTCCCCCCCGGGGAAGACAAGACTATCGTCCTCCAAGAAGGGAGGATCGATGGTCGGCCAATGATCGACGAGACGGTGGCACAAGGGAGGAGCGACCCCCCTGGACCGCTCCGGCGAATCCCGGGGGACCGAGGGACGGTCAAGGACCATCCCGACCGCAGGAGCCTTCGGGAAACGCATAACCGTTGCGTCCGGAGCCTCAGGGGAGGAAAGCAAAGGACGGAGGAGTGGCGCAACGGAAGGCGTGAAGGAAGCAGGCGGAAGGACGATGGCGATGGAAAGAGGGGCACCCGGAGGGCAGCCGAGGGGGCGAAGAGCACCGGAGAACGCGAAGAGAAGTGGTGAGGGAAGGAAGGAGAACGGGAAGAGGAGGAACGGAAAGAAGAAGAACGAAGAAAAGAGGAACGAAGAAAAGAAGAGCGAAGAGAAGAAGAACGAAGAAAAGAAGAGCGAAGAGAGGAAGAATGAGGAGAAGAAGAGTGAGGAGAAGGAAATCGCACGGACGGAGGGCTGGAACGGTACCGGGGAGCCGCGGGAAAAACGGATTAGCACTATCTTCGAAGATCCACGGGAATTCCTGCACGAGGAAAAGGGTCGTGAGGGAGGAAGGTGGTACGGAGGTCAGTATCCGAGATGCCCGGAGATCGCGGTGCAACTTTCAGGGGTACACACCACCGCGTTGGTCGATAGCGGCAGCGAGGTGAGTTGTATCTCCGAGGAGCTGTACCAACAACAGCTCTCCCAGTTCCAAGTACAGCCGGTGCTACCGGTGACCTGCACCAAGGTTGTGGGTGCATTCGGGGGAGAGATGGGTAGGGTCCGGCAACAACTTATGGTCGAGGTACGGGTACAGGACACAAAAGGTGGAGTACCGATGCTCGTCATACCGAAGTTGCTCCGACCAGCGCTCATCGGCATCGACGGGATGCTGAGCCTAGGGATCTCGGTAGATTCCGTGAAGGGTGAGGTCACGGTACAAGGAGTGACGATAGCGGTCCTAGTAGACGGGGAATGGAGAAGGGGAGGAAAACTGATGGAGACGAAGGGCCAACGAGAGTTGACCTGCAGCACGATGGTGCAGCAGGGAACGGAGGAGACGAACTGGGAGTTGACGGAAGAAGAATTCGACCGGAAAATGCAGGAGGAGAAAGGGACGGACGACAGGACCATACAGGCCTTTAAGGGGATTGTCCTTGAGCATCGTGGGGTGTTCGACAAGAGGCCGGGAAGGGTCTCTGCGTACGTACACCGCTTGTGCCTGAAGGATGCACACCCGTACTTCCATCGAGCATATCCGGTCCCCCTGGCACAGCGGGGAAAGGTGGAGGAAGAGATCCAACGGATGATGGGGTACGGGGTCATTCAGAAGTCGCAGAGCGTCTACATCAACCCACTGATGCCGGTGATCAAGGGGGACGGGAGCGTCCGGCTGTGTCTCGACGCGAGAGAATTAAATAACTATCTCGTGAGCGACTACAACAACGCGCCACCCATCGAGGAGATTTTCCAGAGGTGTGGAGGAAAGACGGTACTATCTACCCTTGATCTCACTAGCAGTTTCTGGCAAATCCCGCTGCACCCCGATTCCCGGAAGTACACGGCGTTCCAGAACAACGGGAAGTGCTACGAATTTACCGTGACACCGTTTGGCCTGAAAACCAGCACAGCGGCACTCATTCGGGCACTCGATATCGTCTTGGAGGGACTGGATTTCGTCATCAACTTCGTCGACGATTTACTGGTTCTTTCCGAAGGGGTGGAGGAGCATCTACGACACCTAAAAACCCTATTTCAGCGGTTCGAGCAACACGGGATGACGCTGAAATTCAAGAAGTCACACTTCTTCAGAGAAAGAGTAGTATTCCTCGGGCACATCCTCACAACGGAGGGCCTCCAGCCGGATCCCGAAAAGATCAAGGCTATCCAGGAATACGCGACACCGAGGAACATCCGTCAGCTCAGGGGATTTTTGGGGTTGGTGAATTTTTATACGAAATTCACCAACCGACACGCACACGAGACGGCACCATTGTTGGAGCTGCTGAGGAAGGGAGTACGATGGAAATGGGGCCCGAAGGAAGCAGAACAGTTCGAAAAAGTGAAAAAGCTGTTCTGTGACGCGATCATCCTAAGGTATCCCGATCCCACAAAACCGTATCATCTGACCACGGACGCCAGCGGCTACGCACTCGGTGCTATCTTGTCACAGATCAACGACAGAGGGGAGAAGGAAGTGATCGCGTTCGCCAGCCGCACACTCAAGGGCGCGGAGCTGGGGTACATGACCACCGAAAAAGAGTTATTAGCCATCGTGTGGGCCCTAAACAAATTCAGGACCTATCTCGCCGGAGCAGCTATCGAAATCGCGACGGATCACAAGGCATTGACGTTTCTCCGTACATGTCGATTTTCATCCGAGAGACTCATGCGGTGGGCCCTAGCAATACAGGATTACGATCTACGTATCGACCATATCGAAGGGAAGAAGAATGTGGTCGCAGATGCCTTGAGCAGGCCAACGGAGGAGGGAGGAAGCATCGGTGGAACACCCAAGGAAACCGTGGTTATCGCTGCTGCGTTGGCAAAACAACCATCCTCAGGGTTGGTGAGGAAAATGAGCGATCTCAGCGGACTACAGCGAGAACAGGAGGACCTACGGATGATCATGGATCAGCTTGAGAAAGGGGAGAAGCTGCAACGACATCGACTAAAGGATGGGATCCTGCAACGGAAACCACGGACCAAAACGTGGAAGGTGGCGCTGCCGGGGACTGTGGTCGAGCAGCTGGTACAAGAATGCCACGAGATGTACGGTCATCTCGGGGCCAGGAAGTGTTTCCGGATGCTGGACGAGGATTTCGCGACGCCACATCTAGCACGGAGGGTCCGTAAGATCCTCGCCACGTGTGACGACTGTCAGCGGAATAAGGTGGCGACACAAACGAGCTATGCAGCGACTCAAAATATTCTCCCGGAGGGACCCGGGGATCTAGTGTCGATCGATTTCTACGGACCATTACCGACATCTATCGGCGGGGTCAAACACATCTTAGTGACCATCGACGCCTTTACGAAATACGTGGTATTATTCCCGATGAGGAAAGCTAATACCGCGACGGTCGTGAAAAGGCTTTTCGATAGCTATATACCCGCATTCGGCAAACCGAAACGCATCCAGTTCGATCACGGGACGCAGTTCACATCGAAAGCATGGTTGAAGAAATTAGAAGATGCTGGTATCCAGGCAGTGTACTCATCGATCCGTCATCCTCAGGGGAACATCGTCGAGCGGGTAAATCGAGAACTAGGTCGATTTTTCCGAACATTCCTCAAGGAGAACCACGGAGGATGGTTTAAATGGGTGCAAGTAGTACAAGACTGTATTAACGAGACGCACCATGAGACAACCGAATATCCACCAGCGGAACTCCAATCGGGAAAAAAGGTAGTCCGGCTATGGAACCAATGGCTCGGAATACCCGCAAGCGAAGAGGAAGACCCCATAACATATGAGGCGAAGCTCGAGATCGTACGAGAGAGAATGGCTCGGAAAGGACGAATGAGAGCGGAGCAATGTGACAAAGGAAGACGATTCGTCGGATTCGAGGTGGGCGAACTCGTATTGGTTAAGGCTCTGAACGTCTCCGATCCATTAAAACAAATCACGTCGAAATTTCTACCGTTGCGGGAAGGCCCATACCGCATAAAAAAGTTCGTAGGACTGGCCACATATTTACTCGAGGATCCAGCAACGGGCAAGATACGAGGAAAATTCCATGCGAACCTATTGAGCCATTACCGATCCACGGTAGACAACGAAGAAGCGGAGCCGGTACCGAACGACGACAGCGGTGCACGGCGGGAAGAGACCACACGGGGCCAGCGCAACGAACGGACCGCTAGAGACGACACCGGTGGCGTACGGCGGAAGGAGGAGATGGTCGACGCGAGGGCCCAGTGATCTAATTGATCGATTGATAATTACCACACCATCGGTAACACAACAATGAGCAAATCATCGGCGTGCGGGAGCAATAGATCATGTAGAGGGCAGGGCAGGGCTGACCGGGAGATGCCGGACGGGGGAAAAAGACCGCGAGGGCCCATGCGCAAAATTTCAAAACGACCAAGCCACAGTCAAAAAACCCCATAGGAACCAAAAAGATGGGAAAAATCACGACGGGTCAAACCGAAGGGGTGGCGGTGGATCTGGGGCGGCCATGGAAACTGAGGGGGCTGGAAATCCCAGAAAAACAACGATATCGCGGGATCAAGAGGACACGGTGGGGTGTAAAATATCCCCGGGATGTCAACGGCATTATCGTCTTAACGGACGATAATATTAAGGACTGGTGCCCGGGGGGGAACGAGGACGGATCAACGGATCCGAGAAGCGTCAGTCGAAAACAAATCAGCGAACAGAGCTCACGTATAAGTAAATCGAAGAACGTTCACAAATCGTAAAAAAAAAATCTCGTTACACCGCGACGAGATCGCCAATCGAAGAAATCGTTAAAAAAAATCTCGTTACACCGCGACGAGATCGCCAATCGAAGAAATCGTAAAAAAATCTCGTTACACCGCGACGAGATCGCCAATCGAAAAAAAAAAAAAAAAAAAAAAACTCGTTATACCGCGGCGAGATCGCCAATCAAAAAAAAAAAAAAAAAAAATGTTCCGAAATCGTCCTGTCATCAACTTAGCCGGGGACTACGAAAGTGTGCGAGTGTTAGCCGTATCATCCCCCAACCGCATCTACGTACAGTTGGGGGACCCCAACGGAACACGGAATGCTATCCTGAACCGGCTACAGACGGTACCGGAAGACGGAGCCCCGGCGGAAGAACAGTGGAGGGCGGTGGAACGACGTGACGTAACACCGGGGGTTTCGCTCATGTGGAGGGTGGACCCACGGACGGGGTTCCGGGCGATCGTAACGGGTGCGCCGGACGAAGAAGGACGTACGGCGGTCTGGCTGGGGGACTGGGGGGTAGCGGCAACGGCGACGGTGGGGGAATTGCGTTGGCCAGCTCACTGGAGCTACGCCATCCCCTTCGTCGCCATCGGCATTGGCCTCTACCAGGCCAACCCCACGGACGGCGAATACACGGTCGAACAAACTAACCTCGTTCGGCGTGTGTTAACATCAACCTCCTGGTGGATGACCATAATGCCTGCCCCGACGCATGCCGAGGCCCGGTATGCCGTTCTCTGGGTGGTGAATGGAGACGGCAGCACTTCCACCGCCCTAGAAGCCTTCGTCGAAGCGGGATGTATACGCCGAGGGGAGAACCCCCCCCCCGTTTCGATTGGGGGCCAGACGGGCCGGGAATAATCGACCAGCACCGGTGCGAGGGGTGCGAGGGGCACCCAGAGGACGACCTCGACGACGACGGCGACGACGACGAAGAAAACATGGAGTGGGAGGATGAGCGGTTCACGAGCGATACCTCCAGCGGGGTGGGCACCAGCATCGAGGGGGAAAGCGAGGACGAGATCGACGAGGGGTGATGGAGTTCGGAAGCATTGTCAAAAAAAAAAAAAAAAAAAAAAAAATGTAAATAGATAGCGATACTTAGCGGGGCGGCGGATAATCAAAATAAATACCTAATCCGACCGCCCGAATAAAAGCGAGAAAACAAAAACAACGCGTTATGTTTATTAAGAAGTAAGAGTAGTCCCGTTCAAAGTATTAGATAGAGGAATTTTTGTTATTCAGACCAAAAATTGAGGGGGCAATGTAACGGTACCGACGCCGTTACACTCCCATAACGACAAAAACAATAACATAATAAACCTAGGGCGGTTAGGCTTTGAAAAGAACAAGCCTGGAAAACCAACGGCGACCGGAGCGAGAGGGGGTCAGCAAAAGAACGAATCACGGGCAGGCAGGAGCCCGTGATTCAGTATAAAAAGAGCCGATCGAGCCCAGGAAAGGCACTCTGTTTTAGGGAGCACCAGCCGCCAGCCAAAGGATCGACCAGGACCACCAAAGAAGGACGAGGACGCCCGAAGGAAGAGCCCGGGCGAGCCGAACGAGAAGCCGAAGTATCAGGGCCTCAGGAGACGGAAGGAGCCTTCCTTCGATCAACGGAAGAGCTCTCGGCGGCACGGTGGGGACAGCGGACCGCGACGGGTGTCCAGCTACCACCCTAGACCCCTCTCCACGGTCCAGCAGCCGCGTCGCGTAGCGCTAGGCCCTCGAGCGCCGGGGCTCGGGCCAGCCGTAGCTGTATCGCGGGTCGTCGTACGACAGGCGCTCGGCGGAACTGTGTCGCGGGTCGTCATACCACAGGCGCGCGGCGTAACCGTATTGCTGTTTAACATCGGACAGAGCACTAAGAATACACATTGTACGACGGGTTGCCACCCAAAAGGCGTCTACAGAACAGAATATACGCAAACCATTGTCTTATACCGTGTTACACCAGCTTCTTTTACCCACTCGAGTCTGAACTACCGTCTATCCCGACGGATATGTAGAACAAGGTAGAAATACCGTTACAATATATATTAGGGTGGTTCTTAATAGGGTGATGTCGGAATTTCCGTGGTTTCCACCCACAAAAATAATCAACATAAATAAATAAAAAATTGGGCGCGAGCGAGAATTTGTCCGATAAGCCTATCAACTGTCGCATCGCAATCGAATTTTATACGAAAAAATGCATGCGATTGGCATTTTGTTGGGGAAACTTTTTATTACTTCGAAACTATACATGATAAAAATATGATCTCCTACAATTTTGTAGAAAATTTGATGTTCTACAAAAAAGGTCTTCTGTAAAATTTCCGTAAATCGAATATTTATCACGTAAAAATGACTTTTCATAGCTGGGTCAAAAAAGCCATTTTTTGCGAATTACGTAATAAATATCAGATTCACGAAAATTTTATTGAAGACCTTTTTCGTAGAGCATTCAATTTCCTACAAAATTGTCGCATGAAATTTTTTTATCATGTGAAGTGTCTTTTGCTTTTTTGAGCCAACCATGAAAAGCTATTTTTTTGCAAAATACGTAATAAATATTAGATTCACGAAAAATGTACAAGAAACCTTTTTTGCAGAGCAGTAAATTTCCTAAAAAATTATAGGAGATCATATTTTTATCATGTATAGTTTCGAAGTAATCAAAAATTTCCCCAACAAAATGCCAAATGCATGCATTTTTCCGTATAAAATTCGATTGCGATGCGACAGTTGATAGGCTTATCGGACAAATTCCCGCTTGCGCCCAATTTTTTTTCTATTCATGTTGATTACTTTTGTGGGCGGAAACCACGGAAATTCCGACATCACCTGATTAAGAACCACCCTAATATATATATATATTAGACTGGTCCTTATTCAAGTGACTTTCGAATTTTGACGACGCTGACCGATAATATGTTTCCAAATAATTTCAAAAAAATCCTCCCAAAAGTACTCTGCTCTGTCTCAATATTAAGGGGTGCACCCGGCCTCCTACTTTTCCCCATTTGATTAACATATGATTTTTATTGACTTCCTTTCATAATTATGTAGCACTGCCAATAAACATGCGAAAAATATGAACCTAGTACGGTTTTTTAGAGAAATCCACGTACTTTTATAACGAATTTTTATTTTTTTTAAATTCAAAATGGCGGATGCAATATGGCGACTTAAAAAATCCATATTCATCAAACTCGGCACAAGATTGCATTGAAACTGGTTGTACATGGGGTTTTTGGGGCCCTGGAGTGAAATTTTGTATCGAAAGTATAAATTCAATATGGCCGCAGAAACTAAAATTGTCAAAATTTGGTCATTCTTTATATTTTTGATATTTCTTAGATTTAAGTGACGCGCCTGTGCACCGGTAATATAAACCACACCGATTTTTTTTATGATGCAAAATAAACACAAGCTTTTTGGAGCTTGATCCAGCTCTGTGGCATCTGAACGAATTTTTCCAGTATGGAGAGATTTTTCATCACCCTTCCCTTTTTTAACAGATATTATTTCGATAATTATTATAAATTTGAAATTTTCACATGGTTTTCCGTAAACAATTCGTAATAAACGTCGCCTGTGCGTCACTCAAATTTAAGAAATATCAAAAGTATAAAGAATGACCAAATTTGGACAATTTTAGTTTCTTCGGCCATATTGAATTTATACTTTCGATACAAAATTTAACTCCAGGGACCCAAAAAACCCATGTACAACCAGTTTCAATGCAATCTTGTGCCAAATTTGATGAATATCGATTTTTTAAGCCGCCGTATAGGATCCGCCATTGTGAATTTAAAAAAAAAAAAAATTTGTTAAAAAAGTACGTGGATTTCTCTAAAAAACCGTACTAGTTTCATATTTTTCGCATGTTTATTGGCACTGCTACATAATTATAAAAAAAAGTCAATAAAAATCCTATGTTAATCAAATGGGGAAAAGTAGGAGGCCGGGTGCACCCCTTAATATTGGGACAGAGCGGAGTACTTTTGGGAGGATTTTTTTTTAATTATTTGGAAACATATTATCGGTGAGCGTCGTCAAAATTCGAAAGTCACCCGAATAAGGACCAGTCTAATATATATATGGCTCATTCTTTAAAAACCCGACACACTTGTGGACCTCATAGTGCTCGATCGCCTTGTCACTTTGATATTTATTTATGTATGTCAATCAGAAGACACTCAATTTTTTTCAGATTTTTCAAATGACATTTATGTCCCATAAAGGTCATTGAACTTTTTGCATTTTTTCAAATTTTAACTTATAAATGAATTTTTTCTGCATATCGACGTGGAGAAGAAAATTTCGGACAGAATAGTTTTTTTCGTAAAAAATCCTCAGCTTTTCAATGAAAATATTGTCGATCCAATTCGTTTTCAGAAAAACACTGAAAAATGCGAAAACAAATTTAAAAGTCGTTTTACGTGACAAGCCTTAAGGTTAAGATCGACAAAAATATTTTTTCCGGATTCCTTGGGGTGTTTTACCTAGTTAGTGAAGTTTTTAGACTGGGGTAAGCAGCTGGGGCACTGCAGCAATAGTTTTGGTAAAAAAAACGAGAATGACAAAAAAAGCAAAAATCTCTTTATTTGTCTAACAATGTGAATAATTAGATTTTTCTCACTTTTTCAGCCTTTTTACAGTGGAAAAGTGTATAGACGTCGAACATTTACTCGCCTGAATGTTACCTACTTGTGAAGTGCATAGTACTATTTTGTGATAGCTTTGAGTGCCTTTGACAGTGATCGCTTGAGAAAACCGTGCTTCGAGGAAATTCGTTGTACTATCATATGCATCCTTTCCGACGGAAACGAAATCGATGTTGTCGAAAGTATCAGATGCCCACTCGAACAAATCAGAGGATGTGAAAATTTGCTTCCCTGTGCCCATTTGCAAGCTAGCTCGTGCTGCGTGACGTTTTACTGTGCCAGCCAGTCCGTCACAGGGTCCTTTCCCGTGTGCAGTCGCAAAAAATGCCATTCTGCTTAAACTCCGATATCAAAACCGTGGTAATACAAATTCGCGAAGGCCTTTTTGTTCTTGAATTGTTGCGGTGCACCATCCTCAAAATAAAAAAATGTTTCAACCACATCAAATTTGGATTTCAAAATCAGATTTCAACGATCCCAATTGGCCATACGAATTGGCTTCACTATTTCGATATGTTTCGATTATCGACGTATCACTTCTTTTTCGGTTCGTTATCCGGATAGGTAACGAAAATCGTACGCGATTAGCTGACCGTTTCTGTCGCTTCGGTACAGTGAAACGAACACGAATCAAACGTCAACCGATTGTTAATGAAAATAATGCGGCTGCTGTCTTAGCTTTTGCTGCATTAAATCCACATGCGAGCAGCCGGCAAATGGAAAGAAAAAAAGAAATTAGTCAGGGATCTGTGTTAAGAATCTTACATCGAGTCAATTTCCATCCGTATCGCATGTCATTACATCAGGATTTGTACGGCAATGATATCCTAAATCGCGTCAATTTCTGTAATTGGATTCGTAGAAAAATGCGCACAGATGTCTCATTTTTAAGTCATGTGCTTTTTTCTGACGAATCTCTCTTCACAAATACGGGGAATGTAAATGGGCATAACATCCATTATCGGGCCAATGAGAATCCTCGATGGATGAGAGCTGTATCATTTCAACATCCGTGGTTTGTTAATTGTTGGTGCGGCATTGTCGGCGATCACGTCATTGATCTATATTTTTTTGAAGGTCGCTTGACTGGGCAAGTTTACGCAAACTTTCTGCAAAATGTACCGCCTCAGTTATTGAAAGACGTGCCCTTGCATGTTCGCATGGACATGTGGATGCAACACGACGGTGCACCACCCCAATATGCTCTGTGTTCAAGACAAGTGATGAATGAGTTTTTTGGCGAAAAGTGGATAGGACGCGGCGGCCCTGCAGCTTGGCCAGCTCGTTCGCCAGATCTCACATCACCAGATTACTTTTTATGGGGTTTTGTCAAAGAACGCGTAATGGGGGTAGGACCTACCACGCCTGACGACATAAACGAAAGAATACGCCGAGCATGTACCGAAACTACACCATAAAGGTTGGCTGAAGTTAGACGGTCTTTTCGTCGGCGAAATAACAGGTGCTTACAAGTTAAGGGTCATCACTTCGAGAATCATCTGTAGGTAAGCCTAAACCAAGATTAGTGGATCTTTTGAAAGTGATTATTCCGATATGTTTCGATGTTTCGACTATTTTCATACTTTGCGTGACTAGAATGACCTCGTGTTGTAGGTCGCTGAATTTGTCTTGAAATTGGTAACAATTTCATCGAAAGGAAAATACATGGTTCCATTTAAAAAAGTGGAGTTGACCTTGACGTAACTTCAGCGCCTCCACCGATACAGGAATAGGGTGGTCCAGTATGACGGCCTTCTCGAACACTGAAACTTTTGTCTGAGACACTTTTGGATATAATCAATAGTTTAAGTGCTATTGCTCTGTCACACTTCATGTGCCTCACCCCGTATATGAGAGCGCAGCGAGGCCTCATTAGTTTTTACGATCAGCCATCAAGCTATAGACACTATGCCGCTACGCGCGCCAGACTGCAAATGTGAATCTCCGTTTTTTTCAAATAAATAACGTTACTATAAAATAAAAGTGTATTCAGAGTCAAATTCGCTAAGGCAAGTTGACTCTTCCTTTTTTCAAAACTCGTACGAGGAAATTTCCTCGTAACATTTTGGCGGTCCTGCCAGGATAGTTTCTTACGAAACGTTATTTTTGAAAGTACGGATAACTTGTAGAGTTATTGCGACGGAGACTCTGAACGAATTCAAAAAGAACTATCTTTAAGACGAACCACTTTAAGACGAGGTTTTGGGCGTCGATATCAGCGATCTTTTTGTAACTTTGAGAAATGGAAGCTCCCATTGAGAAATGAACTCTGATTTTTTTAAAGATTTTCCCCTTGGTTATTTTCGCTGTAATTGTATAGGTAATTCTGTGAGTTTTTCATGTTTTTCTTGTTTTTATTAATTTCTAAATGTGTTTTAATACGAAAAAAAATTAAACGTGACCACTTCTTCTACGTAAAAAAGCTCAGCTTTTCGAAAAAAAATACAAAAACATTTTTGGGACTTAAAAAATTATTTCAAATCGCATTTGAAATATAAAAGGCGATTTTTCCGAAATGGATTTTTTTTTAAAATTTTAAAAGTATTTTTCTCAAAAAGCTGAGAAAATTTCACGTAATATATGTAGAAATCAAGTTGGGACCTCTGTAATAACTCGTTGGATTACCAAATGTGTGACGAAACAACTAAAACCTTAATTAATATTTTTTCATTTTCAAATGATTCGTAATACTGAGATCAAGAAACCAAGATGATTTGATTAGTTGATAAGTTTCTGCAGGTAAGGACGTCGAGTTTCTTTATTTCATCGTATTTTGAAATGGTAACATTTTCAATTTTTTAAATGAAAAACCAGTATTTTGACTTCTAAATGCTGTAAAAAATTAAAGGGTCAATTCAAAAATAAATACTTGCCGTCATTACCTGCGAAAACTTAGCAGCTACTGAAATCACTCCGGTTTTTTGGTCTCAGATGCTCCAGTAATTAGTTATAATGGGCACCGCGATACAATTTTTTTTCTTAGACGTCTGCAGAGACTCTCCGTCAATTGCTCAGTTGTTCATAAAAGTTAATGAAAATTTCATAGAATATTCTTCAAACGTTACGTTATTGAGTAGTCATTATATAATTAAATGTATATCAACTGTATCGTCAAGAAAAATTATCAAAAATATCCCTTTTTTAATATCGAACTAACCTTACCCCGCCCTTAAGTTGTAGATGGTGCACTTGCAAAGCTAACAGCGTCACCACATGACCCTAAGTTTCATCTTTGACCATATGGCTTCCATGTATTTAGAAACAGTATTACGAATCATTTGGAAATGAAAAAAATATAAATTGAGGTTTTAGTTGTTTTGTTACACATTTGGTAATTCAACGAGTTATTACAGAGGTCCCAACTTGATTTCTACATATATTACTGGGAATTATCTCAGGTTTTCGAAAAAAATACTTTCAAAATTTAAAGAAAATATACATTTGAGAAAAATCGACTTTTATATTTCAAATGCAATTTTAAGTAAATTTTCAAGTTCCAAAAATGTTTTTGTATTTTTTTTCGAAAAGCTTAAATTTTTTTACAAAGAAAAGGTAGTCGCGTTTAATTTTTTCCCCTATTAAAACACATTGAGAAATTAATGAAAACATAAAAAACATGAAAAACTCACAGAATTACCCATACAATTACAGCGAAAATAACCAAGGGAAAAATCTAAAAAAAGATCAGAGTTCATTTCTCAATGGGAGCTTTCATTTCTCAAAGTTACAAAAAGATCGCTGATATCGACGCCCAAAACCGGTACTCGACTTGGTGGACTTGCTCATATATATAAAATTAAAATAATAATAACAAAGTGAAAAAAAATTCGAGGGACTGAGCCCGCGAGCCCATATCTCTCGTCAACCAAAGTCGAAATCCACCAAGCGGATCCAAGTAAGTTAATTAGCAACTTACGCGGATTGCGCGGTATAAAAAATTACGGCAGGAGGCAAGGCTATCACCAGCCACTGACCACTATAAGAATTAAATCTGGCGTATAGTGGATATCGCGAAAAAATAAACTATTCGACGGAAAACGCCGACAGTTCCGATACCAACGTTTTGGAAAAAATCCGTAAGCCGTTCTATACCGCACCAACAATGTCAAGAACAACATCCCCGCCGAGATCCCAGTCGGGAAGGGACGGTGTGTGCTTGTTTTACACACACTCGGAGGTCTTGAGACGTCCATACGCACCTTGGGAACCGAAAATGGAAAAAAAGCCGCGGAAATAGGTATAGTTTGGAAACATCTGGGGGTGGAACTCGTCAGGGAAGACGGAGGAAAAGAAAAAAAAACGGAATACGAATCACCGTCCCGACCGCGAACACCCGAAAGCTCTGACGATGATTGAACGGATGAGCGCCTCGATCGAAACAACGGCGAGCTAAATCCACCGACCGAAGTGGAAGCCCGAACTCTCGAAGGCCAAGGAAATCATCGATATCGTGCGCAGCTTGCGGGGATACGACAACGTTGGGGTTGAAGAATTCATACAATCAGTGAAGCACGCGAAAGAACAATGCCGCGAACCCAAACGATTGCTCGACCTGATAATTAATTAAAAAATTACCGAACAGGCTGAACGTGCTATACGATTCACCGAAATCAACGAATATAACAACTTATACCAAGCATTGCGAGCGAATATCACGAGTGCATCGTCATATGAATTAGCGCGCAACCGACTTGCGCACGTGAGACAGCTCGGTGGTGAGAACTTTCAGGCTTACTCTCAAAGATTTCGAGAAAAGTTAAACGAACTTAAATACTCTATCCAGAGCAAAATTAGATTGACAGAACAAAGTATCGCTATCAGAATGGAAGAACGCAACGCAGTCAAAACGTATGTGATGGGACTGCGCGACGACATCGGGATCCAAGTGCATAGCTCGAAACCAGCTGACTTGAACGACGCACAGTCAGACGCTATGGAAGTCGAGATGTGGATAAAAGAAAAAAATACGCTGCACCGTTCTGCAAGCGCTGCGCGAGCTACATCGGGCACCGGCTACCGCACCGGCTATCTCGATAACCCACAGCGGCCGTCCGAATTGCGCTATCCACGGTACGTACCGACGCAAGTAGTATAGTAAGGATAGTTCTGGCCCACTTACCACGGTGACGTGCCTTGCGACGGTCGGTAAGGTAGATTTCTCTTTGACCAACGGTGGGTTTGTGTCTGATCCCTCTTGTACCGACGGCTGAGCTCTCTTTTACCGACAGTGCAGGTTATTTAGGTTATCGATAGTGCCGGTTATTTAGGTTATTTAGGGGTCTCGAAGATTGATCGTAAGGATATTAAGGTGGGTTTGAGATCACGTTCTGTTTTTAGAGAGGCGGGTTATGGCCCACTTGCCACGGTGACCTGCCTCGAGCCGGTCGGTAAGGTAGATTTCTCTTTGACCAACGGTGAGTTTGTGTATCTGCTAATCGATTTACCCGCTGCTCGATCCCGCTCAATTGAGTGTTCTACCTTACCGACGGCAGTCTCAGATAGCGTTATCTGCCAATCCGGTAGATGGCGTTGTCAATCGATTTACCCACTGCTCGATCCCGCTCAATTGAGTGTTCTACCTTACCGACAGCAGCCTCGGATAGCGTTATCTGCCAATCCGGTAGGATGGCGTTATTTGCCAATCCGGTAGATGGCGTTGTCAATCGATTTACCCGCTGCTCGATCCCGCTCAATTGAGTGTTCTACCTTACCGACGGCAGTCTCAGATGGCGTTATCTGCCAATCCGGTAGATGGCGTTGTCAATCGATTTACCCACTGCTCGATCCCGCTCAATTGAGTGTTCTACCTTACCGACAGCAGCCTCGGATAGACAAATAATAACCTAAATAACACACATTTTTTAACAACCATCGAAATTTTTCATTTTTTAACCATGGAAATTTGAGAACCATCGAAATTTAACCATCGAAATTTACGCATGAAAAACCATCGAAATTTTTTTAACAACCATCGAAATTTTTTTAACAACCATCGAAATTTCATTTTTTGAGAACCATCGAAATTTACGCATGAAAAACCATCGAAATTTTTTTAACAACCATCGAAATTTTTTTAACAACCATCGAAATTTTTCATTTTTTAACCATCGAAATCTGAGAACCATCGAAATTTAACCATCGAAATTTACGCATGAAAAACCATCGAAATTTTTTTAACAACCATCGAAATTTTATTTTTCGAAATTTACGCACGAACGATGAACGTTCGAACGTTCGAACGGTGAATGAAAAAATCTTAACGTATTCTTGTGGTATCTTATGTGTTACTTTTAACATGGAAAGATCTTTTAGAGGACGAGAGTTAAACGAGCATGCGGGGCGCGTGGGGAGAGAGAGAGAGCGCAAGCGTGTTGATGAGCGGGCAAGCTGGAGCGTGAACAAAGGAGAGAGAACGCAACGATGAGCGAACGGAGAGCACGAGCTAGCAGACTGAATGGGTTGTAGGAGGCTGGAAAAACATGCATTTTACGACAACGATGAGCATAAGATAAATTTTAATATGATTTTTTGAAAAACCATCGAAATTTTTCATAAAAGAAATATTTTTTTGAGAACCATCGAAATTTCTTCGTTGAACGACGAACGATGAACGTTCGAACGTTGAACGATGAACGTTGAACGAAAAAACTCCAAAAATCTCTGAGTGTACAACGAATTCTCACGGTATCTACTTTTAACACGAAAAGATCTTTTTCGCCCAAATGATTGTTTTTCAAAACGAAATTGAGGTGGTCCGTTGACCAGAAAAAAACTTCTCATGATAAATTTGTTGATATGTCGGTGGCGCGTCCTGTGGTCCTATGCCATTGTTCGCAAACATGACAACGATGACCGAACGAAGCTGTGCATGGAGCTTGCCGTTGCCTGCTCTATCAGCGTGGAAGATGAAATTTGATGAGGGTTCTCATTCAACTACAACAGCAGGCTGCAGCAACGATGATTCTCAACTTATCCACTCCCCGAGTGATTCAATCATCATGAATAAAAAAATTTATTAAATCGTATAATTAAAGTTTTTCCTCAATCATCGTGAAAAAAAAATCTTTTTACCATGCGTAAAGCATGAAAATGTTGGAAAAAGTGATAAAATTATTTTTACCATCATGAAAATGTTGCATATATATTTTGTAATCATATAATTCAATTTTTGTCTGTATGAAAAATCTCCTCAGCATCAATTGATTAAACACCAAACGAATTTCGATAGTTGAATACATAAGAACGATTTATCAACACGGTTTTCTCTACCCTCTCGAGTGAATGAGCGCCTGGCTACCAATGACGGTGAGAGAGGACAAGAGTTAAACGAATGCATAAGACAGAGAAAGAGAGCGAGCATGCGGGCGGGAGTGTGAGCGTGAGTTCAACGAAGGTATAAGATAGAGAGAAAACTAAATACATGTTACGGATGAAAAGATTTTTTATTGAATATATTTTACATTTTGATTTTCTAAAAGATCAATTTTTCTACACATCCGACCGTTTAATTCTTCTCATATCCCCAGGGCAAGGTGTCGGTACAACCAAGTTGCAAGACTCTCTTATCATCATTCCAACTCGACGCTAATTTTTGTTGTTCAATTGTTTCAACCTGATGCTTTCGACTACGTATCAAGCATTGCGTTCTCGTTTTATTAGCATGATGCAACAAACATTTTTTGAAATCACCAAACGTGATTTTTTTTAGCGCAGACATTTTTATACCCTTTGCACGCTTTTTCACATTTTTCGGTGGCTTATCTATAACGATGTAAGAATACAATTTTGCTCGAAGACCCACGAATTCGGTCATAATTTTACCATTATTTTCATCCTTCATTAGGCCCAAAACTTTTTTGTTTACCAACGGCATATCGTACCGGTTTTCCATCGGATAATCGGATGTGTCAAATCTATGTATATCCAACTTCATTTGCTCGTAAACATTTTGATTGACGATATGGTAAATGAGGCTGTCGGTGTCGATGTAATTCTAATGGGAATCATAACCAATGTTGCTTTTTTCTCATTCATGTCTATTTTCGGGGCTGCCATGAAATCTGTTTAATGTTCTCAGCTGCTCTTCCATACCAACAATGAGCCGAAGATTGTTCCGTATCTGTTCATGTGGTTTTTCAAAGTCAATACGTTGCTGCTTCAGTTGATTATTGCACGTTTGCTCCAACCCTTGGATTATTATATCATAATTATCAATGGAACTTCGCAATGATGTTGTAATTTCATATAAAACACGAATTTCTTGACGTATAGCATTTTGCATTATTCGTGCGGAAATCGCATCGTTTTCATCTTTCGGATCAGCTACATTGCATAGTCTTCGATTATTCATATCATAGTGACCATCGATGGTAAGTTTAAATCCATCACCAGGAGGTCCACGAATGTTTTTACTATTGGAACTCTTGTTCATCAACTGACGACCAAACATATCTATGCTCATATTGATAGTTGACACAAGACTGAGCTTCGACGGTATCAAACTGACGTTAATAAATAATTTCAGCTTCACGTAATTTTTCGATAATGGGTTTCATTGAAATATCCAGCTGCTTGAGATGCGAGGAGTAGTCGTAAACGATCAATGTCCCGACCTCTCTCGCCCAGTAAGCCCCCACCTCCAAGCTCACTTTATATTTATTGTTAGAGAAATCTATAAGTTTTTGTACGGAGGATGTTAGAATTTCGAGCAATTATTTACCCTTGCTGGGAAGTAAATGTTTTTTGGATTCGCAAAATTTTTAATATTGATGAAAATTAAGTGTGAGCGAGTTATCGTAATACTGATGAAAGAAATAAGGATTCTCATATGAATACGGGATATTAATTTAATAGTGAAATTATTAAACGCTCATTCGAATTATGATGAACACGATTTTTTCACAAGAGGTTCATGAAAAGAGGGCAGTGGGGGGGGGGGCTACTCCACGCGAAGCCATTTGGTAGGCATGATCGGGTTGACTGTTCGACCGCTGATAGGAAAAAACTTCTCTGAGGGGTAATCTGATATGTCTGCGGCGCGTCTCGCGAAAGTAAACATCCGCGGGTGTTCGTTGAATCATTGCACGTCTCTCTGTCTTATGCCCCCCCCCCCCCCCCCGCGCGAAATAAATTATTGTGATGCTGAAATATCAACCTCCCAATATTAAGAACACAATTTTACAGAATAGTTTCACGAAAAGAGGGGGGGGCGGGGGGGGGGGGGGGCAACGTCATTTTTGCGATCGGGTTGACTGCTGATAGGAGAAAACTTCTCCGAGAGGTAATCTGATATGTCTGCGGCGCGTCTCGCTAAAGTAAACATCCGCACGTCTCTCTCTCTCTCTCTCTCTCTCTCTCTCTCTGTCTCATTCCTCGTTTGACCCTCCTCTCCCGCGGAACTATAATCATCGATAAATTCCTCGCGGAAGCTCAGTTGCGGTTTAATCATATTGGATCAGTCTCTGTCGAAATGGCTGAGCGTAAAAAGCATCTTGCAGATCAAGCGATTGTGACATGTGAAAAACTGATAGATTTTATGAATAAAGCGCGTGCTAATGATAAATCATGTGAAAGAGAACGGTGTATAAAGGCGGGGGAGGAAAATGTAGAGCTGTTGAGTGATATTTTACGTGAAGATGATTCGCTTACGGTTTATCAAAAAATGCGAATTCAAACGACTATATCAGCGCTCATATCTCTGACAAGAAAATTTCAAAGAAGCGGTGCTGGTGGTGCATCGAATAAAGTGGAGTGGCATGATACGGAGACAGCTTTCAAGCGACGTATAAGAACTGGATTGGTGCTCAACCTCGGTTACAAGGATGTAGGCGATTTTCTTGATGATGGAAAAGCCTTAATCATCCCTCAATTGACGAAAACAGTGAAAGAAATTGGAAATCTTAAGGTGAACGTGATTTTCTCGGGAAAATTTCATTTAACGAAAATTGATGGAATCGTGGAAGAGGAAAGAAGTTTTAACACTGCGAGTGAAGCTATTTTTCCCACAACGAATCTCGAGGAATGGTTCAAAGACTTTGTGAAAGAACCTCTGATGCAGAAAATTCAAGATCATGAGGGGAAGGGATCTGGATGGAGTCTCAGTGAAATAAGCTATCTCACTGTCAACATAAATAAATATGTGCCGCTACGTGGAGGATTGTCAACGTTCGTTTCTTTACCCAAAGATATCCTGAAGAAGCACGCTGTCGTAAATATCATCAATAATGACGAATATTGCTTCCTTTGGTCAGTGGTAGCAGCCCTCTCGCCTGCAACAACGCACAGCGAACGGAAAACATCGTATCCGCATTTCAAGGACGTGTTGGCGTATGAGGGTTTAGAATTTCCAATGACCCTCAAAAATGTGCCACGATTCGAAAAGATGAACAATTTATCCATTAATATTTATGGTATTGCTGATCCGGAAAGAAGTAAGAAAAATGAGATTGAACCTATTTATCTAAGTAAGCATCGGCCTGATCTATCAATTTCACCCACCATACATTTACTTATGATAAATACCACCAATGAATTTGACAAAGAGGATGACGCTGTAATTCATCACTTTGCTTGGATTAAAAATCTTTCACGATTAGTTTCCTCTCAAATATCGAAGCACGATGGAAAAATTTTGATTTGCGATAGATGCTTGAGTCATTTTCAAACTGAAAGTCGTCTTGAAAATCATAAAATTGATTGTATCAATCATAATAACTGTAGAATTATTCTACCAGAGAAGGGTAAATCGATCATGAAATTCAACAATTTTAAAAACAAGTTAGCCGCACCATTTGCGATATACGCCGATCTCGAATGTCTTCTGCGGCCTACAAATACAAGATGCGGGAAAAATAGTGTCAGCTATCAAACTCATGTGCCTTATAGCATAGGGTTTTATCTTCAATGCAATTATTCCAATGCGATCTCGGGTTATAAATCTTTTCGAAGCGATAACTGCATACAATTATTCGTCGAAGAATTGAAAAAAATAGCTTTCGAAGTAGACGCGCGCTTAAAACAAATCGTAGCGATGGAAAAATTGACTCCAGAGATGAATCGGATTTTTTATTCGGCAACGGAATGTCATATTTGCGAAAAATCGTTTACGCCGGAAAATATTAGAGTACGCGATCATTGTCATTTCACGGGGAAATTTCGAGGCGCCGCTCATCAAGATTGTAATTTAAATTATACAAATTCTCACGTCATCCCAGTGATATTTCATAATTTATCGGGCTATGACTCACACTTCTTGATAAGAGCATTAGCAACAACCTTCGAGGGTTCTATACAGTTATTACCGGTAAACAAAGAGCAGTATATATCATTCACAAAGTTCGTCGACGGTACAATTGTCAAATTTCGATTCCTAGACTCGTTCAGATTCATGCCTGCTAGTATTGACAAACTCGCATTTTATCTACCCAATGATGAGAAACATGTAACGAGAAAGTATTGCACTAGCGCAATGGAGCTAAATTTATTGACGAAAAAAGGTGTTTTCCCTTACGATTATCTCGATAGATGGGAAAAACTTGACGACACAGAGTTACCGACGAAGAAAGAGTTTTTTTCGCGATTAAACGACGAGGAAATCAGTGACGATGACTATGCTCATGCGCAGAACGTTTGGGAAACATTTAACATCCAAACTCTCGGCGATTATTCTGACTTGTATCTCAAATCAGACGTGTTACTGTTAACGGATATTTTCGAAAATTTCCGTCGTAATTGTTCAAGCACGTATAACTTGGATCCGTTGCACTACTACACTGCTCCGGGACTCGCGTTCGACGCAATGCTAAAATGCACCGGTGTAGAACTTGAATTAATCACCGATGTAGATATGCTACTTTTTTTCGAAAAAGGTATTCGAGGCGGTGTTGCACAATGTGCCAATAGATATGCGAAGGCTAACAATCGATTCATGCCTGATTACGATCCCAAAGTAGATGAATCGTACATTATGTATTACGATGTAAACAATTTATACGGCGCGGCTATGAGTCAACCTTTGCCTCGCGGTTCGTTCGAGTGGTTGGAGGATCCGGCGGAATTGGATATACCGAATATCCCCAATGATTCTCCGACGGGTTATATATTTGAAGTGGATTTGGAGTACCCGAAAAACCTTCATAAAACACATAAAGATCTGCCTCTGTGCCCCAAACACTTTGTCCCGCCCATTTCGGGGTGTAAAATACCAAAACTTATGACGACTTTGCTACCCAAACAGAAATACGTGATTCATTATCGTAATTTGAAGCAATATTTGAGTCTCGGTTTAATTCTCACAAAAATTCATCGAACATTAAAATTCAATCAAACACCATGGCTAAAACAATACATCGAATTAAATACAGAATTACGAAAAAAAGCAGTCGATGAATTTTCAAAAAATTTTTTCAAATTAATGAACAATTCAGTTTTCGGAAAAACAATGGAAAATCCGCGCAAACATAGAGATGTAAAACTCTTGACAAAGTGGGATGGACGGTTCGGGGCGAGAGCGCTTATTGCCCGACCGACGTTTCACAGCTGTACCGTTTTCGACGAAGATATGGTGATTATAGAATTGAATAGACCATCGGTTGAGTTTATGAAACCAATTTACGCCGGATTTACGATTCTCGATGTATCAAAAATATACATCTATGATTTTCATTATAATTACATGAAAAATGTATTCCGAGACAACGCGAAATTATTATACACCGACACCGACAGTCTCATTTACCATGTATCAAATCAAAACATTTACGAGCAAATGAAGTTGGATATACATAGATTTGACACATCCGATTATCCGATGGAAAACCGGTACGATATGCCGTTGGCAAACAAAAAAGTTTTGGGCCTAATGAAGGATGAAAATAATGGTAAAATTATGACCGAATTCGTGGGTCTTCGAGCAAAATTGTATTCTTACATCGTTATAGATAAGCCACCGAAAAATGTGAAAAAGCGTGCAAAGGGTATAAAAATGTCTGCGCTAAAAAAAATCACGTTTGATGATTTCAAAAAATGTTTGTTGCATCATGCTAATATAACGAGAACGCAATGCTTGATACGTAGTCGAAAGCATCAGGTTGAAACAATTGAACAACAAAAATTAGCGTTGAGTTGGAATGATGACAAGAGAGTCTTGCAACTTGGTTGTACCGACACCTTGCCCTGGGGATATGAGAAGGATTAAACGGTCGGATGTGTAGAAAAATTGATCTTTTAGAAAATCGAAATGTAAAATATATTCAATAAAAAATCTTTTCATCCGTAACATGTATTTAGTTTTCTCTCTATCTTATACCTTCGTTGAACTCACGCTCACACTCCCGCCCGCATGCTCGCTTTCTTTCTCTGTCTTATGCATTCGTTTAACTCTTGTCCTCTCTCACCGTCATTGGTAGCCAGGCGCTCATTCACTCGAGAGGGTAGAGAAAACCGTGTTGATAAATCGTTCTTATGTATTCAACTATCGAAATTCGTTTGGTGTTTAATCAATTGATGCTGAGGAGATTTTTCATACAGACAAAAATTGAATTATATGATTACAAAATATATATGCAACATTTTCATGATGGTAAAAATAATTTTATCACTTTTTCCAACATTATCGCGATGATGGAGGAAAAACTTTAATTATACGATTCAATAAATATTTCTATTCATGATGATTGAATCACTCGGGGAGTGGATAAGTTGAGAATCATCGTTGCTGCAGCCTGCTGTTGTAGTTGAATGAGAACCGAGATCTTCCGCGCTGATAGAGCAGGCAACGGCAAGCTCCATGCACAGCTTCGTTCGGTCATCGTTGTCATGTTTGCGAACAATGGCATAGGACCACAGGACGCGCCACCGACATATCAACAAATTTATCATGAGAAGTCTTTTTCTGGTCAACGGACCTCCTCAATTTCGTTTTGAAAAACATTCATTTGGGTGAAAAAGATCTTTTCGTGTTAAAAGTAGATACCGTGAGAATTCGTTGTACACTCAGAGATTTTTGGAATTTTTTCGTTCAACGTTCATCGTTCAACGTTCGAACGTTCATCGTTCGTCGTTCAACGTGCGAAGGTTCAAAAAACAATAATTTAGGTAAAAAAGATCGTTCGAAAATTTTGTCGGACCATCCGTTCAACGTTCATCGCGCTCTCTCTCGTTCTCGCTGACTCTGTCTTATCCTCTACTTTCGTTAAACTCTCTCTCTCTCTCTCTCTCTCTCTCTCTCTTGTAAAATAGCTGAGATGTGACGACATGGAAAATTTCGATGGTTGTCAAAAAATGAAAAATAACTTAAATAAATAATATTATTAGTAAAATGCGTGTTTTTCTCTCTCTCAGCCTTCGTTCTCGCTCTCCTACAACCCCACACGCCTGCCTTCGCGCTCTCTCTCTTCCCTTCGTTAAACTCTCTCCGTCTTCGCTGTCGTATTCATCGTCGTATTTGTGTCGTATTTGCGTCGTCTTCGTCGTCGTCGTATTCGCCATCGCCTTCGTCGTCGTATTCATCGTCGTATTTGTTGTCGTCGTATTCGCTGTCGTATTCGTAAAATTTCGATGGTTTTTCAAAAAATCATAAAATGCGTAAATTTCGATGGTTGTCAAAAAATGAAAAATAAAATTTCGATGGTTTTCCAAAATATTTCTTTTATGAAAAATTTCGATGGTTTTTCAAAAAATCATATTAAAATTTATCTTATGCTCATCGTTGTCGTAAAATGCATGTTTTTCCAGCCTCCTACAACCCATTCTGTCTGCTAGCTCGTGCTCTCCGTTCGCTCATCGTTGCGTTCTCTCTCCTTTGTTCACGCTCCAGCTTGCCCGCTCATCAACACGCTTGCGCTCTCTCTCTCTCCCCACGCGCCCCGCATGCTCGTTTAACTCTCGTCCTCTAAAAGATCTTTCCGTGTTAAAAGTAACACATAAGATACCACAAGAATACGTTAAGATTTTTTCATTCACCGTTCGAACGTTCGAACGTTCATCGTTCGTGCGTAAATTTCAAAAAAAAAAATTTCGATGGTTGTTAAAAAAATTTCGATGGTTTTTCATGCGTAAATTTCGATGGTTAAATTTCGATGGTTCTCAAATTTCGATGGTTAAAAAATAAAAAATTTCGATGGTTGTTAAAAAAATTTCGATGGTTGTTAAAAAAATTTCGATGGTTTTTCATGCGTAAATTTCGATGGTTCTCAAAAAATGAAATTCGATGGTTGTTAAAAAAATTTCGATGGTTGTTAAAAAAATTTCGATGGTTTTTCATGCGTAAATTTCGATGGTTAAATTTCGATGGTTCTCAAATTTCGATGGTTAAAAAATGAAAAATTTCGATGGTTGTTAAAAATCGTGTGTTATTTAGGTTATTATTTTTCTATCCGAGGCTGCTGTCGGTAAGGTAGAACACTCAATTGAGCGGGATCGAGCAGTGGGTAAATCGATTGACAACGCCATCTACCGAATTGGCAGATAACGCCATCTGAGACTGCCGTCGGTAAGGTAGAACACTCAATTGAGCGGGATCGAGCAGCGGGTAAATCGATTGACAACGCCATCTACCGGATTGGCAAATAACGCCATCCTACCGGATTGGCAGATAACGCTATCCGAGGCTGCTGTCGGTAAGGTAGATCACTCAATTGAGCGGAATCGAGCAGTGGGTAAATCGATTGACAACGCCATCTACCGGATTGGCAGATAACGCTATCTGAGACTGCCGTCGGTAAGGTAGAACACTCAATTGAGCGGGATCGAGCAGCGGGTAAATCGATTAGCAGATACACAAACTCACCGTTGGTCAAAGAGAAATCTACCTTACCGACCGGCTCAAGGCAGGTCACCGTGGCAAGTGGGCCAGAACCCGCCTCTCTAAAAACAGAACGTGATCTCAAACCCACCTTAATATCCTTACGATCAATCTTCGAGACCCCTAAATAACCTAAATAACCGGCACTATCGATAACCTAAATAACCTGCACTGTCGGTAAAAGAGAGCTCAGCCGTCGGTACAAGAGGGATCAGACACAAACCCACCGTTGGTCAAATAGAAATCTACCTTACCGACCGTCACAAGGCAGGTCACCGTGGTAAGTGGGCCAGAACCCACCTCTCTAAAAACAGAACGTGATCTTAAACCCACCTTAATATCCTTACGATCAATCTTCGAGAACCCTAAATAACCTAAATAACCGGCACTATCGATAACCTAAATACCCTAAATAACCTGCACTGTCGGTAAAAGAGAGCTCAGCCGTCGGTACAAGAGGGATCAGACACAAACCCACCGTTGGTCAAAGAGAAATCTACCTTACCGACCGTCGCAATGCAGGTCACCGTGGTAAATGGGCCAGAACCCGCCTTTCTAAAAACAGAACGTGATCTCAAACCCACCTTAATATCCTTACGATCAATCTTCGAGACCCCTGAATAGCCTAAATAACCGGCACTATCGATAACCTAGATAACCTAAATAACCTGCACTGTCGGTAAAAGAGAGCTCAGCCGTCGGTACAAGAGGGATCAGACACAAACCCACCGTTGGTCAAAGAGAAATCTACCTTACCGACCGTCGCAAGGCAGGTCACCGTGGTAAGTGGGCCAGAACTGTCCTTACTATACTACTGACGCATACTTCCGACAATGCAACCCGAGATGGAGCGAGCCACCCTCGAACATTTATTGATAGAGCGAAGTTAACTTGTTCGTTCTGCAAACGTAACGGACATACGGAAGAACAATGCTTCCGGAAGGCAAATTTTCGGAAAGGACAGACAGGAAAATTACCACCACTATGGGACGAGGATGCCGACAAACAACTGATAGAAATATGCCAGGAGGAATATCAGACAGAGTTACAACGATCTGCAGCAGATTACAGTCCTGCCAATGGAAATTGGGAAGAACCGGAAGATCAGGACTATACTTTATTGATTCCGGATCATCATTAAACCTCGTGAAAGAATGCATGATCCGAAACGACACACCGACCACTGATGAAACGAAAGAATTCGCGATGGGAAACGACAAACATACCAGCACCAGAGCCACCACCCTAGTTTTGCACGGAAAGAAACTCAAATTTCATGTAGTAACCGATAAATTTCCGATCCCAGACGAGAGATTGGCCGGTCAACCATTATTGCAAGCCTTCGAGTACCGACTTAGCAACGACGAACTTTTTCTCGACGGCATGCGACACAAGCTGTACGATGACGGGTATTACGTACAACCGCACGGACGACAAGTATTAACCGTACAATCACATCAAAATACTATACACTAATAACCAAACAATAAGTGTCGGAATATTTGACCATCCAGTTATACCCGACTCGATTTATAGAATTCGAGACTACCAGATCCGAGTACCTATACGCAACCCGAAAACAGAAGAAATTCGCATAAATCACGACGAATTAAAAATGCACAAAATAAAATTCATTCAGACCAAAATCCACACAATCACACCAACCGAACTGGGCACGAGAATTCGACTTTTAATGGACAATACGAGACTTGATCACACCGAACCGATGGACCGAGATAACCTCTAGAAAATCATAACGCAGTATCAAGACCGACGGTCTTAGCCGACGGCAAACCAATCAACAACGCGAGTTACAAGCCTCCAGAATGCCATCGACGGGAAATTGCGCAGCAAGTGCACGATATGCTGGAGAAAAAAATAATCAGAATTTTGAAATCGCCGTACAATTCACCAATTCGGGTAGTACCCAAAAAGGCGGACGCATCAGGAATAAAACAAGCTGCAAGCTGAAACTTGCAATTTGCTTCCCCTGAATTTTCGGTAGTGCACGAAATCCTTCTATGAGGAAGCATCTCTCGATTTCTTTTATTTTATTTTTTTTTATCTTTGGCTTCCTCATAAAGGAAGTTCCGTTCACTACCGAAAATTCAGGGGAAGCAAATTGCAAGTTTCAGCTTGCAGCTTGTTTTATACAGGATGTCCGTAGATCCTTCCAACCGTATCAAAACCGACTCGAACGTATATAAAAATTCAATGTGTCCCAAAATTCGAGCGCGTTGTTTAATTGCTATCGAATCTAGAAACAACTTAAGCTGACGCTTAGTTTGGGCGTGTGTTTGGGCACGTTCCGTCTAGCGTTTTTGGATTTGCAGGGGTTGGAACTTAGAAATTTCTAATTGCTCTAGAACTCGATCCGTTCATCCGATCTCGGCCAAATTTGATATGTATTATAGCACAATGACATCCTATCCTTGCAGAGAATTATGGTTCGATTGGTTGAAGTTAACGACAAATAGAGCAAAAAAGTTGATTTTTTGAAAAATTCAAAAAATCATAAAATCTAAAGTTATTGATGGATTCGGCTCAAATGCAATACCAACCGTCCTTGTACTCAATTCTATATGTAAAAAACTATTGAGCCGAATACGTCAAAAATTGCGAACGCTAGCGTGGCTACAGACATTTTTTGAAAAATCCAAAACGCTGTCGAAGCCGAACAAGTGCGTCAATAATTGCGAAACTTACAGATTACATAGACATTAGAAGGCATCACATGTGTGCAAAATTTGAGTACGGTAGCTTGAACCGTTCTCGAGTTATGAACGTTTTAATTTTAGAGGGTGGTTACATACATACACACACACACACACACACACACATACATCCGGACATTTTTTCCAAATGTGTTTTCTGGATGTTTTAGGACATTCTAAGCCTATTGACATCAATATCTCGAAAAAAAAATTTCGGACCGTCACAAAGCTTCTTTTATGAGGAAGCAAAATGGAGAATCGTCATCGACTTCAGAAAATGAAATGAAAAAACGGAACAAGATGCTTATCCACTACCGATCATCGACGATATCTAGATCACCTAGGGAAGATAAAATTCTTCTCCGCATTCGATCTTAGTTCAGGATTTCACCAAATCCCAATGGAGGAAGGCAGCGAAAAATATACTGCTTTGTCAACACCAGAGGGACACTTCGAATACGAACGGATGCCCTTTGGGTTGAAGAATGCGCCTGCAACTTTCCAACGAATGATGGACACCGCTTTGAAAGGACTATAACGCAAAACATGCTTTGTCTATTTAGACGACGGCGTGGTATTTGGAAGCTCGATGAAAGAACACAACGAGAATCTCATCATTCTCTTCGAGTGACGGAGGCAGACCGGATTAAAACTACAACCGGACAAATGCGAATATTTACGACCAGAATTGGAACATCTAGGACACCTAATTACATTGGTCAATAAAGACGAAGTAAAACCGAATCCAGAAAAAATCGCAGCAGCCAGAGAATTCAGAACACCAGCTACACCCAAGGACCATCAGTAAGCCACTAACCGAACTTACGAAAAAGGATGAAGACTTCTTATGGACGGAGCAATGCGAATAGAGCTACGCTATACTAATTTAATATTGCCGCCCACAATCTCCAAGTACTAAAGGGACATTATAAAAGTCCCGTTCAACTTTCTCTCCGACCGATATAAACAAACCATCAAAGTATGTTTCACGCAACAAGGAAAGTTGACCAAGGAGCAGAAATAACAAATTCTCAGAGAATGCCATGGAAAACCAGCGACTCAACACTTTGGAGAAAACAGATCGATCAAACGATTGAAGGACAATCACGAATGGAAGAACATGGAACAAGAGATGATCGATTATATGAAAAATTACAATAAGGCACCAGCAATCATCCCCGAGACACCTACGGAACCAAACGAGAAAATTTCTATGGATATATTCGGACCACTACCGGTTTCCATAAAAAACAATCGCTATGTACTCAGCATCCAAGACAACCTGACAAAATATCTCATGCTATGTCCCCTAAAGGGACAAACGTCAGAAGAGATATTTACGGCATTGCTCGAAAACTATATTTACGTATTCTCAACGCCGAAGAACATGATGACGGACCAAGGACGAACCTCTATTTCCAACATCATGGAAGAATTCGAAAGACGCTTTGAGATCAAACACATAAAAACAACTGACTACCACCCACAATCATATGGTAGCTTCGAACGAGCACACGAAAGAAATCGCCTACATTACACTTAAGAATCAACGAAGTTACATTGCTGGGCCTGAACGCAAGATGGTTTTCGGCACGATCTGTAATAACAAAGGAGACACTGTGTCTATCACGCAAGCGACGCTGATAGAGTCTGACGAAGATTGCTTACTCAGCGGAGCAGGTGCAACGATTAAATTGTTACACTCTTCTAATCGTACACTCGACGTCCTATACGGGAAAAATTTTACGCTACAAATACCAGAGGAGGATTTAAACCTCATCTCATCGCGACTGTTACCCCTACAACATCACATAGACGTAGACGAATTACGAGAACTCACGCACGACTTAAACGACATACAGACAGCCGTAGGCAGTGTTAAAGGACAGCGCAGAACGAAAACGTGAAGAGAGCGCACGATTAGCACCCTCACCGTATTAGGCTATGTATCTTTAGGACCAATAACGCTATGGAGCCTGAACAAACTAGGTTTATTCGCATGTTTATCCAAATGTATGCGAAAATTTCGTTTTTGTCATCCTCACCTGAGAATGACGCATTCTCGCACCAATTTAAGTGCGCAATGTGCCTGATTCTCGCATTTCCGAAGCCGTGGAGGGATGTTTAATTCCCGCACTGTTCAATGACCCAAAGTAAAGCAGGGATCGTACGATCTGTAAATTGTTCAGGCGAATTGCTTACTAAAGTTGATAGGAGAATGTGTCATTCTCACGTGAGGATGACAAGAAATAGTATGTGTTGCGCGGGCGCCATTGGCGGTTCCCTCATGAATCTGAGGCCTGCACTCGACTTGGCACGGACGATGTCTCGGCGATGGTTGCCGATGTCGAGTCGGAGACGAGACGCCTCGGCATCATCTACGCCTCGGCATCATCTGCGCCTACGCCTCGTATTAGCCTCGCATTCATGTGGAAATCGCCAACTTCGCACCCTTGCAACACAATATACAATTTCAAATCTGTTGAAATAAACAAATAAACTTCGGCGATAACAACCCGAGACCGATTCAGCGCGAGGTCATAGAACTTACGATGCCGGAACCACTCGTGTTCCCAGCCGTCACTAGGAGACCACGCTTTTCAGGAGCAAAGCAACTCTAACAACGGGGGTGTGACGCGGGGTGATAAGAACCCCTCTCCAGGCGACTACCTGCCTATATATATGAGAGCGCAGCGCGGCCTCATTAATTTTTACGATCAGCCATCAAGCTATAGACCCTTTGCCGCTACGCGCGCCAGACTGCAAATGTAAAACTCCGTTTTTTTAAATAAATATCGTTACTATAAAATAAAAGTGTATGCAGAGTCAAATTCGCTAAGGCGAGTTCACTCTTCCTTTTTTAAAAACTCGTACGAGGAAATTTCCTCGTAACATAGCTC
This sequence comes from Sussaba pulchella, assembly GCA_963971145.1. Lineage (NCBI taxonomy): Eukaryota > Metazoa > Arthropoda > Insecta > Hymenoptera > Ichneumonidae > Sussaba > Sussaba pulchella. The sequence continues at coordinate 2,576,928 of OZ020174.1, read as the reverse complement.
ACATTTAAATACAAATTTTTTTTCCACTAAGTACTTATTTCCGATTGAAATAATGAGTGAAAATTCATTCGTTATTTAAATCGAAATAAATTCTGAGTGAAAAGAATTTTGTATTTAAACCTGTTTTTAAATACAATTTTCATTAAAATGTGCCTATCCCCTGGTTCTGAATGCATCGAAGTTTCGTCGTAAACACCAGAATTTTATTTCATCAAGAATCATATCTACATTATCGCGTCTTCAATTTGTTCGTATAATTTGAGAACGCATAATCCGAATGTACATTTAATACAGGCTATCGCTAGCTCAGAATACGTTTGCCGATCCCGCAACAAGATAAATACAGTTTTGTGAGGTTTCGTATTACGAATGAAATAGCCGATTATAGTGCAATATTATCAAAGACAGGGCCGGCGGAAGAGTTTGAGCCCGGGTGTGGAGTAAACGGAGGGGCGGGGGAGGGGAGATGGGTAAAACGACGGGAGGGAGTAAAGGATCGGAGATGAAAAAATAGAATAAAATGACTACGATTTTACGATGCGATTTGGTAATTATTCACTTTTACGGCTTTTTCGAATTTCACAGTTTTTGAACATTTTTTTCGGAGGATCTTTGTTAGGTTCTATACATGAAGAATTAGATGGGAGAGGTTAGAAAATGTTATCAGGAATCCTGATAATCAGAATGAAATGTTATCAGGATTTCTGATAACATTTTCTGATAAATTCTTTCTAAAAAATAAATTCGTATAAGAGTATATCTATGTCTAAATGATCGACCATGTGCGTATACACATACAAAATCGCTATGTGGTTAAGTCTTTTTTGAAGTATCGTGAACCGCAAATAACTTTTCAGACGTCGTAGAGTCGAAAACAATCGTTCGTTAGAACATGACGATCACGGAATCGTCAAGAGCAAACGGATGTAACGTGCGTATTCAGGCACAAGGTCAACGCTCCATTCTTTTCTTTTAATAAATTCGACAATCGCTTACAAATTCTTCACTTCCGTTTTATTACGTTTTACCACGTCCAAAAACATTTTACGATCCGATAAGAGTCTCTCTACGTCAAAATCGGTTTTATAAAAATCTAAGATCTTTTCTTCATCGGTAGCAATGCCAATTGCAAACAATTCTAACGATTTAAAAAACCGATGACCTTCGGTGATAAATCTCGTCTCTAAAGACGCCGTAACTTGATCGTATATGCTAAAACTTTTTTCGGTACCACTCGTGTGGACTTTGAAAACCGTAATTTTCTGACTGGCCTTGATCGAGGCGCCTTGGAATTTTTCGCGTACGAGGCAGCTTTGGGCCACCTATATCGAAATCTGTAACGTTCTCCATAAATTTCCGACTCTTTTCCCAGATAACGTCGAATTTCAAATCGCGAGAAGAATTGAAATGTAACGACACGGCTGGCATAAACGAGAACAAAGGCTGCTTCCCCTTCGCTGTGTTAGTGCCTTTGAATGGCACCAACGCAAATAATAGCGCACTATACATGAGTAGTCGCAGACATCGACATATAGATATGGACTGCTGATGTCGCGAGAATAAGCGAAAACGCAATAGAGAGGAGACTAGGGTGGGTCTAAGCCTCACTCTCTCTAAGTTAAAGCTGATTGGTCGCAATCATTCACGATGCATGAGATGGAGAGAGATAGTGCTAGTTTCCTCTCTTTCTGTTGCGATTTCACTTTTTCTCGCGTATTAGCAGTCCATATCTATATGTCGATGGTCATTCTTCCCGCCAATTCCCGCCATCGATTTCTGATTGGCTGGGCTTACACTAATAGTCACACATCAACACATGATCTGTCACCGATGCAGAGCAGCACAAGCGTGTGGTGCTGTTTACAAAAAACAAAAAATTTTTTTAAATAAATAAAATTTACAGAAAAAAATCAACGCTCGAGAATTTCGCGTGTGGAATTCCATACCCGGGAATTTTTCGGGTGTGGAGTTGTCTATACCCCCCATAGGTGTTCCGCCGTCCCTGATCAAAGAGTTCGAGAGCGGTTTACACCCCCTCAAGTGCGATGTATGAATGAAACCAAAAATACGTAACCTTCATTTTTCCATCATTTATTCATTGATAAACTCACATTCCAATTGAACTAAAACCCTCGTAGACGTTGAAGAAATCAATTTTTTGAATAAATAATGGTCAATTGTTTGAATCTATTGATCGTTCTTGTCACTAATGTATAGTGAGCGTAAAATTCAATAACTTTGTCATAGAAACTTTTTTCTACCTCATCCCACTTAAGAGTTATAAGTGCAAAACGAAAAATCCTACGATTTTAAGGGGTCGTTTTCAGCCCTGAAGGTCGGTCTGCTAAATGACAGTTCTAAATGTTTAATTATAATTCAACACTTGCTACGGACACGACATGATCTTAATATTACGAATGGAATTACCAATTATGATACAATATCATCGAAAACATCAAGGTTGGCTTACACCCTTTTGTATGCAAGGTACGGAAAAACCCAAAAACACGTAAACTTTATTTTTGCATCATTTATACATTGACAAAGTCACATTCCGATCAAACTAAAACCCTCGTAGACATGTTTCGAAGAACCCATTTTTCAAATGAATAATGGTCAGTTGTTAAAATTAATTGATTGTTTTTATCACGAATGTATACTGCGCATCAAATGCAATAACTGCGCCATTGAACCTTCTTTTCTATCTCCCTCGGTTCACGAGTTATAATCGAATGTAAGGGTAGTTTTTACTCCCTAATAATGTGACTCCACCGATGAAAAAAATGGTGTCGAATATTTTGACCAACAATCGTAGGTCAAAAATCTACAATCGTGCAAAGTTTGATCGAAATCAGAGGGGGAAACATCGCGCGGTTTCCTTGTTAGTTGATAGTGTCCGCAATATCTTCCAAAAAATTTTCCGTCATTTTTATCGACAAAAAACATCCGAACACATATTTTTTAAAAAAGGGCTTGTTCAGTTTTAATTTTTATAGATTAAAAACAATTCCGAAATCTCATTCTCTTTGAGCTGCTGTATCCTCAATGGTTGAAGACCTTGAAAAGTAATTTCTTAATCTTTAATGAGCAAAAATAAAACAAGTGGCCCCCTGGAAAAATCCGTCACTCAGGGATATGATAGTAATAAACATATTCTGATACTTTTCAGAGATACAAGAATACGTATTGTTCGTTTCTTCGAAATTTCCATTTTTCTAAAAGTTATTAACATTCGAATTTTTATGTATTGATTTAGAAGAAAATTTTTTTCTCTCGATCTATTTGATGAAATTTAATAATATTTTCAGGGAATATTTCCAACAAACTGTTCTATTTAATGACTTTTTTTTGAAAACGTAAACAATTTTGTTAAACAAATAGAAAATTCAACGACTTCTCCATCGATTTTTATATTTTTTCTTATAGACATTTATTCCGTGTTCAATCGAGAAGATTTTACCGTTGAAAAAAGTTTGGAACTTACATTTTTGAAAAAGTTATGAGGATTTTTCTATTTAGTCGCGCGTCAGGTGGCGAGGCATTCACAGCGCGCGACGCGCATTGTGCGTGCATATATACGTAAGGTTCGCATTACAAACAACAATTTAATAAAATCAAACGCATATCTTTATTTTTCACCGCTTACGAATATATTATTTTCTTTATTTTTGTTGATTCTTGTTTTTACTAATACGCTAATGACAGACTCTTTAGAATCGGGAAAAACTTTGCACGAAATAAGGATGAAGAATTATCAAAGACCCGGTACACAATGGCAAAAACGTTGAAAAATACTGGACAGTATCATTGCTACGTTCCAGTCGATGTAAACAAAATTTTGTGCAAAGTTTTTTCGGATTTTGAAGAGTTTGTCATTAGCACATTAATAAAACCAAGGATCAACAAAAAAACGAAAATAATATTTTTGTAAGCATTGATAAATAAAGATATGCATTTGTTTCCATCAAATTGTTGTTTGTAATGCAAACCTTACTTATATATGCACTGGGCCGGCTTGAAAAAAAAACTTTTTTTTTCATCCAATCAAAATACATTCACGCCAAAGTATCTTCCATCAAGAGAATCGTGTCCAAAAATGAGCCCGATCGGACCATTTTTGGGGGTCGTGCAAGATTTTTCTAGTTTTCCCATTTGATTAACATGGGAAGAACGAAAAGTTTCCATTCAAAAAATCGTAGCTCCGCCAATTTTATAGGTACATTGATCCGGTTAGTTCCATTTCAAAGCTCTTGAAAAACCGCTCAAAATGGCGTGCGGACCTTCGAGATCCCATTGCAACTTCCATCAATAATTTTGTTATTTCGTAAGAAATTATCGACGGAAGTTGCAATCGGATTTCAAAGGTCCGCACGTCATTTTAAGCAGTTTTTCAAGAGCTTTCAAATGAAACTAACCGGATCAATGTACCTATAAAATTGGCGGAGCTACGATTTTTTTAATGGAAACTTTTCGTTCTTCCCATGTTAATCAAATAGGAAAACTAGAAAAATCTTGCGCGACCCCTAAAAATGGTCCGATCGGGCTCATCTTTGGACACGACTTTCTTGATGGAAGATACTTTGGCGTGAATGTATTTTCATTGAAAAAAAAAAAAGTTTTTTCTTCAAGCCGGCCTAATATGCACGCACAATGCGCGTCGCGCGCTGTGAATGCCTCGCCACCTGACGCGCGACTAAACAGAAAAATCCTCATAACTTTTTCAAAAATGTAAGTTCCAAACTTTTTCCAACGGGAAAATCTTCTCGATTGAACACGGAATAAATGTTTATAAGAAAAAATATAAAAGTCGATGGAGAAGTCGTTGAATTTCCTATTTGTTTAAAAAAATTGTTTATATTTTAGGTAAATTTTTGCATCACGTTTTCAAAAAAAAAATCATTAAATAGAACAGTTTGTTAGAAATATTCCCCGAAAATATTATTAAATTTCATTAAATAGATCGAGAGAAAAAAATTTTCTTCTAAATCAAATACATAAAAATTCAAATGTTAATAACTTTTAGAAAAATGGAAATGTCAAAAAAACGAAAAATACGTATTCTTGTATCTCTGAAAAGTATCAGAATATGTCCATTACTTTCATATCCTCGAGTGACGGATTTTCCAGGGGGCCACTTGTTTCATTTTTGCTCTAATGAGATTAGAAAACGCCTGTCAAGTACGATTTGTGCGATGAAAATCACACGATCGTGCTTGATCGTGCGATGCCGTCTCATACTCTTAGTGTTGAACTTATCGCCATTTCTATAATTTTCGGAATATCTACGCGAAATTTCGTCCAAAACATCATTGAACCATGTAAAACAGTTTCCCATCAAGAAGTTCTCTGAGCCTTGAACTTTTCTCGACTCTTTTTCTTCGAGAAGCGTGCAATACAGAAGTACTAAGCGTCGCGGCTTTGATATTATAAATCAAATCGATGAATAGTTTTTTTCGAAATTTTTTTTGCTTGCCAGCGATGCAAGAATATCAAAAATAATATAAAAGAAATCCGGACTGGATTTATTGAAAAACAATGGAGACTCGGCAATTTATATTTTGAAAAACATTAATTTTCCATGTTTGCAATTTTTGTGGTTTATGATTATTACTTCTGAAAAAGCCGATCATACAATAAAGTTTTATGCATCAAAAACATGTGCGACATTGAACCCTATAACACTATATTGTTTATTTTGAATTTTGAAAACTTTAAGATTTTTACCCGTTTTGGAAAAAGTATCGTCCAATTCGAGCCGCTTCAAGCGTTGTATGCCCTCGTTGCATCCGGCAATTGAATTGTAAATAGCTTGGAGGAATTATTGTTGTACGATGGATTGTAATATTTAATAGGAAATACAATGCTTAATGCAAGAATTTTAAATACAATTTTCATTGAATGTATGCCACCTCTTGTCCTGAAGTACGGATATGGTATGAAAAAATCAACTTACCTCTAATACTCTCATCGTCTTCGTTTGGAAAACCACCTGAGCCCAATTTTGCCCTCTCGTTGTTAACATTTTTTATTCCAAGGTTGTTCCTAATCAATCCATTATTCAATAAGGTCGCGGTGCCATCGTCCGATCGTCCATTTGCTTGATAAGAGTACACTGGATTATCGAATTGATTGCGATCTAAACGAGGAAAAAAATGATCCGTTTGCAACAATAAATTGTGGTCACACACACATATATGGGGCCTAGTGGTTAAAGAAATGGAAAGTTGTTTACGTTGTCTAGGTCCTGTGCTCGATCAGTAACAAAAACTTGTTAATTATATTGTTATCTTTATTTCGTCTTGCATGACACTCTAAGAAATCTTTAGAAGTCACTCCTAGCTCGGGAAATTTCTCCTTCAAAATGCATGCAAGACTCCCTTTTTTGTAAAACAATTACCACTCAAATAATTACCACATTATAGCCATTTTTGAAGCTACGACTTTGGATCATAATCCATTTTACAGAGTATTGTCTTGTTTTCAAAAGTGCCCCGAGAAAATTGTTGCAACTTGACCTCGGTTTGGTGTATAACCCTCGAAGTTCCGTTTTCCTTCAAAATTCAGCTTATTTTGGCAATAACAAGGACGAAAACTGCGGATCTTGGAGAAAAAGTTTACCAGCAACTTTTTTGGGAATAAAATTTTCTACAAAACATCTTTCATGTAAATTTTCTGGTAGGTGATATTTTTCGAGTAATTCGTGAAGTTCTAATTTACTCTGTCAAGAAATTAATAAAAAATAATGGTTTTCTCGGAAAATTTCTATAATTAACCGACTTTCAGGAAAGATCAGCATTTTCAGTCTTTTTGTCGGAATAAGCAGACTTTTTTTAGGGAAAAATGAGTTTCATACCGCATACACAAAAGCGAACTCAAGTTACAGCAATTTCCCTCGGGAGACTTTTAAAAACAAGACAATTCTCTGTGAAATGGTTTATGGTCCAAAGTCGTAGCATGAAAAATGGCTGTAATGTAGTTATAGCTGATTTTCTCGTCACAATGTGTAGTGTGTTAATTTCTCGTCGATAATTCATATTGCGACGTCAACTATTGGTCGCCTGTTGTAACAAATATAAATGACATATATAGACATTCATATACATGGTATGTTCCACGGCTAATCGCACGGTGGAAGCCCGACCAGTCTTCGATTCGGATAAAAAAAAATTGCCTTACAGTACGTTATAAAAACGTCATATGATGATTTTTTCCGTAATTTTTTTTCAGTTATGAATTTTTGAAAATTCTATCAAAAAAATGTCGAATGCAAATATCTCCTAGACGAAACATTCAAATTCAATTGCACGCGCGTCAACATTTGCGTTTTGAACTGTTCTTTCACAAACGAATATTGTAAATGAAATTCTATTTGAAAATAAAAAATGTCCACGTTTAAAAAATTGAAATTGACTTTTTGAAAAAACCCCATTTTCGATTTTCTTCAACATTGTTTTCCAAATTTTGTATTTAATTACAAAAATATTGAGCCCCTAGTGAGAATAGGCAATTGATATCTACTATTTTTCCGTGAATTTTGAAGTTTATTAAAATTGGGAAACGTGCACAGTATCTCCGAAACGAAATATTTTCAATTGGATCGTAAGCACGTGACAATGTGCTTTTTGAACTGCTCTTCCAGAAAAAAAAATTGTGAAAAAAATGTATGGTGTCAGAATGCGTCGTAGACGAGCGCACGTGGCGAAGATGAGTACTGAGAACATCGCGATCACCCTTGAAAGTCCACATAGTGAATATTATTTCCTGATTCGCACCGGACTCAACATTTGCGCAATGAGACAAGGAATTTGGATATTTTTTTTCAAACAGGGTTCAAAATCGATTTTAATAATGAAAACGGGAAAAAACTAATAAAAATGTGTTTGAATTCTTTTCACAATATTTTTTTCTGAAAGAGCAGTTCAAAGAGCACATTGTCACGTGCTTTTACGATCCAATTGAAAATATTTCGTTCCGGAGGTACTGTGCTTGTATCCCAATTTCAATAAACTTCAAAATTCACGGAAAAATAGTAGATATCAATTGCCCATTCCCACTAAGGGCTCAACATTTTTGCATTTGGATACGGAATTTGGGAAAAATTTGTGAAAAAAATTAAAAATCGAGTTTTGCTAAAAAGTCAATTTTAATTTTTGAAACATGAAATTTTTTTTTTTCAATTGAAATTTTTTCACAATATTCGTTTTTAAAAGAGCAGTTTAAAACGCAAATAATGACGCGCGTGCAGTTAAATTTAAATGTTTTGTGTAGGAGAGATTTACATTTGGAAATTCTTTTGATACAATTTTCAAAAATTCATAACTCGATAAAAAATTACGGAAACAATCTGGAAAAAAATATTACATGCGTTTTTATGACGTACTTCAAGGAAAAATTTGTTCATTCGAAGACCGGTTGGGTTTCTACCGTGCGATTAGCCGTAGAACAACTCATATAAATATGGGGCAAAACTCCCCAATTCAACGAACTGAAACCCTTCTATTCCCTGATGTGGTCGATGATTTTGTTTAAGTATTTTTTGGATCCTACGACCTCAGTAATTATTTTTAAGACTTTTCAGACCCCTCCTGCCCCTCCTCTCGCCCCTCCATTTTTTTTTATCAAGAGCTAACTGCGGTTTCCCCCTTTTTATTTGGATGACATTTTTTTTCACAGATACTCTATTGAAATTAAAGAACTTTTTTCATAAAATTGGAGTGGGCAGCGGGTTCCTAATATTTTTGTTTGTTGAAATTGCGCAAAAATTCGAGTTTTCCCGAAATTTGAATATATGATAATGGTTTCTAAACTTCTAAAATTGGCATCTAAAAAAAAATAAAATCTTTCCTGCAAAAAAATCGATATTTCGATGATTTCAATAGAAAATGGATTTTTTGAATATGGATTGATTGTTGCTATCATCAGGAGGTAACTCCTATTTTTCCCCTTTTCATTTGAGTGAAGTTTTTTCCCAGATACTCTATTGAAATTGAAGAACTTTTTTCATAAAATTTGAGCGGGCTTCTGGAGCGGGTTCCTAATATATATATATTTTTTTCAATGTTGAAAAAATTCGAGTTTCTCCGAAATCTCAATATATAAAAATGGGTTCCGGTCTAGAAACAAAAAAAAATTATATCTATCTTGCCAACAATCGATATTTTGATTGTGTCCGATCGAAAAAAAGATTTTTCAATTATTTTTTTCGTAATAAAATAGGTTCATACTCAAAAAATCGATTTTCTATCGAAATAATCGGAATATGAATTTTTTTGCAAGATAGTTCATTTTTCTTTTTTTTTTAGATGGGAAACCATTATCAAATATTCAAATTTGGAAAAACTCAAATTTTTGCAAAATTAAAAAAAATATATATATGAGCAAGTCCACCAATTCGAGTACCGGTTTTGGGCGTCGATATCAGCGATCTTTTTGTAACTTAAAGAAATGGAACCTCCCATTGAGAAATGAACTCTGATTTTTTTTTAGATTTTTCCCTTGGTTATTTTCGCTGTAATTGTATGGGTAATTCTGTGAGTTTGTCATGTTTTTCTTGTTTTCATTAATTTGTCAATGTGTTTTAATAGGAGAAAAAATTAAACCCGACCACCTTTTCTTTGTGAAAAAAGCTCAGCATTTCGAAAAAAAAAAAAACAAAAACATTTTTGGGACTTGAAAAATTACTTAAAATCGCATTTGAAATATAAAAGTCGATTTTTCTCAAATGCATAATTTTAAAAAATTTTGAAAGTATTTTTATCGAAAAGCTGAGAAAATTTCACGTAATATATGTAGAAATGAAGTTGGGACCTCTGTAATAACTCGTTGAATCATCAAATGTTTAACGAAACAACTAAAACCTTAATTAATATTTTTTCATTTTCAAATGATTCGTAATACTGAGATCAAGAAACCGAAATAATTTGATTAGTTGATAAGTTTCTGCAGGTAATGACGTCGAGTATTTTATTTCATCGTATTTTGAAATGGAAACATTTTCAATTTTTTAAATGAAAAACCAGTATTTTGACTTCTAAATGCTGTAAAAAATTAAAAAATTAATTTAAAAATAAATACTTGCCGTCATTACCTGCAAAAACTTAGCAGCTACTGAAATCACTCCGGTTTTTTCGTCTCAGATGCTCCAGTAATTAGTTATAATGGGCACCGCGATACAACTTTTTGCTCCGTCAATTGCTCAGTTGTTCATAAAAGTTAATGAAAATTTTATAGAATATTCTTCAAACGTAACGTTATTGAGTTAGTCATTATATCAATAAATGTATAACAACTGTATCGTCAAGAAAAATTATCAAAAATATCCTTTTTTCAATATCGAACTAACCTTACCCCGCCCTTAAGTTGTAGATGGTGCACTTGCAAAGCTAACAGCGTCACCACATGACTCTAAGTTTCATCTTTGATCATATGGTTTCCATGTATTTAGAAACAGTAATACGAATCATTTGGAAATGAAAAAAATATAAATTGAGGTTTTAGTTATTTTGTCACACATTTGGTAATTCAACGAGTTATTACAGAGGTCCCAATTTGATTTCTACATATATTCCGTGAAATTTTCTCAGCTTTTCGATAAAAATACTTTCAAAATTTTTTTAAATATATGCATTTGAGAAAAATCAACTCAATTCAAATCAATCAATTCAATCAATCAATCAATTTTAATCTTTTAATTTTAATTTTAATTTTAATTTTTTTTTTAATTTTAATTTTAATTTTTAATTTGAATCAATTTTATATTTCAAATGCGATTTTAAGTAATTTTTTAAGTCCCAAAAATGTTTTTGTATTTTTTTTTCGAAAAGCTGAGCTTTTTTTACAAAGAAAAGGTGGTCGCGTTTAATTTTTTCTCCTATTAAAACACATTGAGAAATTAATGAAAACAAGAAAAAAATGACAAACTCACAGAATTACCCATACAATTACAGCGAAAATAACCAAAGGAAAAATCTTAAAAAAAATCAGAGTTCATTTCTCAATGGGAGCTTCCATTTCTCAAAGTTACAAAAAGATCGCTGATATCGACGCCCAAAACCGGTACTCGAATTGGTGGACTTGCTCATATATATATTAGGAACCCACTCTAATTTTACGAAAAAAGTTTTTTAATTTCAATAAAGTATCTGGGAAAAAAATGTCATCCAAATCAAATGCCGGCAAACAGCACTTACCCCTTGATAAAAAAAATAGTGGGGGGAGGGGAGAGGAAGGAGAGGTCTAAAAAATCTTTAAAAAAATTAGTGAGGTCGTTGGATCCAAAAGATACTAAAAAAAATCATCAACCACATCGGGGGATAGAAGGGCTTAAGTTCGGTGAATTGGGGAATTTCGCCCCATATATATGTACTGTAACGCATTCCTCAACTGTTTCTTCGCCTTCCCTCATCTCGCTTCTTTTTCTCTCTCTCATCAGCCTTTGCCCATCATTGGCCATTTCCAAGAACCCGCTTCGCTTCGAAATCCAAGCGAATTCTTTTCCTTGTATCCGAACCATCTGCTTATCCCAGAATTCATAACTTTTCTGCTTTTGAAGCTAGCAGCCACTGCGATATCCGCTTGCAGCTGCTTTCCTGCAATGTCTGCCCAGTCGCACCCACTGTTCCAGAATATTCCCGACAATCTCCCGAATCCTCCCCACTATAATCATTTTCCCGGACTTTTCCCCCATATAAGCTGCCTCTCGACTAGCCTAGAGGGAGTTATTAGGAATCGATGTAACGCTGCTGAATTGTGTTAAGAAATAAACCAGTAGTGTATAACGTGTGAACTGAGTCCTTTTTTTCTACAACCGCGTTCTGGAGCTCGATCCAGCTCTGTTATTATTTGAATGATATATTCATGATATAACGTAACCTATATGCTAATACCGTCTGTACGTAAGTGTGTCATTAAAAACGTCATTATTCCTGATCATTCATGGTTTCCAGGGTTAATTACTACTACGCCTGATATAATTATTATTAGCAAATTATTCCTTAATTTATTAATAATTAATCATTATTGACCGACATTTTTTTAAATAATGGTGATAACATTCGTAATAGTATTGAACCCGGTAAACCTATAAATCGTGTAATAAACATTTAAATATTTCGAACTGATTTATGGAAACTAACGATTAGTTTTTTTGACGATATATATGGAGGATTCCATGGCGAACCGGATAGTCGCGTACCCTCGACTCAACATTTTTGCCCCACGATTTTTCACATTAATATACGTCAAAAATAAAGAGACACGTGTTTCGGGGTTTGCCGTTTTCAGCGCCCGCTAGTGAGATGCAGTGGAATGAAGGTATTTAATTATTGACGATATTTGCTATTTCAAATCGATCTCTTTCAACAACCGCCAATGATAAATTAGAAAAGCAGGTAAGCATTTTCTATTGTTTTTACACGGTCTATGCGATAGAAATAAGTACAAATATGTTGCACCGATTAAACTGTCATTAATTAAAAATAAATCGCCTAAACATTGAATATCTCAAAAAATACCTATTTCATTTTTCTTATTTTTTTTTCTTTAAACTCTTTGAATAAAAACAGAAAGTTCAATACCTCGCTCAACTTGGCCGGAGGCTTCGCTTGGGAGTTACAGCATCCCGAAATTGTCACATATATCAGGGTGCGTGTTAACCCGATTAGGGTATCGTGGGGCCGATTTGACCCAGGCTGAAATTTCTAAGTTCTCGCATCGTCCCGCAGTTCATTTGCTCACTGTTATTCTTATAATGAATTAATTTCGGAAATTTCAATTCAATATTTCAAAATCAGTTCCAACCGGAATTTGGTACTAAGCAGACGTGTCTATAGTTCGCTCCGTGTGACATAAACAGTGAATAGTGCTGTGTAACGATGGACAGCCAGGCAATGGATGACGAAGAAGGAAATAAATCGGATAATCCTGATTCCGACCATTACACCACCCCAGAATATATGCCGAAAAGACCTAAGGGGAAGCCACCAAAAAAACGGAAAAAACCAAGCGAGCCCCAGAGCTCATCGTCCGAGTCACAAGGCAATAAGGCATCAGGAACGATCCCGAAAAAGCCGCTAACTCCAACCGCAGGGAACAAGAACAAATCACAAAACCCATCAGTGATCCCAAAAAACAGGGAGCCAGAAGTCTTTAAATTTTTCTTCTTCATCAACACCAAACAAATAAACTCAAGAGTGGAAATGGCCAAATGCTGGGCCAACGTTGCACCAATTTCAAAAGATGTTATCCTTCAAACCGCCAAGGGATTTTTACTAAAATCAAACACCTCCAAGGAAAAACTCATACATTTGCTAAAAAAACTCGAACAAGACAAGAGCATAGATAGCTTCACCGAAACTGTCGGACACTCAAAAGAACGGCACTCGGCCACGCCCCCAGAAACTTTCACGGCCGTTATAACTCGCGTGGACTATGAAATTGATGACGAGTCGATCAGTCAAGCAATGACAGATAACAACATAGTACACCGGTTCTGTAAGCGGATTATATCACGGGCGACATCGAAGCCCACAACACTGGTAAGAGTGATAACCGGCGATTTGAATGCTTTTCACAGACTCATGAACGAAGGAATCTATCTCCTGAGTAAACACTTCCGAGCAGCAGCGAGCAGTCCTCCCCCACCCCTACCACAACCATGCACTAAATGTGCACAGTTTACGCACGTCACCGAAAACTGCCCAAATAGTGCACTATGCAGCAAATGCGAAGGCGATCACCGAACAGAGAAATGCACGAAAAACCTGCCCATAAAATGCACCGCTTGCAAAACAACCGACCACGTAGCTTGGTCGATTAAATGCCCGAAACGACCCACGAAACCAATCGAAGGCATCCCCAACACACAAATAAAAACTTTGAACAAAAAAAGCAGGGACATGGAACCGAACTGGACTAATAATCGCATTCACAAGCCAATAACAGCGCACGACACCATCATCAACACGTACTCAAGGAAGATAAACAACTCAACAGCAGGAAACAGAGAAGAGCTCATACAAAAATTAAAAAAACGATTCATCAAAGAGCTGAACATTGAGACAACCGTAGTCTTTACAGGTAACTGGATGTACATTTTAATGATCGACCTCGACAAACCAGAGGCCCCCTCACCAACACAACCGATACAAGGAACAAGCTGCACTATACCCAACAATGGCCCTTAAACTATTATACGCAAACGTCAACTGTTACCAAAACAAAAGCGTACTCATCAAACATACAATAGAGGGAAATCACATCAACTGTACAGCATTTGTGGAAACGAAAAATAAGCCCACCACCAACATCAACTACAGGGACTGGGCGATAGTATCACAGCATGGTAACGTAACCAACACAAATATAAGAGGAGGGGCGATCTTTCAATTTAACCCGGCAGTGAGAATGAGGAAAGAAAACCCCCCCAAAATCAACAACGATTTAAACAACGCGCTCCACGTCTCAATACCATTCTTGGACGAAAGACTACACATCATACTGGTATACGTACACAATAGTAGCCACATAGAAAACACAATATTTATAAAATGTAAGATGTACAAATATGCGATCCTCCTAGGAGATTTTAACCCAAACCGACGCAAACGCATCCAAATAGCAGATTTCCTACAGAGCTCAAACTTCACGCAGATAAACACACCACCAACCTTTTTAAGGCAGAACAATAGAGACACCACGCCAGACCTCTTGTTTTGCACACAAAACATAAGAAACCAATTCACTGGCATCGAGGTCATCCCAGACATTGGCTCAGATCATCTCGCTATACTTATAACATTCGACACTAACAGGCCATTAGACCCAATAAATAAGACGGAGAAACTAAACTACGACAAAGCGAATATAGATAAGATCAACCGAGAGGTAAACCTCTTCCTAGATACACAGACAAATACACCAATTAACGAAGGAACTATCGAAGAGTTTAATAAAAAGCTAGGTGAGGCAATTACAGAAAATACCCCGAAAACAAAACATCAATTTTTCCAACAAACACTCCCACCGTTTATCGTCAGACAAATAAAAATTAAGAGACAGCTCTATAGAGAATATCAGAGAAACCACTGCAGACTCTTTAAAACCAAACTCAACAACTTCAATAAAAATATCCAAGCTATGATCTACCAATATAGAACACACACCTGGTTAAAAGCATGCGACGCGATCCGACAGACACAAGGAAAAAACTACTGGCAAATTGTGAAAAGGCTCTCAAAATATAATCAGGCAAAAACATCGACCTACAACATTAACGACAACGGCACGATATTGACAGAAAGCAATGAAAAAGCTAGTGCCTTCGCAAAGCATTTCAAAAAAACATACACCATCGGTAAAGACCCCAACTTCAACGAAGAAAACTATAGAGAAGTAACCAACTGGTATGAAGAATACTTCAACCGTCCATACACCCGTGTAGAGCCAACCAGAATCATTACAAAAAAAGAATATTACGAAATAATAAAGCGATGCAAGAACACGGCAGCAGGTATTGATAATATACCAATTACCATCATCAAGCAGCTCTCACACCGTGCACACCAATTCATCATAGACATTCTCAACTTCTGCCTCGAAAAGCCTCACTTTCCTCACCTCTGGAAAGCAGGGATAATAATAACGATCCCGAAACCGAATCAAGACCACAGTCAAGTTAATAACTTTAGACCGATCACACTTTTACCATCTATAGGGAAACTATTTGAGAGAACTGTAAAATCTAGGCTAGAACAAGCGATAGGACACTGTATCCCAAAATACCAATTCGGGTTCAGAAGTGGAAAATCGACGTTAAACGCGCTCACCATCCTAACCTCGAATGTTGAAGCGGCCAAACTATCGAACGAAAAAACAGCAGCGCTATTCCTCGACATATCGAAAGCATTTGATAGTGTATGGCACAAAGGACTTCTTTTCAAACTCCACCGCCTCCAATGTCCCACATACTTAATCTACGTAATAAAAAACTTCCTAGAAGCTCGAACACTAAAGGTCAGAATAGAAACCGCCGTATCTCCTGAATTCACCCCAGAACAAGGCGTACCACAGGGCTCACCATTATCACCACTACTGTACAACATTTATTGCCATGACATCTACAATTACAATTTAATCCATAAGGAGCTTGTTAACCCTAATATGTACATGTTACAATTTGCCGACGACACGGTGCTAATCACACATGATACCAACGTGAAAAGCAGCATAGAGACCCTACAATACCTAGTACAGAAAACAATAACCTGGTTCAATAATTGGCGACTTAAACCCAACCCACAAAAATCACAACTAACGATATTCAATCATAAAATAACTCCCCACTCTCCGAAAATACACATGTTAGGTGCAGAAATCACGGCAGTCCACCATGCAAAGTACCTGGGTATATATATCGATCATAAACTAAATTTCAACTCTCACCTCGAACAGTGCAAACCAAAAGTAAAAATAAGAGCAGCTCATTTCAGAAGTATCACCTTTAAAAACCGCAATCTGCATATAAAACAACTGACAAAAATATACAAAAGCATTTGCCGACCCATTATTGAATATGGCCATGCAATTATGCTGAATTGCAAAGAAAATGCACTGAAAAAATTAAGAACCGCGGAAACTTGCGCTATCCGTAGCCTCACACGCACACGACACCCGATAAATCCATTGCATAACCCGCCCAACACACTACTATACGAACTAACAGGAATCACACCGATCGTCAAACGTACCGAGCACCTCAGCAGGAGATTCGCTAAAAACCAAATTAACAGTATCGACCAACTATGCAACAAACCACAACCCATAATAACTCGGAAGCCAAAACACCCGGCCTTGACTATTCACCAGCGGCTGGTGATTATGGCCAATGAACCCCTACAATAGGTGCGATAGACATTTAATACTAACGAAACAAAAAAATCAATACATAATAAAAACCCAGGGCTGAAGGACTCAGGTCGATGGCCCATTGGCAATACGTTGTGGAACAGTAATTACCATATAAACAGGAACATAACAAAGAAAAAAAAAAAAAATAAAAAAAAAAATAAAATAAAATAAAATAAAACGAAATGTTAACTAATGTATTGTCAACAAACTCTGTTATTATTATTATTATTTCAAAATTTCATCGTAAAGTAGAAACCCTGAGCTTCAGTCATGAATTTTTCCTGATTTTCATAATGACATTTTTTATTTTGAACCTCTAGTACGATTCGAAGTATATAAAAAAATCTAGGTTCAATTGAAGATCCGTTAAGCGACACCGTTAAGGGGTGCCTCTAAGCGAACTGATTTTCCTAGTTGAATGGCATTACATTTTTTGATTATTTTAATTTAATTCTGTAAGGGGCCATTTCTTTCGTTTAAAATCCCCACATCTTATCAACTGAATATGTGGTTATCGCATGTGGAAACGTTATATAGTTAGATGTCGTAAATTAAGGGACCTGACCACCGAGACCGTGCGAAAAAAAGCTTTATTCTGAAAAAACCTGTAAACTCGGAAATATGAGATTGAATTTATTAGTATTCAGTTACCTGGTTCAAAGTTCACGTTTACGGTTTTATGAACGTCTCTAATAAATTCCATCCTCAATTCTCAAAGGATGGTGGGGCTTCAACTGTTGGCTGTGGTGTCCACCTACTTTTGTTATTTCGATGCTTACAGTTTCGGTGGCAGAGAAGCTAACAAAATGGTCGTGTATGATTTGCGTGAAAGGATTTTGTTACTTGGTGAGATTGAATATTAAGTACATGGGAATGAACTTCCAAACAATAAAAAGCTGTTCAAAGTATTTTTTATTTACTTTTTTTTTCAAATAGGGCCAGATGGGGTTAGATCGCCATTTTTTCACTTTTCACGCTGTAGAACCTGCATTTATCGGAATATTCTCGAACATGATTTTTTTTCTGAAAGTATGAACCCTTGGCTACAAAATTGATACAAATAATTGTGATGTAACTTATATTCATTATTTAGCACGGTCGTTTGAAAAAAATGTGTAAAGTGGTTTTTTACCCCACCTAGTGAAGTAATAAAACCACTTTTTTCAGGTCAAATATAAATGCAAACTTGTTGTTTTAATGATTTTTTATTATTCATAACGGTCACAACTTATTATATGAACCTTTCAAAAAATAAAAGTTTCTAGCATTGATTATCGCCGCAGTTCTCGCTGTCTTTAACGTAAACAACTTTTTTGGGATGACCGCGCTCAGGGCGGCGAGGGGCAACCTTTTCGTTTTCAGCTTGTAATTTTTTGCCCAACACCTTGAAAAATTTTTTCTCAGCCCGTGCAGATGCCGCTTGCTTGGTTATTTAACCCCACTCACCCTTTTGCGTAAAGAACCACGTGATCCGAAAACAAATGCAAATATCGGAAAATCGTTTCAATATTCGGGTTAGTGACGAATTGCTGCTTCAAGAAAAAACTTGTCTAATTATTTTAAGCCCAATTTTCGCAACTTTCGCCAGCCATCAAAAGCCAGAAATATTTATTTTTTTCACATCGCTCAAAATGCTTATCTCACCACGAAAATTGTAGAAATTCAGATGCGGCAGTCCAACCAAGTACAAAAGTTGCGCATTATCGACTACTACTTACCTTATTATTAAACGGCTACTCTTTCTATTAATCCGTTCAAATACGAGCGTCAAATGGTTATCTTACCCGCTGGCGATTTAACCCCATCTTACCCTACGTTAAGCAATATGATCTGGAAGTGAAAGTGCTTCGTTGGTTGTGTTTTTATCAGATTCGTTTGATAAGATCCAGCAATTTCAGACCGAAAAAGACCTTTTCACAAAATTGAATCGAAATAATCGAAAAATGTCATATTATTCCAATGGGAAACTTCAATCGCAAAGAGGTATCGCTTGAAAGTGTCGTACGGGTCTTCAAATTAAGCCACATTTCTTTAAATACCTTTTCATATCAGCGGGTAGCGGCTATAATATTTCAAAATGACCTTATTCCGGAACATCCTAATGTACGTATATGAGCAATTCCACCTACAGTATTGAGTTTGGGCTTCACTATCAGCGATCTCCATCTAACTACCAGAAATAAAAGTCCTCAACGAAAAACGAACTCAGAATTTTTAAAAGCTTTTTTCCTTAGTTATTTTTGGGGTAATCGTATTGGGCAATTTTTGTACTTGGGTAATTTTTTTGTTCTTTTTTATCATGGATTTCTTAAAGTGGGCAGCGAGTTCCTAATATTTTTTTTTTTTTAATTTTCAAAAATTCGAGTTTTTCTGAAATTTGAATATATGATAATGGTTTTCCATATAAAAAAAGAAGAGAAAAAAAATCTATCTTGCAAAGAATCGATATTCCGATTATTTCGATAGATAATCGATAGGGAATAGGAGTTACCTCCTTGTGATCGCACCAATTGATTCATACTAAAAAATCGATTTTCTATCGAAATAATCGAAATATTGATTTTTTCGTAGGATAGATTTCATTTTTTTTTTCGTTTTTTAGATGGAAAACCATTATTATATACTTAGATTTGGCAAAAAATCAAATTTTTGCAAAATGAAAAAAGAACAAACAAAAATATTAGGAACCCGCTGCCCAATCCAATTTTATGAAAAGAGTTCGTCAATTTCAATAGAGTATCCGGGAAAAAAATTTCATCCACATGAAAAGGGGGCAAATAGCAGTTACCTCTTGAAAAAATATTATGGTGGAAGAAGAGGAGGAAACGGAGGGGTCTAAAAAATCTAAAAAAAAATTAGTGAGGTCGTAGAATCCAAAGGATACTTAAAAAGAATCATCGTCCACATCGGGGGATATGAGGGTTTCAGTTCGGTGAATTGGGAAATTTTGCCCCATATACATAAGAAGATGCTGAAACTTTTTGAACAGCTGCCAAACTTTTACATACCATATGAAGAAATCAAGTTTTGATCTCTATACTAACTCGTGTAATAACATCAAATGTTGAAAAAAAAAACTAAAATCCCAATTGGAAGTTGATTATGATTGAATGAGACTTGATTTGTCACGTCCGCCGCACGTATATATGGGCCATTCCAAACCAAACCGTGGGGTCATTTCCCTCGGGTCCGCCGATTGTTGCATAATTTTATTTTTGACTTTGTTCCGACTCAAAATAGACCCTAATTTTTTTTCAGAATTTTTGCACCACTCTTTAAGGTGATGGGCGCCGATTGTTGCATAAACTTGCATATAGTTATTTGCATAGAAAGAAATTATATAATTTGCATACGATTTTTTTTAAACTTTGTTCTGACTACAAACAGACCCTAATTTTTTTTCACAATTTTCCCATCACTCCTTAAGGTGATGCGCGCGCATCGAAGTTGCAAAGATAAGAGTAAGCCGACAAAACGGCCATTTTTAAAAATTTGATTTTTTTTCTACAAATGCTATGTTATAAAATAATAGTTTTTTTTCTAATTTGGGAGTGGG
>OZ020174.1:2467738-2556267 GCA_963971145.1 Sussaba pulchella | reverse complement strand
AAAATCGTAAACATTTCTAATTATAAAAATCATTACACATGTGAAAAAAAAAATCAAAAATATAACGTGTCTTGAAAAATGTTGATATTTTGCATATTTCGTATCTCGATTTTTGACTTTGCTGTGCTCAGAGATGGTCACGTGCTCTCCCCTCACGAAATATGAAAAATATCAACATTTTTCAAGATATGTTTTATTTTTGTTTTTTTTTTCACACGTGTAATGATTTTTATAATTAGAAATTTTTACGATTTTAAAGATTTGAAAAACAAAGAAAGTATTTTTTTAAATACAAGCAAGCTGCGTCCCACTCCCAAATTAGAAAAAAAACTATTCTATTATAACATAGCATTTGTAGAAAAAAAATCAAATTTTCAAAAATTGCCGTTTTGTCGGTTTACTCTTATCTTTGCAACTCCGATGCGCGCGCATCACCTTAAGGAGTGATGGGAAAATTGTGAAAAAAAATTAGGGTCTGTTTGTAGTCAGAACAAAGTTTAAAAAAAATCGTATGCAAATTATATAATTTCTTTCTATGCAAATAACTATATGCAAGTTTATGCAACAATCGGCGCCCATCACCTTAAAGAGTGGTGCAAAAATTCTGAAAAAAAATTAGGGTCTATTTTGAGTCGGAACAAAGTCAAAAATAAAATTATGCAACAATCGGCGGACCCGAGGGAAATGACCCCACGGTTTGGTTTGGAATGGCCCATATATATATATATATATTAGGCCGGCTTGAAAAAAAAACTTTTTTCTTTCTTTCAATCAAAATACATTCACGCCAAAGTATCTTCCATCAAGAGAATCGTGTCCAAAAATGAGCCCGATCGGACCATCTTTAGGGGTCGCGCAGGATTTTTCTAGTTTTCCCATTTGATTAACATGGGAAGAACGAAAAGTTTCTATTAAAAAAATTGTAGCCCCGCCAATTTTATAGGTACATTGATCCGGTTAGTTCCATTTGGAAGCCCTTGAAAAACCGCTTAGAATGACGTGCGGACCTTTGAAATCCGATTGCAACTTCCGTCGATAATTTCTTACGAAACAACAAAATTATTGATGGAAGTTGCAATGGGATCCCAAAGGTCCGCACGCTATTTTAAGCGGTTTTTCAAGAGCTTTCAAATGGAACTAACCGGACCATTGTGCCTATAAAATTGGCGCAGCTACGATTTTTTGAATGGAAACTTTTCGTTCTTCCCATGTTAATCAAATGGGAAAACTAGAAAAATCTTGCGCGACCCCTAAAAATGGTCCGATCGGGCTCATTTTTGGACACGATTCTCTTGATGGAAGAAACTTTGGCGTGAATGTATTTTCATTAAAAAAAAAAAAGTTTTTTCTTCAAGCCGGCCTAATATATATATTATATATAGATGCATCTCTCTATGTGGGTATTTTATATATTTTAGATTCACGATCAATATCATCTCTATATAATAATCATTGGGAATTTATAATATTATCTCTATATAATAATCACTGGGAATTTTTACACGTGGCACGATGCGATGAAATGCGCAGCGGCGCGTTGTAACGACAGCGTTCCCGCGCGTGCCGAATTCCCGATGTAAGGAACACCGGGATGAGGCAAGCGCGAGAAATCACGCGCCGCGGAAATGATCTTTGCGTTTTCGCGGACTCGGGGTGTAAGTTAACACCGGAATCGGGTGATCGCGAGACATCACGTTCTGGGGATGATTCTCGCGATTTTGCGGATCCAAGGTGTAACCGAACGCCGAGATCGGGTGAGTACGAGGCCTCACGCGCATCGACGATGACCTTCGTGAGGCGAGACGCTTTCCATAATATGCAATTTAGACGAAAACCCCGCTCGCTGTCCGACGCCCCAAGGTGTGCCGGACGATCGAGTGGAGTTAGTCCCGTTAGAAATCGCGAATAGCAAACATCTACGGAGCCAGACTCCTTCGAAGCTTCCATCGTATGGAGTTATAAGCTCCCTTGGATCAATACCGTGTAGATCGAAATCACTCGATCTCAATACGATACCAGGGCGTCTCGCGTCGCGGATTAAGTCTTCGTCGATAGACTTAGTGTCAGAAGCAGAACGTGCCACGAACTTTATAAAGACGTGTAGTTTTAGTAAATAACTTGTGAGCGTGAGTAAGTGAGGGTGATCGCAGAAATTTGTAAGAGCTATCCACGGCGCTACAGCGGTACCGGCCAAGTACAGCGAGAGCCGAGCGTCACGAGTGAGTACCAGTGTGAGAGAGAGAGTGTGTGTTGGAACTAGTGTGTAACAAGCTTAACCATTGTAACGGCAGCTTCCTGATCTATTCATTTTTTACATTCATATAAATAATTACAAACATTCCTGCTATAATCAAATGTAAACTGGTCACTTTAATACCATTGAGAAGCCCTTCACTTTAGAATTTTCCTAACATATTATCAACTCCAATAAATAGCGGCAATAGACGAATCTTCGGATCTTGTTTTGGAACTTATTTTCTCCTGCCCAGTTCCCCAGGGATCGCCCTCTAGAGGACAATCGCCGCGTACCCACCAAAAAAAATATAAACATTTTCGTTTCCCGTAAAGGGTTAAATAGTCGCGTGCGAGACCGTTCCGCACGTGACATATTAACTGGTGTCAGAAGTGGGATACTTGGTGATTTTTCTTTGGTGTGTGGGCTTGGAGATTTAATTTTGGAAATTGGTCTCAGGGTTCATAGCGAGGGAGTTGAACCACAGGTATCGGGACAACCTATCCTTGTCGATCTCCTTTCTCCAGGACTTGTCGTTTTAAATATCGACTAGGAAAATTAAAATTTGAAAATGTCTAAGGACGGCGTCAGTTTAGCGGCCAACCGGACGGCCGATTCAATCGCTAGCGTCACCTCGATGGCCGAAAACTTAGCCATTCAAAATAAATTTGAATTGAGAGTGAACTCATCGGGCGTGCAAAGTCAACGGTAAATGATCTGAAGGATATTTCGGATAATTCCGCGTTACGCGAACCAATTCGCTCGCTTAAAATTCGTTCAATGAAAAAACGGTCGGTACCATTGGGATACATAGGCCGCTTAGCAAATCACTGTTCGGGACAATGAATGAGGACGACGCGATTTATATTAACACGCAGATAGATCGATTGTTTTCTGATCAATCAAACTTGACCCAACTTATCGGAAAGGAGATCCATGCGACTCACTGTAGGTTACAGGAACTTCATCGGGAACACCTAGTGGAGATGGACGTGGTTGATAAACTGCTAAAGAAGGTTAATAACCTTCACCAGACATTAAACAAAGTTTTTAATCTAACAACTCTGATGATGTTTCATAACAGCTAAGTAACCTTTGCATATCGGGTTGAAACAAAATTAAATCGGTATATCGAGACTTGTGAAAAATATTGACGCGCGATATCAATGGCAAGGGACGGGCGTTACGATCCTAATGTGCTAACAGCCGCACAGTTATTGGCCATCTCGAGAGAAATACAGTCTCGGGCGTCTGATTTCGAGTTCCCCCTCACCGCCGAGCATCTACGAGGGGAACCGCTATCCCCCGTCGCCCATACGGATATCGTATTCCACTCTGGAAGAATCTTCATCGTGGTTCACATTCCCCTCTTGGAGCGAACGGCTTACAACCCTTACCGAATGCACGCGTGGCCAGCCAGTACATTGTCGTGTCAGTAGACCGCCGCACATACTTCCTGGCGGACTCTATTTATATAGAAGGATGCACGAGCGTGGAGCACCGATACATTTGCACCATGGAGACCCCTCTACGAGAGGTATCAACGTCTCGACAATGCAAGATAACAATGTTGGTACAACCATCAATTGACGCGTACCAGTACTGCGTCATCAGAATCCAACCAACGCATGATTTATATTGGACGCACTTACCATCGCGAGGAGGATGGCTTTATTCGCTCCATAGGCAAGAGAATATACACATACTGTGCCCGGGTAAAGTAGATATTACCACTACGGTGAAAGGGGCCGGCGTTCTTCACCTCAGCGCCGACTGTGTAGGATGCACACGAAGCACGTCTCTCACCGGTGTACGTGTTTATGAGAGCCGGGAGCAGTATTTCTATACAGCGAAAATATCATTGAATATCGTTTTCCCTAATAGCTCCCAGCCTCGGGGAATTTTTCGACGGAAAATCAGAAAACTCGGGGCACGACAACCTCCTGTCAGAATATGCACGAGAGGTCCGAACGGCGTGGAAAATGTCACGTACGGACGAATCCCTCACCGGCATACAGCGACGTCTTTTCGATATAGGCAGTAATCGCCGGGACAAGGAAGAACAGCACAGCTTATTTATGACCGGTTTTTCTTTGCATTTATTACTCGGAACAGCGCTAATCAGCTATGTATGGCGCGCTAGCCTGTGCAAAATGATAATGCGGATTAAGCCGACCTGCGGACAGTCGAAACGAAACCTCCACTCGAACCACTATGAAGATATCGAAGCGGGCCAAACCACCGTCGGAGGCATCGGAAACCCGGACGTGGCTCCCAGGACAGCTCCCTCAGCACAGCTCGAGGATGAAAAAGAAAAAGCAGTAACCCGATGCGGGAAAATAAATAGTGAGCCTGCCTGCTCCCTTTTCCGCCAAGAGCCGGAGGTAGAATATTGAAATGATGCCCCGCCATACTACACAACATCCAACTTCAAGAACTTCAAACTTCAAGAACTTCAAACTTCAAGAACTGCAAACTTCAAAAACTTCAAACTTCAAGAACTTCGTACTTTAAGAACTTCATACTTCAAGAAATTCACTTCAAGAACTTCACTTCAAGAACTTCAAACTTCAAGAGCTTTAAACTTTAAGAACTTCCAGCTTCAAGACCTCACGCGTATATGCAGATACCATGGTGGATCGTCCTGCCACACAAAGTTCCGCACCTGACATCTCCCTAATCAGCCGGGATATCGCGTTAGATTGTAACTGGTTCGTGGGAGATGATAGTTTTGGCAGCGATCACCTCCTCGTAATCATTGAATTGGGTTACACCTTTTCGCGAGTAGAAACATTTTCTCCCAAAATAATAACTAAGCACGTGGACTGGGGTGTATTCAGCACGACCCTGGTGAGTATTGTACAGGACATTGACTCAACTGAACGCCTCGATCCCAACGAGTCCTATACGCGATTCGCTCGAGGCATCATTTCCGCTTGCATTACTGCAGGTGGAACCATTGACTCAAATAACAAAACACGCAAATCCCCAAAATGCCCCTGGTGGAACGACTACTGCTCAGTAGGTGTTAACAACAGGATATCCGCATTAAGGACTTTTAAAGAAGATAAATCCGTCCAGAACTTTTACGAACTTCAACGAGTTTCGGCTATAGCACGTCGAACCCTGAGAGCGGAAAAAAGAAAATCTTTAAAAACTTTCTGCCACTCTATCAATAGTTCAATGCTTATAAAAATCGCATGGGATATAGTAAAAGGTTTGAAATCACGGAGTGCAGCGAATGCTCAGAAATCTCCGGTCGATCCCGACGATCCAGCCATCTCTGCTGTCGTCGATAATCTCTGCCCACCTTCAGCTCTCCCACCTCCACATCCTTTACCGCTTAAGTCTATTCCTTTCTTAGACTCTCCATTCCGCTTCGCGGAACTAAATTTTATCTTATCTCGTCTTAAACTCCAGTCCTCCCCAGGGCCGGACGCAATAAACAACCTCATCATATCAAAGTTTCCTCAACCGGTTAAATTCTTTTTGTTACGTCTATATAATAAATTGTATTCTTCAAATACAATTCCTAACGAATGGACAAATTTCAATATCTGTCTCATTCCCAAGCCAGGTAACAAGGGCTTTCGTCCCATATCTCTCGCAAACAATCTACTTAGGATTTTCGAATGCCTAATTAAGAATCGACTAGAATGGTGGATCGAGAATGATCGGTGTATTCCAAAATTTCAATTTGGTTTCAGAAAGGGCAACTCCTGCACTGACAATTTAACGATCTTAACTACTGACATATATATCGCCTTCGCAAAAAGACAATTCTGCGGTGTAGTCTGTCTTGACATTAAAGGAGCCTATGACGCCGTTATACCACGAATTCTCATTCGCAACCTTAGCACTCAGGGGTTATCCTCGCGCGTTTGCAACACCATATATAACCTCATTCTTTGTAGGAACCTGAATTTCAGATCTCAAGATCACCTTATTGGAATCAGACAGACACATATTGGTCTTCCACAGGGCTCGGTTTTAAGCCCGCTCCTCTTCAATGTATACGTTATATCTATTTTACACTGTTTACCCGCAGGTATCAAGTTCCTGCAGTATGCGGACGACTGCGTAATTTACGCATCAAATAACGATATACGTCTTGTCAAATCTAACCTCAACCTGGCTATATCTCGCGTCTCTCATTGGTTGGAAGGGATTGGCCTGTCCCTCTCCATCCCTAAAACCCAATTCACCATCTTCCCACGCAAGCTATTTACCCCGGACGTCCATTTCCTCATACATAACAATCAGCATATCCCTTTCTCACGCCATTGTACTCTGCTAGGTGTCAAACTTGATTTCAAACTAGACTGGGGTGCTCGTATAAATTACATCGTCCAACGTGCCAGACAAGCTTTAGGTATCCTTAAGGCCCTATCATCGCGATCGTGGAGGGCTTCACCGTCCAGACTCTTCACGTTCTACAAAGGATATGTGAGGGCCATTATGGACTGGGGTTGCTGATTATACGGTAAGGCAAGCCAGTGCTTTCTGGTCAAGCGAGATAGAATTCAATTCGAAGCCATTAGAGTGTGTCTGGGTCTACTCAAATCGACTCCGCGCAGCCTAATTTTAGCCGAGGCAGGCTTACATCCGCTGTATTTCAGACGGATATGCCCCATCAAACGCTTTCTCTGCAGAGTATTTTCTCAGGACAAACCCCCCCTGATAAGCAAACTAAACCTGCTCGACTTGCATACAGTACATTCTAATTTAAGAAGTGCAAGATATACGCCTGACCTGCTAACCTGCTACGGAAAGTTAGCACCTCTCTTGAGAGATGTGCACAAATCGGAAGAACCAATCTGCTTCGAGTACCCTCTGCTCTCCCAACTTTTCGAATTTTCTCCGGATTTCTCTTTAGGCAAGGAGTTACAAAAGTCTGATAACCCGGAACTCTTCTCACAAAACACCATATCAGCTAGATGGCCAGACTCGAATTTGATCTACACAGACGAATCTAAAAACGAGAATTATTGCGGAGCCGCTTTTCTTTACACCCAAGGGGCAAACGCCCTCTCATTCGCTTTCTCTCCTAATCCACTAATGACGATATTTTCAGCCGAGGCCATAGCCATCTGGAGATCCATTATTTTTTGTCGTCGTCGAAATATAAATTCGATTACGGTATTTTCAGACTGCCTATCAGTCCTGTCGGAGATATCCAAGCCAGAAGTTAACGCGCACCGTAATTATATCATTATAGAAATAAGACTGCATATCCGACTTCTATTGGTTGGTGGAGGCTCAATTAAACTTATCTGGATTCCATCTCACAAGGGTATTCATGGAAATTACTTGGCTGACATGCTGGCAAATGGGAGGCGTCACCTGTACAATGAACCTCAAAACCTCGATTTGAAAGTACCGGTATCTGACTTGATCAGCAACTACTGCAATATCGATCAGAATAGTGTATTAGAAGCATTACGTTCTCTGCAAGTTTCGGATAGTGCATCTAATTACTTTCGGTCTATGGACCGGTGAAGCTGCCACCCATGGTGGCTCAATTCGAAGGAAAACAGAGAGCTTATTTGCGCCATCTCAAGAATTAGAACGTCACACGGCAAAATAAAATCTTATTTTTATCGATTTAACATGGCGGACTCGGATTTATGCGAGTGCGGTCAGGCATCACAGGATATCAACCACCTTTTCTGGGACTGCACGAGGTTCTCGTCCCCTCGGGAAACCCTTCTTCGAGAACTTAGGAGGCTCAAGACTCATCCGCCATACTCGATTCAAGCGTTAATTAGATCAGGGCATAGCCACCTGAAAGCCATTATGACTTTTCTCTCTAAGCTTCCTTTCCTATCATAATAGATAATTTTCTTATAGACTTGTCACACCTTATTCATAAGTCATCTCCTTCATAACCCTTTTTGTTCAACCCATGTAGTTGTTTTGTCGTTCCCTGTGCAATGTGTGTATTTCCTTTAACAGGGTTCGTTAAGGTTCCCGACATTTCTGGCTGCTGGTCTTTAAGCGTGGCCGGCTGTACGGGGGGTTATAACTCTACCTCCAAGGGCGTTTGAATCTGCCGCGCCTCCACCACGGAATCTATGCAGCACGCCTCCTATACTACCGAAGCAATACTCCATCATAGAAGAGAGTGGCACAGGTCCCCAACGTGGGACGAGCCAATAGCAGGCTTTAAAAAAAAAAAAAAGTAGGCCGAGTCGGCTTGAGCCACCGCCTCGACCGGGTGCCACCGTCCGATCCATCGCTACCGCAATCAATACCAACGCCGAGAACCACCATACGCATGAATCGCACCCACCGCGCCACCCCCCAAATCGAACCCGAAGACCGTAGCTCGACCATCGAGGGAGCAGAGAAGGAGGGAGACCGGTCGCGTTCCCCAAGCACCGGGGGCTCCTCACTCTAAGCCACGCGAGCGTTACGATAGGACTGCGTTATTTTATAACCACAACGCGTGATTTGCTTTCTTCCATTAGTTTTCTTCTTCCTTTTCTTTGTATCGTTACAGCGTATCGGTATCTTTCCGTTTTTTTCCTTCTCGTTTTTCTTGCAATACCGATCTTAATCGAGTGTTTGGAGCGGGCGAATCGCACCTGAAATGTGAAGGAGTGGAGCAACGAGAGGGAGAAAGATAGAGAGATTGAAAGCGTGACGAGGGAGGATCTGCCAAAACCGTTCAACACGACTGAGGACACCGTTCTTCCTCTCTGCTACTTCCTCCCCCTCTTTCTCGTGTCCCCGGATAAGTGGAGTGCATGCGCATCGTGAGACGGAATTGACCAGTGAGCGGTGCATCGCGTTGCGACTTTCCCCCTTGTCGGGGACAAGAGTCTCCCGCCATCATCCCTTCTCCCTTATAACATCGCATCAAAGAGTCCATCCAGGCTCACCTATCCACCGCCGCCCTTGTCCTTCACCCCGTCGGACGTCGCGTACCAGCAACGTTGGGTGAACAATCCCTCCCACCTACCTCGTCATCATACCCACCGGAGATCCCCCCCCCCCCTCCGCCGGTGTCGCCCCCGATGCGCGTACTCGGAGGGTACGGCGCCTGCGCGCCAGGGCATCAAGGCACTGCGCCTTCTTGCAGCTGGCGACCAATAGTATCCGCGGTCATCTTACCGTCGTCGGGGCAGTTATCGCAGCTCCGTCTGATTCGTTAGTGGGTTCTCGCAAGTCCCGCTAGAGTTTGTATTTCCGTTATTACTAGTATTTTCATCGGGTTTTATATTATTTTTATCTTCCTCTTCCTTTTCCATCATTATCATTATTCTTATTGTTTTTTTTAATTACTATTTTTCATAATTATTGTTATTCTTATTGTTTTTTCTTCCTATTATTCCTTTCCATCATTTTTTATCGCCATCATTATTGCTCTTAGCATTTTGTTGCTTCCTCGTAGGGGAAGCTATGCCATGGTGAACATTTTTTTCCGACATCTTTATGTCATTATGTTCAGAATGTGTGAAAACGCCGAGAAAACACATTTGTAGGGAATGTCCGGATGTATGTATGTGTGTATGTGTGTGTGCGTGTGTGTGCATGTTTCCCGAAATTTAAACGTGTGTAACTCGAGAACGATTTTAGCTACAGCCCCCAAATTTTTCAGGCATGTGCAGCTCTATAATACCTTTATTGACTATGATTTTAGTCATGATTCAAGCCACGTTTTCAAATTACCAAAAAAAGGCCGTTATCATTCTAGCGATCGCAAATTTCGAGATATTCGTCTAAATTGTCCTTGGCAAAGAGATATCCCAAGGTACCCAAGGTTGATTGGTATTGCATTTAGGCCGAATCCAGCGAGAAGTTTTGACTTTACAGGATTTTGTATTTTTCGAAAAATTTACGTTTTGTTCTAACTTACGACAGCTTTGACAGATTGAACCCAGATTTACTACATGTATAAAACATCATTTGACTGTACCACGTGTAGAATTTAGTGGAGATCGGTTGGGGGGATAGGATTTTATAGGACTTTGCATTTTTCGAAAAAGTGACGTTTCGCTCGAACTCGCGACAGCTTCGACCAATCGAACCCTAACTTGCTACATACATAGAATATGAATTAACCGTGGAACGTTACATGGGAAACAAGCTGCAAGTTGAAACTTGCAAATTACTTCCTCAGAATTCAAGAAAGCTGGAAGTTTTAATTTGCATGCTGCTCCCCCGGAATTGAAGATATTGTAAGAATCTTCCTCTCCGTGAAAGCCAAAGTTGATATAGATAGTATCCTGATGAAGTAAGATTGTCACCATATCATCAATTCTGGGGGAGCGGCTTGGAAATTTAAACTTCCAGCTTTCTTGAATTCTAAAGAAGCAATTTGCAAGTTTCAACTTGCAGCTTTTTTAGTGCAACCACTGCCCTACGATCAGTAAGGCACTTCACGAATTGTGATTGAACGCGGAGTCATTCTTATATCGTCTCGCACTTTTAATTGCCCCCCCCCCCCCCCCCGCACCGTAGTACTCTCTCCCTCTTTTATCCCACCTTTCCCGTTAACCCCGGGGAACTCCCGATCACAACGTATAACTTTGTCGGTTTGACGGGGTTTTTCTCAATATCTGTCTCCATAGTACTTGTTTCATGATTTGCAAGAGAAGAAAACGGATTTGATGTGGTGTAGTCCTCACTCTCACCATCGCGTGACGTGAGCGAAGAGCGAGAGCCTGTTCTTTGTTTATCCGTATTTATTCCTCGGGCCAGGGCGAGAGTTTGTTGTGTTGATAAGCTTACCTAGGCGGCTGCTGCTGCACGGGTATACGGAGTCAAGCGAGCTCTATGGCTCAAATCTCTGTGCTTCGCACTGATATTCTTACCATCGCCGATCCTTGATAATAGTAGTAGTGGTAGTGGTACTAGTATTTTTAGTATTTTTATCACTATAGGCTCACTTAACACTGACAAGAGGAAGGCCTCACCTGGGACACACAAATTCCAATGAAACTAGTGTTGTGCCCCGCAATTTTCATTACATTTTTGTCATTAAAAATTTATTAAAAAGTTACCGGATAAATTTACGTAACAATTATATGCATGATATAATTGTTTCCCACGATCGAACATTGCTGATTCCGAATCAGGATATGATATGAGATTTGAAAGGGAATACGGCGTTTCCTTTCAGTCCAACATTACGTTCTTTTATTTAAAATTTTTTTTCTATCAATCTGAGATTATCGAACAACTATTTTGATCTAGGAAAACTCAATGAACCTCATCGATAAGATGAATTTGAAATTGATTGAAACTCAGCGGTTGTACAGGAATGTAAGTTCATTATCGAACAACTACTTTTACCATCACCTGAAGAGGACTCGATGAACCTCATCGATAAGGATGTCTGACAGTATAAACTTGGAAATTATTCGAACTTAGCGGTTATACATAAATGGAAACTCAAGATATCTGTGTTTCGCTGCGATTTGGAGGAGAAGCCACAACCGTTGAATTCCGGAAACAGCAAGTAGAAGAAAGTCATGTCAACGAGCATTTTAATTATCGAACAAGTGATTTGAGAAATAGTTTCATTTTTCACAACGAGATCGGTTATCTGTTCTTTCAATCTAAGTAATGATAAAAATTGTGGACTCAATGAATCTCATCGATAAGATTTTTTCGCAGTGTTAATTTTGTATTGATTGAAATTCAGAGGTTGTACAGAATAAATCTGAAAAAAAACCTGAGATTCATTTTGTACAACCTCTAAATTTCAATCAATACAAAATTAACACTGCAAAAAATCTTATCGATGAGATTTATCGAGTCCACAACTATTGTCATCACTTACAAGGGGAAGTCCTCACCTGGGGCACGCAGATTCCAATGAATCAAGGATGAATCGATAGTACATCAAAAATTATTAGACACGTGTTCCGGCTTCTTTGTAGGTGAGCCCTAGTTTAATTATTATGAATTTTTCACAATCACGGTCGCCGCGGCTGATAAACGGCATGCAGACGCGCGCGGTATCTTTCACCATCGCCGATAGCGCAGTGATAAAGTGCCAGTCTAGCAATCACGCTGTCGCTGGTTCGAATCCTTTTGTCGCCGATAAATTTTTTCTATTTTTTCCATTTTTGTAATTCTCTTCATTGCAAACATGTGAAATGATCGTTTCATGACGCTCCCCCGGAGATTTAATTTTTTCTCAAAAATAGTTGGATTAATAAGACATAAAAATCATGCAGATACGTTTTAGATCTTTTTGTTTTATATAATCGTGATTTATTCTCATTCACATTCTCGTGGATGGTAGTCATCGTGGAAACATTTGAAGCCCAACGTTTTTGTACAACGAGCGCATTTTATAAATGCAACCCCGCTGCAATCGCAGTTTTCTCGAGTTAGGGTTAGCGGAAAGCAGGTTTGATTCACATTGGCAAAGGAAATTTTGTGGCATCCTCGCGAGTGTTGATTTCTCGTTTTTCTTTGAATAAATTCGATGCATTTTGCAGCTTTTGCATAATGTTCTTCATTTGTCGGTAAAAATAAACGTCGCGGGGTTGACATAAAGGAGTGCATTTTGGAGGAATAACTTTAACGGTGCAAGTTACTTCGTCTAATTCGTTGGTGAAGATGTCATCGTAAATAAGCGAATCTGCCTGTCCTCCCCACGAATCAAGAAGCAATAGGAATTTGTTTTTACTGACGTAAGGTTTGAGGACTTTTTCTAGATATTCGATGAAAAGTTCTTCCGTTGATTTTCCAGATTTCGAGAACGTTACAAAGACATTCGCATATTCTTCGGTCAATTGTTTCACTGTTCTTGCGACCCTTGGATCAAATTCATTTCCCGTTTCTTGCGTGCATATGAAAAAAAATCGGCGACAAAAGGATTCGAACGAGCTACGGCGTGATTGCTAGACTTTCACTTTACCACTGCGCTATTGGCGCTAAGTGAAAGATGACGCCCGCGACTGTATGCTGTTCATCAGCCGCAGCGACCGTGATTTTGAAAAATTCATAATAATTAAACTAGGGCCCACCTACAAAGAAGTCGGAACACGTGTCTAATAATTTTTAATGTTCTATCGATTCATCCTAGTTTTATTGGAATTTGCGTGTCCCAGGTGAAACCTTCCCCTTGTAAGTGATATAACAGAACAGGAAAGTCTGATCTGTCATCTCCTGTGAACGTATTGTGATTTTGATTGGAAATTGAAAATTAAATAGAATGAAAAATGCGTGAAGAGGAATTAAGGCGTGATGACGATGAATCACATCATTGCCACTTTTTCATTACTACTTTGCGTAATAAAAAAATAAAAATAAAAAATCGATAGTTTTAATAATATTCATTCCAATTTGTTTTATGTATTGAACGGTTCCTAAACAAATGTTGAGTTGAAAGTTCGTTTCGTGTAATGGAATAATAAGAATAAAAAATGGATAGTTTTAGTAATATTTATGCTAATTTGTTTTGCGCATTCTTAGTGAAGGGGGCGCCCCCCCCCTGGGGGGCTTCGCCTCCGGAGCCCACCGGGGCTTCGTCCTTGGACCCCTCGTCCGCCATGCGCGCCTTACTCCCGCGGCTTCGGCACCCTCGTGGGTAATGGCCGCCTTTCGCACTCGTTGCTTAAGATACTATTTCGCACTTGTATCATAATGTACGATTAAATAGCGCGTGCGAAAACGAAGAGGAAACACGCCTTTCTTTCCAATTTGACGATGATAGTTTCTGGAATATTTTGGTTTAAACGAATAAGAACCACCCATAGCTGAAAAACTTAATTTGACCGATCTGAATGTCAATTGCTTAAAATCGAAGAGCCTGAAAGACGAGTTTTTTTTCATTTTCCACATTAGTTGATGTAAATGAGCGTGGGTAAAAATGTTGTGTCAACTGTTCAAAAGTGTTCGGATTCCAAAAAATGCCTTATATTGCGAACGAGAAACAATATTTGTTAGAAAACAATCGTAGTGAAAAATACATTGTTCACGATAAGTATCATCAAAACGAGCGAAACAAAACGAAACAAAACAACGATGGCCATAGCGGTCAAACGGATAACGCATAAAAATTTAGTTGACGAAATTGAAAGTAGAAAAAGACGAAAGTAATGGAAATTTACAAGAAGCAACAACACAGCATAAGAACCTGTAAGCGATTAAAAATTCGGAAGCCGATAAAAAAACATACAAAGATCACAGGAAATAGGATTTGACGTTTAAAATAGAGATACAAAAAAAACGAACAAATAACAGAGCAATAATGGAATATATTTGTAAAGAGATTGGAGTAGCGAAAGTCAACTAAATCGATATAAATAAAAGCGACGCCTGTCGGGTTAATAAACAGACCTGAAATAGACGGAATACTCTCGAAGAAAATTCCTATTCTGATTGTAGGTTACATGTTATTTATTTACCTGGTGGCGTTACCGGCTCCGCGATATACTGCACTTGCGCTATCTCCATTTTGAGGTTTGCGACTCGTCGACGATGATACATCCATGCTGCTAGTGTAATCGCTGTTATGATTATAGCTGCAAATATCCCAGCTGTCGGACCGCTACCGTATCCCTCTCCCATTTCGGATTTTCGGAGAACGTTTCCCATTCGCAAGTTTATATCACAATCATCTCCTGAAGAAGAAATTACGTCATGATAGGTAGACCAGGTAACGCTAACTCATCGTGAGTACATACATTCCTTGTCCATATCTCGTATTCAATAATTTTAACCGCCATCGTAAAGTCTATGTGCTTCCGCATATAGAAAACTATTATGGTGAAAAACTTTTTTTCGCGAGATCTTCATGGCATTATATTCATAATGCGCTAAAACGTCAAGAAATACATTTGAAAAAAAGATTCGGATGTGTGGGTGTGTGTGTGTGGGGGAGATCGTGTTTGTGTGTGTATGTGTGTGTGTGCGTGTGTGCGTGCGTGTCTGCGTGTGTGTGTGTGCGTGTGTGTGTGTGTTTGTTTTTGTGTCTGTGTGTTCACTAGGCTCTCGAAAGTGATCGGATCTTATAGGTCTTCACATTTTTCGAAAAAGTCACGTTTCGCTCGAACTCAGAGCAGCTTTGACCAATCGAACCCGAACTCGCTTCATGTATAGAATATCACTCAACCGTGAAACGTTATATGGGAAGCAGCCCGCAAGTTGGACCGAGCGTATTGCTTCCTCAGAATCCAAGAAAGCTCAAAGATGAAATTTGCAAGCGACTTTTCAAGAATTGAAGATACTTCGAGGATCTTTTTAAATAAGGAAGCCAAAGTCGATATAAACAATTTCCTACTGGAGAAATATCATCACAATATCTTATCAATTTTGGGAGAGCGCTTGCAAATTTTAAGTTTCATTTTTCTTGAATACTGAGGAAGCAATTGGCAAGTTTTAGCTTGCAGCTTGTTTTCATCGGTGCAAGCTCTTACAGAGGAATTTCTAAGCCCTTCATCTCGAATTTTGTCACACGATTCCTTCCGTTATTGCCTTGAAGCCGTATGTAAGGTTTTTTCATTTCACAAAAAGGCCAGATTAAACACTCAATTCTTGTCGCGACCAATTGGTTGATCTTTCATCGATAACAAAATCTTCTGACCATTCCAGAATTGATTATATCGATTAATAGTGTGTATCGTTTTGTTTGTTTTATTGTTCGACGATTTTGAACAAGTAGGACTTCCAACATCAGATACGATTTCTCCGCGTTATCATTTTGGATCGGCTACGAACATTGTTGCACAAGTGAAAAATAAAAAGATTGCAATTTTTTGGAAGGCATAACAGATTTCTACGGACGGAAAAAATTCAAACCTTTCAGAACAGTTATTTATTTTGAAAAAATGGACACAAACAAGCAGCTTGAAGAGGCATCATATTAGATTCGGTCCCGGAGCTTTTACAACCAAAGCTCGGAGGCCGATCTTCTGCTAAATACACAAAGTACACTTCCGCCAAATAGTATCAGACCACTTATCGTCCGCCCAACCAAAATCTAGTCGCAGCTTTGAACGATCATATCTCCGCCAAAAAAACAGTCATACATTTCTTACATGAACTGTTGGGAAGCTTATCGAATTCTGTGCTGAACGAGCCTTGGTTCAGTCGAGTTGGACTTCTGTATATCAAATTATCAGGTGAGGAAGATAAAAAAATAATTCCGATTTTTTCAAAATTTCTTACCTGAACTTTGACTCATGGAAAAAGCTAGGGAAATTTTTTTTCAAATCTGAAGAAAATTGGAAAGCATCTAAAAAACCACAGGAGTTGATTCATCAGAAAGAAAAAAAAATATTAAGGGGTTTCTGGAATATCGATTTATTTGTATGCACGTGCATAATCTATACGACAGTCAGTTGCTCGATCCGAGGGTCTCGGCAAACGCTACGCCGGCCTAGCCAGGGCCGAATGACAAATAGGGGCTCGCATGGGCTACTGTTACTCGACTAAAAATTGTTATACTTCATTTATTTTTAGTATACTCACTAAACTATTTTGGGAATATTATGAGAACCTGTCTACAAATACACTCGGCAAAAAAATTAATGGAACAGAACATATTTCCATTTTTTTACGTGATTTTTGTGTGACTATCACTTCGTGAAAAGTTGTCGTATTGAGATGAATGAAAAAGCATTTTCAAGCTTGACATGTCTAGTTTTAAAATCTTATAATAACATTTTTTTCCTGGCCATTGGTCGTGGCATAATCAAGAGGAATTTCACCAAAAAAAATTTGCAAAAAATTTTCCGTTTTTCTAAGTTGTCGCCGGAATCGAGAAAATTTTTTCTAACCTGATTGATAACACAGTCACTTCGCCGGATTCTTTATTTTCGATCTGATTTTTTTTTCTGTATCACAATTTATCGTTGAGATATCGGCCGGTGAATGAAAAAAACATCTTTTTTCGTTTGATCATCGATATCTTATGAACCGGTAATCCTGTAGCAAATTAACCGACAATTTTTGAAACTCACATAAATTGCGTATATGGTTTAATTATTGTTTGGAAAAAAAATGTTCACCCTTTGCATTTACTTGGAAAAGATGCAAAAAAACACGTTTTCTGGTTATCTAGAAAATTAACCAGTACCTTGCAAATATTGCTGAAAGTTCAAATGTTTGTGGGTGCCACGCTACTTCAATGCATCCTGAATAACCCTGTGAAATTTCGAATTTATCCAACCTCCCATTTTTCTACCGTGAGCTGGCAACCTTTAACGAAACTTGGAGAAACACCTTTTCTGCCCTTTAAACATTGTCGGATAATTATTAAGATCAAA
Organism: Sussaba pulchella; assembly: GCA_963971145.1. NCBI lineage: Eukaryota > Metazoa > Arthropoda > Insecta > Hymenoptera > Ichneumonidae > Sussaba > Sussaba pulchella. Next base: position 2,538,801 of record OZ020174.1, on the reverse strand, counting down.
AACAAAAAACAATTCGCAGACCCGCGATTTTCGCGGAATCTGGGCCACCGCTAATTAATGCAATTAATTTCAATCCGATGAATTATGAAACGCAAAAAAAGGAATTTCATAAAAAATGAACGGATACTGTTTACATCAAATTTTCTGAAAATTTTCAAGTGAGAAAATAAAAAATAAAAATTTTTATTTTTTAAAAATAAAAACAAGAAATTTCATGGTTATTCAATGGCAAATTGTGAGAGACGGCGATAAAATTTTTTTTTCTCATCTCAATAATCATCCGATCATGTTTGAAGAGCAGAAAAGGTGTTTCTCCAACTTTCGTTAGAGGTTGCCACGTCGGGGTAGAAAAGTGGAAGGACGGATGAATTCAAAATTTTTCAGGGTTATTGGGGATACATTGAGGTAGCGTGGCACCCACAAACATTTGTACTGTCAGCAATATTTGCAAAGTACTGGTTTTTTTTTAGATACCGAGAAAAAGTGGTTTTTAGGGTTCCGTAGAAATCTAGGATCCCTTGTGGGTTTGGCAAGTCCGTCCATCCGTCCGTCCATCCGTTCGTCCGTCAGTCCATCTGTGTGTCACAGACCTCCCATTCGCTTAGTTATGGACCGATGGAGATAAAATTTGGTACACAGACGTAGATCGGTGACCTAAAAATAGAAATGGCAACATAAAAAAAAAAAATTTTTTTACCCCCCTCCCGCAAAGTATACAGTGTACTCGAAATTTTTTTTGCTCACCCCATCAAGTAAGGTATTTTTGGGTAGGTCTCCTCAAATGCAACAAATAATGTCCTAAAACCTTTCCATTTTAAGCCTTCAGTCATGAGATATTTACTTTCAAAGTCGTTATCAGAGTGCCCCCCCCTCTAACTTTTAAACTATCGATAAAAAAAATCTGATGAAATTCCAAAATGTAGTAGGAAAAATAGTTTACGAAAAATATAACAAGTTGGAACTTGCAATTTGCTTCCTCGAAATCGTAGGTAGTGAACGAAGATTCCTCTATGATGAATCATTTTTTTTGTTCTGAATCTGATGGATTAAACGGAGATATTTATATGAGTGGTAATTTTCTATTTAATCTTTGGCTTCCTCATAGAGGAATCTTCGTTTACTACCTACGATTTCGAGGAAGCAAATTGCAAGTTCCAACTTGCAGCTTGTTTTTCAAAATGTAAAAACGAAACAAAATCCGATTCACGGCTTGAATCATGACCAAAATTATAGTTAAAGAAGGGGTTATAGAGCTCGACATGCCTCCAAAATTTGAGAGTTGAAACTGTTCTTGAGTTTATACACGTTTGAATCTTGGGAGGTCATCTTGAACGTACATAATAATTCAAAGTGTCCTAAAATTCGAACACGTTGTTCGATTTCTACCAAATTTAGTAACAAATGGAGCTGACTGTTAGTTCAAGCGTGTGCATGAATTTGAGGACGTTCAGTCGAATATTTTCCAACTTGCAGAGGTTCGAACTTCGAAATTTATAGTTGCTATAAAATTAGATCTGCTAAGCCGAACTTCGCCAAATTTAGTATATATCATTGCTTAATGATGTTCTATACTCGTGTAAATTGAGAGCTCGATTGGTTGAAGTTAACGAAAGTTATAGCGACAATATTGATTTTTCGAAAAATTAAAAATATCATAAAATCAAAAATTATCGATGGATTCGGCCCAAATGCAATACCAACAAACATTAGATACAAATCTCTTTGTCAAAAACTATTTAGACGAATATCTCAAAAATTGCGACAGTTATAGTGCGTACGTTCTTTTTTTGGAAATTTGAAAACGACACAAAATCCGAGCGACGCCTTGAATCATAACGAAAATTATAGTCGAAGAAGGGGTTATAAAGCTGCACATGCCTGCAAAATTTGGGGGCTGTAGCTGAAACCGTTCTCGAGTTATACACGTTTGAATTTTGGGAGTCCATTACACACACACACACACACACACACACACACACACACACACACACACACACACACACACACACACACACACACACACACACACACACACACACACACACACACACACACACACACACACACACACACACACACACACACACACACACACACACACACACACACACACACACACACACACACACACACACACACACACACACACACACACACACACACACACACACACACACACACACACACACACACACACACACACACACACACACACATACACACATACATCCGGACATTTTCTAAAAATGTATTTTCTGGACGTTTTAGAACATTCTGAACATGGTGACATGAATATCTCGAAAAAAAAAATTTTCCCCGTCACATACTTAGTTTCCTCTATGAGGAAGCAAAAATAACTCTTTTTCGGATACGAGCTAATTTGTCACGGTAAAATAACTCCTATTGCGTATCTTTAGCCAAACCTTCAAAGAAATTTCAACGTTGAAAAATAAATAAATTATGGAAACAATCCAGATTTTTTTTTAATACACTAAATCATACATAAAAAAATAATAATAGAATAAATTAAAAAAAAATGTTAAACTCCCGGCTGGAGTAAAAATCGAACACAAAAAAAATTAGAACGAAAAAAAGTAATCCGATAGAAAGCATGAATAAAATTCATGAATCTAAAAAGAATACAACAAATTAATAAATTTGAAATGGACAAAACAAATTAGTGAAATTAAAAGAATGAAATAAATAAATAAATTCAAAAAGGATGAAATAATTCAAGAAATCATCTTAGTTTATTCATAGTTTGAATTATGATTGTTCGTTTGTATGAGTTCAATTTTTTGAATCGTGGTAATTTCCTCACTGCCCTCAATTCAGTCGGGGGACGTTTTCTTTCGTATCGTCGAACATCTAAATCCAGATCGTCTTCATGTTCAATTAATGGCGTCTTCTTTGCACTGTCAAACATCTATATCCTATATCATATTTATGTTTAATGAATGACGTCTCCCGACTGAATTGAGGGCAGTGAGGAAATTACCACGATTCAAAAAATTGAACTCATACAAACGAACGATCATAATTCAAACTATGAATAAACTGAGATGACTTCTTGAATTATTTCATCCTTTTTAAATTTATTTATTTATTTCATTCTTTTAATTTCACTAATTTGTTTTGTCCATTTTTAATCTATTAATTTGTTGTATTCTTTTTAGATTCATGAATTTTATTCATGCTTTCTATCAGATTACTTTTTTTCGTTCTAATTTTTTTGTGTTCGATTTTTACTCCAGCCGGGAGTTGTTAAAATTTTTTAAATTTATTTTATTTCATACTTTTTGAAGATAATTCGATATAATTTTCTCCACGTCCGCCAATGATTGGAATCATTTAGCTCGAACCAGACGCCCACGTCACAAAACAGTTTTCCTACTAGTGTCATAACGTACTATTGTTTATCGATTCAATATCGTAAAACGTGACCACTGTATGGAAATTTGATGTGACAAGACTTTGAAAGTATCGACTAGCTGCGGCACATGCTGGTTGTCCTTGGGCGCAGTTAAGTACAGTCTCAGCGAAATGTCAGCGCATCATGTGATTGTTCAGCGCGGCTCCATGTAGCCATGACAAATTGTCAGCTCATCGTGGAGTCTTGAGGGCGGCTTAATAGAACCTTAACCAAATCTCAGTGCATTGTAGAGATTTCAAGCGCGGCTCTATGTAGCCTAGACCAAATGTCTGCGCATTGTACAGTTTTCAACCGCGGCTCGACGTAGCCTCGACCAGATATCAGCGCATTCCGCTGGTCGTTCCCAGTCATTATAAGTTTTGAATATGTCTTAAGCGAGTAAACGTTGAACGAATGCTGCTTCGACGAGTGAACGTTGAATAAATGCTGCTTCGACGAGTGAACGTTGAATGAATGCTGCTTTGAAAAGGACCTGACTCATATAGGAAAAACAATGAAATCAAATATACATATTGTGCATTCTGACAAATCGCTTTGTCTAAAGTTTTGTCGATTGGAGGATAAAGTAAAAAATTGAATCCGACAACAATTTTTTTCTTTCGAATTGCTAATTCCACCGAGGTAAACAATATCACTGGGCATAACCACATCGTCCAGCTGAACATCCATATTCACGTTTTTCACAATCCTGATAACATTATCATACGTTGAATAAAAAAGAATGAACTTATTAAACAATATCGTTCATACGTGAAATCAGTTGATGACCATAAATAAAACAATATCGCCGGGCATAACCACGTCATCCGACCTAACCTCCAAATTCACATACATTTCAATTTCACGCCCGAATACAAGTATCCAGAATTATTAATTCTACGTGATTGATAAAATCGTCAGTAGATCAATCCTGCTAACTAACTAATTATTGAACGTTAAATGGAAAATGCACTCTTTAAAAAAATATCGTTCATACGTGAAATCAATTGATAAAAAATTTTCACTCTGAATCACGAGAAAAAAAAAAATTTCCGTTGCAAGTTCTGTTTTGAGGTTAAAACGATCGACCAATAGCGCTGTCTCTCTCGCACTCAGCGATATCGTCCAGAGCCTTGATGCAAAGCACACGGATACGTTCCACTACACTTACACACGCGCTATCACAGCTGACGATGCCGTGAAGTCTGCGATTCATGCAGTCGAACCCATCAAAATTGCGATTTGAGAAAAACGTTCGAAAACGTTCAAATTTCTACATTTAATGTTTCCTCGAGTTGAGATCTGATCATAAATATTATGGAAGCTAAACCCTCTCTGTGACTTCCGACACCGATGTACATCAATTTGGAAGAAGAAAATCAGCCGTTTGGCCGGTAAAGCATTTCCAACAAAACGCCAATTCACGTTGGTCACGACGGAACACATAACTCCCGTTTTCAGCCGGGAGTTAAAAAACAACGGGCCCGCTGCGAGTTGTGCTGGGAGCGAGCGTGTCGACGGGCAACGCGCATGCGCGGTGAGTAGTACGGGACCTTATCATATGCGTGCCCAACACGCTACTTGACTATTGGTTTTGCATCTTTTTCGAGTAAAACCGGATAGTCACGTACCTTTAACTCAAAATTTTTACCCCACGATTTCACATTAATATGCATAAAAAATGAAGAGACACGTGTTTCGGGGTTTGCCGTTTTCAACGGCCGCTATTGACATGCAGTAGAATGAAGGTTTTCAATTAACGACGATATTTCGTATTTCAAACCAATATACACTACCGTCGGATAGTATCAGGACACTAGCGAGGCGTGCGCGCAGAAATAACTTCTGTCTTTGGAGGTCGATAACTTTGCGACAAATGGAGCTAGAGACTTTTTTAAAGCACCGTTAGAAAGGTCATGAATATTTGAATCCATTGATATTTTTTAAATAATATTTCAATCGCTAAGCACTGAGATAGCGTGTGGAAAAGATTGAAAAAAAATTTGGATTTTTCCGAAATTTTCTATCTCGACTTCAACTCATAGCCAAAGTCAGGAAAATCTTTTTAGAAATTTGAAACTTTCCACGCATGATCTCTGAAACATTACCTGTAATTCGAGCTCAAAAAATATACAAAATCTTCAGGGGTTCTTGAGTTATTAGGAAAATTTTGCAGGCGTGCGTAAGTCGAGCGTGGGCCATCGATTGCACGAGTCGACGGTCTCGCTCGCTTGTTTTCTCGAGGGAGCAGGACCGAAACGGATGATCCGTGCAACGGGGGCTTGTATTGAGCACCCTTGCGAAAGCATTTTTTATACACCCAGGATAATTATTTCAATATTGCAAAAGAAAACTAAACTGTTATAAATAATAACAGTTTAATAAAATCCGTTTGTAAATCGATCTAGTCCAGAATAAATATATGGTGAATTCCATGTCAAATCTAAAAAATTAAAAGTCGCATCAAATTAAAACGGCTAGATGGATTTTGCCCAAATTCAATACGAAACATCTTTTGATAAGAGTGCGACTTAGTACCAAATTTGAGTCCGGTATCTCGGAAATTGTGGGAGCTAGAACGCGCACGTTTATTTTTTGAAAACTTCAAAGCGACATGAAATCTGAACGGCTGGATGGATTTTGCCCAAATTCAATACAAAACATCTTTTGACAATAGTGCAACTTTGTGCTAAATCTTAGTCAGATATCTTAAGAATAGCACAAGCTAGAATGCGCACAGCGATTTTTTATACCTTTCGAAATTCTTTAAAACAAAAGCGCTGCATTTTTTTCAAATTCGGTAATAAGCATCTCTCCGTAGTTGTACAACATTCTACTGAATTTGAGCTCGATATCTCTGAAATTGTGGGAGCTAGAGACCGAATTCTTTTTTTTGAATTTTTCAATAATCGCGTAAAAAAAGAACTACATCGATTTTTCTAAGAATTCAATCATGCTATGCGCCTTGACATCTTAACATGTGTGACAAATTTCAGCTTGATATCTGAAGCTGTTCTTAATTTGTGAGCGTTAAACCAATGTATCCCACACACACACACACACACACACACACACACACATACACACACACACACACACACACACACACACACACACACACACACACACACACACACACACACACACACACACACACACACACACGCACGCACGCACGCACGCACGCACGCACGCACGCACGCACGCACGCACGCACGCACGCACGCACGCACGCACGCACGCACGCACGCACGCACGCACGCACGCACGCACGCACGCACGCACGCACACACACACACACGCACACACACACACACACACACACACACACGCACACGCATACGCACACGCACACGCACATACATCCGGACATTTTTTCCAAATGGGATTTCTCGGCGTTTTAAGACATTCTGAACACGTCTACATGAAAATCTGGAAAAAAAAAGTTCACGAAAACAAAGCTTCTTCCATGGGGGAGCAAAAATATGGACGGATAAAACCTAATTTCCCACGAAAATAAATCCAAAAAAATTGAGATATAAAATACTTTTTTCATTTGAACAAGAACAAATTTTTGAAGTCAAACTTCTTTAGCGGCGAGTGAAATTTCAAGGACGTCAACATCATTGATAGCGAAACGTCACTGTTAGTCCATAATAGGGCGAATGACATTCACACCGTTGATTCGTGTGTCTCTTATAGTGAATACCGTCGTCATGATAAAGCTCACCGTGAATTAAAAATTAAAATTTTTACGCAAATTTATTATCATTGTATTTCTTTTTAGATACTCTTTTTCTCTCTCTCTCTATCTCTCACACTCAATCTCTCTTATTCCCTATTTTCTAAGAAGATTAACTTTAATCACGTGCACGGAGCTGCACACGCATTTTTATCATCAGCGGTGTAATATGTGTAATTCTACGTGGGTTGTTATATTTCATCCCTGATGGTAGAAAAATTCAGGCCGTAGTAGATACTTAGCAAGGTCGTGGAATGAGATGGAGTTACAGTTTTTTGTAGGCGGTAGTTTTACCGTTTAGCCTAAAAAATTATCCCCAGTTCCAAGTATTTATGAACTCCTGTCAATAATAATAATTCCATTTTTTCGTAGGAGGAGGACGGAATAAACGTAAATATGTGTACCCTTCAGCTTCTTAGAGACTCGGTATTTCTAGTGCCTTAGCTGTCAAAGTTCCGTATAGGGAACGAGTCCGAGTATGACATAAATATTTCTATATTTTTATTAAGCTTTCGACTTCTTTTCTTCACGAGAAAAATATCATCAACCTTCGCATAGATCGGTAGACGATGAGTATATTATTGAGAAAGAGAAAACCTTCGTTTAAATAATTGTTGGCCCTGAAAAGGGCCGATGGTTTTGTCGGAGAAAGAAATTGGGCTTTCTTCTCAGTCTTCTTGGGGAGACTTCAAATTTTCGACTCATCGAAGTAACCGCCCTTCGCTTTAATCACTGCCTTGCAGACAGCCGGCATTCTGTCTGTTAATTTGTTTAACGTTTCCGGACTGATATTGTTCCAAACGTCTTGAAGCCCCGTCCAGAGTCGCTGGGCATTGGTCGGTGTCAGCACCCGCAGCCCTCTATCCAACTCGTCCCACAGTAGCTCGATCGGATTACAATCCGGTGACTGCGGAGGCCATGCCATGTTTTCTAAAACTCCTTCCTTCTCTTTTTTTTCGATGTAGCTAACGCACAGCTTCGATTTATGTTTGGGGTCGTTGTCCTGCTGGAAAACGAACTTCCCGCTAAATAGCTGCTTCGCCGATGGCAATGCGTGCTTGCAGAGGATTTGGTGATAACCTTCCTTATTTAAAATCCCTTCGATTTTTTTTAAATTCCCGGTTTTGCCGTTCCCAAAACACCCCCAAACCATCACGGAACCTCCTCCATGCTTCACTGTAGGGACGATACACTGAACATGCATACGTTCGCCCGGTTGTCGACGAACGAACACTCGTCTCTTCCCGCCGAACAACTCGAACTTTGACTCATCATTAAAGAGAACTGATCTCCATTTTTCTGCCGTCCACGGAATATGTTTCCTTGCCCACTGCAATCGCTTCCGCTTATTTATGGCTCTCAAAAGAGGTTTTCTCGCAGCCACGCACCCTTTCAAACCAGCTTCTAGCAGTCTATCTTTAATCACTGTGACCGATATGCTGGAATTATTCGGTCGAGAAGCGTTGAATTCTTCGCAAATTCGAGGGGCAGTCTTCCTTCTGTCCCTTTTACTAATAAGCACGATTAACTTATCTTCCTGCTCGCTCGTACACCGTTTCTTCCCCCGACATCCTCTATTATCAATTTTCCCAGACTCTTTATATCTATTCACCGTCCACTCCACGCCTGATTTTGATTTTTTCGTTTTTTTAGCGATTTCTCGATAACTGAGCCCTTCTTCGTGTAATGTCACAATTTAAGCTCGTGTAAACGGACTAATTTCGCGTCTCGGTGCCATTTCTATCGGGTTTTTCAACGACTGCTTGTATTATCCGTACAAGCTGTTAATAGCGGAGGCAAAACAAAAGAAATGACTCCCCTGACGACCGGTATTATCATTTATTTGTTTTCGTTTCTCTTTCAACTGTGTAAAAGGTTTTCAAACTTGTATTCAATGAACCTGATATTGTCCTAAATAAGGAAAGGAGTCCTCGTTAAATGTTATAATGTTAATTTTAACATTATGTGGAAAAATGTAGAGCTTTTTGACCAAATATCCCTGGCGTAACACTCTGGTTGTAACACTTATTGAAAAGACTCAAGAAATTTTGCTTGGGGGCATAGGCGAGTTGATGCTGACGAAAGTACTAAAGTGCTAGAATTGACAAATCTGCGAAGATTCCGTGTTAGTTGAACGAAATTGAGGATTGGTAGAACCAGCGATGTCAGAAAAGTAGAGCGGGTTCAGAAAAGAATCCGATCACTAAATTCTCCTTCCGATAATTTATTTTACAAAAGGATGTCGATTCGGAACATAAATTCAGAGTTTGGAGATAATGAAAATTAATGGATTATCATGATTTTTTTCAGCCATAGGACCATAGGCCAACACTAGGACACACTATACAGTACCAATGACAACATATATTGAGGTACTTGGATGAATTGTTTCATGAAAAAATTTCCAATTTGGGGGAATTATGGCCGCTCTGTCCCAAAACACCTTTCTCGGAGATCACTTGCGGTGAGCATGATATCTCTGGAACAACGGCTCATTTGAAATAAAAAATCCAAAAATATTTAGTTGGTATAATATTAAACGCAGTTTGTGAACGAAGGGCTTAGCGAATTTGATTTTTTAAATAACGTTAATTGTTCCGATAAGTTCGATTTTTGAGATTTAAAAAATTGGGAAAAATCGACGTCATTATTTCAAAGATCAACAATTTTTCTGACGCTTCATCCACGACCTGTGTTTAATATCACACTAACAAAATCTTTCTGGATTTTGATTTGAGATGAGCTGATCCAGACATACCATGCTCACCGCAAGTGGTCTCAAAAAAAGGTGTTTTAGAACAGCGGCTTCCAAAATTTAAAATTTTCTCACGAAAAGATCCATATAACTACCTCAATATATGGTGTTAATTGATACTAGATAGTGGATTATAATGAAATTATATTAACATGGCCGAAGAATCATGAAAATCATTGAGTTTTCCCGCAAACAACTAGATATAACCCCTTAACAAATTTTTGACAATTAACCTTTATCTTCAACGTTTTTAGAAGCGTTCCACATAGTTTTTATATGTAAGTAAATTCAATGATTTATACCACATTAGAAAATCTTATAAAGTTGTTTTTTCCCAAATTAACATTGACTGATGAATTTCTGTTTTTACCATTATTTATAGCAGTTCAATTTCTTTGCAGCATTGAAATAACACTTTCTTCTATATCAATGCAGGTTATACTAAATTGGAAAAAATGTATGCATGTATATTAGAATAAAAATATGCTTCTGAAAAGGTGCCCCATACAAACGCCCGTTGTACTCAAGATCCGTTTCGGTCCTGCCCCTGCGAGAAAACAAGCGAGCGAGACCGTCGACTTGTGCAAACGATGGCCCGCGCTCGACTTACGCATGCCTGCACAATTTTCATGATAACTCAAGAACCCCTGAAGATTTTGTATACTTTTTGAGCTCGAATTACAGGTAATGTTTCAGAGATCATGCGTGGGAAGTTTCAAACTTCTGAAAATTTTTTCCTAACTTTGGCTATGAGTTGAAGTCGAGATAGAAAATTTCGGAAAAATCCAAATTTTTTTTCAATCTTTTTCACACGCTATCTCAGTGCTTAGTGATTGAAATATTATTAAAAAAATACCAATGGATTCAAATATTCATGACCTTTCTAACGGTACTTTAAAAAAGTCTCTAGCTCCATTTGTCGCGAAGTTATCGACCTCCAAAGACAGAAGTTATTTCTGCGCGCACGCCTCGCTAGTGTCCTGATACTATCCGACGGTAGTGTATCTCAACATAATAAAATGTCCCCAACAAATGTATGCGTTTTTCCCTACAAAATTCGATTGCTTGTCGTCCTGGGTTAAACTTATCGGACGAGTTTCCGATTGCGACCAATTTTTCAAATATTTATGTCGATTACTTTTAAAGGGTGATACCGAAAAAATGCCGACATCACCCAATTAAGAACCACCCTAATACATAGTTATTATTATTTTGTACGCTATTCGCGTAATCTGTTGTACAATTTATACAACTATCACAATTCGTGGTATTCCGTACGGATCAGTGAACTCGGCTAAACAGTCAGCAAAATTGAGTAATCGGTGTGTAATTGTGGCAGAATTGTAATAATAATGTATCAGAGACAGCATTCCAGCATTTCAAATCGCTGCAATTCTTTTTCGTTGTGATCCGAATGATTGACAATGTCGCTTTCGCTGAAAGTCAATGAGAGGATCCATTTTTTTAAAAAATAATTTTTCGAGGATGAAATTTCTGTTCTTGTAAATAATCCATATGTTTCCGACGGAAAATGGTGATTATTGTGAACAAAAATGAAGTGAAAGAATTTTTATTATTTTAAAAGAATACATTTTTTTATCGAGAACTAATTTTTATTCATTATTTGAAGATATCATTTATATTTTCGATCAATAATCCATATTTTTCCCCAAAAAAATGGTGTGTAAGGTAAACGGCTCACAAGGGGAAGGCCTCACCTGGGCCACGCCAATTCCAATAAAACTAGGATGAATCGATAGTACATTGAAAGCTATTAAACACGTGTTCCGGCTTCTTTGTAGGTGGGCCCTAGTTTAATTATTATGAATTTTTCAAAATCACGGTCACCGCGGCTGATAAACGGCATGCAGTCGCGCGAGTCATCTTTCACTAAGCGCCGATAGCGCAGTGGTAAAGTGCCAGTCTAGCAATCACGCTGTCGCTGGTTCGAATCCTTTTGTCGCCGATTTTTTTTTTTATATGCACGCATGAAACGGGAAATAAATTTGGTCCAAGGATCGCAAGAACAGTGGAACAATTCACCGAAGAATATGCGAATGTCATTGTAACGTGCTCGAAATCTGGAAAATTAACGGAAAAGCTTTTTATCGAATATCTAGAAAAAGTCCTCAAACCTTACGTCAGTGAAAACAAACTCCTATTACTTCTTGATTCGTGGGGAGGACACGCAGATTCGCTTATTTACGATGACATCTTCACTAACGAATTGGACGAAGTAACTTGCACCGTTGAAGTTATTCCTCCAAAATGCACTCCTTTATGTCAACCCCGCGACGTTTATTTTTACCGACAAATAAAGAAAATTATCGAAAAGCTGCAAAATGCATCGAATTTATTCAAAGAAAAAAGAGAAATCAACACTCGCGAGGATGCCATGAAAATTCATTCGATTATCCACCACCAATTAAGTGCTCCAATATTCAATGATATTGTGAAATACGGTTGGTATGCTTCGAAACTATTGCCAGACGAAATTTCCTTTGCCAATGTGAATCAAACCTGCTTTCCGCTAACCCTAACTCGAGAAAACTGCGATTGCAGCGGGGTCGCATTTATTCAATGCGCTCGTTGTACAAAAACGTTGTGCTTCAAATGTTTCTACGACGACTACCATCCACAAGAATGTGAATGAGAATAAATGACGATTATATTAAAAAAATAATCCAAAACGTATCTGCATGATCTTTATCTTTTAAATCCAACTATATTTTCGAAAAAATTAAATCTCCGGGGGAGCATCATGAAACGATTATTTCACATGTTTGCAATGAAGAGAATTACAACATTTTGAAAAAAAAATTTTTTAATCGGCGACAAAAGGTTTCGAACCAGCGACAGCGTGATTGCTAGACTGGCACTTTACCACTGAGCTATCGGCGCTTGGTGAAAGATACCGCGCGCGACTGCATGCCGTTTATCAGCCGCCGCGACCGTGATTTTGAAAAATGCATAATAATTAAACTAGGGCCCACCTACAAAGAAGCCGGAACAGGTGTCTAATAATTTTTGATGTACGATCGATTCATCCTTGTTTCATTGGAATCTGCGTGCCCCAGTCGAGGCATTCCCCTTGTCAGTTACTGACACTTTAAGAGCAGCGATGTCGGATTTTACTATTCATTGACGCGTGATATAGCTGAAATGAAAAGTAACGGTTTTAACACGTCCGTTAAGGCCCGCTGAATGAAATTTACCTATTAACAAGTGAAATAATTGATATTTATTAATATAATACTTGTTTTAATATCGGTTCTCAGCTGCCGGGGTTTCTGACACTAGAGAAACATCCATGTCGTAGTTTGTGACACCTACGTGTACCCGATTTATGACACCCTTGGCGCAATTCGTGACACCTATGCGTAACCAAAAAATGGTTTGACGAAGCAGGTGACAAGGGGCAGGTCTCACAGTTCAGAATCTCATCCGGCCGAAAACGTATATGTAGGAATAGTAGCGTAGCTCGTTGTACCGCGTGAAGATGGTTATTTCCTACACCTAAATAACCTATATATACGTTTTCGGCCGAATGAGATTCTGAACTTCGAGACCTTTCCGTGACAAGTCGAGTGTCAACAACTACAACGTAATCTCAATTATGTGACCTAGTTATTGACACTACGGATTTAACCAAATATCTAACGAAAAGTGAAATTATTTTTTATCTCATAGACAGTCTGGTTCATGCTGAATATGTCGATACCATTTTTATGTCGTTTTATACTTACAGTACGAACAAATTTCCGATTTACGTAGATTATCGCACTTGCTATCAGCGTCTAGCACGGCGGCTGCTGAGCCACTGAGACGCGTGTTACACTGTTCACCGGTCAATTTCTATTATAAAATATTTGATTAGAAAAAGTGTGTTTGTGCGATAATTAAAAGTAAAAAACGCTCTTCAATTAGCCGATAATTTAATTATTATTCGACAAAAACTATATTTATGGCCGTCAAAACTTTGCCGTCGGGGTCACAATCTGGGACAGTGTCAGAAACTGGGCCGTTTACTTTATCGGTTATCAGTATCAAAACAGAGTATTGTACAGAATTTTTTTATTTCCCCCCATTAAATTATTCGAGGCTCAGTGATATTTTATACTGTAGCAAATTTGATTCGATTCGATCGATGTTGAATTTATCGCTAGTTACAGTGACAAAGTTGATTCGTCGAAAAATTAAAAATATCATAAAACCCAGATTTCTCGATGCATTTAGCCAAAAAATCGCGATTATTGCAAAAATTACATACGCATAAGGCACCAAATGTGTCCAAAACTTACGGGATGTAGCTTAAACCGTTGTTGAGTTATAAGCGTTTGAATTTTGGATGGTCGATTCATCCATTCGCACACACACACACAGACCCATACGTACGCACAGGCACGCACACACGTGCGCATAGAGACACGCGCACGCGATGCCCGGCCCGACGGCCGTTGAAGCATTTCGTTTCATTTTTGTTGAGTAAATCGAAATGGCTCATCTATACTCGGACGTTCCCGCTCGTCATACACGGAAGAAATTTATCCGTTGAAAATTAGCAAATTCGTTCGGGAATTGGGGATATGAGAAAAAGTCTACGGATATTAAGGACCTACTTATTTCGAATTATTGAAGACTTCTTTCAGTGGGAATTTTAAAAAATTCAGAAAGAATTCTTGGACGGTACGATAAGATTTTCGAGGCGAAGGTATTTAACTCTTTCACGGTAACGCTTTTTTTTTTGCCCCCTTTAACGGTAACCGTGGGTCGAATCGACCCAAGGCCTTAGAAAAATAGAAAAAAGCATCTAAAAAATCTGAAAAAATTCTTATATGTCGTTCAGGGTTTTTACTTTACGATAAAAATTTTATATATGAAGTGTCCGGAATTTATTTATAAGATAATTAACAATAAACAAACAAACTCCGGGAAAACCGTATTTTTGTTTAAAAATTTATAACTCAGAGACAAATTATCGTATCGACATTAAAAAAAAAGCAAATTCAAGCTAAAGAGTGTGCCTTTCAAGAAAAAAAAATTGCTGAATGATACAATAAAATTAGAACCCTTATTTTTGTACATGAAAATGTGAATTTTTCGAGGTGTGAATTTGGAGGTTTTTGCTATAGAATACACACATTTTTTATATAAATCTATTTATTTCGGCTTAAAAACGTACAAAATCGATGTATATCTTCCAAAAGCTACGATGATTGATGCATAATGCATTGGGAACATAAACTTTTTCGGTGATCATCGCAGAGTGGTAGTTGGCACCTTACGCAGCAGTGCAATATTTTTCTATCTTTCGTGCTCGAACATTCGCCACATCTCTTTCTCTTCTCTAATTTCCCGGAGGATGCGAATTCATTCTGTGGCTCATCGAGAATTTCTTTAATCTGGGAATGAATTTGTCGAGGAAGGCAGGGCAATGATAATCGATCTCGCATGTGTCCCATCATCAAGCTTCGAAGCAAAGGCTTTAAAAAATTACGACGATCTTTTGTTTGCGTCGTAGTTGCTGCGAAGTTATATAATATGCAAGCAATAACAGACGCTTGATCGAGCATGCCCATCAAAAATCGCATGGTCCATCGACGAGTTTTGCGTGCACATGAAAAAATGCCACACAAGAAATCAAATACATCCGTACCGGATTTCGTTTTGTTATAAAATTCGATTTCTACACCACGTAACATGTTTTTTGTTCAATAGACAGTGAAAATAGACTTCAAATAACATGAAAAACACAAAAAAATGAAATACTTACCTGGACCGCTGATCCGCAATTTTCGAACGTTAACGGTAAACGTGGGTCGATTCGACCCAACGCTAACTTAATGTGGTCACAACAGAGCACCAAGTGGGGCTGGGGAACCGAAACTTTGCAGGATGATTCGACCCTAGAGCACAATTTTTTAGGTGGGGGTTAGGCCCCGCCCAGTTGCCTAGTTCAAAAATGCGGGAACTTTGAAATTTCGGCCTGGGTCGAATCGACCCCAGGTTACCGTGAAAGGGTTAATGTTTTTAGCACATGTTTTTATTCCCTCCAGCACAAAGTAGAGTAGAATATTGAAATACTTCGGTCCGGAAAGAATCTGATGCTCGAAGTAAAAATTCTGGAACAAAGTTCGGGAAAACAGTCGAGACGCAATTGGTTGGCACGACTGACGACAGATGGCACAGTATTCACACAAACACACAACTTATTACCGCTACATATATACTTGAAATTCATTGGACAGGGTATCCAATTTAAATCTTACACTTAATATATCTGGAAAAATACTACTCCGATCGAAAATTGAGTAAAACACAACTCGAAGGGCCTGGAAGGGGACGTACAAAAAAAATTTTTTTTTGGTCGAAAATCCAAAATGGCGGTTTTAAGGTGGCTAACATGTTTTTTTTTTATGGAACCATACTTATTTGTTCGCATAAAAAATGTTGTCATGTCAAAACTGACAACTTTTGTAAAAAACTTTTTTCGATAAATCCCATAATTTTTTAGGTTAGAACACAATTTTTGAATTGACTGTTTTAGCGTTATCCAGGATGTACCACGAGGAGGTAGTCATTAACATCCCATGTGTAAGTGTAAGTGTAAGTGTAAGTGTAAGTGTAAGTGTAAGTGTAAGTGTAAGTGTAAGTGTAAGTGTAAGTGTAAGTGTAAGTGTAAGTGTAAGTGTAAGTGTAAGTGTAAGTGTAAGTGTAAGTGTAAGTGTAAGTGTAAGTGTAAGTGTAAGTGTAAGTGTAAGTGTAAGTGTAAGTGTAAGTGTAAGTGTAAGTGTAAGTGTAAGTGTAAGTGTAAGTGTGAGTGTAAGTGTAAGTGTAAGTGTAAGTGTAAGTGTAAGTGTCAGTGTAAGTGTAAGTGTAAGTGTAAGTGTAAGTGTAAGTGTAAGTGTAAGTGTAAGTGTAAGTGTGAGTGTAAGTGTAAGTGTAAGTGTAAGTGTAAGTGTGAGTGTAAGTGTAAGTGTAAGTGTAAGTGTAAGTGTAAGTGTAAGTGTAAGTGTAAGTGTAAGTGTAAGTGTAAGTGTAAGTGTAAGTGTAAGTGTAAGTGTAAGTGTAAGTGTAAGTGTAAGTGTAAGTGTAAGTGTAAGTGTAAGTGTAAGTGTAAGTGTAAGTGTAAGTGTAAGTGTAAGTGTAAGTGTAAGTGTAAGTGTAAGTGTAAGTGTAAGTGTAAGTGTAAGTGTAAGTGTAAGTGTAAGTGTAAGTGTAAGTGTAAGTGTAAGTGTAAGTGTAAGTGTAAGTGTAAGTGTAAGTGTAAGTGTAAGTGTTAGTGTAAGTGTAAGTGTAAGTGTAAGTGTAAGTGTAAGTGTAAGTGTAAGTGTAAGTGTAAGTGTAAGTGTAAGTGTAAGCGTAAGTGTAAGCGTAAGCGTAAGCGTAAGCGTAAGCGTAAGCGTAAGCGTAAGCGTAAGCGTAAGCGTAAGCGTAAGCGTAAGCGTAAGCGTAAGCGTAAGCGTAAGCGTAAGCGTAAGCGTAAGCGTAAGCGTAAGCGTAAGCGTAAGCGTAAGCGTAAGCGTAAGCGTAAGCGTAAGCGTAAGCGTAAGCGTAAGCGTAAGCGTAAGCGTAAGCGTAAGCGTAAGCGTAAGCGTAAGCGTAAGCGTAAGCGTAAGCGTAAGCGTAAGCGTAAGCGTAAGCGTAAGCGTAAGCGTAAGCGTAAGCGTAAGCGTAAGCGTAAGCGTGAGCGTGAGCGTGAGCGTGAGCGTGAGCGTGAGCGTGAGCGTGAGCGTGAGCGTGAGCGTGAGCGTGAGCGTGAGCGTGAGCGTGAGCGTGAGCGTGAGCGTGAGCGTGAGCGTGAGCGTGAGCGTGAGCGTGAGCGTGAGCGTGAGCGTGAGCGTGAGCGTGAGCGTGAGCGTGAGCGTGAGCGTGAGCGTGAGCGTGAGCGTGAGCGTGAGCGTGAGCGTGAGCGTGAGCGTGAGCGTGAGCGTGAGCGTGAGCGTGAGCGTAAGCGTAAGCGTAAGCGTAAGTGTAAGTTTAAGAGTAAGTGCAAGTGTAAGTGTAAGTGTAAGAGTAAGTGTAAGTGTAAGTGTAAGTGTAAATGTAAGTGTAAGTGTAAGTGTAAGTGTAAGTGTAAGTGTAAGTGTAAGTGTAAGTGTAAGTGTAAGTGTAAGTGTAAGTGTAAGTGTAAGTGTAAGAGTAAGTGCAAGCGTAAGTGTGAGTGTGAGTGTAAGTGTAAGTGCGTGCGTGTGGAACACTCACAAAGGTCCCTGCAGCTCGTCACTTCCGCAGTATTTTTCGACTCCAAACCCTCTTTGTGACCGTACTCCGAACCCTTTCTAAAGATGTTTAAATATTCCACCATTCATGTTCAAGCATGCCTGAACTCGTCTCTCAAAGCCATCGACTGTTCGTAAGAGAATATCTCAAGTGGTTACCTATTGGGAGGGGGGTTGAAAACGTCTTGTAACTTTTACACTCGACTTTCGCTATAACGTGCTTGCGTTCCAAAACTTTCGACGATTCAAAAAAAGAGTAAGGGTTTGTTGACACAATCCGTGTCTGACAATCTTGAAACTAATGAAGAATCGTCTGGTTGAAAACTATTTAAACACTTTAGAAAGGGTTCGGAGTACGGTCACAAAGAGGGTTTGGAGTCGAAAAATACTGCGGAAGTGACGAGCTGCAGGGACCTTTGTGAGTGTTCCACACGCGCGCACTTACACTTACACTCACACTCACACTTACACTTGCACTTACTCTTACACTTACACTTACACTTACACTTACACTTACACTTACACTTACACTTACGCTTACACTTACACTTACACTTACACTTACACTTACACTTACATTTACACTTACACTTACACTTACACTTACACTTACACTTACACTTACACTTACACTTACACTTACACTTGCACTTACTCTTAAACTTACGCTTACGCTTACGCTTACGCTTACGCTTACGCTTACGCTTACGCTTACGCTTACGCTTACGCTTACGCTTACGCTTACGCTTACGCTTACGCTTACGCTTACGCTTACGCTTACGCTTACGCTTACGCTTACGCTTACGCTTACGCTTACGCTTACGCTTACGCTTACGCTTACGCTTACGCTTACGCTTACGCTTACGCTTACGCTTACGCTTACGCTTACGCTTACGCTTACGCTTACGCTTACGCTTACGCTTACGCTTACGCTTACGCTTACGCTTACGCTTACGCTTACGCTTACGCTTACGCTTACGCTTACGCTTACGCTTACGCTTACGCTTACGCTTACGCTTACGCTTACGCTTACGCTTACGCTTACGCTTACGCTTACGCTTACGCTTACGCTTACGCTTACGCTTACGCTTACGCTTACGCTTACGCTTACGCTTACGCTTACGCTTACGCTTACGCTTACGCTTACGCTTACGCTTACGCTTACGCTTACGCTTACGCTTACGCTTACGCTTACGCTTACGCTTACGCTTACGCTTACGCTTACGCTTACGCTTACGCTTACGCTTACGCTTACGCTTACGCTTACGCTTACGCTTACGCTTACGCTTACGCTTACGCTTACGCTTACGCTTACGCTTACGCTCACACTTACACTTACGCTCACACTTACACTTACACTTACACTTACACTTACACTTACACTTACACTTACACTTACACTTACACTTACACTTACACTTACACTTACACTTACACTTACACTTACACTTACACTTACACTTACACTTACACTTACACTTACACTTACACTTACACTTACACTTACACTTACACTTACACTTACACTTACACTTACACTTACACTTACACTTACACTTACACTTACACTTACACTTACACTTACACTTACACTTACACTTACACTTACACTTACACTTACACTTACACTTACACTTACACTTACACTTACACGTGGGATGTTAATGACTTTACCTCCTCGTGGTACATCCTGGATAACGCTAAAATAGTCAATGGAAAAATTGTGTTCTAACCTAGAAATTATGAATTTTATCGAAAAAAGTTTCTCACAAAAGTTGTCAGTTTTGACATGACAAAATTTTTGATGCGAAAAAATGAGTATGGTTCCATTTTAAAAAAAACATGTTTGCCACCTTAAAATCGCCATTTTGGATTTTCGACCGAAAAAAAAAAATTTTTGTACGTCCCCTTCCAGGCCCTTCAAGTTTTGTTGTACTTAATTTTCGATCGGAGTAGTATTTTTCGAGATAAATTAAATGTAAGATTAAAATTGGACACCCTGTATATTTGAGATATTTATTGAGAATAAAGTGTAAAATGTGTGTATGGGTTAGTGTGTGTGATAAAGGTCCGCGTGGGTACGCGTTACCTTTATATCTAAATCTATGTTAAATATTTAATGAAAGAATGGGAGTCCGCGTGGGTACGCGTTACTCCCGTGATTTGGGATGAGAGTCCGCGTGGGTACGCGTTACTCTCGGATTTGGGATGAGAGTCCGCGTGGGTACGCGTTACTCTCGGATTTGGATTTTATGAAGGTCCGCGTGGGTACGCGTTACGTTTGGGTTAGGAGATGAGAGTCCGCGTGGGTACGCGTTACTCTCGGAGTTGGAAGGATGTGAGTCCGCGTGGGTACGCGTTACTCACAAGGGGTAGTTTGGTAGTTGGAAAGAGGATTGAGAGGAAACTTACAAAAAGTTAGAGTCCTTTTTCTTCGAATTATACTTGAAAATATTTATTAGTTGGGACTGGGCCCGAAATGATTTTAAGAGATGTTGCGACGTCGGAGGTTGAATAATTACTGTCTAAAAGACGCGTGTGTGGCCCTTTTATACAGTTTTGGGTCCACACAAAATATTTAACCAGGTTGGAGAGGGTAGTTTTCCTTATTTATTATTGGTTGAAAACACCGTCTCCCACCTTCTTATTCTCTAAGACGCGTTTCGCTTTTAACTACGAAGCTAGTGGTAAGGGTGGGAAAGGGCAAATTTTCTTTGTATCTCATTGGTTAAAATTTCCCGTTTCCCACTTCTTAGTTTTATGCAAAAAGGTGGGAGAGTCTTATCTTTCCGAGCTGAAGGCCCAAGAACCCCCTCCCTTATATCTTTGTATGCCCCTTGAAGAAGGCCATACATTCGCGCCCGTGTTTGGAGGGTTGCAGCCCTTCAGGCGTCTGTGTGGTGGCGTTACGGGGACGTAACAGTAGCCTCCCGCTAAGTGCGCGCCTGTGGGGCTGTAGGGGTAAAAACGCGCACTTAGTGAGTTACTTCCACTCCACACAGCAGCTTACGCCTCGCAGTGTAGTAGGGGTACGCTCTCGAAAGGGAATCGAGGGGAAAGAGCTACGCGCGCACTTATCGGGCGTGCACTTAGCGGGAGGATACAGTACTTCATATATATGGAGAGTTCTATCAATTATAGGCATTGGTTCGGGTCACTCCAGCTCAGAATCTTTCCAAATTTTTTTAGCATGTAGTCCTTGATGACCTATATGTACCTGAATTTTTCCAGATTTTTTCCACCATTATTCCGGCTGTAGTAACTAAGCGCATTCGTGACATTTCCATTTATCTTCTTTTTCAATTTAATTCCTTAGTATTTTATCGCAGAATAAAAGTTACACGTAGAGATCATTTTCGTGTGAAGTTTTCTCGACTTTTCGAAAAAAAATTTGATTTTTAGTTTGGACTAACACAAAGCTGTGAAAATCGAGCTTTAATCATAAAAAGCAATTTTTCAGCCATTGCGCATGTCTGAAATTTTTTTCGAATAATTTTTTCGGAAAGTTGAGAAAATTTCACATAAAAATGAATTCTACGTGTAATTTTCATTTTGCGATAAAATATTAATCAATTAAATTGAAAGAGAAGATAAACGGAAATTCCACGAAATCGGGTAGGTCTCGAAATCCCGAATCTCATTCGGCCGAAAACCATCTTCACGCGGTACAACGCGTGAAGCGAGCTACGCCACTATATCTATATATACGTTTTCGGCAGAATGAGATTCTGGATTTCGAGACCTACCCCACGAAATGCCCTCAATTACTACGGCCAAAATAATGGAGAAAAAAATCTGAAAAAATGCAGGTACATACAGGTCATCAAGGACTACATCCTAAAAAAATTTTAAAAGATTTTGTGGGGAGGGGGAGGTGGGGTAACCCGGATCAATGCCTATAATGTATAGAACTCTTAATATGAATCAGTATTAAGAAAAATTCGTTTGATTTTCCGACGAGCCACACCTGAAATAGTTAGCTCAGTTAGAAGGAAAAATTCTGGCGAAGAATAAGCATTCTAGGTTCAGTGTTAGATCCCCCTCATTGGACTTTCGATATTTTCTTCCTTGTTTTGAATTGAAGACAGATTATTCTTAGCAACAATTTTTTTTGTGCCTACAGCTGCCAGGGGACCAGATTAGTCTCAAATAAGATGCTTTCAGAATTTTAACTCTTTAATTAAATTAAATAGGGGAGATATATAAAAATAACGAGAACAGTCAGATCTCAATATCCATTATCAAATGAAGTCGTAAGACTTTAGTTCTCGATCCGTCGGAGAAAAATCGAAAAATCTCATC
Source organism: Sussaba pulchella (assembly GCA_963971145.1). NCBI lineage: Eukaryota > Metazoa > Arthropoda > Insecta > Hymenoptera > Ichneumonidae > Sussaba > Sussaba pulchella. The sequence goes on along the minus strand of OZ020174.1, from coordinate 2,516,368 downwards.
GGGTTTTTGATATATCAACTTATGTGTGTGTGAGTGAGAATCCACAAGACGACCGACGGTAGCCCGAGTCAAGGGTTTCTGCGAGCGCTTCGCTTACCCCGCCGGAGCCGAATATCAAGTAGAGGCTTGCGTGGGCTACTGAGTTCTTATTCTTGATTAATTTTTAGTATACTCACAAAATTATCTTGCAAATGTTCTGGGCACCAGTAGACAAATATAATGTAGTGAGTATACTAAAAATTAACCAACAATAAGAACTCTGAGTAGAATGATAGTAGTCCACGCGAACCCCTATTTGATATTCGGCCTTGGCGTGGTAAGCGAAGCGCTCGCGGAGACCCTCAAGTCGGGCTATCGCCGGTCGTCTTGTGGATTCCGCGTTTGCCTCTCGATGTCCTCCAGCCCCAGCTGTTATTAAATGCGCTTGAACTGTCACATCTGTGTTTGATTGTGCCACCCGTTGGATGCGTCTCTCCCCTTCCTCTTGAAAGTGTGGGACATTTGGGACGGGCTACGCCCACTTTTTCCTCAGCGAATGGGAAGTGGTTTACCACCAGAGAATAGGCCTGTGTACCAATCTCCCTACTCATCTCTGGTAACACCGTCCGTTACATCCACAAGTCGGTAGGCCAGAATCTGCAGCATCGGCTGTTACACATCTACCTTTTTTAGTTTTCGGCTCGCCGCTACGGGTGATGGCGCTGCAAAAACATCCACCGCAAAAACAGGCTCCACTGTACATCTCTCCTCTAATCTCGCGTGCTGTGTTCTAGTAAGTTTTCAGTGATTCTTGTTTATTTCATCATTCATTTTCTTTGCGTTTTATCGGTGTTACTTCCGGCTGCGTAACTGGCGCCCAGTCTTTTCCAATTTCAATTCACCGTGACGATTTTGCGTCGCATCGTGTGCCCGGCCATCCGACCCGTCTGATCCCCCCTTTTCTCCCCTTCTTTGTTTTCCGCGCGCCCGAGTGTTTCGATTACCGTTATTCAACACTATTATTCTTCAATTTTTCCGAGGACCGAAATTGTTATTTTTAAGGGTATTATTATTATTTATTCATTTTTTTTGCGAGTGTTTATGCTGGGTTTTTGAGACGACTCTTATTATTCCTTTTTGAGGATTATTATTATCATCTTTCCCTGTTCAAACGATTATTATTATTTTGTCTGAGAGTCGCATCATTCGAGGAGAAAATTGTTATTATTCAGTCGTACGAGGGCGGACCGTATTATTTTTAAGAGAGTGGTTTTATTATTTTCTTTTCAGGCGATTATTATTATTACCATTATTACTATTATTATTTTCTTTGGAGCATTATTATCATTTATATTTCCGAGAGCGACTGTCATTATTTTTTTCTCTAACTCGATTTTTATCACTAATTTCTTTTTTTTTGTTGAGCGTTATTATTTTTGCACGCAGTTACGATATTTTCATTTCTTTTTTTGTGAGCCGACCATCATTATCTATTTAAGAGAACTTTTATTCTAATTCTTTAGTAGGGTAAGTGATTGCGATTGCCAATATCTGGCTGTCCAAATAGTTCCCCGCACTGAATGCCGGGACCGGGGTAGCCAGCTTATCTGCACCCCCCCCCCCCCCCCCCCCCCGTTTTTGGTTGGTGAATAAATCGTCAATTATTTTGACATTTCAAACTTCTCTTTTATTAATATTTCTTGACAGTCTATTTTTTTCTGTTTATTCTCCCCCACCCTAAAAGTTGCAAATCACAATATATATGCGGTAGTCCATACCAAATCGACAAGGTTTTTCCCTGACCCCTTTTAATTTAACTAATTATTTTATGTTTTTGTATCAACTAAATGTGTTCACGGTGTTTTCAATTTTTTTTATCGAACGGTTCAAAGTTAGGATGTTTTTCCGAAATCCTACCTTTTTTTTCAAACGCTCGTAACGAAATTATGGCTTGAGTGACATTTTTCTTTCTTTTTAAATGTTAAATTTTGTCCAAATTCTTCAAAAAAAAAATACTCGAAAATTTTTAATTCTGTTTTTGACCTCTGTTTTTGCATTTTTGAGTTTTACAAATTTTTTTCGAACTGTACGTCATATTTAATTTTTTTGAGAAATTTATATGTCAGAGTACACGTAATTTATCGTATTGTCTGTGAGTTTCATGATGATATTCGGCGCCGTTCTTTTTTATTAAATTTTGAATGTTTGAAAACCAAATTTTAATGGTTTGTAGGAGCCAAATTTTTAAAAATTTTGGAAACTTTTTCAGCTACTCGCCGAATTTATATATGGGGCAAAATTTCCCAGATCACCGGACTGAAACCCTTCTATCCTCCGATGTGGTCGATGATTTTTTTTTTGGTATCTTTTGGATCCTATGACCTCACCAATTTATTATTAGATTTTTTAGACCCCTTCTTCCCCCCCCCCCCCGGCCCTTCGTCATTTTTTTTTCAAGAGGTAACTGCGATTTATCCCCTTTTGATTTTGATGCATTTTTTTTAAAGAATACTCTTTTGAAATGGAAAAACTTTTTCCATTAAATTGGAGGGAGCAGCGGGTTCCTAATATTTTTATTTATTTTTTTTTTATTTTACAAAAATTCGATTTTTTCCGAAATTCGAATATATGATAGTGGTTTCCCATCCAAAAAAAGAAAAAAATAAGATCTATCCTGCAAAAAAAGCAATATTACGATTATTTCAATGGAAAATCGATTTTTGAGCATGAATTAATTGTTGCTATCATCAGGAGGTAACTATTTCCTATCGAAATAATCGAAATATCGTTTTTTTGCAAAACAGATTTTATTTTTATTTTCTTTTTTTAGAAGGAAAACCATTATCATATATATTAATTTCGGAAAAACTCGAGTTTTTGCAAAATTTCATAAAAATAAATAAAAATATTAGAAACCTGCTGCCGGACTTCCGTTTCCGGAGCGAATGAGAGTGTCACGCCGTGAACGGTGCGCGAAAGAAAACGGTAGTGTGGAAGGTACGAAAAGGAAGAGTGGTGAGCGAAAGGGTGGTGGAGAGAGAAAAACAAGGGGAAAAGGTGGAGTAGAGAAAGAAGGTAGTGAAGGGTAAAGGTAAAAGGTAAGACGAGTAGAAATACAGTGAGGAAAAGAGTGAGGTTAGGCGTGCGACGGAGAAGGACGAGAAGGGCGGTAAGCGCGAGCGGCGCGACGGGTAGTGGGAACGGCGGTGGGAGAAGTCCAGGCGGAGAAGTGAGCGAGACGGGCGACAGCTGAGGTAGAAAGCGTGAACAAGGAGAAAGAGAGAGAGGACAAGGAAAGAGAAAGATAGATACAGATATAGATATAGAGGAGACTCGATCAATCAGCGGGCCAATAGCTCAGGAGTCAGATATACAGCTAGTCAGGTAGTCAGATAGGCAGATAGTCAGTTATTAATTTCGGAATTAGGGCATTTAGCAATTTATTAATTTATACACGTAGGCACTTATCCATTTATGCAGTTACCCATCTATTTATTTATTTAATTATTTATGCACTTACGCATTTGTTCATTTATTCACTTATTCATTTATTTATTTATTTATTTAGGCACTTATCCAATTTATTCATGTAGTCATTTATGCATTTATTCATTTATTCATTTATTTATTTAGTCATTTATTCATTTAGTCATTTATCCATTTATTCATTTATTCAGTTATTCATTTAGTCATTTAGTTATTTATTCATTTATTCATTCATACATTGAGCCATTGACTAAGTTATTCATAGACGCAAGGGACTATAGATTTTAAGGACTGACGGACAGAGCACAATTTTAATTCCATTTTATCGATTGAACCAGCCACTGGACACAGGACACAGAATTCTAAGACACGGACGAACTAAAGGACAGACGCAGACAGCTTTGTATTAGATTTTACTACTGAGGGACGACTTTTATTTTTACTATAGGTACTAGTGAGGACGTATAGATTAGTAGTATTTATTATTTATTGGTTATTATTATTTATTTATTTATTCATTTATTTACTTATTTATAAAACAAAGACTGAGGCTACAGACGAGGTACTGGTTGGCCTAAGGTAGGACGGATATAGTGATCTTGCAGGAAAGAGGTACTCTTTCGCCAATATCACGACACCAGCGTAACTTACAGTGAGACACGGACAAGAGGCAAAAGCGAGAGAGGAGGGTAGCGGGGGGACCAGAAGGAGATGGAACAAACGGAGGAAGAGAACAAAAAGAGAGGAAGAAAAACCAACGTGGAAAGACTAGGACGGGAGGGGGTACATAGCGGGGAAAGGCAGCTGAACGAAATCTGGAAAAGGAAGCGAGGCGTAGGGGAAGAAGAGGGGCAAGAGGAGACGGACGAGCAGAGAGCCTTCCAGAGGAGTAAGGTAATGATGAGATCGCCGGAGAGGAAAGGAAAAGAGGAGGAAGGACTGGGAGAAATGATAAGAGGAATAAGAGAGGAGGCGAGGGAAAACATGAGGGAGGTAAGGAGGGGACTGGAAGGGCAAGGAAAAGAGATCAAAGAAGAGATAGGAAAGCTGAGAGAACAGATAACGCAGGGGGAGGAAAGATGGAGGAAGGAGAAAGAGGAAATGGAGAAGAGACTGGACAGGATAGAAAGAAGGTTGGAGGAGAGAGCAGAGGGCAAAGAAAGGGAGCTGGAGGAGAGGATAGAGAAGCTAGAGACAAGGGAGAGAAGGGGTGGAGCGGAGGGCGGCCAGAGGGGAGGGGAGGAGAAGGGGGTGGAGGAAATGCAGCAGAAGATAAAAGAGATGGAGAAAAAAATGGAAATGAAAGACAGAGAGGAAAGAAGAAAAAACGTCATAATAAAAGAACTAAGGAGGGGAGCAACAGCGAGACAAGCGGTGGAGAGACTGATGGAGGAGATAGGGGTACAGGCGAAAGTGCTGGAAGTGAAAGAGACAGGGCGAGGAAGAGCAGACAGGGAGGAAATGATGGTAGAGGTAAAAATGGCGAGCGCAGAAGAGAAAAGCGAGGTTATGAAAAACAAAAAGAACCTGAAGGGGAGGAAGGAAAGAATAAAAGATGACTTAACATGGCAGGAGAGGAAAATGCAATGGAAGCTAAGGAGAATAGCGAACGAAGAGGAAAGGCAGGGAAGAAAAGCAAGGGTGAGTTACGGAAAAATAGAGATAGAGGGGCGGATATGGTTTTGGGATGAGGAAAAGGAGGGGCTGAGAGACGGAAGAGGAAGGGCAAGGGAAAGAAGAGAAACGAAGGAGCAGGAGATGGGGGAGGAAAAAGAAGCAAAAAACGGGGGAGGGAAGTGAGAACAGAAGAAGACGAAGGGAAAACAGAGAGAGAAGGGGGAGAGGGAAAAGCAGAGCAAAATCGGGGAGAAGCAGGCGGAGAGAAAGAATGGAAAGTGGTATTCTGGAACGTAGCGGGGTTAGCAAACAAAAATAGAGAATTTTGGAAAGGAATAGAAGAATGGGAAGTGATAGTGATGTTGGAAACGTGGGTAGAAGGACGGGGGTGGGAAAAAGTGAAAACAAGACTACCGACAGGATACGAATGGACTAAACAATGGGCGAAAAAAAAGAACAAGAAGGGGAGAGCAATGGGAGGGATGATAATAGGAGTGAAGAAAGGGATGGAAGAGAAGGAAAGAAGGAGGGAAAAGGAAGAAGAGGGGATAATGAGCAGGATAGTAAAAGCGGGAAAACAAACGTGGATAGTAGTAGGGGTATACGTAAACGGGGACATAGACGGAAAACTGGAGATGATGAGGGAATGGATGGAGACGCAGAAGGAAGAAGAAAGGGTAATAATAGGCGGGGACTTCAACGCACGGACAGGGATGGGAGGAAGAGGCGGGGAGCAAGAAGGGGAAGAGGAAGAGGGAAGAAAGTCGAAGGATAAAAAGGAGAACGCGGAGGGAAAAAAACTGATAAAGGCCCTAGGGGAGGTAGGGTGGGAGATAATGAACGGAAATATCACGGGGGATGAGGAAGGGGAGTACACGTGTACAGGGGGGAAGGGAGAAACGGTAATAGATTACGTGACAGGAGATAGTAGGACAAGAAATGGTATAAGGAAGATGGAGGTGGGGGACCGTGTAGACTCGGACCACCACCCACTGGTGGTCACGATGAAGAAAGGGGGAATAGAAAGGAGGAAGGTGGAGAAGGGGGGACGAAAAACGGGAAATGGACGGTGGTCGGAACAGATGAAGGCGGAATATGAAAGAAGGGTGCAGGATATGAGAGTGGAAGGAGAACAGCTGCAAGAAGTGATGATAAATATAGGGGAGAAAGTCAAAATGGAAATGGGAAAGAGTGAAGAAGCGGGAGGCAGGGAGAAAAGGAAAAGGAGGCAGGGATGGTGGGACGAGGAGTGCAAAGAGAAGAAAGCGGAGGTAGGGAGGGGACTAAGGGAATGGAGAGTAGGGAAGGGCTCAAGGGAGGCGTACAAGGAAAGGAAAAAAGAATATCAAGAGATATGCAGAAGTAAGAAAGAAGAGGAAAAAGAAAGACTGGTAAGAGAAGTAGGGGAGGCGAGGACGGAGAGAAAGGTACAGGAGATAGTGAACAGGGGCAGGAAAGAAAGGAAAAGGAGGAACGAGGAGATAGAGGGGAAAGAGTGGAAGGAGTATTCTATGGGATTGCTGGGGGGGGTCGAGGGCAGAGTGAGAGCGGGAGAGGGGGGAGGAGAGAGGCAAGGGGAAGAAGCGGAGATAAGCAAGGAAGAGATTAGAAAGACGGTGAAAAGAATGAGGGAGGAGAAAGCCATGGGAGGGGACGAGATCCCAAACGAGGCGTGGATGCATGGGGGCGAGAGAATGATAGAAGTGGCATGGGAGTTGTGCGGAAGGGTATGGAGGGGGGAGGGGTGGCCGCAAGGGTGGCAGGAAGGGGCGATAACACCAATAGTGAAGAAGGGGGAGGGGAACAAAGTGGATGACTATAGGGGGGTCACGCTGATGCCGTCGCTGTACAAGGTGTACACGACGGTGTTGGCAAACAGGCTAGAAGAGGAGGCAGAAAGGAAAAGGATGATCCCGCAAAACCAGACCGGGTTCAGAAAAGGAATGGGGACAGTGGATATTATCTACGTATTAAATTACATAGTAAACAAACAGATAGGGAAAGAAAAAGGAAAGCTGGTGGCAATGTTCGTGGACCTGAAGACGGCTTTCGACTCGGTGGACAGAAGGGTATTGTGGGAGGCATTAGAAGAGAGAGGAGTGAGGAAGGGACTAAGGGAAAGGATAGAAGAGGTGTACGGGAAACGAAAAGTAGGGTGAAGTCGGGAGGGGGGACGGGGGAGGGGTTCTGGACAGCAAAAGGAGTAAGGCAGGGATGTCCACTGAGCCCGATCCTGTTCAACCTGCTGACGGCGAACATGGAGGAGGAGCTTCGGAAAGGAAGATGGGGAGGAGTGGAGGTAGGAGACCGGAGGATATGCTCACTGGCTTACGCGGACGATGTCGTGATATTGGCGAAAGAGGAAGTGGAGATGGAAAGTATGGTGAGAAGGCTCGAAAAATACTTCGAAAAAAAGAAACTGGAGGTGAACGTAGGGAAGACTAAGATAATGAGGTTCAGAAAGGGGGGAGGCAGGAAAAAAAAGGTGGAATGGAAATGGAAAGGGAAGAAGATAGAAGAGGTAAAAGAGTTTAAGTATCTAGGGTATGTATTCAAGAGGAACGGAGGACAGGAAGCGCACATACAGGACAGGGTAAGAAAAGCAGAAGTAATAATGAAACAGGTATGGGGGATCGGAAGGAGAAAATTTGGAAAGGATTGGGGAAGGAAGATGTGGATGTTCGACACGCTGGTGTGGACAGTGATGGGATACGGGGTGGAAATATGGGGATGGAAGGAAAGGAAGGACGTGGAAGGAGCGCAGGAAAGATACATCAGGTGGACGTTAGGGGTGGACAGATGGACACCGGGATATATGGTGAGGGAAGAAGTAAAAAGAGAAAAGATTAGGACGAGAGCAGGAAAAAGAGCATGGAGGTTTGAAGAAAAGCTAAGCAGGGGAGGAGGAAGCGAGTTGGCGAGAGCGTGTCTAGAAGAGATAAGGGAACGAGCGAGAAGAGGAGAGGGCATAACTAGGTGGGAGAGGGAGAGGATAGATTGCAGGGGGGCAGAGGGAGCGGAGGAGGGAAGGTGCGACGGGTACGAAGAATGGGAAAGAAAGGACAAGGAGATGCAGAGAAGGGAGAGGGAAGAAAGAATAAAAGAGTCGAAGTCCAACAGATGGTACAGGGAGATAATGGTAGAGAGAGTACCGCAGTATCTAAAGAAGGGATGGAGCGAAGAAAGGTGCAGGAGAATAGCGAGATTTAGAATGGGGAACGAAATGAGAGGAGGTAGATACTGGGGAAGGGAGGAGGAAAGAATGTGTAGGATATGTGAAGCGGAGAGAGAAACATGGGAGCATATCTTGGATAGGTGTAGAGGAGAAGAAGAAATAGAGAGGGGGATAGGAGAGAGAGTGAGGGAAATATTGGATGAAGGGGGGGGGCGGGGAGGAATGGATGAAAGAAATAGAGAACGAAAGAAGGGGCAGGGAAGGAAGGAGAGAAGAGGAGGGAGAAGGGAGAGAGGAGAGAGGGCGGAGGAGAGACGAGGATACAGAGAGGAAAAAAGGAGCGAGGAAGGAGAGAGATAAGACGAAAGGAAATGTAAAAGACAGGGCACGAAAAAGAAATGTAATAAAATGTAAAAAATGTAATGGAATGTAAAAAAGAGGCAGAGAGGCGAGCGGCGAGCGGCGAGACGAGAGAGGCGAGGGGCGAGCGGCGAAGGGCGAGCGAGCGACGGAAGAGGAAATAAGAAGCGGGCGATAGCGGTAGAGAGAAATAAGTTAGAATGTAAGGAAAAAAAAGAGAAATTGTAAAAGAGAAAAATGTAAAGAGGGAAACGGAAGGAGTTGCAACCCTTAGGGGAGTCAATGAAGAATACATACATAGAAACCCGCTGCCCACTCCAATTTTATGGAAAAAATTCTTTAATTTCAATAGAGTATCCGGGAAAAAATTTCATCCAAATAAAAAGGGGGTAAATAGCAGTAACCTCTTGATAAAAATAATATGGTTGTGGGAGGGGACGGGAAGAAGGGGTCTAAAAAATCTTTAAAAAAATTAGTGGGGTCGTAGGATCCAAAGGATACTAAAAAAAAAATCATCGTTCACATCGGAGGATAGGAGGGTTTCAGCTCGGTGAATTGGGAAATTTTGCCCCATATATTTCGTCGTTCCCCCTCGTCGAAGCCCGAGATGAGTAGGGAAATGTGGAACGCTGGCTTTTCGGGGTCCTGAAATATAGTGGCGCTGAAACGTAGCGGCCAAATGCGGAACTTCAATCCGGTTACCTCGCCAACTTCACAGCGAAGAAAAGCGCTAGGCCACGCAAATGGGCGTGGCCAAGGGCCTTGGTCATGCTGTGGCGAAATGCGAAGGCTCAATTCGGATACCAAGGCCAATCTGCAGATTCCAAACAAACCGGCGGATTACGATGTCGTCGGTCGATAATAGATACTGCTCTAACGCACGTAAATACTAGGCCGGCTTGAAAAAAAAACTTTTTTTTTCTTTCGATCAAAATACATTCACGCCAAAGTATCTTCCATCAAGAAAATCGTGTCCGAAGATGAGCCATTTTTAGGGGTCGCGCAAGATTTTTCTAGTTTTCCCATTTTATTAACATGGGAAGAACGAAAAGTTTCCATTCAAAAAATCGTAGCTCCGCCAATTTTATAGGTACATTGATCCGGTTAGTTCCATTTGAAAGCTCTTAAAAACCGCTTAAAATGACGTGCGGACCTTTGGGATCCCATTGCAACTTCCATCAATAATTTTGTTGTTTCGTAAGAAACTATCGACGGAAGTTGCAATCGGATTTCAAAGGTCCGCACGTCATTTTGAGTGGTTTTTCAAGAGCTTTCAAATGGAACTCACTGGATCAATGTACCTATAAAATTGGCGGAGCTACGATTTTTTTAATGGAAACTTTTCGTTCTCTCCATGTTAATCAAATGAGAAAACTAAAAAAATCTTGCGCGACCCCTAAAAATGGTCCGATCGGGCTCATTTTTGGACACGATTCTCTTGATGGAAGATACTTTGGCGCGAATGTATTTTGATTGAAAGAAAAAAAAATAGTACATTGTGTACCAAGGAGGGAAAGTGGGCGTTTTTAGCTCAGCGCGATGTTTTCGGAAGCGAAGCGCGCTCGTCTCCGACTCGTTCCGAAAAGCGCGCGAAGCTAAAAACGGCCCCCCTCCAAGGTGCGCACGATACTTTATATAACGAAGCCGCGTTTTCCGAGCTGAATGCGTACCATCGATATGCAAGCATGCTTATGAAGTCCAGGGGCAAAGCTCCGGTGGGGTCCAGGGGCGAAGCCCCGGTGGGGTCCAGGGGCGAAGCCCACGTTGGGGGGTAGGGGGGCGAAGCCCCCCAACTGAACAAACGGTACATAGATCTGATGCATATTGAAAAAATTATCTATTTTTTTATCTCTTAAAACAAACAGAACCTGAATAGTATATTTCCGTCTTAAGAAAAATTGTAAGCACAATGACCCAATGTCGTTGATACTGTCAGTCCATGTGACAGGAAATCGAATAAGCTGTTATGTCTCCTGTTAGCCAGTCTTTTGTTCTACAAAAACTGTCGAAAAAAGCTCTCCCACCGCTGAACAGCGACGACTCACAGAGTTTGATTGTACTAGGACATTTTTGTGTGTTTCATTGGTCTGTTTACCATAACAACAGCCGAGAGATGTAGAAACGCCTACTTTGGCTTCCCCAAACACGTTCAGAAAAGCGAGGGAAACACGGCTGCGTTATATAAAGATTTTTTTCAAGCCGGCCTAATATACATACATACATATGAGGCATACCATGCGGTTTCGAACGGTCAAAAAGTTGTCCGGTCTCAAAAAAATTGAAACTTTGTCACATTGTTTAATTATATGCAAGAGAGTATTGTACATTTTTTCAAATATTTTGGATCGCATTTTTTTGAGTTTTTCAAAATTTTGAAATTTTCTAAGTACGTAAGTTAGTAAGTATATCTTGAAAGCGTACGATTAAGCAGAAAAATGTTTCAGACAAAAAAGTTGCATTTTTGAATAAGCTTCGTGAAATAATTTTTTTTTTAATTTTTCGAGTCTAAAAAATGACCATTTTCATAAAAAATATACGAAAATAATTTTTTTCGGTCGGTATGTCATTTTCGATTCATCTCAAAAAATTTCAGAAAATACTCCGAAATGTGCACAATAAACACGTATTTTTTCATGATGGCTCGATAAGTTGTTCCAGAGATATACTTTATTTTATTAATAATATATATATATATTTTTTCAGAAAAAGCGATTATTATCGCAAAACATACGCTCCCAAATTGTTTCTCTCAAACTTTGGTTACGTAGATGAAACTCTACTGAACTCGTTCGAGAGCTACGCTGTATAATCACTCGTTCTAAAAATTCAATGATTAAATTAATAATTTTCTGTCCTAACGTAATATTTTTTTCTTATTGTTTTAAACATCAATCACGATATAAGAACTGGGAAAAAGTGAAGCATGTACAGATCGTTTTTAGTTATTTAGTTTTCCACACTCGGTGAGTTACGAAGTCCGCGGCGAGCGAATATATTTTGCATTGTCGAATCCCAACCAGTTCTGGGATAATGCAATAGTATTTTTGGCCCTTTGGTACTGCTTTCACTTGCTTAAATCGCGATTCCAACATTGCTTTTTGCGAATTGTAATCATCCGTAGATGAATAGAGAACGGTGATAGCAGGAACATTCGCGGGTTGAGCTGCCCATTCGTGAAGATCTTGAAGAGTCAAAATCTGTCGATCGCTATCGTCACACCCTCAAGCTTGTTGCTCCGTCGTTCGTTCTAACGCAATGTACTCCAGAAACCACCAAGACAATTCAAAGGAAGCGTATGGCTTCTCAACTCGGCTCACCAAGCTAGTGTGAATAAATCGAAACACGCTGAGAACGACGGTAGTATTTTGGCATGAAAGGGGGAATATGTTGACAAACAGAAGGAAGTAAAAGACATTGGAAGCAATGGTTACATTGGGCGGCTTACGATACTTTGTATCACATTTTTCATGTTGGACGACGGACTTCACTTTGTATCGCAAGGTAAACTTTGGATACCTCACCGATAATTTATGATTAAGCTCAAAAAAATTATTATTTTTATCGACGTTTATTGCCTAAAAATGTGAAAAAAATTTGGCAGAGAATGGTTTTTAATAATAATCGATTTTTCTGGAAAAAAAAAAATGTTATTAATGAAATAAAGCATAGCTCTGGAACAACTAATCGAGCCATTATGAAAAAATACGTGTCTATTGTGCACATTTCGGAGTATTTTCTGAAATTTTTTGAGATAAATTGAAAATGACATACTGACCGAAAAAAATTATTTTCGCATATTTTTTATGGAAATGGTCATTTTTCAGACTCAAAAAATTCAGAAAAAAATTTTTTCACGAAGCTTATTCAAAAATGCAACTTTTTTGTCTGAAACATTTTTCTGCTTAATCGTACGCTTTCAAGATATACTTACTAACTTACGTACTTAGAAAATTTCGAAATTTTGAAAAACTCAAAAAAATTCGATCCAAAAATTTTGAAAAAATGTACACTACTCTCCTTCATATAATTAAACAATATGACGAAATTTCAATCTTTTTGAGAGCGGACAACTTTTGACCGTTCGCAACCGCATGGAATGCCTCATATACATGTATACATATACATTAGGGTGGACCTTATTCGGGGTATTGTTGAATTTCAACAAGTGCACCCCCCAGATAGGTTCAAAATAAATTTAAAAAAATATGTGCAAGACCCCAACCTTGTGGTGCAATGCGCACACGTGCCTGTAAGCTCGTTTTGTTTTCAATTTTAGTAACTTGGGATTTTCAGACTATTTCAGTAATTATTTTTTCGAGCGACCTCTAAAAATGGTCCGATCGGGCTCATCTTTGGACACAATTTTCTTGATAGAAGATACTCTGGCGTGAATGTATTTTGATTGAAAGAAAAAAAAGTTTTTTTTTCAAGCCGAAATCTGAAGAATTACATCTTCGACTTTTGTCCATCTTTTCGCGATTTGGTCCCACTGTGCGGCCTAGTAAATACGCCTCGTATACGACATTAGATATAGCTTGTCAACATGTAACGGCGCGTTTTATTTACATTTTATCTATGTTTACATAGCTCTCGCACCACTGAGAACACCTGTCTGAGAACGGTTCCCCGAGAGCCTTTCCCGATCATCTCGGTTTTTGTCACAAATAAAATCATTTTTTCCACCTTTCAATCTCCTTTTTCGAAGTTCCGCAACAATCAAATCATTTTGCATCAATACAAGCGAAAGACTCCGAAAAAACCTTCTTCGATATTTCGGAAATTTCTTTCTTTCAATTACGAATCATAAAAATTTCCAGAAATGAAAAAAAGCTCCTACGGCTTGACGATTAAATTCATATTTTTGAAAAATACAAATTCGGAATTTATAAAGATCTGAAAAGCCGGAAAACATTAAATTGGATGGGAAATAAATTGCGGGAATCAAACCCGGGCCGACCGCGTGATAATCCTCAACGTTACCGGTGACGCTATTCGGTAATCTTATAGGCTGTCGTGGTTTTACCATACAGATCCGTCCACGAATGACATCTCCGAAAAAAGCGAAACAATCAACATACACACACACACACGCACGCACGCACGCACGCACGCATGCACACATGAGGAAAGAAGCGAGAGAGGGTCCCAAGACGACACGAAAACAACAACAATGTTCCTCTCCAAACGGAGAACGGGCCGAGTTTACATTTGATTGTTGTCACACGCACACACACACACACACACACACACAGAGAGGGACTCATCCGGCTATATGTATGTTTCGCGTTTGGTATGGTCATGGACGAAGCCGTCGAAATAGGGTTTCTCGATTCTCTATCGTCCTCAAGTTTGGCCGGCGTGCTTGGCGCCCGCCCGTCCCGCGCCGCCCACCATGGTGGGTTGGCAATAAGCGCGATGCAACTTCGAATCATGAATTCATTATGCGATTATTTCTATGAGAATGAGTTAAAAACATTTTTACGAGCCCATGATACATCTATTTTATAACAAAAATTGTAAAATAGAATAATTCAAATACAAAATAAAAATAAATATAAAAAATTCAACATGACGTGAAAACTCGAAAACGGAAGGTCGTCCTGCCGACCTGACACGATAGCACTCGGCTATTTTGAAGTCTGATATGGATTGTTTACAAGCGCGGCGGACGTAGCGGCGGTTGGGCCTAACCCATTCGGGGCTCTCGGGCAGCAAGGGCGCGACGACCTCAGCAACCAAACGCGCGTATGCGTCTACCGCAAATTGAACGCCCGAAGTTTTCTGGCGCGTACGAGGATTGGCGTCCGTTTCAGACATATTTCATCCCATGATACACGAGAACACGTATATTACTGATCGTGCAAAAAATGCACTATCTCAAGGCGTCTCTAAGACGAAGCGTCCGACGTTATCAGCTCGCTCGAAGTACCGGCCGATAATTATGTCCAGGCGTGAGCAATGTTGAAGAAGTGATACGACAATCAACGCGTGATTGTCCAGAAACACATTAAGGCCATTTTTGATTATTCTCCACTGCATAAAGAAAATCACGTCAAGCTGCGACAGCTTCTAGATACGATTCTGAAGCACTTACGCGCACTAAAAGTAATGAAACGAGATACCGACAAATAGGATGATCTTATCATTCACGTTATTTCGAGCAAGCTGGCACCTATTACGAACCGGGAATGGAAAACTAGCCCCAACCATTCGAATATCCCAACTCCCAAGAAATTAGCCGATTTTCTCGCACATCGACGTCGCGCGTTAGAAGCTATCGATCGAAAATCGCAACCCGTAACGTCGAGCAACGTTCATAAAGCAGGTTCGAAAAAACACTCGTCCGTTGATGTAGCGACGGAAAAAGCGCCTTGTTATTTTTGCAAGGGTGATCATCCGATTTTTCATTGCGGTAAACTTCTCGTTTTATCCGTTTATCAGCGTTTTCAAGAAGTATAAAATCGTAAGCTGTGCATGAATTGTTTAAAATCCACCGAGTATCGAGCGAAAAAGTGCAACGGTGGTTCGTGTCGAAAATGCAATAAAAAACATAATACTTCGTTGCACATGGAAGGCAGCCAAGCGCGTAAAAGCGCAGACTCGGCGCACGCGGATTCACGAACGAATACGCAAGCACCGTCGACGAGCGCAAATCATACGGCACATTCAAGGAGTCATCACGTTCTGCTATCCACTGCTATCATTTGCGTTCGAGACGCGAAGGGAAATGGGCATGATTGTCGAGCGCTTCTCGAAAATGGATCCTAATCGAATTTTGTAACTTTCGAGCTCGTGAAAAAACTCGGGCTTCGACAAATTCCAACCTGCGTTCCAATAAATGGCGTCGGAAATTCAAAATCGGAAACTCATTCTTCGGTAAAAATATCGATACAATCGCGTTTCAACGGTTTTAAGGCCGATATCAACTGTTTTGTATTACGTAGAATCGCGCAAAACCTTCGAGCTGTGTCGTTAAATCGTTCGGACATTCAAGTCCCGGCAGGCATCACATTAGCAGATCCGGAATTTTTCGAATCTTCGAAAATCGACATGTTGAGCGGGGTGGAGATTTTCTGGGATATTATGTGTATAGGCCAAGTAAAGGGAACCGAAACGCAACCCGTCTGGCAAAAAACGCATTTGGGTTGGATAGCTGCCGGTCGAGTTGTCACCGGGGTCCGACATGCAAGGGAAACGGTGTGCAACGTCAGTTTAAACGACGATTTAATACGTCAATTAAAACATTTTGGGGAATCGAACAGGGCGTGCGCAAAAACGAGGCATCCCCCAACGAGCGGAAATGCGAGGAGCATTTTTCTAGAACCATCAAACGAAACCCGGAAGGACGTTTCATTGTTCGTCTTCCGGTTAAGAGAGAAGAAATGTCGCGTCTCGATGAATCCAAGGAGACAGCAATACGTCGATTCAAAGGCGTCGAGGAGCGTCTCAATCGTAATCCGTCGCTAAAAATTGAATATACGAATTTTTTACGCGAGTACCTATCTCTGGGTCACATGAGAGAGATTCGAAGCGAAGATTTCTTTGCAAAACCGCACTATTATTTGCCGCACTGCTGTGTGATAAAAGAGGAAAATACGACGACCAAATTAAGAGTCGTTTTCGATGCATCATGTAAGACTACGTCGGGTGTTTCTTTCAACGACGCTCTCATGGTCGGACCCATTCTCCAGCAAGTCTTGATCTCTATCATCGCAAGGTTTCGAACGTTCAAGTACGTGCTAATCGCTGACATAGCTAAAATGTATCGACAGGTCCTGATCAACGAGTCGCAAGTGGCCTTGCAGAGAATTATTTGGCGCGATCATACCGACGAAGAAACGAACGAATTTGAGCTCATGACGGTCACATATGGCACGGGCCCAGCTTCATTTCTGGTCATCAAATGCTACCGAACTCTCGCGGAAATCGAGGCGGAAAATTTTCCGGTCGGATCGAAAATCGTTCAACGCGATTTTTATGTTCACGATTTACTCACGGGATCGAACTCGATAAGTTAAGCGTTGCAGATTCGTGAAGAAACAACAAGGCTTCTCGAAAAGGGCGGATTCGTATTGCGGAAGTGGGCAACAAACACACCAGAGCTTCTTAAAGACATTCCTTATTCGTCGACGACGAGTTCAGTACGAGCGTTCGACAAGGACGATAGTTTCAAAACTCTAGAGATTCAGTGGAATCCGACCAACGACGTATTTCAGTACCGCATTATGGCAAACTCGACGCACCATCAACGCACGACGAAAAGAACGATTTTGTCATGCATCGCACAAATCTTCTACCCGCTAGGCCTGCTCGGTCCCGTCATCGTATCTGCAAAATTATTCATTCAGAAATTATGGACGCTACAGCTAGGTTGGGACGAATCTCTACCGACAGATTTGTATACGCAATGGAGCAGGTACAAGAATCAGCGACAGCTTCTCAATAAGCTTCGAATTCCACGCAGGGTGACCGAAGCTGACGAAATTTCTTACGTCGAGATTCACGGATTCTGCGACGCGAGTCAAGACGCATATGGAGCATGTGTGTACATTGTACCGTATTGGCCTACGCCCCTCTACCCGTGTAGGGCTGAGCTACCGTTGAGTTCCGCATCGCTCCGCGCTGTCGCAAAACTTTAGTCGGCCCCGGTTCACTCCGGGGAATAATTTCAGGGCCGTCTTGTGGCGGCTGGCGCCCAACCGCGCAGCGCAGGAGCGGCGAAGATACCCGGGTAAAAACCGGTGTTACAGTACACTAGACTGGTCCTTATGGGGTTTTGAACAAAAAATCCATGTTGGATCCCCGCCAATCGGTTAAAAATCCTGAAAAAAAAAATTCCCTAATTTTTTCAGATTTTTATTTCATTCCTTTCGTCTCCCTATCTTAGGGTGAAGTTTCAAATTGGGGATAGTACGATATTCATGGCGCCGCGATTTGATGCACTTTTCGTATAGAACACCCCGAGATAAGAAGAAAAACAGGAATGAATTTTTTTGTATCTCGCTTAGATTTCGAGTTATCGAATTTTTTAAAATTTAATTTTTACGATTTAAAAATTTAGTCAAAAATAAAACCGAAAAAATTCGACAACTCGAAATCTAAGAGAGATATCAAACAATTTAGTTCCTGTTTTTCTTCTTATCTCGGGGTGTTCTATACGAAAAGTGCATCAAATCGCGGCGCAATGAATATCGTACTATCCTCAATTTGAAACTTCACCCTAAGATAGGGAGACGAAAGGAATGAAATAAAAATCTGAAAAAATTAGGGAATTTTTTTTTTCAGGATTTTTAACCGATTGAAGGAGATCCAACATGGATTTTTTTTTCAAAACCCAATGAGGACCAGTCTAGTGTACTGTAACACCGGTTTTTACCCAAGTACCTTCGCCGCTCCTGCGCTGCGCGGTTGGGCGCCAGCCGCCACAAGACGGCCCTGAAATTATTCCCCGGGGTGAATCGGGGCCGACTAAAGTTTTGCGACAGCGCGGAGCGATGCGGATCTCAACGGTAGCTCAGCCCTACACGGGTAGAGGGGCGTAGGCCAATACGGTCTAATGATAACGACAGCAGCAAAATGATAAAAATTAATTTATTTCGCGGTCGGATAATCGTCCAACCGCGTGTATCAGAATATTTCGAGCGACCGAATTACAATAAATTTTAACATGCACGGGCTTCGCCCGGCCAAAGACCAGAGACAGCAAGAGTTGATGAAACTTCGGTCGTTCGTGGTATAATTCGCATTCGATGCCGACAGTATGACAAATCTTTACAATATCTCGAGAGGACAATATGACATACAAGAAACAGAGACAACAATTTACTGACTCGATTTTCTTTACAGGATAACTGATCGACAAAATTACAACACTCTTTAATACCCTAACCTATTCACACTCCGTCCATTCACTCTAACCAACAAAAATCACAGTATAAATTTGATGCCATACTCTACTTCAATAACTGACTAATTTTCTCATCAAATTTTCATCACAGCCCTATCTTAATCGTTCTAACCATTTTCTCTACTCATCACACACGCGACAGCTAACCTAACTTTCGCTCTGGAGTGGGCCCTTCTCGTCCGCACACTCACCTTCGACAGCACGCGATAAGGCGTATGATAACTGATTTTAAGTAAGCTGAATGATAGCCCGTACCGACTCAAAATGAGCGGTCTGGTCGACAACGTGGTAGCCTACCGGCCACGAGGCCGGATCAGGTATGCGACAACCCTGAATGATAGCCGACGAAGTATTTACTCCGAGAATTTTGATACTTTAGTACGAATGATAGCTAACTCCAACTCTGAATCGATTTGCTTGGCGTAAGCACGGGCTACTTTACTCACGACACACCGGACCTGGTCTCGCTGATGTCCACTTCCTTTTCGGGAGGTATGATGTGGTAGTTCGCTGTGGTGGTCCACCACCGACGAAAGCTGGACGGGAAGAGAGCGACTCGAGGCTCGCCGTGCGGGGCCTCGTCCGAGTGATCCCCACCCCAAGTCGCTGGCTCGGCCGAGACGTGCTCGCTCTTTCGGCGACGCTGAACGTTGGCTTGCTCCACAGATCCGCCGCCTCTTCATAAGGTAAAATTGTCGCCAACACTGGTATACTGCGGATCCCGATCTCGTCCTTATCGACGGACTATGGATCCCGCAGTTGGGCGACAGCGTGACAAACGCGCCTCAGGTGCTTGTGGACAACAATTTGAATCTCGCCTCCGCCTGCGGTGTTAGACATCCGGCCCATGCTGCGTCCCCGCGATACAGCAGCGGAGAGTCGACAGCATCCTGTCCTCGAGACTCCACCCGGTGGTCGGTGGAGCCGAGGGTATCGGGGGCGGCTCCGAGATGTTTAATCCTCCTATCTGAACCGGGTAACGGGCCTTACGGTAAGCCCCGATACCCGGGCGGCATTAGGCAGATGCGTGGACCCTCAATTTTGGCCCACCGCAGCTCCTGGTTGAAAGTCCGGATCTTCAGGGCGGGGGAATGCTCCGTCCTTGGATCCGACCGCTGATGGCATTACCTCCATCAGACGGTAAGGCATTCTGCACACCGATCCCGGTCGCCTCACTTCCGGGGGGCTATGTCATTTCTCGACGGGAGAAAGGAACGACGTGTTGTGCCCACCGATCGTTTTGCTGTGATGGAACGGGAAGGGAGGGCGTTATCATTTAATTATTTATATTTTGGGGATCTTTTACCGTTGAAGAATTGGAATTCACGTAGAATTAGTTTGTGTGTTGGTTTTAATTACAAAATTACAATGTTCTTTTACAATTATCGGTACCGACTTGTACCTTTACCGAACCGTGCGTAGCCGGCAGATCCTAAGCACCCGTGGAAGAGTGTAGCTACCGCGGTTCGGGAGTCTCGCTTCGAACAGCGATTCCACCTTGATCCGAAAACTTGACTGACGTTGGTCGTCACCCTGGTCATTGATATACCCCTGATCGGAGGGTTAGTAGGTCGACTCGGTCGTTGCACCGGCTTTGACATTAGCCAACGGTGCTGCGCCAGCGAGACTGTGCTGGCGCAATGGCTGTGAACAACGAGCAATCGATCGGGTCATCGACCGAGTCGCCTTTTTACGAAATGATGACCACGGCTTTTCGACACTCCCTAAGGAATGTCGAATGCCGGAACTGAATATGCTTGCGAAATTCTGGGGCACAACACCCCTCCCCCCTAAAGGTAAAAATTTATTTTGTCAGTATTAGTTTTTCCCTTTACATTACTAGAAATTAATTTTTATCTAATTTAATTCCTATATCAGGATTTCGCAATGCTGGGGGATAGCGGGTGTAGCGACGGCTTAATTGACGCGTGAAGGCTTCCTGAAGGTCTTTTTCTTCCTCTTCTCCGTCTTTGTCGGTACCTCCCGGGCTAATAGCCCCGAGGTTTACTGACACCGCTGTTGCCGGGGTCACCGGTGGATTTCGCTGGCGCCTGTAAAGTCGGCAACCTATAAAACCAGCCAACGCCACTACCGCTAATACCCCCAGCGCACACGAGCCAACTACCGCTGGTGTGCCGTAAACAAATCGTTTTTCTAAATTATTTCTTATATCCCGCAGACGCGTGCCTATATTTCGCAATTCTGCGGGGTTACGCAAGACACTCTTTAGGGGGCCCGCACTATTTACGTAGTCCTCCACGGGCACCCTACTCTCGCTGGCGGACAGGGTAAGGTTTCCGGGGGGTAGGAAGTCCTCCGTGATCGTCTGCGTCACCTTTCGCTCCGTCTGGACGCTGAACCCCCGGGCAGTTACCAAACAATTCCCTGTCAAAGCCAGAATACCATACCCTTTTAGCTTCTCATGCTTCGGCCTACCCCCACCACAGCTAATTGTAACGGGATCTTCTTTGGGTGCTATGAACAGCCACCTTCCCGGTGTTGACATCGTAATTATCAGGGTGTGGGTGAGACTGGTGACTCGTTTGTCACACTGCGTGGTTTCCCCAGCCTCTAGTTTTCCGAAGACTCGTACCTCGTATGGCGCGTCCTCCGTTATCGGTACAACCGCGTGTGTAGGTGGACATATGTAGTGGCGCGTCACGACTTTGCATTTCCGTAGATCCTCGGGTGTCATGCGTATGTAATTCCGATTTACTCGGTCGACCACCACGAGTTCTTCGGTCGTCTCTATGTAGTAGTAGACGTTCCCCGCACCCCGTGTGGGTAGTGGATACGTCCGACTCACGCTGTACTGTCGTTGCCCAATCAGCGGTATTTCGGTTACCGTGACCACTGTGCCATTGGTATAGTATGCGTGCACGGTACATGCACGCAGCAGCGCCGCTACGTGACCCCGCTCGGCCGTGGTCGGGAATGAGCTGCCCGGCGGGAGGTAGGGGAGCGCGGCAGCGAGGTACGCAGCCAACTTGCGTGGCGGCAACACTCTGAGACTTAACTTCCCCTCTTCCGCTTGCACGACCAACTCGACCAGCCCGCGTACGTCGTCCAGTAGCCCCTCCACGTACAGGCCCACCGATGCGAGATTCACGTCGAGTCGTTGACGTCGTGTAACCCGATCCATGTGTAGCTCGAGGCTAGCTCGGACCCGCGTAATCAGTTTCTGTAGCTGCATCTCGTTGTTCTGTATGTTTTGAGCCGTGGAATTAAATACTTCCATGGCTGCCTCTACTACCTGCAGCTGGTTGCTTACGGCGTCCTTGAGCACCCCTTGGTTCGTGCGTAGCGCTGCGAGCTCCATGTCTATCTCTGCGGCATCGTGAGCGTCCATGTTTCCGGTGATGGTCCGAATTACGGTACCTAGTCCATCCACCAGTCCTCTTCGGTGTCTCCCCGCGGAGATACCCAGGAGATCGCGGACAGTTTCTAGTCCGGTTTCAATTTTCCGGGCCTCCCGTGTCACTGTATCCTCGACCGTGCCGCACAGCCCGTCCGGGTCAGGACCCTCCATCCTGTGGCACGCGTCGAGTAACCCACCGAGGATTTCCGTGACCCTGGTGCACCGATCCATTACCGGCCCTACGTTGAGGGCTACCGCTAGCTTCCATGTGGTCTCCGTCTCCGTTAGAGTTCCCAAATCTTCGTAATAAATCCCTGGCTGGTTTTGAAATGGCTCTATTCGGTAAGCTGGATTGGCCCCGGTCACCCCTGCGTGCACCAGCAGCAGGAATCTGTAACCGGAGAAGGGTTTGGATTACCGACTCCGGTCGAACGAAGTTCTGCTGATTGCGGAAATGCCGTTCTCCCCCTTTGGTTGCTATTTTATTTCCCCTGTAGCCCTGAGTCTTCTTGCGGGGTATCGGTTGAAAATCCGCTCATATCTCCGGCAACATGGGACGTGAATACCCTAATTTCGTCGAGGTGCCGCGTGATCCTCGTCGCCGCAACCCCTCCATGCGTCGCTACGCCCTACAGGCCTTCATGGCGATTCTGGTGAGTTTACCATGGGAATATATTTTTTCCCCTTTTCTTTTTTCTTTTTTTTTCCCTTTTTGGAGGTTGTGACCACCGTCGTGCTCTGTTTTCAGCTGCGGCGATCCGGCGCCCCTGATGCCATCGAGGAGCGTGTCTACCGCTGCGCCCACCTGCTGGGTTTATCCGCACCCTTGGTAGCCCTTGAGCTTCGGGGCCGAAGGGCACTCCAGGAGTGGCGGTCGCTGCGTCGGCTGGGGGCCGTATTCCTATGGTTGGATGACTCCCATCCAGACCCCCTAGGCCTCCAAAGGCTTTTCCATCAGGACAGCGACGGTCCCTTCACCCCCCTCTGATTTGCTGTCCCCTCAATGTGATAGACGGGTATAATAAACGGAGAATATATATATATTTTGGCTGGTACGCATTTTTTTCCCCATCGCTGCTTGCCTCCGTTTCCTTCCTTGTAGCGTGCTGCTGTGTATAAGTTCGTAAGCCTTGTCCGTATGCCGTGCGGTGTGATAAGCGCTACACCAGCCCCGCTGTCCGTGTGCGTGTCTCGCACTGATACCCGAGCGCGCCACACAGACTGCTGGTGTGAGTCACCTCGCCCCGTTAGTGCTCTATCGCTAACTTCAACCGGTTCACGTGCACCATGAGCCGCCCCCGCCCCTTCTGGATGACAAAGGTGACCGGGGTAAGCTGCTCCAGTATTTCATACGGACCGACCCACTTCGGACTAAGCTTAGCTGATCGGCCTCGACGAACGGCCTCGTCGTGTAACAAGACTCGGTCCCCGACCCGGAGCGTAGTAGGTTTTGCATCCTCGTCGTACCGCGCCTTCGCCTTCTCTTTCTCGTCGATAAGCTGCTGGCGAGCGATGCTCCAAGCGGCCCGCAACCGTTCACGCAGTTCGCTGACGTAGTCCTCATACGAGTAAGCATCGCGCGGTGCTTGGCGAACGGCTGTAGGCAGCTCCGCCGGGCGGCCGAACACGAGCTCGTATGGAGTGACCCCCGTTGCCGTGTGCGGGGTTGTATTGTAGTGTTAACGTCGCGTACGGCAGCCACTCATCCCAGTTGCTCTGTTCTTCGTCAATGAAATGTCTGAGATATTCAGCGAGCGTGCGATGAGACCGTTCCAGAGCCCCATTGCTCTCCGGGTGATGAGCGGTTGTCTGAATTTTTTTCATGTGCAGCAATTTACACACCTCCTTGAAGGTGGTACTCAAAAAGTTTGTCCCTTGGTCGGAAAGAACGGTTGTCGGTGTGCCATACCGGCATATTATTTCCTCCACGAATGCCTGGGCAACCGTACCAGCCTCCTGGTTTGGTACGGCCACCGCTGCGCTGTACTTTGTCAGCGCATCCTGGAAGGTAAGAATATATTTATTTCCCTGCGGGGTCTCTGGGAGTGGCCCAACCATGTCCATTGCCATCTTCCCGAACGCCTCCCCCGGGGTATCGGTCACGACCATCGGTGCTCGCTTTACCCGGCTGAGTTTATTTTTCTGGCACTTGAGACACGCGGTAACGTGTTCCTCGACATCTTTCCTCAGCCCAGGCCAGTTATACTTCATACGGATCCGTTGTACCGTCCGTTTCACCCCCTGGTGGCCCCCGAGTGGTGCATCGAGATATTTCGTGATTATTCGATTCCGGTCGTTCGGCCCTGGGCAGTCCGTATCGTCGCGCTCGTGCTCTGCCCCGTGCGGCCCTGTGCTGCGCGGAGTATCGCTGTCCGCCTCACACAGTGTGCCTCTCGCTCCCTCTTTCGCTCGGGCTCGCGTTACAGCACATATGCGGCTCAGCGCGTCGGCATTGGAGTTGCGTTTGCCTGCCTTATACTCGATGTTGAATTCGTGTTCAGACAGTTTTATTTTCCATCGCATGAGACGGGATCCCGGATCCTTTACCCCGAACAGCCAGGTAAGGGGTTGGTGGTCTGTCACCACCGTGAAACGGGTTCCGTACACGTATGGCCGAAACTGGGTGATAGCCCACACAATTGCGAGCAGCTCCTTTTCCGTAGTTGTATAATTTTGCTCCGCTTTCGACAGTGTACGACTCGCCTAGCAGATGGGTAAATCCTCCCCCACCTTTCCCTGCGACAGTATCGCACCGATAGCTTTATCCGAGGCGTCTGTGGTAACAACAAACAGCCTCTCGAAGTCTGGATACTGCAGTACGGCCGCCGTAGTCATGGCGTCCTTGAGCTTCTCAAATGCTGCGTCGCGCACCGCTGTCCACTCGAAGGTCGTATCTTTATGTACGAGCTCGGTGAGCGGTTTAGCGATCTTAGAAAAATCACGGATAAATTTTCGGTAGTACCCAGCCAGCCCCAGGAATGACTGGACACCCTTCACGGTGGTTGGAACCGGAAAATTCTTCACCGCCGAAATTTTCTCCGGATCGGCTCGTACGCCGTCCTCCGAAATTATGTGCCCCAAATAACGGGTTTCCTTCTTAAGTAGTCGGCATTTTGCAGGCTGTAGCGTGAGGCGGGCCTCCCTTAGGCGTTGGAAAACCTCCCTGAGCCTATCGTTGTGCTCCCTGAGTGTTGTGCGGTGGATGACTATATCATCCAGATACACATAGCATTTAATACCGTCCAATCCGGCCAACACGGTGTTCATAAGCCTCTGGAACGTGGGGGGGGGGGGAGGGGGGGGGCATTTTTCAACCCGAACGGCATCCGTGTATATTCAAAATGCCCGTGCGGGGTGGAGAAAGCAGTTTTCTCGCGGTCCCCCACCGCCATCGGGATCTGATGGAACCCCGAGGCGAGATCCAGCGTGGAAAAATATTTTGCGCGGCCCAGCTGATCCAGTATTTCGGTAATATTCGGCAATGGATACGAATCGCCGACCGTGACCTCGTTCAACTTACGAAAATCTACCACTACACGCAGTCGACGCACCCCGTTTGGATCGGGCTTTTTTTGCGACGACCAGTAGCGGCGCATTCCATTGACTTTTGCTTGGCTGTATCACTCCGTCGGCAAGCATTTCTGCGGCTTGTTTTTCTACCTCACGCTTGTGGGCCTCCGGAAGCCGGTAGGGGTGTACCTTTGCCGGCAGGGCCCCGGCCTTTAGGAGAATGCTGTGCTCTGCCATATGGGTGCACGGCAACTTGTCCCCGGGGAGGTGAAATATATCCTCGTACTCACTTATTACTTCCGTGAGCGAAGCTTTCTCTTCCGGGTTGAGGTGCGAGTAGTCGAGCTCGCTATGCAGCAGCTCCAGGCGCCCAGTCCCCCTACCCGCGCGCTTCCGCGCCTTCTCCGATTACAGCGACCGTGTTATTGTACACGGGCTCCAGTTTCACTGTGGGCCGTTGCACCACCTGCTCACACTCGCTCATGTTCACCAAGCTGATTGTGCAAGTGTTCCCCCTCGGGGGTGTGACACACGACCCCATTATCACCTCGGGTATTACCGCGCTCCTTTCCACTAGGCCAACGTACTTGCTCTTCATTCTGGCGTTGGCGATCGTTTCACTCCGTGGCGGAAGCGTCATTCTTGACCTACCGTCGATTAGTGGCATCTCGTACCCATAGATTTTTATTGCCCTACCCCCGAGAATATCGGCCTGGTGCCTGCTAATAAAATCCATTCCCAGGATTCCTGGTACCGACAGGGGTACTTCTTCGGTTACAACGTAGAAGGGATGTTTCACCACCACCGCGGGGACACTGAGCGTTAATATTACGACGCCCTTGGGCCGGAATTTTTGCCCTGATACCCCCGTGAACTCCGCGTTGCAATCCCGTATGGTTGATCCCGGTAGTAAACTGTTTTCCTTTACTAAACAGCACTGCGCCCCCGTGTCAGCCTTCAGGGTAATTGTACCTTCGGCTACATCGGAGCACTCGATGTCGAAATCGTTTACCGTGCTGCTGGCTGGCAGGGTCACCTGCAACAGCTGTCGTGGGGCGGGGATGGGCTTCATCGTAACCGTTTGTACGCTCAGCAACCCTATCTCCTTTCTCCCGACTACCCCCGTCTCTGGGCTCGTCTGCGAAGCCTGGCGGGTGCCCTGGGCTCCGTTATTCCCACCCCCGGACTGTGTCGACCCTCCATTGCTGTTGCCGTTACCCTTCTGGCCCTGCTTCCTCTTCCGGCAGTCCTGGTAAGTATGACCCTTCCTTTTGCAGTAACCACAACTCACCTCCACTTGATGGACAGTCTTCACGGCCCCCGGCAAGCTCGTACCTGCTCCGGCCTGGGTGCAGTCCCGTCGGAGATGCCCCGTCAACCCCCTCAGCTCCACTCCGTCGTGGATTCGACTCCAGCTCTGCCACTCGGGCCTGGAGTGCTCGTATCAGCTCGTACGGATCGCTATCCACTTCCTGCAGTGTGGTAGCTAGATCCCGTCGTGCTCCTGTGGACCCTCGGGTCAACCGGTCCCGTCGCGGGTCGCACTTCCGCTGCAGTGCCGCGATGGCATCTCTCTCAGTGATATGTGCTCCCGCATCGTCCACCGGTGGGGGAAGCTCGTCCGATCGCGCTGTCCGTCGCGGTATCGCTCCCAGCCTCTCCCCGGTAGCCCCTCGTCCTGCTGGCACCCTGGCGCGCATCATCGCACCAATTTCCTCGTCGATCATCTGCTCCGAGATTTGGCGGGAAAATATGCCACGTGGGGGGTGTAATTCTGACTCCCCATCGCTGTAATCCGCGAAGGATGTACCCCGCCGCGGGTTGACTCCAAACTGGCCCCGCAGGCTCTCCGCAATAGCAGTCTGCCTCCCCCTGGGCAATCCTTCCGATGGAGAGAGATGTTGGGCTAATGCCCGCCTCGTCTGTAACGTGATATCCCCCAGGGCAGCCTCCAGCTGGGCCATGGCCCCCGCCCCGTCCGCAGGGAGTTGCTCCCCCTCGAAAGCACTCCGTCGTGGCAAATGGGAACGGTTGTTGTCCGCCATAACGCGTCTTCTACCCCTTTCCCACGTAGCAACAGGAAAAATCTAACCCCCACCCCGACTACTGGCTTTGACGAGAGATATTGCAAGATAGGTAACTGTCACTTACAGGTTGAAGCTCTGCGCTGACATCCCTGGGTTGTTGGCAATCTGCTGAATCCGTGGTATCGCGAACTCGTCCCCGGCTGCTGCGGCTGGCGGATGATTCGTTGACCTTTCTCCTTCCACAACTCGTTACCGGTCTCGGCCAAACTGGACCAGCGATTACTCCGGCGTCTGCGTGCCGGGTCTCACTACTGGGTTTCGGAAGCGTGTACTCGTACTACTCACGCACACCTCCACAGTCTGTACTTATAAGTTCACCGTTTTTCACGCACTGATTCTACTACGGCAGATCCCACCGCTGCCACCAAAATGTTGTGCCCACCGACCGTTTTGCTGTGATGGAACGGGAAGGGAGGGCGTTATCATTTAATTATTTATTTTTTGGGAATCTTTTACCGTTGAAGAATTGGAATTCACGTAGAATTAGTTTGTGTGTTGGTTTTTATTACAAAATTACAATGTTCTTTTACAATTATCGGTACCGACTTGTACCTTTACCGAACCGTGCGTAGCCGGCAGATCCTAAGCACCCGTGCAAGAGTGTAGCTACCGCGGTTCGGGAGTCTCGCTTCGAACAGCGATTCCACCTTGATCCGAAAACTTGACTGACGTTGGTCGTCACCCTGGTCATTGATATACCCCTGATCGGAGGGTCAGTAGGTCGACTCGGTCGTTGCACCGGCTTTGATATTAGCCAACGGTGCTGCGCCAGCGAGACTGTGCTGGCGCAATGGCTGTGAACAACGAGTAATCGATCGGGTCATCGACCGAGTCACCTTTTTACGAAATGATGACCACGGCTTTTCGACACTCCCTGAGGAATGTCGAATGCCGGAACTGAAAATGCTTGCGAAATTCTGGGGCACAACAGACGTATGACAGCGGCTGTGGAACGAAACCTCTCGAATCTCCGATGTATGCGATTACTCAGATCAGGTGAGCGTGAAATACAAAAATTAACGCCAAAATATAACAACTATTTTAACTAATAATCGGTTCTAGATAAATTTCTTTAATATTTCTAAGGCTGCCGAAGGGAGGGTCGGCGGTGGACAGCTGACAGCGTGGGTTTGAGAGCGCTAAAGCGCAGTAACGGGGTGCCTCGAAAAGCACCACGTTACAGTACATACGAACCACCGATCGCAGTAAGGAACATCAATCATATTTACTACGTTCCAAATCGCTCGTAGCGGCTCTGAAGACCGTGTCGCTTCCTAGGTTAGAGCTATGCGGTGCGCAGCTTTTGGCGCAACTCTTCGACAAGACTGTTCCAATCTTGGATCTACCCATACAGTCTATATATTGTTGGACAGATGCAACGATAGTCATCGACTGGATTCGAGCGCCTAGTCGGAAATTCAACACCTTCGTTGAAAATAGAGTGGGCGAGATACAGGACATGACGAGCATCAAAACGTGGCATTATGTCAATACTAACGAGAATCCATCCGACATGCTCTCGCGTGGTGTCAATTCTTCGACTCCCATGGATTCCAGTCTATGGTGAAGTGGCCCTGAATGGCTGAAGAGCGACAAATCTTCGTGGCCTGAAACAATTCTACCACCTCCTAATCTCGATCCTGTGCCCCAGCAGAAAAAACTCGTAACCGCAACAGCGGTTGTACAAGAAGAATTCGACATGATTGAAAATTTTTATTTTCAATAAAATATGGTTCAATAAAAATGGTCATCGTATCAAAAAAGACAGTCCTTTGCTAAGTTTAAACCCGTTCATCGATCAAGAAGGACTTCTCCGAGTAGGGGGTCGTCTAAAAAATTCGGAACTTTCGTTCGTATAGAGCCAAGCATCCACTAGTGTTGCCTTTTCGCCACTGGTTTACTCAGCTCGTCATCGAATATGAGCATAAAAAATGGTTTCACGCCGGGCCTCAAGCTACGTTGGGAGACGTTCGATCTCGTTATTGGCCATTGGGAGCTCGTCGAATCGTTCGTACCGTTGTACATAAATGTATAACGTGTTTCAAGGCAAAGCCTCGCTCATCTAAACAGATCATCGGCGATCTTCCGACATCTCGTGTGACTCCGTCTCGGCCGCTCAGCAGCACGGGTGTGGATTATCACAGCCCAATCTTTATTCGAGAACTCGAGCGTCGTAACGCAAAGAAATCTAAGGCATGGATCGCAATTTTCGTTTGTCTGGCGACCAAGGCCATTAATATCGAGCTCGTCCCGGATTTGACTGCGGATGGATTCCTGAACGCATTGAAGAGATTCATCGGAAGACGAGGAAAACCATCAAACGTATATTCGGACAACGGCACCAATTTTGTAGGTGCGAATCGAGAATTACAAATGCTTCGGAACCTACGCAATAAAGAGGAGGTTCGACGCCGTATAATAAACGAGACTGCCGCTGAATCCATAACGTGGCATTTTATTCCACCGAGAGCTTCGCATTTTGGCGGATTATGGGAAGCTGCGGTAAAGTCAATGAAGCATCATTGTTCTTGAGTGGCATCGGATAAGTCACTAACGTTTGAGGAGGTGTGTACGTTATTAACGCAGATCGAAGCGATACTAAATTCGCGACCTTTAACACCGCTGTCCTCTGACCCTGAAGAGTTTTCCTACCTCACTCCTGGACATTTTTTAATCAGAGGCTCGCTTATTTCATGTACTGAGCATAACCTGCAACATTTGCCAATTAATCGTCTGTCTCGTTGGCAACGAATCGAACAAATACGTCAGTACTCCTGGAAAAGATGGACCGTTGACTCTCTTCACCAGTTTCAACAGCGCACGAAGTGGAAGAGAAGTGAAGGCCCGCCTCGCCAGCTTGGGCAATTGGTTATTGTCCGAGAGGACAACTTGTCATCTCAATCGTGGCTCATTGGCCGTGTAATCGTACTCCATCCTGGGCCTGACAGCCTCGTAAGAACGGCCACTGTCAAAACAGCACGAGGATCCTTTAAACGACCAGCTATTCGACTGTGCATGTTGCCGATTGAAAATTGAACTTTCGATATTTGAACTTTATACTTACCCATATCAAGGTTACTCCGTTGTCATGTATAAGTTTAATGTCATGAGTCGTGTTGATGAGTCCAGTCCCATCAAGGCGCGCGGTATGTTTCGGCTACTCGCCGAATTTATATATATTTCGTCGTTCCCCCTCGTCGAGGCCTCGTTTGCCGCTAGATGGGACTCTTGTGCCTTTCTTTACCTCTTCTCTCGTACCGTCGTCGCCGTACTTGCCACAAACCAGATCACGACCAACACTCGACGCGTCAACACGTCTCTAACCGTTTTTATAATGAACAAAAAGATCGAACGTGTCGTCGACAGTGTATAAATTATTGCTAAAAACCAAAAACCATCTGCCAAGCACCTAGCTACAATAGCTGCTAATAACATAACGGAAGAAAATCGAAGATAACATACGTGCCAAGCACTCGGCTACGATAGCCGCGCAACAGAAACACTTTTCTATAATTTATAATTTTGAAGTATGCTTCATTCGAATGTACTGGAATTGGTCAAGTTACTCCTTTTTTAAAGTATAATAACGAAGTGAATATATTGTTTTGTTATTTTCAAATTTAGAAAAAGTTTTTTAGGAAAATTGTTATTTTTTTTCAATTCTGTTCTCCTATATCCGTCAAACGATGACTATCTCGTTCTTCAAATTCTATGACCATCAAATTTGAAAAAAAAAACAACAATTTTTCTAGAAAACTTTTTCTAAATTTGAAAACAACAAAACAATATATTTACTTTGATATTATACTTCCAAAAAGTAGTAACTCGACTAATTTTCGGTACATAAAAATGAACCATACTTTAAAATTATAAATTATAGAAAAGTGTTTCCAAAATTTTTAAAAATTGGGCTCCTATAAACCAATAAAATTTGGTTTTGAAACATTCAAAATTTAATAAAAAAAGAACGGGGCCAAACATCATCATGAAACTTACAGACAATACGTTAAATTCCGTGTCCTTTAACATATACATTTTCCAAAAGAATCAAATATGACATACAGTTCGAAAAAAAATTGTAAAACTCAAAAATGCATTAATAGAGGTCAAAAACAGAACTTAAAATTGTTGAGTATTTTTTTTTTTTTTAATTTGGACAAAATCTCAACATTTACAATGAGAGAAAAATTTCACTGAAGCCATTATTGGGTAAGTTACGAGCGTTTGCAAATTAAGGTGGGATTTCGAAAAAAAACCATAACTTTTGAACCGTTCAATAAAAAAAATTGAAAAAAATCGTGAATACTCCGCTTAGTTGATATAAAAACATATAAAATACTAAGTTGAATCAAAAGGGGTCAGGGAAAAACCTTGTCGATTTGGTATGGATTACCTCATATATTTACCCTCGTTTATTTGTTGGATTCAATGATTTTGATTTTCTTTCAACGATCGATTTCTATTCGATAAATGATAACACATAATAATTCGACAAATTTTAATTGCCGCCTGAAAAATCTCTCTTTAAATTATCAATTGATTATTCAATACTTACGTCGACAATTATATTTGTAGACAGGTTCTCATAATATTTGAAAAATAATTTAGTGAGTATACCAGAAATAAATAAAGAATAACGATTTTCAGTAGAGTAACAGTAGCCCATGCAAGCCCCCATTTGTCGTTCGGCCCTGACTAGGCCGACGTAGCGTTTGCCGAGACCCTCGGATCGAGCAACTGACTGTCGTATAGATTATGCACGTGCATACAAATAAATCGATATTTCAGGAACCCTTCAATATTTTTAACTCCCGGCTGAAAACGGGAGTTATGTGTTTCGTCGTGAGCAACGTGAATTGGCGTTTTGTCGGTAATGCGTTTTTGGCCAAACGGCTGATTTTCTTCTTACAAATTGATGTACATCGGTGTCGGAAGTCACAGAGAGGGTTTTGCTTCCATAATATTTATGATCAGATCTCAACTCGCGGAGATATTAAATGTAGAAATTTGAACGCTTTCGAACGTTTTCTTCAAATCGCAATTTTGATCGGTTCGACTGCATGCATTGCAGACTTCACGGCATCGTCAGCTGTGACAGCGCGTGTGTAAGTGCAGTGGAACGTATCCGTGTGTTTTGCATCGAGGCTCTGGACGATATCGCTGAGTGCGAGAGAGAGCGCGATTGGTCGATCGTTTTAACCTCGAAACAGAACTTTCAACGGAAATTTTTTTTTTTTTCTCGAGTGATTCAGAGTGAAAATTTTTTATCAATTGATTTCACGTATGAACGATATTTTTTTAAAGAGTGCATTTTCCATTTAACGTTCAATAATTAGTTAGCAGGATTGATCTACTGACGATTTTATCAAGCACGTCGAATTAATAATTCTGGATACTTGTATTCGGGCGTGAAATTGAGATGTATGTGAATGTGGAGGTTAGGTCGGATGACGTGGTTATGCCCGGTGATATTGTTTTATTTATGGTCATCAACTGATGTCACGTACGAACGATATTGTTTAATGAGTTCATTCTTTTTTATTCAACGTATGATAATGTTATCAGGATTGTGAAAAACGTGAATATTGATGTTCAGCTGGACGATGTGGTTATGCCCAGTGATATTGTTTACCTCGGTGGAATTGGCAATTCGAAAGAAAAAAATTGTTGTCGGATTCAATTTTTTACTTTATCCTCCAACCGACAAAACTTTAGACACAGCGATTTGTCAGAATGCACAATATGTATATTTGTTTTCAGTGTTTTTCCTATATGAGTCAGGTCCTTTTCGAAGTAGCATTCATTCAATGTTCACTCGCTTAAGACATATTCAAAACCTATAATGACTGGGAAGGACGAGCAGAATGCGCTGACATCTGGTCAAGGCTATGTCGAGCCACGCTTGAAAACTGTACAATGCGCAGACATTTGGTCTAGGCTACATAGAGCCGCACTCAAAATCTCCATAATGCACTGCGATTTGGTCAAGGCTGTATTAAGCTGCCCTCAAGACTCCACGATGAGCTGACAATTTGTCATGGTACATGGAGCCGCGCTGAACAATCACAGGATGCGCTGACATTTCGCTGAGACTGTACTCAACTGCGCCCAAGGACAACCAGCATGTGCCGCAGCTAGTCGATCTTTTAAAGTCTTGTCTCATCAAATTTCTATACAGTGGTCACGTTTTACGATATTGAATCGATAAACAATAGTCCATTATGACACTATTAGGAAAAATTGTTTTGTGACGTGGACGTCTTGTTCGAGCTAAATGATTCCAATCATTGGCGGACGTGGAGAAAATTATATCAAATTATCTTTAAAAAGTATGAAATAAAATAAATATAAAAAATTTAAAAAAACTCCCGGCTGGAATAAAAATCGAACACAAAAAAAATTAGAACGAAAAAAAAGTAATCTGATAGAAAGCATGAAAAAAATTCATGAATCTAAAAAGAATACAACAAAGTAATAAATTACAAATGGAAAAAACAAATTAGTGAAATTAAAAGAATGAAATAAATAAATAAATTCAAAAAGGATGAAATAATCCAAGAAGTCATCTTAGTTTATTCGTAGTTTGAATTATGATCGTTCGTTTGTATGAGTTCAATTTTTTGAATCGTGGTAATTTTCTCACTGCCCTCAATTCAGTCGGGAGACGTTTTTTTTCGTATCGTCGAACATCTAAATCCAGATCGTCTTCATGTTCAATTATCTAATGGCGTCTTCTTTGCACTGTCAAACATCTATATCCCATATGATATTTATGGTTAATGAATGACGTCTCCCGACTGAATTGAGGGCAGTGAGAAAATTACCACGATTCAAAAAATTGAACTCATACAAACGAACGATCATAATTCAAACTACGAATAAACTAAGATGACTTCTTGGATTATTTCATCCTTTTTGAATTTATTTATTTATTTCATTCTTTTAATTTCACTAATTTGTTTTTTCCATTTGTAATTTATTAATTTGTTGTATTCTTTTTAGATTCATGAATTTTTTTCATGCTTTCTATCAGATTACTTTTTTTTCGTTCTAATTTTTTTTGTGTTCGATTTTTATTCCAGCCGGGAGTTTTTTTAAATTTTTTAAATTTATTTTATTTGATTTTATTTTGATGGATTGACTCCTGTGGTTTTTGAGATGCTGTCCAATTTTTTTCAGATTAAAAAAAAAATGTCTTTCGCTTTTTCCATGAGTCAAAGTTGAAGTAAGAAATTTTGTCAAAATGGAAATTATTTTTTTATCTTCCTCACGTGATAATTTGATATACAGAAGTCCAAATCGACTGAACTCGGGCTAATTTAGCTCAGAATTTGATAAGATTTCCAACAGTTTTTGTAAGAAATGTATGACTCCCCCTTGGCGGGGCTACGATCGTTCAAAGTCACGACTAGATTTTGGTCGGGCGGGCAGTAGGTGGTCTGCTACCATCTGGCGGTAGTGTATGGTATCACGGGCCACCCTTTGAGGGTTTCTATTTAGGATACTTATTCCATCATACGAGCTTAACCTTTCCTTGCGTGACTTTAGAACGTTCAGAAAGAAAGATTTTATTTGTTGTGTGGAAACGAAATTCAACGAGCGGCATATGACGATGGCTAAGAAAAAACTGCAATGACGCAACCAAAAAGCGTTGTGCATGGTGGTTGAACCGTATATTCTTAAATATACGATTTCCAAAAAACATAACTTGATCTCGATTACAACATAGTTGTTATAAGAAAATCATTCTATGAATTATTTCAATTTATTTGCTTTGAGTGTTTTCATACCTGTGTATCCGTCCCTACAGATGCAACCTTTGGCAGGATCGCAAGTGAAGAAATCATTTCGGCACTCGCAGGTTCTCATGCATTCATCACCATGATTTCCTTCCGGACAAACTACGGAAAGAGTCGAGTTATGCTCTATTTGTGAACTTTTTCATACTTAGGGCTTTTTATAAATTCGATTATTATCGATGAAATTCATTCGTACTTTCTGTACACCTCACACCAGTCCATCCAGGTTTGCACCTGCAGTGGCCGTCATTTGATCGGCACTGTCCGCCATTTCGACAGCTGCAGTGTTGAGTACAATTAATACCGAAAGTTCCTGGTGCACAGGGTGTTTGACAGTGCTCCCCTTTCCAGCCAGGTCGACATTGACAGATACCTGAATGAAAAGGACAAATTAAAGACTCACATTATGAAGGAAAGGAGCAAGTTGAGATATCGTGCAATATTTTTTTTCATTCGAAAAGAGATACACTAAGTTACATTTGTACATTTTCTAGTAAAGATTTTTTAACATTCAGTTGATCAAACGGGCGACGGCACCGAACCATGTTCGTGTTATTAGGTTCCGCAGAAATTTAGGAACCGTTTTGATTTCGATCAGTCCGTCCGTCCGTCCGTCTGTATGTCACAGTCTTCCTATTCCCTCATTTATGCATCGATTAAGATACAATTTGGCACACAGACGTAGATCGATGACCCAAAAGTGGTCGAAACAACATTTTTTTGACCTCCCTCCAGCTGATCAAAAAGTAAACTTGACATTTTTTTGGCTCACCCTATCGAATGAGGTGTCTTCAATAGGTTTCTCAGATCCAATGTAAAGGTTTTAAGCCCTTTATATTTCAACCTTTCAGTCACGAAATATTTGTCTTCAAAGTCGTCATCAGTGCCCCCCACCCTGCTCTAATTTCTAAGCTGTCAATTTGAAAAATCGGGAAAAACTCTGGAATGTACCTTTTGATTAGTACATTCAATCAAAATTATAACGAATAATGTAGCGAAAATAGTTTATGTAACGTTTAAAAATAACTCTTTTTCGAAATGAGTGAGAATGACCAAGGAACCCTAGCATGTCCGTGCC
The DNA here is from genome assembly GCA_963971145.1 of Sussaba pulchella. NCBI lineage: Eukaryota > Metazoa > Arthropoda > Insecta > Hymenoptera > Ichneumonidae > Sussaba > Sussaba pulchella. Next base: position 2,480,012 of record OZ020174.1, on the reverse strand, counting down.
CGACACGTTCTTTACCAATTAGTTCATTGCCGTTTGCGGTTTGGTGTGCCAAGTTATTAATTCATCCGAAACGAATGAATAATATCGTTTTTGTCATCCTCAACTGAGAATGACGCATTCTCGCAAGAATTTGAGTGGACAATGTGCCTGATTTTCGCATTTCCGAAGCCGTGCGGGAATGTTTAATTCCCGCACTGTTCAATGACCCGAAGTAAAGCAGGGATCGTACGATCTGTCAATTGTTCAGGCACATTGCTTACTAAAATTGATAGGAGAATGTGTCATTTTCACGTGAGGATGACAAAAAATAGTATGTGTTGCGCGGGCGCCATTGGCGATTCCCTTATGAATGTGAGGCCTGCACTCGACTTGGCACAGACGATGTCTCGGCGATGGTTGCCGATGTCTCGTCTCCGACTCGACATCGGCAAGCACCGCCTCGGCATCATCTGCGCCTACGCCTCGTATTAGCCTCGCATTCATATGGAAATCGCCAACTTCGCGCCCATGCAACACAATGTACTATTATTATTCAGAGATATACGAAGCCGTTTCGAAGAAGAGCGATTCAAAGAAACTGAATAACCGTGATTTGAACTTAAAACTTAAGTTTTAACTGGTTTTGTATCTCTTTTGGTTCAAGCTCCATTGAGGAAATTTCTGTCTCTCCAAAAAGTGGCATGATGAGAACACGAAAATACATTCAAGCATATTGCTTTCAAATTCCATGAAAATCCATCGAGCCCCTTTCGTGATATCGTGCGCATCATTCCCGAAAGCGATGTTGAAAAAAAATGCGTTTAAAGTTCTACAAGCTACGTATTTTACCGTGGTCGCTGTAACGACACGCTTTGGATTACTGTCCATATGTTAGTAAGTTTTCCGGATTCCGGAATGAAACTTTTAACAGCACTTTCAAAAATTACAAACTATACAAATTTTTTTTCTTAAACAACAACAATAGCAGAAAAATAGACATATCGGTTTTCTAAAAATCTTGGCAAGGGGTATTGGCTGTTTCAACGTATCAATGTTTACCAGTGACGTGGTGGCACTCTCCGGCATTCTTGCAATCACAACGATTAGCACAATTTAAACCATAGACGTTCGGTGGACACGGGTGTTCACAGGTAAGACCGACGTACCCCGGACGGCAAACATATTGCCCTGTGATGTGGTCGCACGACATGTTACCTGAAGTCAATCATCCAAACAAAATAAAATCGTAACATGAATTAATGATAAACACATTGGTAGCGTATGCGGAAAGCAAGTTTTGAGGGAGCATTCTTTATCGGCAGTTAATGAAATCTTTTTATTATATAATCATTCTTCAGCGATTATATTTCTGAACGTAAGTAGCTGAATGAATTTTCCAAAAACTCTTGAAACTCCACTAGTGATAAAACATTTAACGAGGGGCAAGCCGTACCGGGATATTCACCTGGACAGACTAAGGAAAACTATTGCTAAAGGTACATTCTTATAATGCTCCAAATAACCCTCGAAGCGCGGGTAGATGCCATGCATGAGGGCTCGCAAAGATGTAAAAAGGAAGAGTTTTCGGGTCTGTAACCCCGGAAAGATGAGACTAATGTTCGCCATCCTTTCGGCAAATTAGGAAGTGGGGAATGAAAAGTTCCGAGCCAATATGATGCAAGAAAATTTACCTTTTTATCCTTACCCCACTGGGCACCAGTTTATACGAGCGGAAGGCTACAGGGGGATAAGCGTCGGCGAACGGCCCCCGCACCAAATATCACCGCTATATTTCTTAAAGTCACTGTTATCACGTGTAATCATTCAATCAGGTTTAAGTCCCGAATAACTGACTATCGACCCCATTAGTGGATCGTGGGGTCGTTTTGACCAAGGCCAAAGTCTTCAAGTTCCCGCAGTGTATTTACTTATTGTTATTTTTATAATGGATAGTAACAGAAACTTCATATTTCAAAATTTTATCGTAAAGTAAAATTTCTGAACTTATCGAAAAAAAACAGTGAACTGTTGAAGCTGACGTAACCTACAAAAAATAATTCTTTCCTTTGAAATTTTTTTTCGCTCCCTTCAAATTTCGGTACCATCATCAAATTTCTGATGTAACTATCTGGCATCATTTTACACGATATATCTTTTCCACGTATTCTGTTTCGACCAGCGGTACGCCTAGAAAGAATCAAATAACGATTTTTATTTTCTTTAGGTGTCACGCAGGTTCAAAAAACTTAGGGGCAAAATAGATCGTGGCAAACAGTACCAAAAAGACACAAAAAACATTTAGTCATGGTACGACAAACGTAACTGACAAAACAAATGAAGATCGTCATTTAATTTTTTCTAGGTGGCACGGTGGTCGAAACAAAACACGGGGAAATATATATCATGTAAAATTATGTCAGATAGTTATGAAACCAATTTGGTGATAGTACGTAAAATCGGAGGTAGCGAACATTTTTTCGAAAGGAAGAATTTTTTCTTTAAGTTATGTAAGTTTCTCAGGATCATCGATTTTTCCAAAAAAGCACCCCCGTAACAACTCTGATGCGTTAAATTTTTATTTAAACCGTTGACACGTTCTAAAGTTATACATTTTTTTCGAAATCGAAAAAAATTAATTGTCGTCTTCAAGGGTCAGTCATTTGGGACCGAAACTTGGTCAAATTATTACACTCGATAGTACTGACAATAAATAATAAAACGGCAATATTTGGCGCGGGGACATTTAGCCCATGCTTATCCCCCTATACAGCTTTTGTACCCAACCTTGAGCTACTTTTGAAAAGAACGCAAACTCTTCGGAACAAGGTGAAACCATTTACAGCTCCTGATATTCTCAATAAAATTAGAGAAAATATATTTCTTCTAATGTTTTGTAAATTCGTTGAGTTGCATGGATTATCACCGACTCTCTATCCTTATATCCCAGAGCTATCCGATTAAAACGATCGTCGAGAGCTGTTGAGTTTCGCGTCCATCTCGGTGGAACCTCCCAAAGTCACTAATTTGTTTGATTGTGGAGGAATATCCGACAAAAAAAATTAAAATTTTCGTTTGATCTTACATTTTGTGGTCTTCAGAATGTTGTGCATGAATTTTATATTGAAATTCCGATAATTGTGGAAGTTATCGACAGCTTACCGGTCGGGCAGCCGGCCGCCCGTTGCGCCACTTGACCCATCCAGTCTAGCTGACTAGTCTAGCTGATGTGCAGGGTTCTACCCTTTGTGAAGTCCAACGGTTTGTCTGGAGCATCATCCTATCACCAGTCGTGCAGCACTGAGCACTGTTAATTATCTTATGTATCGTTTTGTGAAAATTATATGATCAAATGGAGAACAGCAGAGGAAACCGTGGAAGTAAAATGACGAGAGCGGATCACGCGAGTAGGGTGATTTGCAAAGATCGGCATAGAAACGAAGACGTCCCTAGAATCGTTATGAATCCAAACAGAGATATCCAAGGAAGAGTGTGTTAGACACGTTCAGAAAAGAATGGACGCGAGACTGAGAAATTGTTGTTGTGCCCTGCAATTTTCCCTAGATTTGTTATTATTTTAGTCAAAGGTTATAGACAAATATTTATGAAACAATTATATGCCCAATATAATTGTTTCCCACTAACGAACATCGCTGACTTTGAATCAGGCGATATGAAAGGAACTACGGCATTTCCTTTGCAGACAACAAATTCGCAAAATTATAAAGAATTAAACCAAAACCGCTTGCGCTGAGTAACGGAAATACGGCATTTCCGTTACTACAACATTCAGTGTAAAATTCATTCCGGAAAGACCGTGCTCTGACCATGCTGACAAAGAACCACGCGAGTGGCTGGCAACGGTCAGACCACAAAAATTGTTGAATCAGCTTTTCGACCACAAGCCTCGAGCAACCAAGAGCTTACCATCGAAAAGTCAGTCTTGAAAGAGAATCGAAGGAGCAAACTGCTCTCTGCAGGATTCCCGAACCCTAAAATTTCGTTCTAGTACGAGTGTCGAGGCGTTTGGCTAATTCACGACACGGTTCGGTCAATATTTAAGTTTAAGATCGAGATTATAAAAACATTTTGAACTATCGGAGTTAACTTTCGTCAAATAAATTAATCGTTAAACTGTTTTTACGTGAATTTTAATTCTTTGTGGCGGATGACCACAAAAAATAATAAAAATAACAATTGAAGTACCCTAACACCCTTTCCTATCCAGTCGCGCGGTGCACGGGCACAACATTGTAGAAAAAATACAAAATGACTTGGAGGAAAGAGTAAATTGATAGGCAATCTTATTGACAAACCCACCAATTATCGAGTTGTCGAAATCAGACGTCATAGCGATTTTGGGGAAGGAATTAAGAAAGCGATTATAGCTATATTTTCTTTACACGACTTGAGCCGACCGAAAGCCAGAACATGACGATTGTCCGCCGGGAAGCAATTCATCGTGTAGCCCAGTCCGGGATGTACAGGTGAAATTGCAAAAAATCACGGGTCAAATTTCCTTTTTTTTAATCGATGGAAAGGGAGGCATTAGTAGACTAAGTCCAGATTTCCGAATTTTTCCGAATTTCAGAACTTTCGACTAAAAATGGCATTAGTAAACGTGTAGGAGATTCAATTCTGTACAACTTGAGTCATGATAATCGTTACTTTGCGATCGATATTTTTCGAGAAAAATCAGACGAGACCGATGAAATTAAACTACTTTATGGCACGCTGTGCGTAAAAGTGCGGTTTTACGCTCACTTAGTTCGCGTCAAACCGCATTTACGCACCTTGTGAAATAAAAATTCGTACGATACTCATACGGAAAACATTTTCTGGACTCGTGTGATTGTAACACTCGCCTTCGGCTCGGTCTGCAAACTCACACTCGTCAGAACATTTTTTATGACACGCCGTGCGTAAGATGCGATTTTTCCGCTCACTTCGTTCGCGTCGAATCGCATTTACACACCTCGTGCAATAAAAATGTATACTATACTCGTGCGAAAAACCTTTTCTTGACTCGTGTGATTGCAGCACTCGCCTTCGGCTCGTGCTACAAACTCACATTCGTCAGAAAAAATATTTTCGCCCTTGTATCGTAATATACTATTTTCGTACTAGTGTCATAATGTACTATTATTATGCCGTTTGTTCATGAGTTTAGCGCGCTAGTCAGCATCAACGGACTTCTCGGGAATAAAATTATCCACAAATTTAGTTGCTGCCGTTTTTCATCTAGGTTCGATCTTCAAGGTCCTACGCCTGTGACAAGCCTAACGGAGCTAGTCTATAAAAGGCAGTGTCCTTTCGACTCTGCAATCAGTTAACAAGTCGATGCTCTACGGAGTAGACGTATTGCGAAAAAATTGGTCTCTTTACGGCTGCGTGAAAATGCTCACATTACTTGTCTTTTTCCATTTGGGAAATGAGCTTCTGTCAATTCAGTCGGAAGACGTCATTAATTAGACATAGAGATGATATGGGATATAAATGTTTGACGATGCGAAAGAAGACGTCTCCTGCCGAATTAAGAGAAATAAAGAAATTACTACGATTTAAAATATTGAATTCAACGAAATGACCGATCATGAATGAACTAAGATGATACCTTGAGTTATTTCATCCTTTTTAAATTTGTTTTATTGAAAATATTTTTTTAAAACATACTTTTTATCATATATATTTTTTTAATTTTTTTTTTTTTTCGCGTCCGAGTTTTTTTTGCAGTCGGGAGTTTTTAAAAACTTTCAATTTTTCTTTTCATTCTTTTTCAATCTATTACGTTTTTTCATTTTTTTAAATTTTTCTATTGATCCAAGATTATCGAACAACTATTTTAATCTAAGAAAACTCAATGAACCTCATCGATAAGATGTCTGACAGCATTCATTTGAAATTGATTGGAACTCAACGGTTGTACAAAAATGTAAATTCAATATCGAACAACTATTTTAATCTAAGAAAACTCAATGAATTTTATCGATAAGATGTCTGACAGCGGTAATTTGAAATTGATTGAAACTCAGCGGTTGTACAAGAATGTAAGTTCCATAATGAATTTGGGGTATTCCATACGAACCGAACCCCCTTTTCAGCCGATGTTTTTTTATTCTCTCGAAATTGAAAGAAGTTGAAGTATGCCGAGAAATAGTGGTTGACTCCAAATCTTAGGCCTCTAGGTTTATTTCTCACTATACTTCTGTAATTGGTATTTTTACTACTTTCGGAGGTTTCGAGGCGTGGTGAGTCTTTATTTCTAAATTAAATAGATGTTGTCACGAGTGTTTTGGAACGGAATTTTCCTGTTCTTTCAGATAAAATTATGAGACCTCAGTATCAATAATGTTTTCTTATGATTTGAGGCAAAAAAACACAAAAAACTTCATATCTGGAAAACAATATTTTTTTTCTTGGTCCCAATTTTTTGTAATATCCCCACGATTATTCTGAAGCTACTGTATAAATTTCATGATGGAACTCAGAAATTTACGGTACCCAGAAATTTGGGAATATTATGAAAAATCAGAAATACCCGTATTTCTGTATTTTTGATTTTTCATAGTATTCCCAAATTATTATTATATATTAAGGAATATTATGAAAAATCAAAAATACAGAAATACGGGTATTTTTGATTTTTCATAATATTCCCAAATTTCTAGGTACCGTAAATTTCTGAGTTCCATCATGAAATTTATACAGTAGCTTCAGAATGATCATGGGAATATTACAAAAAATTGGGGCTAAAAACAAAAATATTCTTTTCCAGATATGAAGTTTTTTGTGGTTTTTTGCCTCAAATCATAAGAAAACATTATTGATACTGAGGTCTCATAATTTTATCTGAAAGAACAGGAAAATTCTGTTCCGAAACACTCGTGACAACAGGAGTTCAATTTAGAAATAAAGACTCACCACGCCTCGAAACTTTCGAAAGTAGTAAAAGTACCAATTACAGAAGTATAGTGAGAAATAAACCTAGAGGCCTAAGATTTAGAGTCAACCACGATTTCTCGTCACACTTCAACTCCTTTCAATTTCGAGAGAATAAAAAAACATCGGCTGAAAAGGGGGTTCGGTTCGTATGGAATACCCCATTTACATTCATTCATTCCATAATGAATTTACATTCTTGTACAAAAATCTAATCTGAAAAGAGACTCAAGTTATGCTTACCCTTAAGCTGGCTCGAAATACACTCGTATATGGACGATTCTTTTTCAACTGGGCCACTTTTTTTTTTCAACCCCCAATTTTTTTCATAATCTGCCAGTTTTAAATATTAGTCAAAAGAAACGTCTTTGATTTTTTTTAGATTTTTTTAGGCGTCCGTTCAGGATTTTCAATTTTTCATTACGAACACTTTACCTCAAAAAATATTCATCGAACAAAAAAAAACATAAGGATAAAAACTTTTTGATTTTTTTTGCTTCGTCGAAAAAAATCAAAATCATAATTTTTTTGAATTGAGAAAATTAAAATTTGGCAAATAAATGAAAAAAACATTTTTTGTAACCAAATAACACACCTTTGATTTCGGTACAAATTTTACAGGATGTCTGTCATTTGGTAAAGTATGTGCGTAAATTTTTCCAGAATGGTACCTGCAATGGTTACGATAAAAAAAATAAAAACCCCTGCAAAATGATGTATGATTTATGAGATCTATCAGATTTCGCAGGGTTTTTATTTTTCATCGTAACCATTGCAGGTACCGTTCTGGAAAAATTCACACACATACATACTTTACCAAATGACAAACATCCTGTAAAATTTGTACCGAAATCGAAGGTGTGTTATTTGGTTGAAAAGATGTTTTTCTCATTTATTCGCCCAATTTTAATTTTCTCAATCCAAAAAAATTATGATTTTGATTTTTTTCGATAAAGCGAAAAAAATAAAAAAGTTTTCATTCCTATATTTTGTTTTTTCGATGAATATTTTTTGAGGTACAGTGTTCGAAATGAAAAATTGATAATTCTGAACGGAGGCCTACAAAAATCTGAAAAAAATCGAAGACGTTCCTTTTGACTAATATTTCAAACTGGCAGATTATGAAAAAAATTGGGGGTTGACAAAAAAAAAAGTGGCCCAGTTGAAAAAGAATCGTCCATATATGAGACGATCCATGTCACTTCCGCCAGTGAAAAAAAAAATTCCACAAATGATTTTGAAAAATCGGGTTATTTTATTGAAACATATTCACCGGTCGAACTTTTTAAAGAATTTTCTCACGTGTTTCTCGTTGATTACCATTTTTCAACATTTTTCCATTCAAATGGCTGTATCTTTGGCAGGATTTGCCGTATTGACATCTGTAAAAAACGAAAATGTGCGTCTTTCGATGGCCTTACAGAAAAAAATTAATGTAGATTTCATTGAGCAAGTTAAACGTCCGTTTCAGGGCAAAATATGGAATAATATTTTTCTCCTAAAGGAAAGACACTCGTTATTTTATTTTTCAAAATTTCCCCGAATTGTGAAAACGAAAAACGAATTTTTGGTATTTCTTATATCATGGGATTCCTAAACACCGTAAAGTAACAGCTATTTTTAAAAAAAATCTTAATTTATATTCGATTGAGGAGTGTGGAGCACTCGCTGTATGTTTACCAGGTTCAAATCCTGGCCACCTGGCTACCTGGCTACATATTTTTTTGAATTACGTATTTTTTCATATATTTTATATATTTTTCTATACTGTGAATTATCTGTCGGTTCTGTCACTAGAGAGTGACAGAAACCCTCGCGATTGGTCACTCTGAAGCCCTCGCGATTGGTCCAACGCGTTATGTCCCTCTTTTGAATGGGTTCGATATTTTTGATCATTAAAAATCTCTACAAGTTTGCATCCGATTATATATATGGTAGGCCATACCGATTCGACAAGGTTTTTCCCTGACCTCTTTCGATTCCGCTAATTATTTTATCTGTTTTGTACCAACTAAATGGAGTATTCATGATTTTTTTCAATTTTTTTTATCGAACCGTTCAAAAGTTATAATTTTTTTTGGAAATCCTACCTTTTTTTAAAACGCTCATAACTTAGGTAATAATGGCTCAAATGGAATTTTTTTTTTTTCAAATGTTGGGTTTTTTCCAAATTTTTCAAAAAAAATACTAGAAAATATTGAGAATTTTTTTTGACCTCTATTTTTGCATTTTTGACCTTTACAAATTTTTTTCGAAATGTATGTCATAATTGATTTTTTTTTTCAAATTTATATATGAAAGTACACATAATTTAACGTTTTGTCTGAAATTTCCACGATCATATTCGGCCCCGTTTTTTGAAATTGAATTTTGAATGTTTCAAAACGGAATTTTATTGGCTTATAAGAGCTTATGCCATTTGGTATCTTTTGACAATTTTGAAAACATTTTTATATAATTTCTGATTTTGAAGTGTGGTTCATTTGAAAATAGCGAAAATTGGTCGAGTTATTGCATTTTAATAGTTTTGTTGTTTTCAAATTTAGAAAAAGGTTTCTAGAAAAATGATTTTTTTTTCAAATCTAATGGTCATAGGATTTAGAGCACGGGATAATAATTGTTTGGCAGATATGGGAGAATATAAAATATAAAGATTATTTCCTAAGTTGCTAGTGTACAAAATGCATACATTGCATCAAATTTAACAATTGTAGACACTAAACTTGAAAAAGTTTTAGTTGCCACCAAAACTTGTTTAACTATGGTTGAAAAATGTTTCACCATGCTACATTTTTACAAATTTCACAAGTTTGTATTACCATGAGCATGATTTTGGAATATCGGCAGAATGGCATTTTTTGCCACCGCTCATGGTAAAGGAGCTTGCGATGGTGTCGGTGGTACGTTTGAGCGAATGGCAACAAGAGCCAGTTTACAATTACGTATGGACCAGCAAATAACGACTGCTCAAGAGTTGTTTCAGTGGGCTAATAAACCCCACAACTTACCTAACATTATGGTAAAATTTCATCGTTGGAAGACTATGAAAGTGCTGCAACAAAATTCGTTGATCGATTAAAAAATGTAAAACCAATTAGTGGCACACAGAAATTACATTCCGTAATTTCGGATACCAAAACATATGGTTTATGGATAAGAGATTATTCTGCATCAAGTAAAACTCGTCTATGAGGCGGTATTCCTCATCTGTCCAGACTTTAAAAGTCACATTTTTTGATTGGGTTTAAATTTGCAGGGTACGTTTGTCTATTCAATGAGCAGTTACCCTCCAATTTTAAGACCTCTTCGATCATCCCTTTTTGAGTTACAGGGGATGAAAGTTTCAAAAACATCATTTTTCGACGCTCGCACTCGTAACTTCGAGTGGCCGTAACTCCCCTTCCGGAGAACCTAAATCAAATTTCAAGGGCTGTTTTGGAAAGCAGTTTATACGCTCTTTCAGGCGATTGAATTTGTTTTTGATTTTGTTCACATTTTTATAAACAAATTGCAAAGTGAAATGTTTAAACAATTTTTTTCGCTCTTCGGGCACTTTTTTTTTTTTTTGAAATATTTTTTAAAAAAAGCTTGGTTTTTTTAGCATCGAAAACATATTTTTTGATCGTGAACACCATAGAAGTGTGGGAGTTGTACGGTTCGATCTAAGCAGAAATCGTGCTCGCTGCGCTCCGGCGCGCTATAACTCCCTTTTTAAAAGAGCAAAATGGACTTTTAAGGGGTGTTTTGGAAAGCGATTTTTATATTGTTTCAAAATATTAAATATATATATTTTTTAAATGGAATTTTTATAAACAAATTATGAAGTGAAATGTTTAAACAATTTTTTTTGCACTTCGGGCACCTTCGATTGTTTTGAAAATATTTTAAAATGAAAGCTCAGCTTTTTTTCTATCAATCCCATATTTTTTTATCGTGAACACCGTAGAAGTGTGGGAGTTGTACGGTGCTATCCGAGCGGAGGTGGTGCTCACGCGCTCGGACGAGCCGCCCAGGGACCCGGAATTGATATTTAATGACCGAAAAAGTGTACCTGGGCGGCTCGTCCGAGCGCGTGAGCACCACCTCCGCTCGGATAGCACCGTACAACTCCCACACTTCTACGGTGTTCACGATAAAAAAATATGGGATTGATAGAAAAAAAGCTGAGCTTTCATTTAAAAATATTTTCAAAACAATCGAAGGTGCCCGAAGTGCAAAAAAAATTGTTTAAACATTTCACTTCATAATTTGTTTATAAAAATTCCATTTAAAAAATATATATATTTAATATTTTGAAACAATATAAAAATCGCTTTCCAAAACACCCCTTAAAAGTCCATTTTGCTCTTTTAAAAAGGGAGTTATAGCGCGCCGGAGAGCAGCGAACACGATTTCTGCTTGGATCGAACCGTACAACTCCCACACTTCTATGGTGTTCACGATCAAAAAATATGTTTTCGATGCTAAAAAAACCAAGCTTTTTTTTAAAAATATTTCAAAAAAAAAAAAAATGTGCCCGAAGAGCGAAAAAAATTGTTTAAACATTTCACTTTGCAATTTGTTTATAAAAATGTAAACAAAATCAAAAACAAATTCAATCACCTGAAAGAGCGTATAAACTGCTTTCCAAAACACCCCTTGAAATTTGATTTAGGTTCTCCGGAAGGGGAGTTACGGCCACTCGAAGTTACGAGTGCGAGCGTCGAAAAATGATTTTTTTGAAACTTTCATCCCCTGTAACTCAAAAAGGGATGATCGAAGAGGTCTTAAAATTGGAGGGTAACTGCTCATTGAATAGACAAACATACCCTGCAAATTTAAACCCAATCAAAAAATGTGACTTTTAAAGTCTGGACAGATGAGGAATACCGCCTCATATATAAGTATACAATCCGGGCATAAGAACTCTGCTTTAATGCTTAATTACTCGATAACTAGGTGGAAGAGAATTTCGAAAAAAAATTGTTCTTGCACTTGATGTTGAAGAACGTTATGACAACATTTTATCAATTTCTTAACATTTCTTAACATGTACCGAAAGACCTCAAATGTAAAAATAAATTATGTACAAAATATTTCATAGTGACAATAGCAATCGATACTTAAGAAATAACAAAGAAAAATATTGCGCTAATATACCGAAACTTCATTTTCATCATCAACGTGTCCTTCTGGGACAACGCTGATGGCTGAAATAGGGTCACTGACTTCACTGGCTTTATCGATACCAATACCCTTTATTTTTCGCCAGAAATGGAATAAACTAAGATGTTTCAGATCGCCACGCCATTCTGCTCCCTCTTTGACGTCTATATTTGACGACAATAAAGAACTACATTCCCCCATACACCCTTGACGG
>OZ020174.1:2449749-2467538 GCA_963971145.1 Sussaba pulchella | reverse complement strand
CCGCTCGGATAGCACCGTACAACTCCCACACTTCTACGGTGTTCACGATAAAAAAATATGGGATTGATAGAAAAAAAGCTGAGCTTTCATTTAAAAATATTTTCAAAACAATCGAAGGTGCCCGAAGTGCAAAAAAAATTGTTTAAACATTTCACTTCATAATTTGTTTATAAAAATTCCATTTAAAAAATATATATATTTAATATTTTGAAACAATATAAAAATCGCTTTCCAAAACACCCCTTAAAAGTCCATTTTGCTCTTTTAAAAAGGGAGTTATAGCGCGCCGGAGAGCAGCGAACACGATTTCTGCTTGGATCGAACCGTACAACTCCCACACTTCTATGGTGTTCACGATCAAAAAATATGTTTTCGATGCTAAAAAAACCAAGCTTTTTTTTTTAAATATTTCAAAAAAAAAAAAAGTGCCCGAAGAGCGAAAAAAATTGTTTAAACATTTCACTTTGCAATTTGTTTATAAAAATGTGAACAAAATCAAAAACAAATTCAATCGCCTGAAAGAGCGTATAAACTGCTTTCCAAAACAGCCCTTGAAATTTGATTTAGGTTCTCCGGAAGGGGAGTTACGGCCACTCGAAGTTACGAGTGCGAGCGTCGAAAAATGATGTTTTTGAAACTTTCATCCCCTGTAACTCAAAAAGGGATGATCGAAGAGGTCTTAAAATTGGAGGGTAACTGCTCATTGAATAGACAAACGTACCCTGCAAATTTAAACCCAATCAAAAAATGTGACTTTTAAAGTCTGGACAGATGAGGAATACCGCCTCCTGATGTAAGATTTTTAAACGCCAACGAAAATAAAAATTTTACTTTTTTCTTCTCAATACAGCATTCGTTTAATTCATCTCCCGAATTTATACGAATAATTATTATTCGCTATTCTCAATTTGCATAAACGATTCAAATAAAATAACTCTAATCGAAATCATACTTCAAAATATTCCTCAAGAGTTATGCTGCAAATAAAATTATAAAAAAATGTTTTCGAAATTCCGTTTTGAAACATTCAAAATTCAATTTAAAAAAAACGGGGCCAAAGATCATCGTGAAAATTTCGGACAATACGTTGAATTATGTGTACTTTCACATATAAATTTTTTTAAAAAATCACTTATGACATACATTTCGAAAAAAATTTGTGAAGGTCGAAAATGAAAAATAGAGGTCAAAAAAAGTTTTCAACATTTCCTAGTATTTTTTTTTGAAAAATTTGGAAAAAAATCCAACATTTGAAAAAAAATCCATTTGAGCCATTATTACCTAAGTTATGAACCGTTCGATAAAAGAAATTGAAAAAAGTCATGAATACTCCATTTATATGGTACAAAAACATATAAAATAATTAGCGGAAACGAAAGGGGTCAGGGAAAAACCTTGTCGAATCGGTATGGACTACCACATATATTATCATCCTATAACAGTCTCTGCGATCTACAGGATCGATGTGCCAAAATCTGTCAGACGCGGATCGGTCGTTTCGGCATACACTTCAGCGAAATTTTTCACGTTCAATCGACGAAACTTATAACACCCGTCGTTTGCCCGGTGGGCTGTCGGGAGTTAAAAAGTGGTATTTAATCACTTTTATCGGCAAACATTTTTCGAGGTGATAAAAAAAACGTGCGAATGCTCTGAACTGTGAAAAGCATTTCCATGAACCCAGCGTGCCGTAAGAGCTACATTGATTGAAGAGCGAAGGTAGTACTTGGACGGAGCTATCCCATGAGTCGACCATCATCATCAACGCCGGCAGTACCAGCCGAACCGCAAGTTTTACCAGCATTCGCTAAAAAATACGAGTCCGGCATAATAGTTTATTAAACTATCGAACAGACGAAAAATCGGGAGCCGAATATTGGTAGAGGGATATTCAAAAAGGGAGCCGATGAAAGGGGAGCTGCAGGATAGACAGTGGGTTCTGTACACATGCAAGATGTTTGGAGAACAAACGAGTAGCACGACGATTTCAGGCTTACTCGTGTCTGCAGAGACAATTCAAATGTGGAGAAATTGGATCACTGGTTTGATTCGCATGATCGTTTCCCTGTGGACTCCGAACTCATTTATATCAGTCCGCAAATAATTCGCACTAAAAACATCAATTGCTATCTTACTGTAAAATTCGGGACACCAACGATTCTTAAAGGTTAAAGAACATCAACGATAAAAGTTATGATATAGTTAAATTTAGACGAAAAAAAAGTTCCGTCCTTGGCCACAGTTTATAGCAGCAGCATCATTCATAACATGCCTGTCTCGATCAGTCTGTTTTTACTTTTTCAACGGAGGCACGTTTTGAAACAATCAGCTGACGGTCCCCGGAATTATTTTGTCTTGCAACGCTCCCACCTACCTCAGCAGCGAAAAAACAACATATTTACAGGACGTACCTACAGGTGCGAATGTAGCTTCAATACTTAATAAATGCCACAGAGTGGAGATGGATGAAAACGCATCGCAGGCTGGAACTCATAACTACCACTGCCGATCCCGCGCCGGAAAAGTCGCTCAAGACGATCCATTATAAATGTAAGACAGATTGCGGAAAAATGTGCAGATGCCGTAGAGCAGGACTCACATGTTCTGTTTTATGCCAAAATTGAAACCGACAAAGGAGCGAGAACGTCACGGGAATTCGGGAGCTTCCCGATAATGATGATGGTACGGATTATGGAAAAGATAATATGGACAATCCTGCAGAACCGGCGTTCACTACCGACACCTTCGAAGATGGAAATCTTGAAATTCGCGAAGATGAAAGAGACGATAAGAGAAAATAAGGCCAACTTTAAATACATGTACGATCAAAAACGTAAAAAGAAAAACTTGGGAGTAACAATACGTATATTAAGCCGACAGGAAAAACCACGGAAAAAAAACGCCCCTGAACCTCTACCCCTGCGGTGGTGCGGAAAAGGGTCCTATTTTGAATTAAAATTTTTTGAAATTTATGTCATAAAAAACTTGCAGTTGTCGAATGGTTCGTGGAATAATTTTTTCGCACTTCTCTTTTTCTTTACCGTCGGCTTAGGACCTAAAATGTCGATCGTAAGAGAAGAAAGGTGGAAATCAAAATTGTAGAGAATTTTATCCTCTACAAGTTAGTTCCTACTTACTAGGGTGGTTCTTAATCGGGTGATGTCGGAATTTCCGTGGTTTCTGCCCACAAAAGTAATCAACATAAATAGAAAAAAAATTGGGCGCAAGCGAGAATTTGTCCGATAAGCCTAACAACCGTCGCATCGCAATCGAATTTTATACGGAGAAATGCATGCATTTGGAATTTTGTTGGGGAAATTTTTTATTACTTCAAAACTATACAAGATAAAAAAATTTCCTCTGATAATATTGTAGGAAATTCGATGTTCTACAAAAAAGGTCTCTCGTAAAATTTCCGTGAATCGAACATTTATTACGTAATAATGACTTTTCATAGCTGGCTCAAAAAAGCCATTTTTGCGAATTACGTAATAAATATCAGATTCACGAAAATTTTATAGAAGACCTTTTTTGTAGAGATTCAATTTCCTACAAAATGGTCGCATGAAATTTTCTTATCATGTGAAGTTTTTTTTGCTTTTTTGAGCCAGCCATGAAAAGCTATTTTTTGCAAAATACGTAATAAATATTAGATTCACGAAAATTATACCAAAGACCTTTTTTGTAGAGCAGTAAATTTCCAACAAAATTGTAGGAGATCATATTTTTATCATGTATAGTTTTAAAGTAATACAAAATTTCCCCAACAAAATTCCAAATGCATGCATTTTTCTGTATAAAATTCGATTGCGATGCGACAGTTGTTAGGCTCATCGGACAAATTCCCGCTTGCGCCCAATTTTTTTTCTTTTTATGTTGATTACTTTTGTGGGCGGAAACCACGGAAATTCCGACATCACCCGATTAAGAACCACCCTACTACTTACTAACGCGCTAAACTTATAAATAAACGAGATAATACCGTAATCCAATTCCATTAGTTTTGTTCGATTTAACTCGAAAAATATCGGTGCAGAGCAATAATTGTTACGACTTAAGTTGTAGAATATTAAATTTTCTCCGAGTTTTGTGATGACCATTTTTGGTCAAAGGTTTAAAACGGGTAAGTTATCACAAATGGATTTCCTTCAATTCAAGATCCCGGTCAGCGGCATGAAAGAAGTAGTTCGGAGATCCGGGCTTACCTGATCGATCCCCCCTCCCTTACCCAATCTCCAGCGATTGGAGGAAAAATTGCGAGAAAAATTTTTTGTGATGTCAAATGTGTATTCTGACTGGGTGAAGATGCGTATGACCTAAACCACGGTCTTATATACAGGTCGGGGCACTTGCTGGAAAATGGTGGCCTCAAATAGAAGTCAATATGGCCGGTCTAAGGAGGTTTTTGGTTCGTATTTTTTTTTTGTCGTGCTTTAAATAAAAAACATCTTTGAAAAATGTATAGCACCGCGAAACTATCTGTGACACTCGTCACACGTGGGGAGAGGTTAAGCACATCGCGTTGCTTAGCCTCTTCAGTAAAGTTTCATTGTTAACTGCAGAAAATCATTTATTAGAATTTCCTATCAATATGAAATCTGAAAGTGGGTTGGAGAATAAGAGAAACATTAATTACTTATTCGGCAATATATATTTTTACACAAGAAGTTCACGAAAATAGTGTACACTAAAAATTGTTTGGCGGCGTGTTTCAAGATAGAAATTGGTATCCACGAGATACCACAAGACTGAACGAAGACACTACGTGACACGAGATAGCACGAAGCTGCACGAAGCCACCAGGTGACACGAGATCGTATCATAATAATAATAAACGAGCCTCCTCGGACCGGCCATATTGGTTTCAATTTGAGGCCACCCGAATGCATGTAGTCGGTATAGGAGAGCCACGACCTGTATATAAGACCGTGACCTAAACTATCGATCCTAGCAGCAGAAAGGTGGGGACCAAATTTATAGAGAATTTCATCCTCTATAATTTTGTTAAGAAGTTCGTTAATGCTAGCGCGCTATTCATATAAATAAACAAGATAATACAATAAGTGAATTTCGTCGCTTTTGACAGCTTCATCTTTTAAAATATCGATCGTAGAGAAAAAAATTTCACGACTTTAATTGTTGAGAATTCAATTGCCTACAAGTTTAGTAATAACCATTTTTAGTTAAAAAATCAATATGGCGGATGAAGCTGCGGGTCTGACGAATCGGAAATCTGGATTCAGACTACAAATGATCTCCCCCTTCCCACGTTGATTGGGAAAAGAAAATATGACCCGTGCGTTTCTGCAATTTACAAGGGGAAGGCCTCACCTGGGACACGCAAATTCCAATAAAACTAGGATGAATCGATAGTGCATTGAAAATTAGAAAAAGATCCTGAGAGGGAAGGAGAGAGAGGGGGTTAGGTGGGTTGAGGTCGAAAAAGATTTTTTTCAATGACCTTGAAACATGGTAAAAAATGGTTTCCGCGCCCAACATCCACATATGAAAATGTTCAGAATCACCACCACAACAACATATTTTCATCCCACGGAAATCGAGGTGGCGTCCACTTTCTGCATAATTACCGAAAATTATTAGACACGTGTTCCGGCTTCTTTGTAGGTGGGCCCTAGTTTAATTATTATGAATTTCAAAATCACGGTCACCGCGGCTGATAAACGGCATGCAGTCGCGCGAGTCATCTTTCATTAAGCGCCGATAGCGCAGTGGTAAAGTAAAAGTCTAGCAATCACGCCGTAGCTGGTTCGAATCCTTTTGTCGCCGAATTTTTTTTTTTTATATGCACGCATGAAACGGGAAATAAATTTGGTCCAAGGGTCGCAAGAACAGTGGAACAATTCACCGAAGAATATGCGAATGTCATTGTAACGTGCTCGAAATCTGGAAAATTAACGGAAAAGCTTTTTATCGAATATCTAGAAAAAGTCCTCAAACCTTACGTCAGTGAAAACAAACTCCTATTACTTCTTGATTCGTGGGGAGGACACGCAGATTCGCTTATTTACGATGACATCTTCACTAACGAATTGGACGAAGTAACTTGCACCGTTAAAGTTATTCCTCCAAAATGGACTCCTTTATGTCAACCCCGCGACGTTTATTTTTACCGACAAATAAAGAAAATTATCGAAAAGCTGCAAAATGCATCGAATTTATTGAAAGAAAAAAGAGAAATCAACACTCGCGAGGATGTCATGAAAATTCATTCGATTATCCACCACCAATTAAGTGCTCCAATATTCAATGATATTGTGAAATGCGGTTGGTATGCTTCGAAACTATTGCCAGACGAAATTTCCTTTGCCAATGTGAATCAAACCTGCTTTCCGCTAACCCTAAATCGAGAAAACTGCGATTGCAGCGGCGTCGCATTTATTCAATGCGCTCGTTGTACAAAAACGTTGTGCTTCAAATGTTTCTACGACGACTACCATCCACAAGAATGTGAATGAGAATAAATGACGATTATATTAAAAAAATAATCCAAAACGTATCTGCATGATCTTTATGTCTTTTAAATCCAACGATTTTTTCGAAAAAAATAAATCTCGGGGGGAGCATCATGAAACGATTATTTCACATGTTTGCAATGAAGAGAATTACAACATTTTGAAAAAAAAATTTTTTAATCGGCGACAAAAGGTTTCGAACCAGCGACAGCGTGATTGCTAGACTGGCACTTTACTACTGCGCTATCGGCGCTTGGTGAAAGATACCGCGCGCGACTGCATGCCGTTTATCAGCCGCGACGACCGTGATGTTAAAAAATTCATAATAATTAAACTAGGGCCCACCTACAAAGAAGCCGGAACACGTGTCTAATAATTTTCAATGTACTGTCGATTCATCCTTGTTCCATTAGAATTTGCGTGCCCCAAGTGAGGCCTTCCCCTTGTTAGCCGTTTTTTGTACATCCCGACTGGTTTAGTGTACTTAGCAGCGAGCTGAAGCTACTCACACATTAATCATCTACTGAAACCTCCCTGAACGGACCGCGTTGTGAGTTTTGACTTCGGCGGTACGCACGCGTTTCGCATCTTCAATCTCGCAATGCTGATCAACATTCCTTCCTACCTTGTGTTGTGCCCCGCAATTTTCGTTACATTTTTGTTATTAAAAATGTTTTAAAAAGATACCGGATAAATTTACGAATCAATTATATGCACGATATAATTGTTTCCTACGATCGAACATCGTTGATTCCGAATCAGGCGATATGAAAGGAAATATGGCATTTCCTTTACAGACAGCAAAATTCATTATTCATAAAATTATCAGAATTAAACGAAACCGCTTACGCTAAGTAACGAAAATGCCGCATTTCCGTTACGACAATATTCAATTCAAAATTCAATTCGAAAGACCGTGCCCGCAGCCAGCACCAAAGTGCTGACAAGGAATCATAACACGCGCTGGCAACGGTCAGACCACCAATTGCAAAATCAGCTTTTTGCCGACGAGCCTCGAGCAAGAAAAAGCTCGCCATCAAAAAGTCAGTCTTACTCGAACCATCAAATTGAGCGATCGTCCTCAAAGTAGACTCCCGTGCCGTCAAGAGTTCTCCACATCGGTCTTAGAAACGCGAGCGTGAATCTCTGAGATAAACTCGCGGCACGGTAATCGTCCAGTATGTCACGCCGCAATTAACAAAATAACATAATCAATTACGTGAGTGCGTGTTTTTAATCAAACGCGAACCAGTGATCCAGCGCGGACGGTTCGGTTTTCGATTTAAACAGCGCTAACTAACCAATCGATAAATCTATGAATAAGTTGTAATCGTTGAATCGATATCGTCACGACTTGTAAGCCGATATCGCATTCCAAATTTGGTCAACCTGTGTACACAAGATTCCACGAAACATCATTATAATAAATCTAAACCGTGCTAATATTTATTTGAGTTTTAATCTTAATTGGCGAGTGATCCCAAAACAACATATTCCTCCTGACTTGTAATCCAAGAGTCTAAGGAGACACGGGCCATCTGGGGACACAACACTTGATGGTTAATACACCCATAACTTAGAGATATGTTTTTGCCCTAGAGTTAAAAGTATATGTCGAGATATTAGTGACAATCTTCACAATGTCTGAACCACTGTAGATGACTTTGGGTGCTATTCGCCGAATGAAATTATTAACACTCTCATTTGAATTTTGCTTGTATCCTCCAACGCAGCCTTGGAATAATTTTGAAGTAGTTAGGTATCGAAAAATTGGTTCTGTAACTTCGACAACATCTAGATGAAAAGTGGGCCAGTGGTGGTAGAAAGTTAAGATATCGCTAGCTTTAGCTCGCTGCCGAGTACACCATGAATCGCTTCCTGACGGACAATCGTCATGCTGTGGCTTTTGGTTGGTTAACATAATAATAATGAACAGCAGGCAGGCCTTGCAATGTTTACACTTGGCATTGACATCTAGTACCTTTGCAGTGTAATATCCAATGCCACTATATATTCCTGACAATGAATTAGAACCTTGGTGCACCATGTGTTATCCCCCGATGCAGTTAATCCAACGCTTGTCTCGTTTTTGCTTCTGTTATCATATCTTTTCTTCCTATACAGGCGACTATACGAATCGTATCTCGTACTGATTCTGAGGCCGTCGGAACATTTTTTACAACTGCGTCATGAGTTGTTTTCTAAAACTAGACGTGCTAGATGATCCATATTTGCACAAAATATACTTTATGACACGCCGTGCATAAGATGCGATTTTTCCGCTCACTTCGTTCGCGTCGAATCCCATTTACGCACCTCGTGCAATAAAAATGTATACTATACTCGTGCGAAAAACCTTTTCTTGACTCGTGTGATTGCAGCACTCGCCTTCGGCTCGTGCCACAAACTCACATTCGTCAGAAAAAATATTTTCGCCCTTGTATCGTAATATACTATATTTCATTTTGACCGATCTCTATAACTTGCATACCAAAAGCGAACTCAGTATTTATTTTGTATGCGTTGGCAATGTATGGGTAAGAAGGAACACTTAGAGGCCCACAGGTAGGACACTATTTTGAGTTTCAACCCGAGACCAGCAATAGAGGTTTTCCACATTGTATCTTTCTCTCCGCTCTCTTTGCATCTCACGTGATCCCTGATAAACGATAACACGGTAACGAAATTGAGAAGAACATAATCAACATCAAAGTTGATGCTTGATTCAAATTCATTAAAGTTTACGGTTTTTCCCGAAATTCTCGCGCACCTATAGTCTTGTTTGGATTCATAACGATTATTCGTACGTCCGCTTCTTCACGCTGGTCTTAACAAACCACCTTATTCTTTACCATGTATACTTTCATGGTGCTGTTCCGCTATCCATTTCACTCCATAATTATCACAAAACGATGCAGAATAGTACATTGTGTATCTATGGCGGAAAGTAGGCGATCCAGCCGAGTGTGAAGTTGCCACCCGAGCGAAGCGAGGGTGGCGCTACACGAGGGGGAAATCGCCTTTCGCCCGTGGTGCACACCATACTTTTTGTCCGACCCGTGTTGAAAACAAGGGGTCGCGCCGCTCGAATCTTTACCGCCCCGCAGTAGCGGGCGGTAAAGTAGTGCACCGCCCGCTGGCGGAGTGCGCTGGGAACGCCCATTTGCCGCCGGTAGCACATGCGCGCAACGCCGCGTTTTCGACGGGGGTCGGAGAAAAAATAATAATCGGTGCTCACTGCTGCATGACTGATGATAGAATAACGCTCTAGACGAACCGTTAGAACTCACAAAGGTTCCAACCTTCGATATCTCCTAGACAAAACAGTCTGGGTTAGGCGGCACAACGGGCGGCCGGCCACTCGACCGCGTCCCGGTGAATTGCCCATAACTTCCACAATTACTGGAGTTTGAATATAAAGCTTACACACAATATTCTTCGGACTACATACTGTAAGATGAGGGAATTTTTTTTGTCCAACCCTTTTTGAAAACGCGCCATCTCGCGCATGTGCTACGGGCGCAAAGCGGCCGCTCCCAGCCCAGAGTCGACGGCGCATGCGCACAACGCCAGCAGGCGGGAAACTTTTTTCCACCCGCTACTACCGGGCAAAAATAAATCTGTTCGCCCGCTGGTGGCGTGCGCATGCCCCGGTGCCTCTGGGCTGAAATCGGTCACGTTGCACATGCGTGAACCTCCCCCCCCCCCCCCCCCCCACCTTCACTTACGCCGTGGAGCTAGTTACCATGGGTAATCGAAAACCGTGGGAGATCTCGTATTTTCCAAACGGAAAAGAGACAAACAATGTGAGCATTTTCACGCACCCGTAAAGAAAAAGACTTTGCAGAGTTTTGTTTTGATAAGCTGTCGTCTCTGGCTCTGCAGCTGTACGTTAAATGCTTACTATGATTATCTGATATCCGCTCATCATGACTGTCGATCGAAAATGCACAGTAGAAAGTTGCGGCAATGCCGGCTTCAAGGCCGGGATCTTCGATCGCATCACGTGAATCACGTAATTTAGCATAAAGAACTACATGACCCAATGATAACTTTATCGATTCGATTTGATCGCTCAAAGTATAAAATGTATTTATCTCAAGGGACCGAGATCAGAGTAGAAACGAAAAATGTCTATTAACCATAGCTGCCCAGCGCTGTACCCTGCTACCGTGCATTGATATTTTTATTTCTATTTCCAGTGTCAAACCATGCGTCAGTGTTGTGACATAATAAAATACAAAGGAAACGTTCTACACCCAAGCAGTATTATCCGTGTCGGAACTCTATTATAAATATTGTAATATCTTACCGTTTATCTTTTCAGGGCACTTTTCCTGACAGTTCACCCCGTACCAGCCCTGGGTACAGGGCTGTGAACAGTCGGTGCCTTCCCAGCCTCTTGCGCAGATACAGTTTCCGGTCTCCCGATCACACGAACTATTGTTCATACAGTTGCACTGGGAGTGACAGTCGTCGCCGTAAAGACCCTCGGGACAATTCGTCTCGCATTGTATACCTGTTTTGTATTGTTTTTCATCCGTTTCCCATAAGTTGCTTCGCATTAATTATCAGACTTATGCACAGTTTGTTTATAGTTAAACTCTTTCATGCGTTTTGACCGTTGAACGATTAATTCTTTTAAAGAATGTTAACCCTTATGTCAATATTCAGGTACCCACTTAAGTCTTTTTCGTCGAAATTTTTATGTTCCCGTAGACATTTTGCTAAATCCCCCAGGCTCGTCGCGGTTCAACTTGTTTGCCATCGAAAAATCCGCCTGATAGAATTTCTTGAGGTCCGGACGTAAACTAATGATTGCATAAAATTCCATAAAGTCGTATAGTACACCCAGGGTACCAGGGAACGCACCGATAGATATTTATTTGAAATACAAACAAAGCAAAAGCAAAACCAATATTAATAACAATAGTTTTAATATAATGAGTAGCGGCTGTTCATTATCAGTCGTCGGAAGTACGCCGAATAGCCAAGACTCGTCTGGCTGCCCAATTTTAAATCTCGAACATCTGCAGCGCGAGGGGTGCCCGGAATCGGTAAAACTCGGCCGATCGGCTACTTGCAATTTTCTTCAAATTTCTCTTATCAATTATCTAGGATAGTTTGGTACCTGCAAAAGAACTTTCGGCCCGTCCTTGAAATCGTAGCGGACTATTTAAATCACCGACGAATGGATTCCATCCGAGACCGTTTGTTCATTCGAAGAATTCGGCAAGTCTCTGCGTACTCTAGGAGGAGGTAAAAGAAATTAGGATTCCCGGGTACCCTAGGCAGGGACCCTTTGGAAAACTTCTACGAATCTGGGTATTGACATAAGGGTTGACAACGCAGAATAAATTGTACGCTTACAAACGAAATTCTTCTCGCGATTTTGTTATTAACACAATCTCATCGTAAAGGTTTGCAGAGCTTTAAGGCAATGCGGAGAACAAAATATTCGATTATGTTTCACTGATGAGTAGCCTTGAAATCGTAGTTTGGTTAACACTTTCCGTGCCAAGCTTTTTTTGCCTGACTTGACCTCCAGGCCCCGCGCTATACAACCCATTAAGTAAACACGACGGCGTGTACCACTGGTGGTACACGCGGTGTGGAGGTCAAGTCTGACGTGTGCCACCGGTGGTACACATGGCACGGAACGTGTTAAAAGTGGATATCAGCCAGTTGCTTTTTACACAACTATTGTACATTAAAAATTGTCTCACAATGAATTTTTTCGTTTTACGATCCGATGGCTTCGCTTACATTAAGGATACCGAAGACGATATTTTTATAAAAAAGTATGAGACTTAGTCCCAAAAATAGAAATTATTATTCAAATCAGCATTAACAGTTCTGCCATCAGATAGCCATATCATTTTGGCCGTTTTTGATGGACGGTAATATACTTTCAATGAATTTTAATTTTTAAAGTTTCGTCATTTTCATTGGTTTGCAATTAAATTTATGCATGTTTAAGGACCTATAAAACTCCTTTTTATTGCAAAATCGACAACCCTATTCTGTATATACTTTCATGTGTGTCGAATACAATTTCTAGAAATAATTACCATAAAATGAAGCGTGTAACGCTTAATGATCATAAGGCGTATGATTCAGAGGAGGATGATGAGAAAAAAGTAGCGAGAAGCAAACGTGGAGGGCGGCGTAACAAGATTTAGCCTGAGAATAGAAATACGGTACAAATCAGACAAAACAATGCAAGATATAGAAAATCAAAACGAATGTAATATACAACACAAGTATGATTTGATTGGGAGAGAATATGCAAAGGGCAAATGAATCAGAAGTTGTCTCAACCGTTGGAGGTATTGATAAACCGTATAATACCCTAAAGCGTGTCCCACGCTGGTTCCGAAACTGCATCTTTGAAAACGACGCCTAAAATATCTTAACAATCGGTCTATTTAGTTAATTTTTTCGACAGATCTTCACAGAATTATCTCCTAGTTGCCAGAGAATTTTTTAAAAGTAGAATAGCTTTTTTCTATCTATAAAATGTAACCGACTTGTTCACTGGATCCCCATACCTACGTCTGCGTATCACCAGCATATTCTAAAAATTCAAAATTTTCTCAATCGACACCGAAAACACGTGCTTCCTTTCATATACTTTAAGCTGATATTTTTATTTTTTTTAGATGAACGACCCTACAATAATGGTGCGTACCTCCAAAGCCCTTATCATCGACCAGCGTTAACAAGATCACATACGCACGCTTCATTTTATATCAATATATGAAAATATTTACCTAAGACACATGAAACTACGTACCTTGAGATACACCTATAGTTTTTGTCATAAAAAAATGCTATGAACGCAAAATTCTCGACTTTAACTTAGTATTCCTGGTTCTAGGTGTATGGTTCAAATCGTTCAATGGCTCAGATGGTTCAAATGCTTTGAATAGCCGAAATCGTTAGATGTTGCTGAAATTAAGTTTTGAGGGGAAGCTTGCACATTCTCGTCGCACTTCGCCTAGTATTTAACGACAAAGCGTGCATAGCTCAGATATCGAAGTATATAGCTCCATTATTTCAGCTTTATACGCGGAGACATTTTGAATATACAGTTGACCGTGCAGCTACATTTGATTAATAAATAGCTTGCTATTTTCTCAAGTTTAACTTACAAATTTATTTTAACATCATCTACTTGGTTTGCGATCGCAGCACACCTGCACACGTCTGTATTCCAATGTAATTATGACTGTAAAAAGGATAAACCAATGACGATCGAGGCTCACGCGATATTGTTTGAGATTTCTTCACATTTAGTTAAGTACAGATTCGAGTACACAAAGTGTTTCTACTAACTTGACCTCTCAATATCTCGCTCTTCTTTGGCGTTAAAGAGAAAAGTTAGAGACAAGAGTTATTTTTTTCAGCATGCGAATACACTCCCGTACGAAGACATTTTTATTTGTAGAATAACAGCGAAACAGTAAATCTTTTTGGGGCCACATCGAAAAAAATAGCTCTATGTCCATTGAAATAGGTGGGTATAATCGGTGCCCAACTACACGCATCGAAAAAATTGATGAAGCAGAACATTTTTCCATTTTATTACGTGATTTTTGCGTGACTGTAACTTCGCGAAAAATTGTCGTATTGAGATGATTGAAAACCCATTTTCAAGCTTGACATGTCTAGTTTTGAAATCATATAATGGATTTTTTTTCGTAGCCATTGGTCGTGGCACAATCAAGAGAAATGTCAAAAGTGAATATTTTTTTATTTTTCGTATTTCAAAGTGGTCCCCGGGCTGAAGAAAATTTTTTCTGACTCAATCAATAACACAGTCACTTAGTCTGATTCTTTACCTTCGATTTGCTTTTTTTATTTTTTCTGCACGACAATCGATCGCTAAAATATCGGCCGGTGAATGCAAAAACATCTTTTTTTGTTGGATCATCGATATCTCGTGAACCGGTAATCCTATAGCGAATCGACCGTCTGGTTTGCAAACTCAAATTAATTATGTATGAGCTTTAATTTTTGTTTTGGAAAAAAAATTTTTTTAACCTTTGCATTCACTTGAAAAAGTGGCAAAAAACCACTTACACTAGTTATTTAGAAAATTCACCAGTACTTTGCAAATATTGCTGAGAGTACAAATGTTAGTGGGTGCCCCCTTCTCAATGTATCCTCAATAACCCTGTAAAATTTCGAATTGATCCGTCCGTCCGTTTTCCTACCCCGAGGTGGCAACCTTTAACAAAAGTTTAAGGAACACCTTTTTTCCTCGGATGATTATTGAGATGAAAAAAAATTTCTCGCTGTCTCTTACAATTTGGCATTGAATACTCATGAAATTTTTGTTTTCATTGAAAAAAAAAAAATTCAAAAAAAGTTCTTACTTGAACATGTTTAGATGATTCGATGTAAGTATCCGTTTATTTTTTATGAAATTCCTCTTTTGAGTTTCATGATTCAACGAGTCGAAGTTAATTGCATTAATTATGGGTTACCCAGATTCCGAGGAAATCACGCGTCTGTGAATTGTTTTTTGTTTTTTATCTCAATAATCATCCGATGATGTTCAAAGAGCAAAAAAGGTGTTCTTTCAACTTTCGATAAAGGTTGCCACCTCGGGGTAGAGAAATGGATAGACGGATCAATTCGAAATTTTACAGGGTTATCGGGGATACATTGAGGTAAGGTGGAACCCTCACACATTTGTACTTTCAGCAATATTTGCAAAGTACTGGTTACTTTTCTAAGTAACCAGTGTAAGTGGTTTTTTGCACATTTTTTCTGCATATGATTTTTAGATGTTTTGGGACATTCTGAACGCCTTGCTATCCCGAGGAATGGTCCGAGAAGTGAGAGACCACAGGTTAAGCACCTCGCGGCCTATTGTGATATTAATTTTTGGATACATTACGATCAATAAATGTCGAAAGCTATATAGACAACGGTTGCGTACTGCCGACATACAGGAGAAAACGTGCACCCGTTCGGTAGCGACTAGCTACATACGTTTCGAGCTTTCAAGGGCATCAATTTCTTCAAATGGGATTAGATTCTTTTTATTATTGTGTACTAGTAAAGAAGGAGGCCTCCCCAGCGACCTTCACGGTACAATGAATGTCACGTTACTTTGAGCAATTTGTCCTGCTACGCGTGAAAACGATATACATTCAAATTCCTCGCTATTGAGAGAGAAAGAAACTTATTTGAAAACATTTCATCATAAACTCTGCTTCGGACCATTCCGTTGGATGAATTGTGTCCAAGATACAAGAATCTTATCAGCCTTCGGCTATCGCAAGTATATAAATTTCTTGTATTCTCCATGACGAACGGTTCCGGTTTTTGTAATTTTTAGTGGAACAGATGAACGTGTAATAATTCCAAGATTAATACCATACTTCTAATTATATTTTAATCTTCGATGCTCGAGGGCACGTTCAAGTCATTGTATAATAGGTCGTTCAAAAGGTCTTCAGCTATACTACCACATCATGAAAAGAAATTCGGCGCCATTGAAAAAAGGGATGACCGTAAAAGTTTCAGAAGCATAACCTTGAAAAAAGTGTATTGCAGGAGGTGATTCGTTCCCTGTCAACGAACAATTCTTGACTTGAAAATTCCTTTCGATCATCTAAAGAAGTAAGATATTTAAGTTGGTCAAGGTAGGTACCTTGAGGACGCCCTGTATATTATAAATCCTTGACTGAGTTTTAATAGCCTACGCTAATACTAATCTAATTCTGAACAATAATTTTATTCTGAGACCTTCTTTATTAACAAACCTCGCCATTCAGCTGTGCAGATACATCGCCCAGTAGTAGGTTCACAGTCGACGGTGTGATCCTTGTGGCACTTACAAGTCTTCGCACATTCATGCCCGAAACGTCCTTTCGAGCACCGATCCTTGCAGTATTTTCCGATAAACCCGGCTGCGCAAGTGCATGAGCCTGCACGCCAAAAAAAAAATCGTACATATTTTGTAAGCTAACGATAAGTGACAGTGTTATGGAACTTCTAAGATTTTTCAATAAAAGACCTGCCAACGGGTTTTATCGTTATTTTCAAAAGTGCTCAATGCGAGTCGAATTGCGATCCAGTGGGTTATGTTCATTGCAATCAAATGTTAGGAGTGAAAGATCTCGAGAAGTCTGGAATATCAAAATTGGAAACGCGAGAAGGTCACATGTGCAAAATCGTGCTGTTCAACAATTAGAAAATGTCATTAGCTGGTTCAAAAGTAAAGTTAAAGAATTTTTTCTCTACAATTTAACAAGGGAGCGTAAGTCCTTGGTTCCATAAAAAGATCGATCGCCGGGAGAGTATCTCGTGACATGGAAAGGATTTATCGAATTACTTACCATTTTCGGGGTCGCAGGCTGCTCCATTTTGACACTGGCATTTGCCCTCGCAGTCTTTGCCAAACGACTTCGCGGCGCAAGGCCGATCACAAAGTACGCCATCCCAGCCTAGCAAGATTATCACATAAGCATATCGTGAAATAAAAGATAAAATGAACCTCCTACCCGATTTCCAGGATTCTCGTCGCGCGAGTCAATTTACTTTCTTCCACTAAAAGTAGACTAGCTACCTTAGAATCACACAATGATTTGAGGGACCGTTTTGGTGTTAAATTAGTAGAAATCAGATTCTAAACATAAACAACTAAAAAAACCAGAGATATTGTATAGACCTCGCATCGACAACTGATGGCGAGTATATATTTCTCCCCAAAATTGAAATTTCAAAATGTTTCGTGGTGTTCAAATACTTTTTTAAACGGTGGAAGCTAAAAAAATAATTTCTTTGGTCTCGAAATTAGCCACATAATTTTTAACATCATACCCAATTGAAACTGTTCTTTCATTTCGACAATATAATTTTTTTTTCAAACGAAATACGGTCGGGAAAAAGGCCACGCTTGACGCTCCATTCTGAAATAGCCACCACTTTGTGAATTTTTATAAAAATAAAGAAATCCGCCATGAGGCTCTAGAGTTTTGCATAATGATTACGAATCCGTATCATCGTTCTGTTTCACATTATTTTTGAACGAGACTTTCCACTATGAAGCACCATTTTTAAGAGATATTTTTTGGAAAGACTCTGGATCCGACAACCCAAAATTCTTCATCAATAAAAAAAAAAGTTCGAATCGTTATTTTGTATGTTTTGTAGGTTTGCGGTGAACCGAGAGATACACTGCCGCTCAGAATTATCAGGACACTAACCACGCGCGCTGCCAGGAATCACTCCTGTCTTTGAACGACGACAACTCAGCAAGAAATATCGCTATAATTGTTTTTTCTTCACCGTTAGAAA
>OZ020174.1:2427249-2444749 GCA_963971145.1 Sussaba pulchella | reverse complement strand
TGGCTTCAGACGAATTTTGATCCGCTCCCCCCCCCCCCCCCAGATTGGCTCCAAATAATAAAATAAAAAGTTCCCTAAATTAGCAGCCCGCCATCTTTAAAACCGGCCATTACCAGCAGGGGTCATTTTTCCCCTTTAAAATACACAGGATTACCGACTCTCTAGTAATATCCCTATTCGGGTCTCTTGAAATCATCTTAAAAATCCAAGAAGTATCTCAATGAGTCCGTGGCACCTTTGTACATAAAAAAAAATCTTACGGTTCGATTTTCAAATGGTTTCGGGTCGTTCCACGCCGATATATAAACATATTTTTCGGGTTTTTTTAATTCCCAGATAATTTTGTCAGAAATTTTTTTAGATTTGAATTATGAATCCTAAAATTCAGAATACTGATCTTGAACGCCATATTGGTCATTCTGACTCAATTTGTTTTTTTTTCTTCTTTCGTTTTTCCTCTAGTTGCCGAATAATTTTATCAAAAGAAAGTTCAGAATATCCGATCTTATTCTGAAAATTGAAAATACTGGTGTTGAAATTAATATGGGCTATTCCAACTCGAAACTCTATTTATTTTGGAAAATTAAATTTTAATGAAAAATAAAGAATGTTTCTAGTTGGAATGGCCCATATTAATTTCAAGACCGGTATTGTCAATCTTTAGAATGAGATCGGATATTTTGAACTCTCTTTTGATAAAATTATTCGGCAACTAGACGAAAAACGAAAGAAGAAAAAAAAACAAATTGAGTCGGAATGACCAATATGCCTTTCAAGATCAGTATTTTGAATTTTAAGATTGATATTTCAAATCTAAAAAATTTTTTGACAAAATCATCCGGGAATAAAGAAAAACCGAAAAACATGTTTATATATCGGCGTGGAACGAACCGTACCTATTTCAAAATCAAACCGGAAGATTTTTTTTTCATGCACAAAGGTGCCACGGGCTCATTGATATTGAGATTGGATTTTTAAGATGATTTCAAGCGACTCAAATAGGCATGTTACTAGAGAGTCGAAAATCCTGTGTATTTCAAAGGGGAAAAATGACCCCTGCTCGTAATGGCCGATTTTAAAGATGGCGGGCTGCCAATTTAGGGATCTTTTTTTTTAATCATTTGGAGCCAATCTGGTTGGGGAGCGGGTCAAAATTCGTCCAAAGGCAATATAAGGACCACTCTAGTATGTATGTAACATTGGTTGAGCGTTCATAACTTGAGAACGGCTCGAGATATCAAGCTGAAATTTGTCACACATGTAGAGGGTTCACGGCGCATAGCATGATTTAATTTTTAGAAAAATCCATGCAGTTTTTTCATTTTTACGCGATTTTAAAAAAATTCAAAAATTCATTTTTGGTCTATAGCTTCCACAATTTTAGAGATATCGAGCTCAAATTCGGTATAATGTTGAACGACTACAGGATGATGCTCATTACTGAATTGGAAAAAAATCCATGCAGTGCTTTTGTTTTAAGAAATTTTAAAAGGTGTAAAAAAATGGTGTGCGCACTCTAGCTAGCACAATTTTCTAGGTATCGGACTAAAATTTGGTACGAAGCTGCACTATTATTAAGAGATGTTTCGGATTGAATTTGGGCAAAATCCATCAAGCCATTTATAGTAGTAGTAGTATATTTATTGACAATACATGGAAGGCTACAGCTATACATATAAAAAAATTACAACTTTTATAACCAATTGGTATTGTCAATAGACCATCGACCGCGGTCCTTCAGCGACTGATTTTTGTACATATCTTCGACTCCCCATTTTACACTTGATAAGTTATAAAGAAATTATTAATTTATTTATTATCTTAGTTTGTTTTTTTCCCCCCTTAAGTTGCCTTCATTGCTGAATATTTCTAGTTTTTGATATGTAGTATGAGAAGGATGTTTAAATTTACGTGTAATGTTCTGATCAGGTTGAATACATAGTGGTTTTAGACTTTCTATTTGGATGATAGCGAATTTTTTAGTGAGTTGTTGGGTTCTAGTTCTTACAGGTGTTATTGCGGTTTTTTCGTAGAGGAGTGTATTTCAAGGGTTGTGTAGTGGATTGTCTGGGTGGCGTATGCGTGTCAAGCGCCGGCTGGCACAAGTTTCGGCTGTTTCTATTTTTCTCATTGCTGATTTGGTACAATTAACAAAGATAGAGTGTCCATACTCAAGTAGTGGTCTGCGTATACATTTATACATTGTTGCCAGATGTTTAATGTGTATATTCCGGTCTTTATATGTGATTTTCCTAAAATGCGAGGCTCTTTGGATGGTTTTATTTTTGCATTGTTGTAGGTGATGGTTGAAGTTTAATTTATTATCGATAATTATGCCTAGATATTTTGCATGTGGGACAGCTGATATTTCGACGTTGTGCAAATGAATTTTCGGTGAATGTTGAGTGATTTTATGATTGAAGATTAATAACTGTGACTTGCGAGGATTTGGTTTGAGCCGCCATTTGTTAAACCAGGTTGAAATATTGTCTGTGGCGTTCTGTAGTGCTTTTGTGGTTCTTTGTAGATTATTCTGATGTGAAATTAACACTGTGTCGTCTGCGAATTGTGGTATATATTGGCTGAGGTTGATAGCGTCCTTGTTATTTAGATTAAAATTGTACATAACGTTGCAGTATATGTTGTAAAGTAGCGGGGACAGTGGTGAGCCCTGCGGCACCCCCTATTCTGGTGAAAATGAATCCGAATGTGAAGTTGCCGTTCTGACTATTAGTGTGCGCGAATCGAGGAAGTTTTTAATAATATGTATTAGATATTGAGAGCATTCTAATTGATGTAATTTATATAGTAGACCTTTGTGCTAAACACTGTCAAAGGCTTTTGCAATATCCAAGAAGAGGGCGGCGGTTTTTTTGTTGGAGAGTTTGCTTGCTTCTACGTTGGTGATTAAAGTTGTGAGTGCATTTAATGTTGATTTTCCGGTTCTGAAGCCGAATTGGTAGTCGGGAATGGATGGTCCGACGATTGCTTCAATTCTCGATTTAATTATTCTTTCGAATATTTTGCCGATGGTTGGTAGAAGAGTTATCGGGCGATGATTACCGATTTCACTATGATCTTGGTTCGGTTTTGGTAGTGTTATTATGACTTCAGTTTTCCAAATCTTTGGGAAAAGCGCATTTGTTAGGCAGTAGTTTAAAATTTTAGTGATGAAATCGTGTGTTCTCTGACTAAGGTTTTTTACTATTCCGATAGTGATATTATCAATGCCTGGTGAGGTGTTCTTGCAATTTTTCATGATTTGAAGGATTTCCGCTGTAGTAACGGGGATGATTTCTTGCTCTTGAAGTTGTGGGTGATCGGTAAAATAGTCTTCGTACCAATTGGAAACGTCTCTGAAGTTTGTTTCGCGGAAGTTGGGATCGTTAGAGAGGTTGTACGTGCTTTTAAAATGCCGTGCAAAAGCATCTGCTTTTTCTCCATTAGTCGTAAGTGTTTCGCCGTGTATAGTGAGATTTGATGACGTGTTAGATGCCTGTTTATATTTCGTTAGTTTTTTCACGATTTGCCAATAATTTTTCCCCTTCGCTAGCCGGATTTCTTCGCACGCTTTTATCCATGTGTGGGTTTTGAACTGATTAATCATAAGTTGTATGTGTTCCGAAGTTCCGAGCGCTGCGAGCGCTCTGTAACTAACGCTGTAAAAGAAAGGGAAAAAGAGGGGAGAAGTCGCAAGATGGCGGACTGACGCGATCACGCAAAAATATACGTGCAAATTGTTTACACTGAAAACGTGCAATTTATTTCAAATCCATTAACGAATGGGTAACATTTGGCGCCCAACTAAGGCATACGAGCTCACGCGAGTGTAGAGCTGTGAGAAAATTGAACTGTGTGCGAGAAAACGAAGTTTTTCCTCGTGGTCAACAGACGCCGCCGGTTCTCAGCAGAGTCCCAACGGAACACGGGGAATAATCATAGTTAAAGTGTACGAGACAAAACCAATCGTGTGCGTGAGAACAATACAAATCTCGCGTACTTGACGAACGGAAAACCAAGACATTGGACGTTCGCGAATCAAAGCAATTCCACATCGGAACATTTCGTCAATCATTGTCGAAAATCTCGAACGAGCACGCAATCATAGGCTCGAGCATCGAGACAAAGCAAGACACCGATTGTATACAATACGTATACGTGTCACCAATACATCGAAGAAAGGCGGGAACGTGAGCGCGACACAGCGGCTCAACGGATCCACCAAGGAGACAAAGGATCGGCACAACGACGACGCATCGACGGCGCAGGCGCAAACGGCGTGCTCTTAGCCGAACGGACGATACGTCGTCAGCCATACAACAGCGGTAGAGCGATAGTCATCCTTACCGACGGAGATCGAGACTCGCGGCGAAGCGTGGGCTTCCCGGATTGTTGCTGCAATTTTCAGGTTAGTAAGTCACTGATATTCCTTCCCTATCCCATTGCATTTATCCCCAAACAAAAATGGCAGATTACAGAAATCTGTGTCGTAAACGAGCAAGTGTGAAAGGTCAAATGACGAGAATAAAGCAATTTATCATGGGTCAACATAACATAACCCTGCAAGATGCACAGGTTAGGTTAGCAGCGCTGGAGCAACTGTACGCGGCGTTCGACGTCGTACAGACAGACATTGAAAATAAAAAAGAAAATGGAGACGGAACGCAAGATGATGATTTCGTCGCAGAATGTGAAGGTGAGAGATCGTTATTTGAACAATCTTATTTCGAAGCAGCTGCAAAAGCGCGGCAAATTATTGAAACTCACACTCAGCGAGAAAACCAAGTGCAAGACGGTCTTCACGCAGAGGCGGCACCAAGAAGAATGGATGTTAAGCTTCCGGTATTGAAAATTCCTGAATTTGACGGAAGTTGCGATAAGTGGATGCTTTTTAAAGACGCATACGAATCAATTATTCACGATAATCCAAATTTAACCGATATAGAAAAATGTCAATACCTTCGTAGCGCTCTTACCGGACAGGCAGTCGAGGTAATCGTAGGGATGACTACGACAAACGAAAATTATCAACGCGCATGGGAACTTTTGAAGCAAAATTACGATAATAAAAAATTGATAGTTCACACGCATGTGAATCATCTGTTGGATCTTCCGGCGGTTACAAGGAACAAGCCATCGTCGTTAAGACAATTCATTGTACACATTCGCAAAAATCTGAAAGCATTGGAAGCTCTTCAGATTCCTCCGGAGCAGTTGGGGAATATCATCCTTATTCATCTCGCCAAAGGGAAATTGGATTTCATGACGCAACGCGATTGGGAGCAAGAACTTGGTCAGGATGCAGAAAGAATTCCCACGATGGACGAGTTACTCGAGTTTCTTTGTCATATGTGCAACACAATGGGAATGGTTGAGCATAGCAAACCAAAATCAGAACAAACGAGATCAATGGATACCAAAAAATACGAAAAACGCGTAGCATTGCCGACCGCGACGCAGGAAGAGTGTGTACACTGCGGCGGGAAGCATCCATTGTTCAGATGCAAAGAATTCGCAAAATTGTCGTCATCGGATAAAATGAAGTTGGTAAAAAATCGTCATCTTTGTACAAACTGCCTGAATCCAGGGCATTATTTCAAAGAGTACAAAGCAGCGTCGTGCAAAAAATGTTCGGAACGACACAATACTCTACTTCATTGGGATGTGGAGAAAAAACCGAGCGAAAATCGACAATCGAACGAAGAAACGAGCAGCTCATCATCGGTCGCGATGCACGCAACGCCCGCGACACCGGAGAGTGAAACGGAGGACAATCCGGTAAGCATGAGCAGCATCATAAAAAATCCTTTTCACGTTATTTTGTCCACAGCCCGAGTTATTATCGAGGATGATAACGGTAAACAGCACGTCGGTAGGGCGTTATTAGATCCGGGGTCGCAATCGCACCTCGTCACTGAAACATTGATCAAACGAATCGGAATACCGACAAAGAGACAGAATCGATCGGTAAGCGGAGTAAATCAAGCGAAAATAAACATCGAGCGAGCGGCTGAAGTGAAAATTCGCTCTATTTACGGTGGTTTCGTAGCGAAAATTGACTGTTTGGTACTTCCGTCGATAACCGACAGATTACCACAGGTAAAAATTGACATACCACGGATAAGCATTCCATCGGGAATAAGATTGGCTGATCCAGCGTTCGACGAACCTGGGCAAATAGATTTGCTCATCGGTGCGGGCTTATTTTGGTCACTACTTTGCGTGGGACAAATTAAGCGACAAAATGGACAACCGTCTCTGCAAAAAACTCAGTTAGGATGGATAATTGGCGGCGAACTGATCGAGCCTCAGCATGAGACACCAGCGTCGGTTTGCAACTTGGTTACGAATGCGACGTTACAGAAACAACTAGAAACGTTTTGGGATCAAGAGGAAATCCATGAACGGCAGTTAACGAAAGACGAAGAAGCATGCGAATCGTATTTCGCTAGCACATTTCGGTGAAACGAAGACGGACGATTTATTGTCAAATTGCCGAAAGTCGAGAACGTCTCTCTCGGAGAGTCGAAAGAGCAAGCTCGACGACGATTACTATCGCTCGAGCGCAGATTCGTCAAAGATTCGGAATTGAAACACGCATACGTGAAATTCTTACAGAATTACGAAGAAATGGGACATATGTCTTTAATAACGACGGACTCACAAATGTTGCCAGAGGAAGTTTATTATCTCCCACATCAACCAGTCGTAAGAATCGATAGCGTAACGACAAAACTAAGGGTAGTTTTCGATGCCTCGGCGAAAACGTCGCGAGGTACTTCTCTCAACGATCGATTGATGGTCGGACCTAATTTGCAAGTGGATCTCTTGGGAATAATTTTGCGATTCAGAACGCACGAGTATGTGCTGACGTCGGATGTAGCAATCATGTTTCGTCAGATATTAGTAGACGAGGACGATCAAGATTTGCAGCGAATTCTTTGGAGAACCGATACACAGCAGCCAATGAAGATATATCGACTTAACACTGTCACGTACGGCACGACGTGTGCACCGTACTTAGCTATTCGGTGCTTAAGACAATTGGCTATCGACGAGGAAACGGAATTTCCTTTAGCAGCGCAATCTTTGCGACTCGATTGTTACATGGACGACATTATCACTGGAGCCAAAACTCTCGATAAAAGAATCGACCTTCAAAAACAACTCGCAGAATTGCTCAATCGGGGGCAATTTAACTTACGGAAATGGCGATCGAATGATCAGAGAACATTGGAGCATCTCAACGAACGATGCAAGGCAGACGGTTTAATGAAAATCGATGGACAAGAAGCGCTCAAGACGCTCGGCCTTCGCTGGAATGCAAGGGAAGACTCGCTGTAGTACAGCGTGCAACAGAGTGATACGTACAAGGTCACTATAAGAAACGTACTTTCAAAAATTGCGCAAATATTCGATCCTCTCGGGTTGATAGGACCAGTTCTCATCAACGCAAAAATTGTTATGCAACAGCTTTGGCAGCTAAAATTGGAGTGGGACGAAACCCTTCCGCAATCATTGCACACCACGTGGAATGAGTATTACAGCTCGTTGCCTCGAGTCAACGAGATCGTTATTCCTCGTAACGTGAACCCCGGAAACGCTTCCGAGAAGTTCGACATTTTCGGATTCAGCGACGCGTCGGAGAAGGCTTACGGAGCTTGCTTATACGCTGTAAGCATTGATCAAGACGGTAAGAAAAATGCTCGTCTGATATGCTCGAAATCGAGGGTCGCGCCTCTAAAAACGCAATCGTTACCGAAACTGGAGCTTAACGCGGCCTTGATGTTGGCGAAGCTCTATGAGATTAGCCGAGAAGCGTTCGGAGCAAAAATAGGCAAATCTTATCTCTGGAGCGACTCAACTATAGTATTGTATTGGATACTGTTGGCACCTAATACATTGAAAACCTTCGTAGCGAACCGCGTGGCGAAGATACAAAATCTCACTGCAGCCGCGGAGTGGTTGCATGTGCCCTCGTCAGACAATCCCGCAGATATCTTGTCCAGAGGTATCGCTGTCGACGAATTAATCGAAAATCATTTGTGGTGGTACGGACTGCTGTGGCTTATCGAGAACGATCAATGGCCACCTTAACCAAAACTCAAAGCAGCTCAGACGCCGGAGTTGAAGGCTGTGACCGCAGTCACAGTTCACACAAATAAAGATTTGATACAAAGATTTTCATCCTACGATAAGCTTCGAAGGATCGTAGCGTATTGTTTTCGTTTCAAAAATAACACGATCGGAAGACGAATAATCGGACCAGTGACGGTCGAAGAATTTAAAGCATCCGAGAAAACACTCGTCAAAATGATACAGCGTCAGGAGTTCGCAAGAGAGTTTTCCGACCTTCAAAGGGGATTGGAGCTCGCGAAAAGCAATAAACTCACCGCATTCCGACCTTTTCTCGATGAGGACGGAATAATACGAGTAGGAGGACGACTTAGACGTGCGGAGATTACAACGGATCAGAAACATCCCGCCATTTTACCGTCAAAAAACACCTTAACAAATTTGATAATACAGAAAGAACACGAGCGATTGCATCACTGTGGAACGGAACAGCTGTTAAGTACGCTGAGACAGCGATTTTGGATATTGAGCGGAAGAAGAGAAATCAAGAAAA
The DNA here is from genome assembly GCA_963971145.1 of Sussaba pulchella. Taxonomy (NCBI): domain Eukaryota; kingdom Metazoa; phylum Arthropoda; class Insecta; order Hymenoptera; family Ichneumonidae; genus Sussaba; species Sussaba pulchella. The sequence continues at coordinate 2,436,120 of OZ020174.1, read as the reverse complement.
TCCTGAAACGATGCATCGTTTGTTTCCGGTGTAAGCCAGCGAGCCCGGAAATTATAATAAGAGACTTGCCGAGAGCGCGTGTTGTCGGATTTGCCCGACCCTTTACCTCTACCGGCGTCGATTACGCAGGTCCAATAAAAATCAAAGAGAGCCGTCGCCGAGGTCGAGTACACGAAAAGAGGGCATACATTCCCGTATTCGTGTGCATGAGTACTAAAGCAGTACACTTAGAACTAGTCACAGAGTTGACTACCGAGGCGTTTATCACAGCGTTGAGAAGATTCACCACAAGGAGAGGAATCTGCAGTCAATTGTACTCGGACAACGGTACGAATTTCACCGGAGCAAATCGGGAGCTCAAAGAAATTTACGAGTTCCTCGTCAAAGAAGATGAAACAATCGTTTCTTACCTGGCGAAGCAGCAAATCAAGTGGAGTTTTATCCCACCTCGATCACCGAATTTTGGCGGGTTATGGGAGGCAGCAGTCAAGGTCGTGAAAAAGCATTTATACGCAGTTACGAAGGGTCTGACACAAACGTTCGAGGAATTCTACACGCTACTTGTCGAAATAGAGGCGATACTCAATTCGCGCCCACTCACGCCATTGTCTAATGATCCCTCCGATTTGTCAATCCTTACCCCCTCCCACTTCCTTATCGGTGACTCACTTATTCAACCTGTGCAACATAATCTCTGTGAGGTTTCAGACAATCGACTATCGCACTGGCCACATGTGCAGAAATTACGACAGCATTTCTGGAAGCGCTGGCATTTGGAGTACCTACAGGAGCTACAGCGCCGACATAAATGGTCGACCGGGAACGGTGACCTCAACGTGAACGATTTGGTTCTCCTGAAAGAGGATAACATACCTCCTCTCCAATGGAGGACGGGGAGAATCGTTGAACTTCATCCGGGTTCCGACTCGGTGACAAGATTTGCCTCCGTTCGTACGGCGAGCGGAGTTTTCAAACGATCGGTACGCAACCTATGCGTCTTGCCAATCGACGAGTGGCAAAAAGAAGAACGGTCGCAAACATGCTAATCTATGAGACTAAAAGGCGACGATAATTATAACGTCCGTCAAAGAACCAAATTCGACAATTCGACCAAAGCACTTATTATCTACTGTTCATTAAATTCATTAATAATTTACGTATTGTTACTTTTTGTGATTTATTCGTTCAAAAACTACGCTCAAGATATGAGAATTTCAGTTCCTTTATAATTAATATTTAATGTACTCATTATCATAACCAATATTGTTCCTTTATCATGTAAACTTTGCTGATCTCAGACAACTTGCAATGTATCGAGTCAGTGGAACATTCGCAACATTTCATTGAAAGCGGTTCTTTCAAGGGGGGCGGAGTGTTCCGAAGTTCCGAGCGCTGCGAGCGCTCTGTAACTAACGCTGTAAAAGAAAGGGAAAAAGAGGGGAGAAGTCGCAAGATGGCGGACTGACGCGATCATGCAAAAATATACGTGCAAATTGTTTACACTGAAAACGTGCAATTTCTTTCAAATCCATTAACAAATGGGTAACAGTATGTTTTTATTAAATTCGTTGATTTTCGTTTTAAAACGGTCACATTTGTTTACTTGGTATCCTCTGTATAACTGCTTTTTTACCTTAATTTGTTGTATTATAAAAGGGGGAAGTTCGTGTAGAAAAAAGTTCCTTTTGTATTTTGGTGTGTTGTCAGCAACTGAGTTGGCTAATTCGGTGTTAAAACTTCCAATTAATTCTTCGGTTATCGGCGAGTCTACGTGGGCATCGAGGAACATATTTAGTTGTCGGTTTATTTCTTCTGTGTCGGCTGTGTGAAAATTGAGTTTTTCGGGTAACGGTGTTTGAAGAATTGGTAATCCGTCGTCAAAAGTTAGTATTATCGCCAAGTGATCGGATCCTATATCTGGTGTCACTTCGATACTGGTGAAATTATTTCTAATATTTTGTGTGCAAAATATTAGATCCGGCGTAGTGTCTCTGTTATTAGGCATAATAAATGTTGGTGCTGTGATGATTTGTGTAAAATTTGATGTCTGAAGAAAGTCACTACTTTGCGTTCTCTTTCTTTGGTTTGGATTGAAGGGTCCTAAGAGAATCGCGTATTTAAATAGTTTGCTTTTGTTGAGAATAGTATTTTCGATTAACGAGTTTGTGTGGATGTAGACTAAGATAATGTGGAGCCTATCTTCGCGGAACGGAATAGAAACATGTAGAGCATTATTGTATGGGTTGTTGATTCTTGGAGGATTCTCTTTTCGCATTTTAGTGGATGGGTGAAGTTGGAGTATTGCTCCTCCTCTTATGTTTTGATTTATTATATTTCCATGTTGTGTTATTGTTGTCCAGTTTCTATATTGTATGTCAGTGTCTTGATTATTCTTAGTTTCCACGAGGGCTGAGCAGTTGATTCCATTTTCTTCACTTACATGTTTTATTAGATGACTTTTGTTCCGATAGCAATTTACGTTTGAATAGAGCAGGGATGTCCAACCACGATTCGCCGCGCGTCTCCTAACTTGCTTTTCTTCCCTTTCTCCGTCCACTTCTCCTCTCCTCGTTGCGTCGTTGCCGCTCGACTCCGCCTACATGCGCGCGGGCCTGCACAGGCGACTACGGTGAGCGCACGCTTATGGCGCGTAGGATTTGAACGCAAGTTCACAATTTATTTATTAGTTTTGCGGGGTGCTTGATTAACGTGAATTCCCTCGCCTTTCCCGATAATTTTATTTCTTAAACTACCCCGCGTCGCAGTGTTCGGAGGTCAGCTCCGCTTGACGTGTGCGCAGATCCCCATTCTTCATTATATCACGATTCGCCGTACCGAACGGATCTCTCAGTCGCTGGCGAAAGATTCAATTCATTGAATTGAAAATTAATTTCTGATGTTATTCCCATCCTTCAACGTTTAATGTTTAATGGTAATGCTCCGTTTTCTAATAATTTGTTACGAATCATTAGAAACGCCGAAAATCAGTACACACGTTGATTCTCCCAAATTCAATTCCGAATGGGAGCTGAAATATTTATTTATTTTGAACAACGAAAATTTTTCAGGATGCGCCATTTGTGGACAAGTGATGACCAACATCAGAAAATTCAATATTTCTCGGCATTATGAAAATTTCATAATGTTTTCGTCCAAACAGAGGGAGAAATATCGACAATTTCTAAATAAAATCTTTAAACTTTCTTGAAGCTGATCATCCATCTTCCCTATCCGTCTGGAAACCGTTTGGCGTGAAAGGGGAACAGCTGCAAACTTTCGTGCTATTTCAGGTTCGTTAAATGATTCTGCAAATAATATCGAACAAGTTTTGGCAAATTCACCCTCAGTGAAAGATTTTTTTTGCTTGGCTATTTCTAAAGAGACCCTATAAGAAGCTGAGAGACATTGACGAGCGCCAATTTTGTCAGCAGACTCACAAGGATTTTCAGGTTTCACGGAGGAACATTCGGGAGGTGTTAGAGAAGAACATCCAGAAGCAGAAGGTCTATTGTTTTTAATCTGATAATTTTTAATTAACTTCAATTTTTCCTCTTGCGAATGATTTTCATATTTTTGTTTGTGATATTTTTCATAATGCCGAGAAATATTGAATTTTCTGATGTTGGTCATCACGTGGCCACAAATGGCGCATTCTGAACAATTTTCGGTGTTTAAAATGAATAAATATTTTAGCTCCCATCCGGAATCGAACTTGGGAGAATTAACGTGTGTACTGACTTTCGGCATTTCTGATGATTCGTAACAAATTATTGGAAAGAAAGCATTAGCATCAAACATTAAGCGTTGAAGGACAGGATATCATCAGAGCTTCATTTCCAGTTCATTGAATTGCATTTTTCGTAAGCGACTGAGAGACCCGTTCGGTACGGCGAATCGTGATATTTTTTTTTTTTTTTGCCTTATTTGGCTCGTCCCACGATGGGGACCTGTGCCACTCACTTCTTTCAGAAAATATTTCTATCATACAGTGGACCTACTATTTTGAAGTGGGTTCCGAACCACCAGGAGAGCACAGAAAAACACTTAGAAAATTTCCATTGGTGTCGGCGGGAATCGAACCCGGGACCCACTGCGTGCGAACCGAGAACGAAACCACTAAGCCACTGGTCTCCTCCGAATCGTGATATAATGAAGAATGGGGATCTGCGCCCGCGTCACGCTCGAACAGGCCTACGAGCCCGTTCGGCTGCGGTCGCCATGCAGCCGAGCGGAGCCGATCCCCTACCAGTGCGACGCGCCTACCGCGCGCTGGCCTTACGGTGGGTAAGAGAGGGGATTGACGAGTTGACAGGTTTTTGCTCAGTGCTCCGGGGTTGGACTACGCTGTTCTACACAACTCGTATGCGTAAGTAGGAAGAATATTTTATTTACCAGTAACAAGATATTTGATGAATCGATTTTTAAAGTCAATACTAATTAATGAGTTTCAACTTTTGATGTCATTTATTTCTCAACGTTTGATTTCATTTGCAACACTGGAATTTGGTCATACAAATACAGCTCAAAACTAATTAAAGAAAATATCGAAACGAAAATGTGCGGACGAAACTGTACCCCGCTCGAGCGTTCGTTCAGTTCGTGGCCCGTTTCGATCCTGCCTTCACGGACGAGAAGGCAGCTGAGACTGCTGAATCGCGCGATCGCTGGCTCGCTGGCGAATGATGCAAGCCTGTACAATTTTTCCAATTACTCAAGAACCCGTCGATTTTTTATGTTTTTTTGGCTTAAAAGAAAGGTAAGATTGCGACGATTACCGATACTTAATTTTGGACGTGTGAAATTCTTCTTCTAGGTTTGGCAGCGAGTTGAAGTCGACGAAGAAAATTTCGCAAAAATCTTAATTTTTTTCAGTGATTTTCACATTCAATCTCGGTACTTAATTGTTGCAGTATTATGAGATAGAGATCATTTGATTCAGGATATCATAGGCTTTCTAACGGTGAAGAAAAAAAAATGATAGCGATATTTCTTGCTGAGTTGTCGTCGTTCAAAGACAGGAGTGATTCCTGGCAGCGCGCGTGGTTAGTGTCCTGATAATTCTGAGCGGTAGTGTATATGGGATCGAAATAATTTTTTGGGATATTTACATAAAAATATGACACTTAGCATATGAATAATTGTAAAATGAAATATTTCTGATCTTCTCGTTCTCGTCGTTTTTTATTTGACTTCGGTGGAAAAGAAAACTTTAATTGTTTAATTACAGATTTTCCGTTGGTATTCAAATCTCCAATCCTTTTTAGGTCTACACCGATTCTTTAAGTTCCATCAAATTCCATTCAGTCATTTTGGAGAGAACTACTGCCATGAGCGTTTTTAGATTGAACGCGTGATCAGTCGCTCTATTCACTCTTGCGTGACTAGCACCTCACCAGAAGGCACGGTCGTTTTTTTTTTCAAATTATGCACCTTTACTACTATTAACCTATCCATGAATACGAGTGAAATAGAGTTACCAGCGCCTGAAGTGGAGCGAAAAAAGCGACAATAGAATGAAGCCTAGCCTTAAGGTTGAAGGTGATGTGCTACCGGTGTTTAACGTTCACGCTCTACAGTTAGCGCTGATAATACTATTTTACTCCCAATCATAGCAACGGCGTTTGTCATATCGTGCAAAGACCGTAAAGGTGATTTTTAAGCTTGCTACCAAACTTTAAGCTTGCTAATTTCATCTCCAGCTGTAGCTCTCCGTGAATTTCCGTAGGTATCAGTATCCCTGATGTACCATAAAGAATCCGCATTTGCTCTAATTACTTGGTTCTAGTAGGACTGCAGTGCTTGCCTGTTGTTTAATATACACTACCGTCCAAAAGTATGGAAACACTCGCTCCGATGTCGAGCCACACAAAAAGTTATATCCTTCTCTGAAAAGCTATGATATCCCAATTTTCCAAGCGGCGTTTTAAAGAGGACATATAAATCTTCATTTACCGTTTTTGAAAAAAATTTTACGATTTTTTTTTAGCCCGGTACGCACTTTAAAAGTTGATCGTTTTTTGGCTTTTTTTGGGGGGTTGAAATTGTAGCGCACGACTTGTAGGAAAATTTTTTCACTTTTTTTCCAGCGGAAACTTAAGGCGGATAGTAAAAGCTTTAATTTACTCTTTTAAAAAGTTTCATATGATTTTTTTTCGCATAATGTTGAACTTTTTGCAAAAAATGACTATATTTATAAAATGTTGCCTAATTCTAAAACTGTTGAGTTTTCGTAAAATCACCAAGAGAGTAAAAAGATGCATAGAATTCTAATTTTTTTCAGAATTAATAGAAGAAAAAAAAATTGATTTCAAGAGGCGACGAAATTTTTTTATATTTTCAAAAATCCGTTCTCTTACCTGTTCTACACGGTTTTTCCATCGAAAAAACCGCCCCTCGCTCGGACCACAGCTTTAACCAGTCGTGGCATCCGTTCGATCAATTGATCCATGTGACTCTGCTAAGCAATTACAGCTCCACGCTTATCAAGATCGATTTCTTTTTTTCGTGACATTTTTCAACGAAATAGATAATAAAATATTCGCGAAAATCTATAAATTTTTTTCACGCATTCACGTTCGAAACGTTAGCACAACTGGATAACTCTATCGACACTGTTCTTTGTCGTCCTACAATGTCATGATCGACGTGTCCAAGATCGACGTTCAAAACAAATGTAAACACAAACGATGTGTTTTCTATTTCTTGGCAAAACTCGCTGTCTCTCTCCACTCCTCATCGGTTTACATTTTTGTAGGACGACAAAGAACATTGTCGATAGACTTATTCAGTTGTGCTAACGTTTCGAACGTGAATGCGTGAAAAAAATTTATCGACTTGCGCGAATATTTTATTATCTGTTTCGTTCAAAAATGGCACGAAAAAAAGAAATCGATCTCGATAAGCGTGGAGCTGTAATTGCTTTGTATGAACAGGGTATTTCGTACCGAAAAATTGCACGAGAATTAAAAATTTCGGTCAAAGGAGTGCACACGACCATTGAAAGACACAAAGTGACCGGTAAAAACGTGAATCGTAATCGCTCGGGTTGGCCCCGGAAAACAACAAAAAGTGACGATCGACAGATTGTGATGAGCAGCAAAAAAAATCGACGATTAACAGCGGCTTAAATCCAAGCTTCGTTCAATAAATCGCACGAAAATCAAGTTTCCGTCACAACAGTGAAGCGTCGTTTTCTTAATGCTGGCTTAAGAGGCTGCGTTGCGGTGAAAAAACCCTTGCTGCGTCCTGCCAATAAAAAACAAAGGTTTCGGTGGGCCCTCGAACATTGAAATTGGACGATTGAACAGTGGCGAAACGTTTTGTGGACGGACGAATCCAAATTTTTAATTTTTGGATCACGTCGAAGAACTTTTGTTCGAAGGAGTACCGAGGGAAAAATAGCACCCCAGTGCTTGGTGCCCACCGTTAAACACGGAGGTGGTTCCGTTATGTTGTAGGGGTGTTTTTCTGGCCATGGAACCGGAGATTTGATAAAAATCGGAGGGATAATGAAGAAAGAACAATATAAGCAAATTCTTATCCAGCACGCGATTCCATCGGGTTTAAGAACGATCGGTCGTGGCTTCGTTATGCAGCAAGATAACGATCCGAAGCATAGCTCTCACTTCTGCCGAGGATACCTGAACAATAAAGAAGCCAAAAACGTCATTGTCAACATGGTGTGGCCACCCCAATCGCCAGATTTAAATCCGATCGAGCTCCTGTGGGACGAGCTGGATCGAAAAATACGGAAAACTTGTCCCACATCTTCTAGCGATTTGTGGGAAAAACTGAGTCAAGCTTGGGCCACCTTGGAGCAGAGTCACATGGATAAATTGATCGAACGGATGCCACGACTGATTAAAGCTGTGATCCGAGCGAGGGGCGGTCTTTTTTATGAAAAAACCGTGTAGAACAGGTAAGAGAACGGATTTTTGAAAATATGAAAAAATTTCGTCGCCTCTTGAAAACAATTTTTTTTTCTTCTATTAATTCTGAAAAAAATTAGGTGCATCCACAATGATTCTATGCATCTTTTTACCCTCTTGGTGATTTTACAAAAACTCAACAGTTTCAGAATTAAGCCACATTTTATAAATATAGTCATTTTTTGCAAAAAAATCAACAGTTATGCGAAAAAAAATCATATGAAGTTTTAAAAAAAAGTAAATTGAAGCTTTTACTGTCCGCCTTAAGTTTCCGCTGCAAAAAAAAGGGAAAAAAATTTCCTACAAGTCGTGCGCTAAAATTTCAACCCCCCAAAAAAAGCCAAAAAACGACCAACTTTCATAGTGCGTACCGGGCTCAAAAAAAATCGTAAAATTTTTTTCAAAAGAGGTAAATAAAGATTTATATGTCCTCTTTAAAGGGCCGCTTGGAAAATTGGGATATCGTCATTTTTCAGAGAAGGATGGAACTTTTTGTGTGGCTCGACATCGGAGCGAGTGTTTCCATACTTTTGGACGGTAGTGTAATACAACCTCAAAGTGGTATACCATACGTCCATACAGGTTTGGGTACTTGCTTGTAAATGAGCAATTTGTTATAGATGCTACCCAGATTTATACCGTTAGAATGCTGCCATCTGCGTCCGCATCAAACTGCTTTTTAGGTACCCGAATTTGTGGCGGTATTTTGTGGGATATCCTGGGATGTAATACCTTTGACGTCCGCGGGGTGACTGAGGTACTCGAAACCATAGCTTCCAGATCGTGAGATATCTATCCCACGAGCGGGCACGCCGTTACCCTTCCCAGCGCCGTTCTCTCCCACAGCGTTCGACAAATCAGCGGCTTGGCCTTATTGTTAATCTATCCGCAACCGATTGCGTCGCTTAAACCATCCGTCTATCGACTGTCTGTCTTAGCTTGC
>OZ020174.1:2334749-2424749 GCA_963971145.1 Sussaba pulchella | reverse complement strand
ATCGAATTCGAGATTTCTTTTCTTCGGATTTTGAAGAATTTTTTGTCCTTCAGTTATGCTATTTTTTTTAATTTTTTCGTGACAGTTATTTTGTTTCAATTTATTGATGGAGTGTTACGTCCCCGCTTCTATCTAACGCCTGCGAGCCACAGAGAGACGGGTAAATCGTGCTCACGCCGGACAAACGAAGGCAGACTATATTTTGTTCTATACGCAGGGGGCCACATGTAGCTGCTACACGCCCAACAACCTCTCGCTCGCAGATAGACGAAGACTAATGTAGTCTTCGCCTATTAAAGATGTGTTTTAATTCGTAGAATATGATCCGTTCGCATGTATTGAACAAAATCAGCTTTCGTCGCACCGCCACGATAGGAGGTGTATGGCACGCCAATGTTCTGAGAAGGCCATGCATAACATTAATATGTAGATCGAAAGCAGCTACTAAGCAGATGCGCCAACGTGCACGTACTCTTTGCAATGGCAAGGCCGATGGATGAGATAGAACAATAGCCCTTTTTCACTGAACAAAGGGAGATAGGTGCACTGGTCCAGAGTATAAAAACTCTCATTCGTACCCAATTCGCCAGGTATTCATCGATGACCAACAGTACCGTTACTCTGCAGTAACGGGATCCCGTCTTTGTATCAACCGTTTATTGTACGGTTTGGACTTACAATTAGAATCTTTTTCGTATCATCGGACTTAGCACGGTTTACGCAGTCCAGTCAATTCCTTTGGTCAAGTAGGTATTGACCCTCGCGCCCAAAAAAGACGATGGCCTAAATACCGAATAACTCAAAACAACTGAAATGGAATTGAATCAAATCGGGTAGATCGAACAACACCAAAGTATCGAAAACCACATTGAAGTGCAATAATTACAAAGGGACCAGAAAGTCAAGACAATTGAATTAATAAATCTTCAACGAAAGTTGAATAATTACCAAGGGCCCAAAGAGTCCAGATAATTAAAATAAATAGATATTGAACGGAAATTAAACAATTACGAAGGGACCAAAGAGTGCCGATAATTGAATGAAATATATATCCAAAGTTCCAAAAGTCCCTTAAAGGCTGCGCTAAAGAGTCTACAAGTCTACGGTGTCAGATAATAATTTCAAAAGACCGAATACGGCAGGAGGCAAGGCTCTCACTAACCACTGTCCACCATAACTGAATTAATAGATAGAATGGCAGGAGACAAAGCTATCCGCTTGGCAAGCACTGTCCCCGATAAGAAATTAAATCTGGCCCATAGTGAATATCGCGAAAAAGAGTCTATATCTTATGGAAATATCAAAAAGAACATTGCGATCTTGTGTACAATAAGACTCGAGTGTCTTCTACCACGTAGGTGAGGAGCCGCGTGATTTAAACATTGATACTTCAAGCGTGGCAACAACACCTTTCGAACGAAGCGATAAATACTACATTAAATTTGATTATTCACATCGTTAAATCAACTGTGTAAACATCCGACAATTGAAACTGTACTGTGACTCTAAAGCCGAACATTAAAAATCGTTGGGTGTCGTAAAACCATTCGTGCCTCACTCAACTACCTGACCCTCAACATCTGGTCACTCGGTCGAGTCCCGACAGGATCCAGAAAATCGCAATCTACAAGCGGAGATGGGTTGTAATCAAATACAGCTCTTCCACCAACAGCAGGTAAAAGTCATCAATCCGTACATGATTTGTTCCCCGGATACTTATAATATTCGTGTCTGGACGTAACAGAAGTACTTAGTTTATCTTATCCAATGATGTTCATTGATGAATTTATGTTGTTGATACCGAGTTATTCATTATTCTTTCCCTTTTCTTTCTTCCTTTTGTTTTTTAAGATTTCTTGGAATTTTATAATTTTTGGACTTTGGTTTTAATTTGACAATCTTAGATCGGCTTATTGCTTGTTTTATTTATTGACGGTCATACAATTGTTATTGAAATTGTGGACGATCATTGTTTTTTTAATGACATTTTCTAATTAGTTTTTTTACGTTACGGTTGATTGTTTATTGTCCTCGAGGGCCTGAAATTATTTTTTATTTATTTCTGCTCAGTGATTTTTATTTCCGACTACTTTTCCTATCAGATAGTTCAAATTTCCTTGTGGAGTGTTTTTTTAATTTCCAGACCTTTTGAGGGTTATGGCCGATGAAGCTTTAGTCGATGTTGGTATTTATTCAGATCCGGTCGGTGATCAGATAGCTTATTGGAGTTATCGGGTTATTATTATTATTTTTTTTAATTCTTTTGATCTACGAACGAAGGTTGAGTTTTTTTCGTGCTGTCCGGGTTAGGCTTGGTTTCTCAGCGGAGCTTGGCCACAGAGTACGAGGTCACAACCTCACTAATAGGTTGGAGGTTGGAGTTTTTTTTCGTAATTTCCCTTTAAAGGGATTTGCGTTATTCATTGATTCATTTGCTTCATGTTTATTTATTATTGTGTCTGAATATTTTATTCGCTTAATGCGATGATATTCATTTATTATTTGGTCGCAGGTATTGAGCTTTGGTTCCCGCGATTTATAGGTTTATTTATTTGTCGATCGAATAAATCTTACTATCAAATAATAAGTCAAATATTAAATATAGGTCTATATCAAATATAGGTCTTATTTATCAAATGTTGGTAATTATACATTGATTTTTCAATCCGTTCATTTGACTGGTCTCTTTCGATCCATTGGGGTAGTTATTGTGCCTGATTGTCCGCGTGCTACAGTGACTGCCAGATCGGGTGGATAACTTAAACTTTGTATTTTTTTGTTCGTTTTCGTTTGTTTTTATGTGAGATTCGGATTTCCCCGATTCTGTTTTGTTTTTTTCCTCCCCAGGGGGGGGGGGAGCAACGTGGTAGGAGCGCATAGCGCATCTCTCGATCGTCGGTCAGCTATTTTTACTCTGGAAAGGAAGGTAACTAAGGGCGGTTGGCCCGTTTTTCAATCCAATCGCAAATTTTTCCCGGATAAGGATGGAACGGAACCTTACGTTCGACGATGTCACGGCGCTGAATGCCGACGAAATCAAGGCCGAATTAGCGTTGCGGGGCTTGTCGGATAAGAGGAAGATGGATGCATTAAGGGGGTTATACGGGTCAGCGTATTTCGCGGGTCGAGTTGGAATTTCCTTCATGCAGGTAGGGTGATGGGTCCGTCGTCCGTACATCCGCCTGACAATTCGACCTACCCTTTTTTGAAACAAGAGGCTGAGGTAAATTAAAGGGGAGGAGGAAGTACCGGCCCCGCCCACCATTCGTCACCTTTCGAGGAGACATTGCTAGGTAGAGCCGCGGTATTAACGGCCTATGATATTCTCAGGCAATGGAATATAAAGCTTTTCGGAGCAAAGAGGGAAGAAGTTGAAGTATTCTTCTCGCGTATCAACGATGGCCGCTCGCTCGTTGACGTTTCTAATAGCGAGCTTTTTAACTGCACTTCAACGTTTTCAGTGGGATACCTGGTCAGCATGGGCGGCCGCATTCGAATTTCGTTTCGGCGACCCGGACCTGCAGTTCCTATTGCAGGAGAAAATCGAGCGCGCGTGCAGGGTCCAGACGAATCCATCGACCAGCTCGACATGATGCACTGTAATCTACACCCGCGATTACAAGTAGCGATCCTACGTACTGAAATCAAGTCCATTGAAGACCTAATGAAGGATGAGTTGAGATTAGCAAGAAGTTATGGGGCAGCGGAAACCCAACGTTTCCACCGGCCCCAACTACCAGCCCCAAAAAAATCTTTATTCCCCGAATTCGCGTGTAACGGGGTGAGGACTCGTGTCACGTTTGGTCGAGGGAATATTAACAATTCACCGAGAAGGGGACCGTAAACTAGTGGTCAGTCTCAAGGGAAGGAGAGACAGTACGGGAGTCGGCCGATTGGCAACTTTTACCATGCGGAGTTTAATACAGCGAGCATAAATCGAGATTCACTGGCCGGACCAGGGGTTTTAGCCGCACAGGGCCGAAATATGGCGTCGGAAACCGTACGTTCCAACCAGGTGTTGCCACTATTTCCAGAACATCAGGGGATAGCTTGAATAGCCAGCTTAAATAACTGACCTTTCTTGCGTGGGATAGGAGGTGCGGTGCCAGGGAACCAGGATGAAGTTAAATGTAAAAGTTGTGGGCAGATGGGGCACTACGCGCAGGCTTGTGCAAAGCCATTGCGCATACATCATTTCAATTGGGTAAAAAGGGAGTCCTTATTAGGACTCCGCAGAATTTCCCGGGATACCCTCGCGGGAGCCGACAGTAGATACGTTGGAGGCTCCGGAGACAATACTAGCGTCCCCGGGAGAAGTCTGAAAGAAAAATGCCGTACAACGGACGAGGGATACAGTAGACAGTCAGGGGAGAGCCCTCTTAGTTCTTTTGCTCGGCGTACGTGAGTGGGCGATACCAGCAGTGGTGGACACGGGAGCCACCTGCACATTCATAAGCAAGGATGGTTTACTCGGTTTATTTGGATTAGGTTCTGTCAGACGTCGTGTTTCAGATCAGCCGTGTACAATAGGTAACGGGGAAGTTATCACGATCCGAAAGAAAATAGAGTTTGGGATAACCTCGCGTGGAAGACACGCTATCATTGTCGCAAGAATCCTGCCGGAACTGCCATTATTTCTTCTTTTCGGTTCGGACTCATTAGAGGCGTTGGAAATCGTGGTAGACACGGCGAGTCAGGCGTGGTTCTTCGGCGATAGGGAACAACAAGAGTGTAGGTTCGAGTGCCTAGTGGGACCAGAGTACTTACAGATGTGTGCGCCTCTGGTCGACCTTACGGAGAGTGAGAGCGAGCGGCTAGAGGAGTTTCTAGCCGCCGAGCCCCGGGGCGTGTATACCTCGTGGAGCATCGTATAGACGTGGGAGAGGCGACGACCATTAAATAAAGATGGTGACCGTTCACTCCCGTCATCCAAGAGGCGATGAAATCAGAGGTTGATCGCATGCTGAAAGCTGTTGTGATCGAGGAATCCCAGAGTAAGCGGAGCTTTCCAATCGTAATGGTGAAGAACTAAACGGTACCTACAGGTTTTTTTTAGGAAAGTTAACGCCGTATCTAGAAAAGACGCGTGTCCCCTACCGTACATGTGCCGTATTTTAGATTGCTTGAGAGCAGCGCGGTTGCAACGTGTCGCCGATCGATGGACCGCGTTATAGGGCCCGAAATGCAAACAACGGTCTAAGCATATCTGAACGATATAGTGATTGCGACTGAGACTTTTTGAGAACCAATTCTTGTGGATGCAACGTGTGTTTGATCGTATGATTCCGGCAAGGCTGCTTGAAAACCCGGGGAAATGCGAGTTTTGTTGAAATAAGCTAAAATATTTAGGGTTCATAATAAATAATGATGGATTGCAGCCAGATCCCGCGAAAACCACGGCGACAGTTAAATATCCGTCCCTGACTACTGTTTCGCTAGTTCGTCGTTTTTTCGGTGCCATTTCTTGTTACCGGAGATTTGTCCCAAATTATCCAGCATGAGCCGGACCTACTACCAGGTTTACAAAAGAGAAGCAGCCGTGGGTTTGAGAGCCGGAACAACAGTAGGCTTTTGAAACTTTAAAGCGGTGTTTAGTCGGGATACCAGTCCTGGCTCGTCCGGATTTTGCGAGACCATTCACGGTGCATACCGACGCTTTATCGACGAAGTTTATCGGACGACAAAGTTTATCGGACGACAAAGTTTATCGGAGTTAGGAGTGGTACTCAAGCAGGTACCAAAGGGTGCCGAGCATCCGATTGCGTACGCCAGTCGAGCCTTATCCGACGCCAAACGTTGTTATAATGTTGGGAAACGGGAGTGTTTCGCGTCCCTGTGGGCTGTGGAGAAATTTCAAGCCTATCTGACCGGTGACCATTTCACGGTCATCACGGATCACGAAAGCTTAAAGTGGTTGTTTACCCAAAAAGAGCCGAAGAAAAGGATCGCCAGGTGATTCGGACGCTGACGCACTACGATTTCGACATAGTACACCGCAAAAAGACATTGAACCACCTTTTCGATGAGTTATCCCGTATGCATGAGAAAATCTCGGTGGATCAGCTAGCAAAGGAACCATCCGTACCGCTGGGACTAATGATGGTGGCCGGTGATCTCACTAGAGGGACTGGGGAATCCAGTAACCTCCCGGAGGTGGAGGATCCGTGGTATCGAAGTCGGCGGAAGGAGATAGAGGCTAGCCCTGGAAGATTTCCAGACTGAAAAATCGCGGGCGATCGATTGTATTTGGGGCGCCGATTTACCCGGATGGTCACGGCCGGGGACGAAAGGGAATTGAAGCTGGTAGTTTCTCTGCTTGACAGAAGATTCATCCTAACAGAAAATCATGACGCCCTGATAGCTGATCACCTGGGCGTCGACGAAACGTTTCAGAGGATCGTTGCGTCTTATTCTTAACCTTAGATGTATCAAACCATTCGACGATACATGACGGCATGCGAGGTGTGTCAGAAGACCAAACCGAGTAATACCCTACCCCTAGGTCTGATGGGAAGACGGGTGATCAAGCTCTCATGGGCTGTCGTAGCCATGGATAAAACTTTTTCCACCCAGTAGGGTGGGGGGCCGTGTACATTCTGGTAATGCAAGACTTGTTTACGGATTCAGGGATTCAGTGCGTCCCGTTGCAGACCTCTGAACGGGAAAAGATTCGAGAGGCTTTCGAGGAATTGGTTGTTTCGCGTAGGGGGACACCGGAAGTCATTCTAACGGATAACTGAATGGAGTTCGTTAACAAAAGTTTGCGGGAGATGACAGCGGGTTCAGAATTTATCACACTACGACTCCGCCATATCACCCTCAGGCTAATCCCGTGGAGCGCGAAAATAGGGTCTCAAAGAATATGATTATATTGTACCTGAGAAAAGATCACAGGACTGGGATGTCCATCTTTCCTAATTTAGATTTGTCTATAGTACCGAGTACTATACAGCGATAGGGGCAAGTACGGCGTACCTTAACTTCGGGAAAGTGCCGAAACCACACTAATTTTTCCGAAGGATACCAGGAGGAAAGGGCGTGGTTCCACAGGATCCCAAGGAGTGGTCAGTACCAATGAAGCAGTTAGAAGAGTTGCGTAAGCGGATCCAACATGATCTTGAGGATGCGTATCGCCAACATTTGCGGGGGCTTGATCAGCATCGGGCGGCGGTGCAATTCTTGGTGGGCGGACTTGGTTTTGAAGCGACAGCGCATTTTGTTGAATGCGTCCTGGTTTATTGCCGCGAAGTTAGCACTGAAATATCGGGGGCTGTATACCGTGCCTCCCGTGTTGTCTCCGGTGGGCTATGAGCGGACCCACGATCAAGGGGATAAAGTGAAGAAGGTGGCAATCGATGATTTGAAGTTATTTCGACCCGATGTTTCGGATTCCATTACAGGAAAATGTCAAGAGGAGAGCAAAGTGTTAATCCAGTGCGCCTGCGGGTCCGGATGAGATCGGCTCTGGAGGAGGCTATGGAGCGTGTCGTGGAGAAAGAAGGGAGGCAATCAGATCGGATGCCCGAGTTGCTCGTCCCTCTCCTACGTTTCGTAAAGGAGGTGCGGAACCAGGAGTCCCAGACGGACCCGGTGGAGGTTCGGGGGTGGGGGTCCAAGCCCCCGGAGTACCATCAAATGAGGGGACCAGACAATTCCCAGCAGACAATGAAGGAGCCACGTCGGTCCCAGCGGACAAGGAAGGAGACACGTCGTTTCCAGCGGACAAGAGAGTTCCGCCGGTCCCAGCTGACAAAGGGGTCCCCCGCCAATACCAGCGGAGGCCCGTGAGCTGGGAGCTATACCGGCAAGGGTAGCGCACGACCGCTCCCCATGGTTGGGGGTTGCAACAATTGTAAACGTCCCCCAACCACGTTGCTGGGAGAGGTTTTGCTCCAATTGCGGACGGGGCCAAGTCACCCTCAGGACTTGCCCAAACTGTAAAGGGTTTTGTGACAGTCCGGAGGGGGAGAAGCGAGGAAACAGCAAAGGTCCCTCACTGTAGTGGTGAAAGTTAAGGTTCCTGGGCGTGAGCTGAGCGGAATAGGGACGGCATAAGCGAATTAAAATAATAATAAACATGTGTGCAGTTCACGCACGGTAGAAGTGAAACTTTCTGAATAGTTAACTGCAAGAGAATGAGACGAATGCAGTATCAGGAGTGGGATAAGTATAGGGTTTATTTATTATAATATTGGTACTAAGTCTGGAAGTTCTTGAAGTGAAACTTATTTAGCACCGTTGTGATTTGAAACTCGATGAAACGAAAAAGCGACCCAGAAATAGACAAACATATGGGGTATTCCTGGGAATTTCGGCAACTTCGGACAGTTGGGTCGAAATTTTTGCCCCCCAATTTTTTTCATTAATATGTGTTCAAAATAAAGAGACACCTATTTCGGCGTTTTTTATTTTGAGTCCCCACTTTTGAAATACAGTCAAATGAAGTTTTTGAAGTATTGACCACATTCGGTCATTCAAATCGGTATATCTCAGCAACGGTTAGTGATAACTCAAAAAACCACAGGTGTTTTTTTTCGTTTTTGAACGCTTTATACATTGAAAACATTAACGATTATGTTGCACAAATTCAACAATTATTTATAAACAATTTAAAATTAAAAATGAAATACAACAAAAAATGTACCCTTAATTTTTGAAATGTATTTTTTTTTTAATTCCTTGAACAAAAACGAAAATTTAGCCACCTTGAACTTTTTGGGCCGACGCTTCGTTCGGAAGTTATAGATTTTTTTGTCACAAAAAACCCGTAAATTTACGTATTTTATGAGTAAAAATTTGCATGAAAAAAAAAGTACCCTTAATTATTAAAATTGATTTTTTTTCGAATTCCTTGGACGAAAAGAAAAATTTTGAGACCCGGCCGGACTTGGGCCGACGTTCCGTTTGAAAGTTATAGCTTTTTTTGTCATAAAAAACCGGTAAATATACGTATTTTATTAGTAAAAAATTGCATGAAGAAAAAAGTACCCATAATTATTGAAATTGATTTTTTCTTCAAATTCCTTGGACGAAAAGAAAAATTTTGAGACCCGGCCGGACTTGGGCCGACGTTTCGTTCGAAAGTTATAGCTTTTATTCTTAACAACCGGGTAAACATTTACGGGTTTTTTGTGACAAAAAAATCTATAACTCCCGAACGAAGCGTCGGCCCAAAAAGTTCAAGGTGGCTAAATTTTCGTTTTTGTTCAAGGAATTTAAAAAAAAATACATTTCAAAAATTAAGGGTACATTTTTTGTTGTATTTCATTTTTTATTTTTAATTGTTTATAAATAATTGTTGAATTTGTGCAACATAATCGTCAATGTTTTCAATGTATAAAGCGTTCAAAAACAAAAAAAAACACCGATGGTTTTTTGAGTTATCACTAACCGTTGCTGAGATATATCGATTTGAAGGACCGAATGTGGTCAAAACTTCAAAAACTTCATTTGACTGTATTTCAAAAGTGGGGGCTCAAAATAAAAAACGCCGAAATAGGTGTCTCTTTATTTTGAACACATATTAATGAAAAAAATTGGGGGGCAAAAATTTCGACCCAACTGTCCGAAGTTGCCGAAATTCCCAGGAATACCCCATATACATCTATAGGATTTAGCCTGCGAGAGAATGAGATAGAATACAGATATACAGTTGTGACTAGCACCGTTGTGATTTGAAACTCGATGAAACGAAAAAGCGACACTGGAAATAGACAAACATAGACAACTATAGGATTCAGCCTGCGAGAGAATGAGATAGAATACAGATATACAGTTGTGACTAGCACCGTTGTGATTTAAAACCCGATGAAACGAAAAAGCGAAACTAGAAAGAGACAAACATATACATTTATTTTTGAAGTGAAACTTCTTTAGCACCGTTATTTTTTGAAACTCGATTATACGAAAAAGCGACACTGGAAAGAGACAAGCATATACATCTATAGGATTTAGCCTGCGAAAGACGGAGATAGACGGAGATAGATCACGACGGAGATATACAGTTGTGACTAGCACCGTTGTGATTTAAAACTCTATGAAACGAAAAAGCGACACTGGAAAGAAACAAGCATATACATTTATTCTTTTATTCTTTTCATTTATTTACTTTTTTATTTTATTTCACTGTAATTGACGCCGTATTTCAGCGATATATGGATAAAATTAAAACCAAAACATTAATTTCATCCTTAAGTTACCATAAGCCGCTCGTGTTATTTGTTGAGATTTAAAACTTGGAGCCTGAATAGTTTGTCTATTTCCAGTGTCGCTTTTTCTTTTCATCGAGTTTTAAATCACAACGGTGCTAAAGCAGTTTCACTTTAATAAATGTATATGTTTGTCTCTCTCCAGTGTCGCTTTTTCGTTTCATCGAGTTTCAAATCACAACGGTGCTAAAGAAGTTTCACTTAAAAAATGTATACGTTTGTCTCTTTCCAGTGTCGCTCTTTCATTTTATCAAGTTTCAAATCGCAACGGCGCTATTCCCAACTGTATATCTGTAATCTATCTCATTATCTAGCAGGCTAAGTCTTACAGATGTATATGTTTGTCTCTTTCCAGTGTCGCTTTTTCGTTTCATCGAGTTTCAAATCACAACGGTGACAAAGAAGTTTCACTTAAAAAAACGGGTAGAGCGCCCACGGGCCCCGAATAGTCATACTGTGTTTCTTTTCTCCTTCCCATTTTTCCTTCACTGTTTTGTCTGAGAAGTAGAGATAGGTGAAGAGGAAGTCCTGCCAGTATTCGTCCAGTGATGTTGTTGTCAGAGTCGAGGTCAGAGGACCTAAAGAAATTGCAAAACTCGGAGGTCTGGGGCGTCGCTGATTCCAGGATAGACCCGGAGGAGAGTCCAGGCGGAAATGACAAAATTTAGGTCGGTGCAAATTCGTTTTTGTCCTTTTTTTGTTATTCGCATTTTTCCGTAAGACCGTGATAGTTGGGCCGTTGTCGCCGTGAGCTGGGGTTCCGAGACGGGGGACGGGAGATAAAGCTTGCTCGGGTCGGGGCGGTCAAGTTTAAGGAGGGGGAGGGAAGATATGTAACGTGGAAAAATTGTAATACCTCGAGCCTCTACCGGGATTACTTTCGCTGCGACGATACCGACAGGCCCACGGTCAATAGGGAAGAGATACACATTGTAATAATAGTTTTCGTTTGTTTTTCTTTTTTTAATTTTTATATTTGTAATCGTCCCGAGGGGGCAAGACGCCCCGGCCGGAACGACGTAGCGGGTATGAGCGCACAAGACCGAGGGAGGACAAAAAATGACGCCTGAGGAGGATGTTCCGCGCCAACCATGAAAGCCGGAGGTTGACGCACGGTAGGCGCTACCAAGTGCCGAAAATTGTGTTGCGTTAAGGTGGGAGGTCCGTTTTTTCCGATCGAAACATCGATTTTCGGTTTTCTGCATTCTCATTTAGCTTATAGTCTTGAGAATACTCCCTTCAGACATTATTAAGAATTTCGCGCGATTGGCGGAGTTATAGCGATTTGAATGGATGGGCACGCCGCAGGTATAAACCGAACCGCCAGGCGATGTTTCGTAACGCGCTAGGGGTTTCGGCCTGCTCGGACCTGCAGCTGCTATTCCGAGAATTTTTATACCAAGAAACCCTCTCCCACCCCTTATCCTTTGTTATTTCTGCAACAAGCAACCGACGTGTCGTACGTTAGTATTGCTCAGACTTTCGAAGTGAGAGTACCTATTTGATTCACGAGTGAGAGTGCAGTAGTTGTCGAGTTGGAAGATGGATAAAAAAGGCAGCCGAGTAAATCATGTACGAGCAGATGGTCAGAAGAAAAGGACGTTTTGAGAGGATCAGACACCAGCAGAGACTGATTCGATGTTCAAATCGACTTTGGCGAAAAAATTACGGAATGTCCAGGATTATCAAGTTCCGCGAGACGGGGATAGCAGCTACGTGATTTTCAATTTCTTCACGGTGTTCACGGCACTGAGTGTATACATGAAGTATACACAAGTATATGCGAAGAATGTCACGAAGGAGTGAAATTCGGCAAAAAATCAATGGGAACTGGGCTCCGTTTCAAAATTCAATTGGAATGTGCCTGTGGAGTCAAATTCGTGGATTTGTCTCCAAAGATCGGCCGAGCGTCTGGAATGAATCGTCGGTTTGCTTTTGTTTCGACGACTTCTACGACTGACAAGAGCTGGTATGAATTCGTTTTGTGGCCTCATGGACATCAGCAAAGGTTTCACAATAAGACTGTATACCACCTGTCGCGAGGACATACATATCGCCAGCCAAACAGTTTTTGAGTCTGCACTGGAAAAAGCTGTTCAAGAAGAAAAGCAGGGGAACATCGCTCGCAGACGAGTGGATACAAAGCTGACAGTATCAGGGGACGGCACCTGGAAGAAAAGAGGATTTTCTTCAAAGTACGGGTTCACAACTCTGATCGGCTGTTACTCTAAAAAAGTCATCGACGTAGTAGTCAAATCGAGTTTTTGTCTAGGATGCAAAACATGGGAAAATCGGCGAGATACTCGATAATTTGAAGACTGGATCGAAACATATGCTGAAAAATGCGAGAACAATCACTCTGGAAGCGCCAGGATGGAACCTGACTCCGTAGTGAAGATGTTTGAACGGTCCGAGGAAAAGTATGCCGTGCGGTACGGCACTTACATAAGAGATGGTGATCCGAAAACATATAATAAACATATAAAAAAAAATGCGTTGGCCACGTGGAGAAGAGAATGGGGACGAGACTCCGCAATGCGGAGTTTTAAAATAAAGATATCGGACAAAATGGAGCCGGAAAACTCACGAACAAAGCCATCATTTCTTGTACGAAATATTATGGCTTGGCAGTCCGGAGGCATCCCAATTCCATGGAAGATATGCGCAAGGCCGTGTGGGCTACATTTTATCACCGGAGTTCAACCGACGCCGAACCCCAGCAGCAATATTGTCGTGAAGGGCCTTCGGAGCTGATGCAAATATAAAAAAGCTGAGGCTCGAGGCGACCTGGCAAGCTTCAAACATAACCAACCGTCCAACGCACAAGTTTTCACAGTCATCCAACCTATTGACAAAAACCTGGCCAGAGAAGAATTGCTGGAGAGACGTCTGGGGGCCTACACACAGAACAGCAATAAGTCTTTCAATTCTACGCTCTGGAACGGGGCCCCTAAACATCTGCATTGTGGTATTTTCTCGCTTGAAATTGCTACATATATAGCATGCTGCCATTGTAACGAGGGATTCACCCTAATCCTTCAAATCATGTGTGCTATGGGTCTGCGTATTGGCGACAAGGCACATGATTTTGCGGCTACGCGCGACAACGAACGCATCGACCGTGCTGACAGAAGATCGTCCTTCGAGGTCCAGAAATGGTGAAAGGAATGCTGAAAGAGAGGCTCGTAGTGTTCAGTACGATTTTTACTCGGAGGAAGAAGGACCCCAATATGGCGCCGGAATAGCCGATTGAGCGTAAGTGACTGAAATCAACGATTATTTCTACCGATTCATACCGAAACTTTCGATGCGTTTTTCTCGAAACTACCTTTTTCAACCTTGTGCCGACGATATCTCAGGAACCACTCAATCGATTCACCTACATTTTTCGCGAGCTACTCCAGAATACATCTACCTATAGCCCCTACCACGGATAGTGTGTATTGAATATATTGAATGAATGATACTTTATTGAGAATAACGACGTGAAAGATACAGAGGTTTTAGAAAAAGTGACACCTTCTTCTTAATAAACAAGTCATAGCAACGTTAAATAACAAAACACGAAGAAGCAGACGAACTGAATACATTCGAATATTCAACACTCTCCCTTATTCAGGACCGTCTATTCAGTTATGTTCAGTTTTAATCGCAAATCCTCGAATGGCTGTTTAGCCAAAGGTTTCGTTAAAATGTCTGCAAGTTGTAATCTTGTCTCGATGTACTTGATACGAATGACTCCGTTGCTGCATACTTCGCGAACGAAATGGTACCTAACATCTATGTGTTTTGTTCGCTTGTGATATTCTGGATTATTGGCGATTTTAATCGCACTTTGATTATCAACGTTAATCTCGATAGCTTCGTCCATGTTTTTGAGATCTGAAAGTATCGAACGTAGCCACAGTGCTTCCTGTGTTCCGAGAGCAAGAGCGATATACTTGGCTTCCGTGGTTGAAAGAACAACTACTTGCTGTTGTCGGCTACACCAGGTGATTGGGCTTTTATTATACAGAAAAATGTACCCACCCGTAGACTTTCTCGTATCTACATTTCCTGCGTAATCTGCATCCGTGTATCCAATTACTTCGCAATTTCCATTACTCTTCGAAAATGTAATGCCGTACTCTTGGGTTTTTTTTAAATATCGCATTATCTTCCTTAACGCAGTCCAATGCTCTTGACCCCAGTTTAATAGGAACTGACTAGCTTGATTCACAGCATATACAATATCTGTCCGTGTTATGGTCTGTCTTTCTCTATTGCGCATTATTTCAATGCCAATAAACTTGGTCGCATTATCAATTGTCACCTGAAAATGTTGCTTCAATCTATTCAAGATCGTATCAATCGCAGCTTGCGATTTCGAGATGATCAATCCATCGTCAACGTACAATGCTAGAAACACTCGGAAATTTAAAATTCTCCAACAAACACACATCCCGGTTTGTTTGCTGAAAAGAGAAGGTCTTTAGACATTGTAAAAACTTTAAGTTCCAGCAGCGAGGTGCTTGTTTTAATCCATAAAGCGATTTTTTTGGGTTACAAACTCCATCCGGATTTTTCTTATCTTCGAAGCCTGTGGGTTGAGTCATATATATTTCTTCACCCAAATCACCGTAGAGGAATGCTGTCCATCGAATTGTGCTATCTCCATATCTTCATCAGCAGCATTTCCCAAAAGTAATCTTATTGAATCGTATCTGACAACAGGCGCGAAAGTTTCCTTGTAGTCAATACCTTCCCTTTGAGCATATCCTTTTGCAACCAATCTTGCTTTATATCGAGTTACGTTGCCTTTCGCATCAGTTTTTATTCGATAAAGCCACTTACAATCGATCGCATGTTTATTCTTCGGAAGAGGAACGAGTGTCCACGTCTTGTTTTCTTGTAATGAGACCATTTCTTCCCTCATTGCTTCCTACCATTTACTAGCTTGTGGACTGCGCATTGCTTGACCGAAGTCTTCAGGCGCTTCAAATTCGACAACATTTGCATCCTAGAGAACCAATTTGGTTTCCCTATTTTTAATCTATCTCGCAGAGAATATCTCTTCTCCGATGATTCATCTATCGATTCATCCGGCACAGAAGCGTTTCTGTCTCGACGGATATTTCCGACGATTTCTTCTCGTTCGACGATACCTTGTCGATCAAACATTTCTTGTCGCTGTACATTTTCATCTTGCCGACCGATTTCATTTCGCTCTTCGTTCCCTTCTTGCTGGCCAATTTCTTCTTGCTCCTCGTTTTGGCAAATTTCATAATTGTTTTCTCTATCCGATTCATCGCTAGAGCCTTGACGTTCCTCTCTCGTGGATGCGTCAACATCTTCGCAGAATTCTGAAGCAAATTCAGATTTTCTTTGTTCGCTACAGCTCTTTTCATTGGTTTCTTGCGAACAGTTTCCATCAAAGTTTACGTCACTGCTAATCTCAATTTTGCGTCGATCAGCGTCCCATAGCCTATAGTTTGGAGAGTTATTCTCATATCCAACCAAAAGTAACTTTCGACTCTTCGGATCCCATTTTTTTTGTAGTTGTTTTGGAATTTGCATATATGCTGTACTTCCAAACGAACGTATATGAGCCACGGTAGGTTTTCGAGCGAACCATTTTTCATAAGCGGTTATCTCACCACCTTTCTTCAACACAATCCGATTGAGTATGTAAGCTGCAGTATTGATTGCTTCTGACCAGAGTTCTGTCGGAACGTCCTTAGCAAAAATCATCGATCTCGCGCTTTCGACTAATGTACGAGTTTCTCGTTCGGCTTTTCCGTTTTGCTGTTGAGTGTACGGCGCACTTCTTTGATGAATTATTCCTTTATCTCGGAGAAAATTTTGGAACGAGTTTGATAAATATTCTGTACCATTGTCCGACCGTAAGATTTTCAGTTCATTTCCAGTTTGTTTGTATGTTAGAGCTTCATATTTTTTGAAATTTGAAAAAGCTTCGGACTTGTGGCGCATAAAGTACACAGTTCGAAATCCGGTACAACCATCTCTAAACAAAATGAAATATCTCGATCCTCGTGGCGATTCAACGGGCATAGGTCCACATAGATCCGAATGAACCATCTCCCCTGGTTTCGAAGCCTCCATTCTCAAACTTGAGGTGTGAGATTTACATGCTCGTTCCCCATATTCACAAGCCTCACAAAAGAAATCAGTCGAATGATTAATTTCCATACCACTCACAGCATTAAGTTTGTTCGTTTCCTTCAAAGATTGCAGATTTATGTGCCCAAGTCGTTCATGCCAAAGCTTCATATCAATAACACTTGCTGAATTACATTCTCGTTGTTTCTTCACTCGAATCTTCATATGAAACAAACCATTTTTCATCTGACCAACCGCAGTTAGATTATTTGATCTGTTTCTAATTTCACAGCTATCGTTCTCGTAGACTATACGAAAACCTCGTTTCAATAGAGCTCCCACTGAGAGTAAATTTCTTCTCAACTCTGGGATCTAATAAACATCCGTTATTTGCCGATTCACCCATTTGTCGTCCACAAGAGCTTCTACGTCGATGACTCCTACCCCAACTACTTGGATGATCTTATTATTGGCCACCTTCACAGTTTCTTGCCGCTGCACTGGTTCATTTTTTGAAAACCATTCTCGATGATACGTCATATGGAGGCTCGCTCCGGAATCGGATAACCAAACTTGTTCGTCCTGATCCGTTGAAGTAGTGAAGAGAGCTGATAGATCACAGATCATCGCCGATTCACTTGTCATGCGTTTTGGACACTCCCTCCACCAGTGTCCTTTCTGCTTACAATAACCGCAGTTACTATTGGCTTTTGTCTGAGCAATACCATCTTGATCACCTTTGCTTTCTATTTTTTTTCAAATTTTTTTGATTTTCGGTCCAGCTCCATTTGCAAAGCTTGTACTTGCAAAGCAAGCTTCGATGTTTCATCTTCGGAGTTGGTCAAACGTCCTTCTTCCTTGATTAATCGAGCCGTCAAATTCGCTATAGTTTGACCAGTTTTTTCTACGCTATCCCACGCCATAGAGAATGCCGAATATTTTGCCGGTAAAGAATTAATTATTTTCGACATTACAGCCGCGTCCGAAACAGTTTCCTCGATATCCTTTAAGTTTTTCACATTCGTCTCCAACTTAACGATTTGCATAGCTATTGACTCACCTGCATTCATCTTGAACTCGTAAAACTGCTGCCATAAATGCTGTTTTGATGTATCAGTTTTTTGTTCGTGTAGAGTAAGCAGTTTAGACCACATTTCAGACGCTTTGCTACAAGCGATTAGAGATGCATGTTGAGACTGTTCAATCGAACTCAGAATAATCACAACAGCTTTCGAATTGTCTTTCTTCTATTTCGTCTAATTTTCAGTAAAAAATTATGAGGAAGGAATGTGCAAGGTTCGACTTTGCATCCTTTGTAATCATTGCAAAGGTGAAAGTACAGAGTTTATATTTATTCTGGCCTTGGAAACGTAGGAGTACAAAGTCCATTTGTATTGTAGACTCGGTACACGTAGAATCACCTATAATATTTGTATTTTGGCCTCGGCGAACGTCGGAGTCCAGATTCCATCCGGAATTTGCACTCCCAGGGTTATCAAGTACAAAGTCCTTCCGGACTTTGGACTCCTCCGGTTGCAAACTCCGAAATCCTTTCGGACTTTGGACTCTCACGGTTGCAAAGTCCAAAGTCCATCCGGACTTTGGACTTCGGGACTCCTCAAGTCCAAATTTGCCCATCACTGCATAAAATATTTTCTCCAGTCCCGTATTCCAATTTTCTCGTTTACCCCCACTCTCTTCTTTCTTTCTCTATTCACAAATTTCTATATCTGCGCTTCGTTTTTTATTCCTTTTATTTCTTCCTCTAGCTCCTGCGCCTTTTTTCTTTCTTTCTCTTTGAATAGTTGCCTCATCTCTTTTCTCGCTTGTACGTATACTTCTCTCGCTACCTCTTCTTTCTTCCACCTCCTGTACACTTTCTTTACCTCTTTCTTTCTTCTCTTGCACTCCTTATCCCACTATTTCTGTTCTCCTGGCCCGTCCTTCTTGACTTATATTGTTTTCTTCACCATGCATTCTCCCACCTCTGCTTTCAGTTGCTCCCACTCTTCCCCTCTCATGCCGCCGGTCCACTGTATCTCCCCTTCTTTTCGCTTGTATTCCTGAATCGCCCGCTCTGTCCATTCTATCACCTCTCGCGTTTTCTTCTCCTCTCTCTCCCTTTCCCTTACCACTTTTCCTTTCATCCTTACTTCTAGTGGCTGGTGATCCAACTCTACTCTCTTCCCCACCCTCATTTCCTTTACCTCCTCCCATCCTTCATCATTTACCAACACGTAGTCCACCACTGACTCCCCTCCTCCCCCGCTGAACGTCCATTCTCCCCCTTCATCTCCTTTCTTGTTTCCATCCACGATGCTCCACCCCCTGTCCTCTACCAGCCCTACCAGTTCATCACCTTCCTTATTCCGTACTACATCTTTCAATCTTCTTCCTTCGTCCCCTTCCTCCGGACCTTCATATCTTCTTCCCATTTTTTCGGTTTTCGCGTTGAAATCTCCTCCTATTATCAGTACTCCTTCCTCCGTTTCTTCTATTTTCTCTGACAACTGTTCTCTTTTCTTCTTCATTTTCTCATTGCTGTACACCGTGACCATTTTCCATATCTTCTCTCCCACCTTCAATCTTCTTTCTTGTATCCCGTCTGTTTCTTCTTCGTCCTTCCACTTGTTTATTTCTTTTATTGTTCTTCTTATGCCCGTAACTATCCCGCCCTTCGCTCTGCCCTTTTTTTTCGTTCGCTTCGCCCCCTGGCACCTCCACTCGAATTCTATCGGTAGCTTCTTCTCCATCTTGTTCCATTCGCCTTTCTACACCCATGTCTCTGTCATCCCTACACAGTCCCACTTTTGAATATATTCCCAAAATTCTTTATCCTTCATTCTTTGCCCTGCCACATTCCAGAACAGCACCGCAATCTCCTCCCTCTCTTCTTCGCAGTCCTCATTTTTCTTTTCTCTTTCCTCACTTATTATTTTCGGCCGCTCATCTGAAAATCCCCCTCTACTTCCAGCTTTTGCGACTCCTCATTCCAGTGCAACCACTTTCATTGAAGCAGCATTTTCTTGTACCCTGCTTTTACTTGTTTGCCTCCCTCTCTCTCCTTTCTTGCTCTCTCTCTTATCTTCCTTTGCACCTCTCTCTCTTCTCGCGTCGGGTCGTTGTCTATGTATACTAGAGTGGTCCTTATATTAGCTTCGGACGAATTTTGACCCGCTCCCCCCTCGCCCCAGATTGGCTCCAAATAATTTTAAAAAAAGTTCCTTAAATTGGCAGCCCGCCATCTTTAAAACCGGCCATTACCAGCACTGGTCATTTTTCCCCTTTAAAATACACAGGAT
The DNA here is from genome assembly GCA_963971145.1 of Sussaba pulchella. NCBI lineage: Eukaryota > Metazoa > Arthropoda > Insecta > Hymenoptera > Ichneumonidae > Sussaba > Sussaba pulchella. Next base: position 2,405,140 of record OZ020174.1, on the reverse strand, counting down.
TTACTGACTCTCTAATAATATCCCTATTCGGATCTCTTGAAATCATCTTAAAAATGCAAGAAGTATCTCAATGAGTCCGTGGCACCTTTGTTCATGAAAAAAAAAAATCTTACGGTTTGATTTTGAAATGGTTATGGGTCGTTCCACGCCGATATATAAACATGTTTTTTGGTTTTTTCTTATTCCCGGATAATTTTGTCAGAATTTTTTTTAGATTTGAAATATCAATCCTGAAATTGAACATACTGATCATGAAAGCCATATTGGTTATTCCGACTCAATTTGTTTTTTTTTCTTCTTTCGTTTTTCCTCTAGTTGCCGAATAATTTTATTTAAAAAAAGTTCAGAATATCCGATCTCATTCTGAAAATTAAAAATACTGGTCTTGTTACGTCCGGCGAATATTCTCAGATAAATAATTCCGAGAAACGCCGAACGTTCTCAGAATAAACACCAAATTCCAAGGAAAGCCCCACAAGTGCATGCACGTGCACCAGTAGGTGATTCACACAGTGCAGATGTTGCATGTAGCGCTATGAATTAAGTAAAAATATAAAAATCTCCCACGCAGCTTTATCTAGGCGTGGGTGCGTTTTGATATTTTTGAGAAACAGGGATTATGGGTGCATTGGAACCGAAATAAAGATGAGAAACCCTTTTACGCGGTACTATCTCGCGCATAGACTCCATTTCTTGGAAACGGAGCTAGCCGGGAAAGCCGTGCGGTTGCACCCATAAACTTGTCACTCCTTCAGTGGGAAGACCCTAAAAATATTACCGCGCACGTGCATCACTGGGCCAAACCCTTGGGAGGTTTTCTCCTAACCTTTGCCGTACCTACATTTAGGCGGGTCGACGGCGATACCGGAGAACTTTGATATTAATGGGAATAGCGTCATCCCCGCTCTCAAAAAGTAGTATATAAACCCATGATTTCAACACTGAATTGTCTGAATTTTAACATGTAACTCGTCCACGTCGGTTGTCGTAACCGACTCTGGTCTCAGTTTGAACATCATTCGCGTTCACGTCGCTCGTCACCGGGACGAGGAACTATACAGTGCCGTTGCGTTCGTTCGTACGGAACACTTCCTGTTTTTGCGTCTGCCGTCATCTATACGGTTAAGACTTAGTTTTTGAAACCAACTGACTTCGTATAGTCAGGTATTGTTTCACGGTGCGAGCAGGTGTTGACCCTCGGCCGTTAAGAATTGTAAATCGCGGAGGTACGGCCACCTTAAGTGTGCTTAAGCCCATTGATTACCGCTACGTAATAAATATACAATTGAAACAGATAATTAAAGACGTGTGACCGTACTGAGTACCAAGTTTTAAATAAATAATTCTGAATAATTAAATAAAATTTGAAAAGGATCAAGAGAATCCGTGAAAGTAAATGAAGATTTAATAAAATTTGGAAAGAATCAAGAGAATCCGTGAAAATAAATAAAGATTGAATAAAAATTTGAAAAGAATCAAGAGAATCCAAGAAAGGAAATAAAGTTGACTTAATTTAAAAAGGACCGAGAGAGTCCAGGATCAGTAAATAATTTTGAATAAACAATTGAATTTGAAAAGGGACCAAGAGAGTCCAGAGATAACCAACAGTCAATTAAAGTCTTGACCATTTAACTTGACTAAAACTAAAAAGATCATGGCATTAGCCTCATTAAACTAATTGTTCATATGTCTTTAACTTATCTTGTTTCAATCGCGTAAAACGTTGTAACCGGAGAGACTCTTTTAACAGACTAGATCGTTTACAGTGCGGACAGTGTAAAGTTGTGGTGAGCTTAGAGAGTGAAAACATCTGTTGTAACGCCGAAAAACTTGTAAAACCATTAAAAGACCAATATAGACTGTGTTGCTGTGAAATAAACTGTTGTGCCCCTTTCGTCAAACCACCCGACCCTTCGGCAGTGTGTCACTGGAGTGACCTTTCGACGCAGTATGGGCAACCGGCGCCAGCGCTACAACTCAGCACTCCCCAAGGAACTCAAGACATCGCAAGGTAAGACCGTGTGTTTATAATTCGATTTTGATAAAAGGCTTGGTCTCCGTCCCCATGCATAGGGTGTATGCCCTGGTATAAAAGCGAGACCACTAGCTGTGTTGACATCCGGGTAAATACTTCGTTGTATTTACTACCAGGACGTAACAGTCTTGAAATTAATATGGGCTATTCCAACTCGAAACACTATTTATTTTGGAAAATTAAATTTAAATGGAAAATAAAGAATGTTTCCAGTTGGAATGGCCCATATTAATTTCGAGACCAGTATTTTTAATCTTTAGAATGAGATCAGATATTTTGAACTTTCCTTTGATAAAATTATTCGGCAACTAGAGGAAAAACGAAAGAAGAAAAAGAAACAAATCGAGTCGGAATGACCAATATGGCTTTCAGGATCAGTATTTTAAATTTTAGGATTGATGTTTCAAATCTAAAAAATGTTCTGACAAAATTATCCGGGAATAAGGAAAAACCGAAAAACTTGTTTATATATCGGCGTGGAACGACCCGTACCTATTTCAAAATCAAACCGTAAGATTATTTTTTTCATGCACAAAGGTGCCACGGACTCATAAAGATTAAGATTGGATATTCAAGATGATTTCAAGCGACCCAAATAGGCATGCTACTAGAGAGTCGAAAAATCCTGTGTATTTTAAAGGCGAAAAATGACCCCTGCTGGTAATGCCCAGTTTGAAAGATGGCGGGCTGCCAATTTAGGGAACTTTTTTTTAAATTATTTGGAGCCAATCGGGGGGGGGGGGGGGCGAGTCAAAATTTGTCCGAATTAAGTTTAAGGACCACTCTAATGCAGGGATGTCCAGCCACGATTCGCCGCGCGTCTCCTAACTTGCTTTTCTTCCCTTTCTCCGTCCACTTCTCCTCTCCTCGTTGCCGCTCGACTCCGCCTAGATGCGCGCAGGCCAGCACAGGCGACTACGGTGAGCGCATTAACTCGCTTATGGCGCGTAGGATTTGAACGCAAGTTCACAATTTATTTATTAGTTTTGCGGGGTGCTTGATTAACGTGAGTTCCCTCGCCTTTCCCGATAATTTTATTCCTTAAACTACCACGCGTCGCAGTGGTCGGAGGTCGGCTCCGCTCCGTGCATGGCGAACGTAGCCGAACGGGCTCGTAGACCTGTTTGAGCTTGACGTGTGCGCAGTTCCCTATTCTGCATCGTATCACGATTCACCGTACCGAACACGTCTCCCATTCGCTGACGAAAGATTCAATTCATTGAATTGAAAATTAATTTCTGATGTTATTCCCATCCTTCAACGTTTAATGTTTAATGGTAATGCTCTGTTTTCTAATAATTTGTTACGAATCATTAGAAATGCCGAAAATCAGTACACACGTTGATTCTCTCAAATTCAATTCCGAATGGGAGCTGAAATATTTATTTATTTTGAATAACGAACATTTTTCAGGATGCGCCATTTGTGGACAAGTGATGACCAACATCAGAAACTTCAATATTTCTCGGCATTATGAAAAATATCACAAAGAAAAATATGAAAATCATTTGCAAGAGGAAAAATTGAAGTTAATTAAAAATTATCAAATTAAAAACAATAGACCTTCTTTTTCTGGATGTTCTTCTCTGACACCTCCCGAATGTTCCTCCGTGAATCCAGAAAATCTTCCTGGTGAGTCTGCTGACAAAATTGGTGCTCGTCAATGTCTCTCAGCTTTTCATAGTATAAGGAGGTGTTAGAGAAGAACATCCAGAAGTAGAAGGTCTATTGTTTCTAATCTGATAATTTTTAATTAACTTCAATTTTTCCTCTTGCGAATGATTTTCATATTTTTCTTTGTGATATTTTTCATAATGCCGAGAAATATTGAACTTTCTGATGTTGGTCATCACTTGTCCACAAATGGCGCATTCTGAAAATGTTTGTTATTCAAAATGAATAAATATTTTAGCTCCCATCCGGAATCGAACTTGGGAGAATTAACGTGTGTACTGACTTTCGGCATTTCTGATGATTCGTCACAAATTATTGGAAAGAAAGCATTAGCATCAAACATTAAGCGTTGAAGGACAGGATATCATCAGAGCTTAATTTCCAGTTCAATGAATTGGATTTTTCGTAAGCGACTGAGAGACCCGTTCGGTACGGCTGCGACCGCCATGCAGCCGAGCGGAGCCGATCCCCTACCACTGCGACGCGCCTACCGCGCGCTGGCCTTACGGTGGGTGAGAGAGGGGATTGACGAGTTGACAGGTTTTTTACTCTTTGATCCGGGGTTGGACTACGCTGCTCTAATGTATACTCGTCCGCTTTCCAGTTTTTTCTTCTCTCTCATCACCTTGAGCTTCGCATCCCAGTCTATCATTTCTACGACCGCCATAATTTTCTCTTTCCTTCCCACTACTTCTACCCTTCTTATTCTATCCACGACCTTAAATTAGTCCTCCAGGAATTGCTCCACTACCTCTCTTGCCCTCTTTCCCCGCATATTCAGCCCACTTATAACTAGCTTGTTTTTCCTTTCTTTCTTATATGTTTCTTCCAATTTCTCCTTCATCATCCTCACCTGTTTCCACGTCTCGTTTTCCTCCTTTTTCTTGTTCTCTTTTTTTTCTTCTCTTATCTCCACCCTCTTTACCGCTTCTTCTATTATGTCTTCTTCGTTTCTCCCCTCTGCCCCTTGACCTCTCTTTTCTGCTTCCTCTAGTCTTCTTTCACACTCTCCCATCCTTCTTTCCACCCTCTCCATCATTTCCTCCATCTTTTGCTCTCGATGTGCCCACCGCTCTTCAAGGTTCCTTTGTCTCTCTCCGAGCTCTCTTATCTCGTTTCTTAGTTCCCCTACCTACCCTTATTTCTTCTTTTCATCTCTCTAACTGTTTCTCCATCTCCTCTATTACCAATCTCGCCGTCTGCCTCGCGTTGTTTCCTTCGTGTCCGCCCTCTATCCAACCCCCCCCCCCTCCCTCCCCTCGTCCGCCTCTCCACCTGGTTGCGCCTTGCTCTCCTTGTCTTCTTCTTTCGGTGATCTTGCCGTCTTTGCGCTTTTCTTAAACCCCTCTCTCCGCTCTCTCTCCAGTTCTGTGCTGCTATCCAGCCTTTCTTTCACTTTTCGTTTTCCTTCTCTCCTCTCTACCTAGTCTGTCAGCTGGCCTGCCGAGCTCGTCCTCTCTCTCGTTCTTTACTCGAACATCGGCAGTCTTACTCTCTTTCCTCTAATTCCACCTTCTGCGCTGGGTGTTGGCACCGCCTCTGCGCCATGCCCCACCCTTCCCCTGGGCGTGCCGTAAGACTCCTCCTCCGACCCCCTCCCCCCCAGCTCCTCCCCCTTTCGCTTTCATTCCAGCTACCACCGCCGCTCGACTATCTTTTCTCCCGCCGGCTGCTGCTGCCATCTGCCGACCTCCTCGACAACTCCTACCCGCTTTCCCGCTCGCGCGTCTGACCTGGCTCTTCTACCTAACCTATAAATTGTTGGTTCCCTGATTTTCTTAATTCTACCACCTTTCCTGCCCTTCCTCCACTATTCTTGATTGTTCCTCTATTCGGCCCTCCCTGGCTTTCTATTCCCTCACCTCTTTTACCCTCTGTTCGCTTCGCTGCTCTTTTTCCAACCATAAAAACCACACACACTTTTCACTGTACGTCCACTCACTCTCCACAACTTGAACGAAGTCCGATGCTCGTTTGTTTATAACACGCCTCTAAGAGAGCGTGCCGTTGGCGTCAGTCTAATAGCGAACGGCAAACAACGTAGTCACATGTAATAGAGCGTTAAATAAATTTCGTTTACAATTCGTTTACCTTATGTCGGCGTTTTATTCAATCGTCGGATCCCTCCCCTCTCACGGTTAAGACAAAGAATCGAGAACTGTGCTTGATCAGGTTATGGGCCCAGACCATGCCTGTACACTAGCTGAGATTTTTCTTTTTGGTGAGAGTCGAGGAAGCGTTGTGCGTTGTGTGGCGGCCATTGTGGACAGACCGCGTGTTCGTAAATTTCGAGTGACGCTGTGAAAAATATTAGCATCGGTCATGTCGGACGACATTTCTACGAGGAATGTAAAGAATTTCGACGGAAACAATTTCCAAGCATGAAAATTTCAGCTCTTGCAATTATTCCTTGCAAACGGCATCGACGACATCGTGGATGGCACGAGACAAATGCCGGTCGATCGGGCGTCATCGGAAGCGTAAACGTGGAGGAAAGAAAATGCAGAAGCAAGCTTTCTGATTTCCTCACTGTTGGAACCCAAGAAATTGAAACCGCTTCTCGTGTGCGCGTTAGCGAAAGAAATGCGGGACAAACTTTGTTTGTTGCATGAGCAAAGAGCTGAAGCAAATAAAATGGATCTTTTACAAAAGTTTTACGAGTATTGAATGCCATCTCGCGAATCGATGGAGCAGCATATGGCAACGGTGCAAAATATGGCTGCTAGGTTGATTGATATCGATAAACCTGTGTCTGATAAAACTGTCGCGGCAAAGTTAATTGCAAGTTTAACGTCGAAATACGGTACGTTCCGAACGGTGTGGGATAGTGTCGATCCAGCTCGACAGACGCTCGAAAATCTTCAAGCGAGGTTGGTCAGCGAGGAAGCAAGGCTGAAAACGGTGCCGGTGCGCTTGCAGTGTCGAGACAAAATCGAGAGAAAAAAAGTGAAAAGAAAACGAAGAAACGTTCGAAGAAAGATCCAGAATGCTGGAAGTGTCATGAAAAAGGACATTTCGCGAGTGAGTGCGGCGAAAAGCGGGGGGAATCGCAACCCAAAGATGCGTGCGACTGTGCATTCATAGGTGAGCAAAGTATTGGTGTCCAAAAACTGAGTCGTGATAAATGCACGAAGCTGCCGCGAAATTTCGTGAGGGAGCTGCGAGATGCTGAACAAAAAGACGTTTGACTCACAGACAGTGGCGCGTCGTCACACATGACTTTTCGTCGTGAGTGGCTCGAGGAGTATCGCGAGGACCCGCGTGGTGGCACTGTAGTGCTTGGAGATAATGAAGCGTGCCGTGTTATCGGTAGGGGGACAGTGCGCATGAACAAATTCGTCGGAGGTTCGTGGAAAAAGTCGAAAGTCGAGGACGTTCTATACGTGCCAAAGCTGAAAAAAAAATTGTTTTTGGTTGGGGCGTGTGCGGAAAAGGTTATAAAGTGGGGTTCGAAAAAGACAGGGTAAACCTGGAACAGAACGGTGTGACAGTTGCTCCCAGAATAAGACAAAACAACAGAATTTATCAGATGATGTTTAACGTCGAATCAACGAATAATTTGGACGAATAAAATGTGACAACCGGGAGTTTTTGAGTGTGGCACGAGCGGTTGGGGTACGTCGGAAAGCGTGCGGTACGCGATCTAGTCACTAGAGGGCTGGTGGAAGGAGTGTCAATGGCAGATGAACAAGATTTCTTCTGCGAGGCCTGCCGGCTTGGTAAATCTCATCGACTGCCATTTAACAAGTGTGTCGAAAATGTAAAAACGGAACCAGGTGAGAAAAATTCGTACAGACGTATGTGGACCTCTGTCGGTCGACTCGCTGGGCGGAGCCCAGTATTTTCTAACGTTTGAAGATGATTCGACCGGTTTGAGACATGTGTATTTTGTCAAACATAAATCGGATGTGTTAGATAAATTTAAAGTGTATGCGCAGCTAGTCAAAAACAAATTGGGTGAAAAAATTAAAGTACTTCGATCGGACAACGGTCGCGAATTTGTGAACCAAAAAATAAACGAGTTTCTTGCTGAAAAGGAAATAAAAAAGAAAAATACCGCTCCTTACTCACCGGAGCAAAATAGCAAGGCGGAGCAAGACAATCGGACAATAGTTGAAAGTGCACGGTCGATGCTGCATTCCAAAAAATTTCCGATTTTCTTGTAGGCTGACTGCGGGGAGAATACGATGCATGGGTCACCGATTCGATCCATCTTTAGTACACATGCAGGGCATAACCAGGAGTACAACAGGTGCAAGTGGTAAGACGCACTTCTTAGCCGTTGCCGAGAAATTACTTAATCAAAATTGCAGTGTGTGGTCATATGCATTTTATGTTAGCTAAAATTCAACGGCAGCGTGGCGCAGCGCTAAGAGCCCAGACTTGTAAGCGTGGGGTCGCTGGATCGAATCCCGACGGTAATTTTTTTGTTTTTCTAACATTTCACATTTCTTACAAATTTAGTTATCTTGAATAATACTTATTTCGGAATCAATTGTAATAACTTCTTTTTTTAACGGGAAGAGGTATTTTGAAAAAATCGTACAGGAGATTGAAGAATTAATACTTTTATTCCCAGTATTTTGTACAACTATTTATTCTACTCTATTTTCCACTCACTATCGTGCTGTTCGAGCACCGAATTACTGCTCGAAGTAGGATGATGTCGGTCATAGGAGCAGGGAAAACAATAGTTATTGCGCACATTTTTTAGCACATCTATCTGAAAGCAAACTTCGTTCACGTTCATGAACGATGTCCTGTCATCGCACAATTTGGCGGCAAACCACCAAAAAAATATTATTCAAGACAACTAAATTTGTAAGAAATGTGAGATGTCGGAAAAAAAAAAAATTACCGGCGGACCTCGACCCAGCGACCCCGCGCTTACAAGTCTGGGCTCTTAGCGCTGCGCTACGCTGCCTTTGAATTTTAGGTAACGTAAAATGCATATGACCACACACTGCAATTTCGATTAATTAATTTCTCGGCAACGGCTGAGAAGTGCGTCTTACTACTTGTTGTACTCCTGGTTATGCCCTACACGTGTACTAAAGATGGATCGAATCGGTGACCCATGCATCGTATCTTCCGATTGTAAGACAGTAAACACGACGGTGTACGTATTGAATCGGTCGGCATCGTCGAAGGAAGTGATGCCATACGAATTGTGGGTCGGTGAAAACCCCCATCTCGGGCATTTACGAATATCCGGGTCTCAGGTGTTCGCGCATGTGCCAAAGCAGTTTACGAAAAAATTCGAAGCGCGCGCGAAAGCAAAGATATTTGTCGGGTATAAAGACGAGATAAAAGCGTTAGAAAAGAACCAATGAAGAGACACCAAGCCGGAAGCGTGAGCTCAGATATTCGCGCCAAACTTTCAACAAACGTCAGACTATCGGTTATCTCTGTTTGTTCGATGGGCACGATCAATGCAGGGAAAAAAAGGCTATAGGGGGGTAAAAAAAGTTTTTCTTTAATTCTATCATTTCTGTGTTTGGGTCATCGATCTACGTTTCTGTACTAAATTTTATCTCAATCAGTAAATCGATCAATTTTAATTCGACTGTTTATTTCCCTGCATTGATCGCGTTCATCAAGCAAACAGTAGATAAACGAGAGTCTGACGTTCGTTAAAAGTTTGGCGCAAATCTCTGAGCTCACGCTTCCGGCTTGGTCTCGTCTCATTGGCCCGCTTCTAACGCTTTCATCTCGGAAACTACTGATCAGATTGAAATTTCGCAAATAGATTTTCGTCTTGAAATTCACTAAGAAATACGTCAGTGCCGACCACGTACGTCTATTTTTGGACACCTTGTATAGATATCGTTTTACACGGAAATAACCATCTTCACACGGTACAACGAGCTACGCCACTATATCTATATATTCGTTTTTGGACTGATGAGAGTATGAACTTCGAGACCAACCCGATCGAAATGCTTCAAGAGATGTATTGTTCGTCACGGAAAATAAATATTTTTGTGCGGACTATGCTGTGGGGAACATGCACCGAATATTTCATCCGTCCCGTGAGTGAGAGATTTGCCAGTGCCAAGCTAGATAACGGCGTTTGTGGTCCTATGCACGTTACTTCAGTGAGAAGCTACGAGAATACATCCTGGTGGTAAAGGATGAGGCAACAAGCTTCCGATGAGCGCGTTTTTCAGGTACCTAAGTCTGACGTCATCAATGAAATGAGAGAGCAAACCAGGGCAGTCGAAGTTGTCACCGGAAATCAGACGAAATCAATCAGGCCACAGTGGTTTGGAGTTTGCGATGGAGAACATGTCGAAGGTACTGCGAGAGCAGGGTATATTTTAAATAGAGGAGCCCCCAATACCGAGAACCCAACTAAAAATTCTTTTGAGCTTAGGTTTAAGAGTAAGCCGGACCTGGGTCGCTTTAGAGTTTTTGGCTCGGAATCTTATGTATACGTTCCAGAAGAGATGGTCACAAGAAGTGGGATGCTAGGGCTAGAAACATGGATCTTGTAGGACCCGAATCGAGTACGAAGAATTACAGATTGTAGGACCCAAACAAGGAAAAGATTATGGTTAGCTGTGACGCTGTAATCGAAGGAGAGTTCATTGCTCAGAGATTATCGGAGAAAGAGGACTCACCTGTCGATGTCCTGACTGATGAGGATGTCACAGACAAAGAGAATACTAGACCAGCAGACAACCAAGTAGATAACGGAAAATATCATGTTGAAGCCTTTGCTGACGCAACTGGGAATGTTGTTGAATCACTGCGTTACAATTTGAGACCATACGTATATGAATCAGACAAATATGAAGAAAATGGACCCTGTGCTATTATTAATCAAGTTAACACGTACGAGGTGGCGATGGCTTCCAAAGATGCTGACCAGTGCTGACCAGCGATGTCTGAGGAGCTCAATGCTATAAAGAATATATGGGGTATTCCTGGGAATTTCGGCAACTTCGGACAGTCGGGTCAAAATTATTGCCCCCCAATTTTTCTCATTAATATGTGTCGAAAATAAAGAGACACGTATTCCGGCGTTTTTTTTTTGAGCCCCCACTTTTGAAATACAGTCAAATGAAGTTTTTGAAGTATTGACCACATTCGGTCATTCAAATCGATATATCTCAGCAACGGTTAGTGATAACTTAAAAAACCACGGGTCTTTTTTTTCGTTTTTGAACGCTCTATACAATGAAAATATTAACGATTATGTTGCACAAATTCAACAATTATTTATAAACAATTAAAAATTAAAAATGAAATAAAACAAAAAAATACCCTTAATTTTGGAATGTATTTTTTTTTTAATTCCTTGAAAAAAAACAAAAATTTAACAACCTTGAACTTTTTGGGCCGACGCTTCGTTCGGGAGTTATACATTTTTTTGTCACAAAAAACCCGTAAATTCACGTATTTTATTGGTAAAAATTTGCATGAAAAAAAAGTACCCTTAATTATTGAAATTGATTTTTTTTCAAATTCCTTGAACGAAAAGAAAAATTTTGCGACCTTGCCGGACTTCGGCCGACGTTTCGTTCGAAAGTTATAGCTTTTTTTGTCATAAAAAACCGGTAAATATACGTATTTTATTAGTAAAAAGTTGCATGAAGAAAAAGTACCCTTAATTATTGAAATTGATTTTTTTTTTCAAATTCCTTGGACGAAAAGAAAAATTTTGAGACTCTGCCGGACTTGGGCCGACGTTTCGTCCGAAAGTTATAGCTTTTATTCTTAACAACCGGGTAAACATTTACGGGTTTTTTGTGACAAAAAAATTTATAACTCCCGAACGAAGCGTCGGCCCAAAAAGTTCAAGGTTGCTAAATTTTCGTTTTTTTTCAAGGAATTGAAAAAAAAATACGTTTCAAAAATTAAGGGTACGTTTTTTGTTTTATTTCATTTGTAATTTTGAATTGTTTATGAATAATTGTTGAATTTGTGCAACATAATCGTAAATGTTTTCAATGTATAGAGCGTTCAAAAACGAAAAAAAAAGACCCGTGGTTTTTCGAGTTATCACTAACCGTTGCTGAGATATATCGATTTGAATGACCGAATGTGGTCAATACTTCAAAAACTTCATGTGACTGTATTTCAAACTGGGGGCTCAAAATAAAAAACGCCGAAATACGTGTCTCTTTATTTTCGACACATATTAATGAGAAAAATTGGGGGGCAAAAATGTTGACCCAACGGTCCGAAGTTGCCGAAATTCCCAGAAATACCCCATATATTAGACTGTCAAAAAAACAATTTATTTTTCTTGGATTGCACGGTCGTTATAGCTAATGTTTGGCCTAAGAAAAATTCTCGCGAAGAGCACACTTAAAAATGTTTTTTATTTGGCCCGTCGCAAAGGCGGGTCCCGTTTCCCCTTTAAATAACATAGGAAAAATAAATTTCTCGCTTCTTTCAATACCTGGGCCCATAAAAACTACTGGAACTGAGTCCGCCGCATATCATTCTCTAGAGAATTGAATTTCCTTCAAGAAGTACCGAAGCCTCAAGTAAAAAAATTCAATATCTCTAAAACATACAGGCATTTGCAACCGATGTTTGACGAAAATTTGTCTTCAAACGAGTTTCACAGCCAAACTCTTCGTTCAACACGAAAAATGTAAAGATGTATTTTAGAGACAATAGAATTCTCTACAAGAAAAGTCGATAGTGGAAATAGCCTTAATCCAATAATTCACAATTCACAACTCGTGAAAGTTCATTTTATGAAGGAAAAAAATTATTTTGAGACATTATAGAATTGTCGTGAATATCATTACTTTGCATGCATAGTACCTTTCAAGAATAAAAATATATTTCCTATTTTCGATACAAAAGTTATTGTAGCAATTCTAGAACTTTCATGTTAAACATTATTTTCGTTGCGGAACGTTGCGGAACAATATTGGAGTCACATCATCCATGCCTGACATTTGCTCGTTGCGAAGTTTTTGCGTGACATTCCATGACTGATCTAGTTTTTTTTAGTGCTTACAACCAATAATAATGCATGAATGGATGAAAAATATTTTTTTTTCTTTATATAATGAACTTTCACGAGCTGTGAATTGTGAATTATTGGATTAAGTCTATTTTCACTACATATCTTTCTTGTAGAGAATTCAATTGTCTTTAAAATTTATCGTTACATTTTTCGTGTAGAACGCAGAGTTTGGCTGTGAAACTCGTTTGAAGACAAATTTTCGTCAAACATCGGTTTCAAATGCCTGTATGTCTTTAGAGATATTGAATTTTTTTACTTGAGGCTCCGGTACTTTTTTAAGGGAATTCAATTCCCTAGAGAATTATATACGGCGGACTCAGTTCCAGTAGTTTTTATGGGCCCAGGTATTAAAGGAAACATGTCGAAGGTACTGCGAGAGCAGGGTATATTTTAAATAGAGGAGCCCCCAATACCGAGAACCCAACTAAAAATTCTTTTGAGCTTAGGTTTAAGAGTAAGCCGGACCTGGGTCGCTTTAGAGTTTTTGGCTCGGAATCTTATGTATACGTTCCAGAAGAGATGGTCACAAGAAGTGGGATGCTAGGGCTAGAAACATGGATCTTGTAGGACCCGAATCGAGTACGAAGAATTACAGATTGTAGGACCCAAACAAGGAAAAGATTATGGTTAGCTGTGACGCTGTAATCGAAGGAGAGTTCATTGCTCAGAGATTATCGGAGAAAGAGGACTCACCTGTCGATGTCCTGACTGATGAGGATGTCACAGACAAAGAGAATACTAGACCAGCAGACAACCAAGTAGATAACGGAAAATATCATGTTGAAGCCTTTGCTGACGCAACTGGGAATGTTGTTGAATCACTGCGTTACAATTTGAGACCATACGTATATGAATCAGACAAATATGAAGAAAATGGACCCTGTGCTATTATTAATCAAGTTAACACGTACGAGGTGGCGATGGCTTCCAAAGATGCTGACCAGTGCTGACCAGCGATGTCTGAGGAGCTCAATGCTATAAAGAATATATGGGGTATTCCTGGGAATTTCGGCAACTTCGGACAGTCGGGTCAAAATTATTGCCCCCCAATTTTTCTCATTAATATGTGTCGAAAATAAAGAGACACGTATTCCGGCGTTTTTTTTTTGAGCCCCCACTTTTGAAATACAGTCAAATGAAGTTTTTGAAGTATTGACCACATTCGGTCATTCAAATCGATATATCTCAGCAACGGTTAGTGATAACTTAAAAAACCACGGGTCTTTTTTTTCGTTTTTGAACGCTCTATACAATGAAAATATTAACGATTATGTTGCACAAATTCAACAATTATTTATAAACAATTAAAAATTAAAAATGAAATAAAACAAAAAAATACCCTTAATTTTGGAATGTATTTTTTTTTTAATTCCTTGAAAAAAAACAAAAATTTAACAACCTTGAACTTTTTGGGCCGACGCTTCGTTCGGGAGTTATACATTTTTTTGTCACAAAAAACCCGTAAATTCACGTATTTTATTGGTAAAAATTTGCATGAAAAAAAAGTACCCTTAATTATTGAAATTGATTTTTTTTCAAATTCCTTGAACGAAAAGAAAAATTTTGCGACCTTGCCGGACTTCGGCCGACGTTTCGTTCGAAAGTTATAGCTTTTTTTGTCATAAAAAACCGGTAAATATACGTATTTTATTAGTAAAAAGTTGCATGAAGAAAAAGTACCCTTAATTATTGAAATTGATTTTTTTTTTCAAATTCCTTGGACGAAAAGAAAAATTTTGAGACTCTGCCGGACTTGGGCCGACGTTTCGTCCGAAAGTTATAGCTTTTATTCTTAACAACCGGGTAAACATTTACGGGTTTTTTGTGACAAAAAAATTTATAACTCCCGAACGAAGCGTCGGCCCAAAAAGTTCAAGGTTGCTAAATTTTCGTTTTTTTTCAAGGAATTGAAAAAAAAATACGTTTCAAAAATTAAGGGTACGTTTTTTGTTTTATTTCATTTGTAATTTTGAATTGTTTATGAATAATTGTTGAATTTGTGCAACATAATCGTAAATGTTTTCAATGTATAGAGCGTTCAAAAACGAAAAAAAAAGACCCGTGGTTTTTCGAGTTATCACTAACCGTTGCTGAGATATATCGATTTGAATGACCGAATGTGGTCAATACTTCAAAAACTTCATGTGACTGTATTTCAAACTGGGGGCTCAAAATAAAAAACGCCGAAATACGTGTCTCTTTATTTTCGACACATATTAATGAGAAAAATTGGGGGGCAAAAATGTTGACCCAACGGTCCGAAGTTGCCGAAATTCCCAGAAATACCCCATATATTAGACTGTCAAAAAAACAATTTATTTTTCTTGGATTGCACGGTCGTTATAGCTAATGTTTGGCCTAAGAAAAATTCTCGCGAAGAGCACACTTAAAAATGTTTTTTATTTGGCCCGTCGCAAAGGCGGGTCCCGTTTCCCCTTTAAATAACATAGGAAAAATAAATTTCTCGCTTCTTTCAATACCTGGGCCCATAAAAACTACTGGAACTGAGTCCGCCGCATATCATTCTCTAGAGAATTGAATTTCCTTCAAGAAGTACCGAAGCCTCAAGTAAAAAAATTCAATATCTCTAAAACATACAGGCATTTGCAACCGATGTTTGACGAAAATTTGTCTTCAAACGAGTTTCACAGCCAAACTCTTCGTTCAACACGAAAAATGTAAAGATGTATTTTAGAGACAATAGAATTCTCTACAAGAAAAGTCGATAGTGGAAATAGCCTTAATCCAATAATTCACAATTCACAACTCGTGAAAGTTCATTTTATGAAGGAAAAAAATTATTTTGAGACATTATAGAATTGTCGTGAATATCATTACTTTGCATGCATAGTACCTTTCAAGAATAAAAATATATTTCCTATTTTCGATACAAAAGTTATTGTAGCAATTCTAGAACTTTCATGTTAAACATTATTTTCGTTGCGGAACGTTGCGGAACAATATTGGAGTCACATCATCCATGCCTGACATTTGCTCGTTGCGAAGTTTTTGCGTGACATTCCATGACTGATCTAGTTTTTTTTAGTGCTTACAACCAATAATAATGCATGAATGGATGAAAAATATTTTTTTTTCTTTATATAATGAACTTTCACGAGCTGTGAATTGTGAATTATTGGATTAAGTCTATTTTCACTACATATCTTTCTTGTAGAGAATTCAATTGTCTTTAAAATTTATCGTTACATTTTTCGTGTAGAACGCAGAGTTTGGCTGTGAAACTCGTTTGAAGACAAATTTTCGTCAAACATCGGTTTCAAATGCCTGTATGTCTTTAGAGATATTGAATTTTTTTACTTGAGGCTCCGGTACTTTTTTAAGGGAATTCAATTCCCTAGAGAATTATATACGGCGGACTCAGTTCCAGTAGTTTTTATGGGCCCAGGTATTAAAGGAAGCGAGAAATGTATTTTTTCTATGTTATTTAAGGGGTAAAGGGACCCCCCTTTGCGACGGGCAAAAAAAACATTTTTGAGTGTGCTCTTCGCGAGAATTTTTTTCAGGCCAAACACTAGCTGTAACGACCGTGCAATCCAAGAAAAAAAAATAATTGCTGTTTTGACACAGTCTAATATATGGGGCAGGCCACGCCAACTCAGCCAGCTGACAACCTTCTATCCTCCGATCAGGTCGATAATTTTTTTTTTAGTATCTTTAGGGTCCTACGACTTTACTAATTTTTTTTTCAGATTTTTAAGACCCCCCCTTCCCCTCGCCCCACCCGATATACAGAAATGGGGCAACCCACGCTATTTCAGATGGCTGATTCCCCGATGCGGTCGATGATTTTTTTTAAGTATCTTACGGATCCTACGACCTCACTAATTTTTTTAAAGATTTTTTCGACCCCCCCCTTCCCCTCACCCCGACCCCCCCAATTTTTTTTATCAAGAGGGAACGGCTATTTCGCCATTTTTCGATTGAATGAAATTTTTTTCCCAGATACCTTATCGAAATTGAAGAACTTTTTTCATAAAATTGAAGTGGAACTATTGTTTCTAATATTTTATTTTAATTTTTTTTCCATTTTGAAAAAATTCCACTTTTTCCGAAATTTTGATATGATCATGGTTTCCTATTTAAAAAAAAAAAAGAAATATAAAATCTCTCCTGCGAAAAATCGATATTTCGATTCCGTTAGAAGATATTCCGATTAGAAATCAGAATGACAAGGTTAGTTCGTCTCACGGGGGGGGGGATGTTCTATAGAAAATAATCGGAATATCGATTTCTTGCAAAAGAGATTTTATATTTCTTTTTTTTTTTAAATAGAAAACCATGATCATATATTAAAATTTCGGAAAAAGTAGAATTTTTCAAAATTGAAAAAAAGTTAAAATAAAATATTAGAAACAATAGTTCCACTTCAATTTTATGAAAAAAATTCTTCACTTTCGATAAGGTATCTGGGAAAAAAATTTCATTCAATTGAAAAATGGCGAAATAGCCGTTCCCTCTTGATAAAAAAAAATGGGGGGGTTGGGGTGAGGGGAAGGGGGAGTCGAAAAAATCTTTAAAAAAATTAGTGAGGTCGTAGGATCCGTAAGATACTTAAAAAAAATCATCGACCGCATCGGGGAATCAGTCATCTGAAATAGCGTGGGTTGCCCTATTTCTGTATATCGGGTGGGGTGAGGAGAAGGGGAGGTCTAAAAAATCTGAAAAAAAATTAGTAAAGTCGTAGGACCCTAAAGATACTAAAAAAAAATTATCGACCTGATCGGAGGATAGAAGGTTGTCAGCTGGCTGAGTTGGCGTGGCCTGCCCCATACATACATTAGACTGGTTTTTAGGAAAAAAAGTTTTTGCGAAACTCTCCACATTTGAAGTAGATGCTATAACAACACTCCTGTTTAAATTTAAGCTTAATCGGACCATCCTAAGAGGTTCCGCCGCGATGAAATCGATTTTTCCTTTGATTAACACGTGAGATAATTATTTTTTCAGTAAAAAGCGCCGCATTCAGCCAATATAAGTATCCAACCATCGAAACTAAGTACAATCGATCGTATTACGTTCCCTTGAAATAGAAAAAAATAGGTACCGTGATGAATTTTTTTTATTAACAACAATAATTAAAAAGGTAAAAAAATTGTTTTAATTCGAAAGATCGGTCACGTAATGAATTTACAATTTCCAATGGGATAAAATGCAAGCAGATGGGTGGAAAAAGTGACGAATGCAACTAATTCACTCATTAATCAATTCTTTTATTAATTAAACAGTAACAATTAATTGTTATTTAAATATCAATCCAGAACCTTGTCATGAAATTATGTGGATTGAGGTGCTATAACAAGATTCCTGTTCAAATTCGGGCTTAATCGGACCATTCTAAGAGGTACCGCCGCGATGAAATCGATTTTGCCTTTGATTAACACGTGAGGTAATTATTTTTCCAGTAAAAAACGCCGCATTCGGCCAATATGAGTATCCGGCCATTGAAACTATATGCAAACGATCGTATTACGTTCCCTTCCAATAGAAAAAATGGATACAGCGATGACATTTTTTTAAAATTAATAACAATACTCAAAAACGTTAAAAAATGGGCTTAATTCGGAAGAAAGACGTGATCGATTTTGATCGCGGTGGAACCTTCTAGAATGGTCCGATTGAGCTCAAATTTGGACAGGAGTCTTGTTAAAGCACCGTTATCCACATAATTTTATGACAAGGTTCTGGATTACAATTTGTTCTGGATTTCTGGATTCGAATATCAATTAATTGTTATCGTTTAATTAATAAAAGAATTGAATTGAACTTTTTCTACCCATCTGCTTGCATTGTATCGTATTGGAAATTGTAAATTCATTACATGACCGATCTTTCGAATTAAAACCATTTTTTTACCTTTTTAATTATTGTTGTTAATAGAAAAAAATTCATCACGGTACCTATTTTTTTCTATTTCAAAGGAACGTAATACGATCGATTACACTTAGTTTTGGTGGCCGGATACTTATATTGGCTGAATGCGGCGCTTATTACTGGAAAAATAATTATCTCACGTGTTAATGAAAGGCAAAATCGATTTAATCGCGGCGGAACCTCTTAGAATGGTCCGATTGAGCTCAAATTTGGACAGGAGTCTTGTTATAGCATCTACTTTAAATGTGGAGAGTTTCGCGAAAAAAATTTTTCCTAAAAACCAGTCTAATATACATATAAGCGGGTCTTTAAAGTAAAACACTCAGCTCGGTTGGATGAAATGCGAGCAAAAGCTCGTCTCGTGGCGACGGGATTCTCACAACGGGAAGGAGTTGACCGTACGGATGACTTCTTTACCGTGGTGAGATACGATTCAATGACTATAATGTTGCATATTTTACATTGGAATTAAAATATTGGGATACAGGAATGCGAAAAAGATAAGTATTGGTCAAAAATCATACATTGCAAAACTCATCGCTAAGCTCAACATGATAGATGATTCGCCTTCAAGAACACCTTCTAACGCGAACGTCCGATTGACTGCCGCGGAGGAGACTTGAGTTGCTTTTCCTTTCAATCTCGAACCTGTGGGATTGCTGTTGTATGCCGCTATGGTCTCAAAGCCAGATATTGCATACGCAGTAAGAATTGCCAGATTTCTAGAGAATCCTAGGGTTTAACATGTGAATGCAGCGAAAAGAATCTTCAAATATTTCGTCGAATCAACTGCAGATCACATGTCATTCCGCAGCAAATGTCGTGAGATATACTAACACTGACTTTGCTATGGAGACTCCACAATTGTCAACCGGCTTTGTCTTCAGCATGGGAGGCGGAGCTGTAAATTGGAAGGATCAAGGGCAAAAGATCACACTTTTCACCACTGAGGCAGAATACACTGCCAGCTGTGAGGGTTCGCATCAAGCGTGTTGACGTCACGTGTTATCATGTCGAGTAGAAAGATAGCAGACACTCGAATCAACGCGCTCCGACATATAGCTTGAACAATGTCACTGTCAAAACCGATTTCCTTAACTCTGGTCAAGAATCAGAGTTGAGGTATAACATTTTGTCACCATGCTTTTGCTCAATATCCTTTTATTTTACAGTAGATCCCTTTTCTGAATGAGTTTTAGGATTGAAACATATGTCAATGTTTTCATTTAGTGAATGAATTTCTAATTCGTACGTTTTTGGCAGTGGGCCATTCGCATTCCATGTTGTAGCCATCGCCGTACGGGGCTATATATTTTAAATTTACGTGCGCGATTATCGCTCCTCAACGGTGCGATAATCGCCCGATACATTACGCAAACGGACGGACAACTACCAAGATCGCGATAGATTATATCAGCTATTGATCTACGCGCATACATCGATACTACAACGACGTCTCCGGCTCCCGGTTCTTCTCGCTGATTGGCGCAGGTACTCGCTGACTAGTGAAAATGGATCACGTAGTCATCTTCGCACTACTTCGACTACGCGAAATGCGTCTGGGGAGGGAAGGGGGCGCGCGCTCTAGAAGGATATTACTGAGACCACCACTTACGCTCATCGATTAAGGATGACCACTTGATCACCTACCATCATCGATGGATATCGGCGGCTCGACCGCCTCGCTAATAAGACGCCGCACGCATGGTCGTGATTCCAAAGAATCTTTGCGGCACCAGTTCGCCATAATTAAAACGTTTCAACGAGTAATATTGTGTTCAATCATACACGCGTTCGCCATCGAGTTCAAGGGATCACGAATTCACGCCGGAGAACTCCGGATGTCGGAAATAACGACGGATTCGTCAATTGCAAACCATCGGATTGAAGATTCATGCATGAGGAAACCATCGATGGCATGGCAGGTGCCATGCACAGCGACCGGGTACCGCGTATATGACTCAGTTGGTCATATACAGCTTTTGCTTATTAATTGGTGCGCGTTCGTGTCGAAATATTAATTTGCGTGTGACGCGAATTAACGTGTTCTATTATTTCCGAATAACTGACTTTTCGTGAAATTTACTTACTTGCAAAGCATACGTCGCGTGGCGAAATATCAATTCGAGTTTATCGAATTATTGCATCATATTAATTCCGAATAATTCACTTTTCGGAATTCGAATTACATGCGATTGTTGCGTCGCGCCTCGAAATGTTAATTCACATTGTCGCGAATTATTGCATTGTACTAGTTATAAATATTTCATTTCTGGTGAATTCGAGTTACTTGCGATTCCAGCGTCGCGCGTCGATTTGCTAATTCGCGCGGATTACCTCGCCATACTGATTTTTTATAACCAGTTTTTGTGATGACAATCATATGTTTTTTGCCGTCCTTGATCCATATTAAGGACGCGTATGCGCATTGTCTATTTCAATCCTGTCTCTCCTTTTCAAGGTGGCTTTATTCTATTAATTTGCTTTGTTGCAATTACGAATCGCGCTACGGTATTAAGGATTACCAAACACGCGCATTGCCGCTATTTGATTGAATATTTTCCATTCTTTTCAATGTTGCTCTATTCTATCTATTTACTTTACCGCGATCAGGAATCGCCTTCCATTACTTTAGAAAACACGTCTAACAAATAGCTTTTTCGCTATTTTTCGAACTATTTCGTTGTGCGTTCTGTGACTTATTGCGTCCGACAGACTCGAACCTAATGTCCTTTCCCTAATCGCAGTTTTATCGGCGATTATCTCAACTTTTACGCAAATAATAGTCGTAATAATAAGTATTAAAACGTGTGCAGAAACCCGTTTGTTACAATGTTAATGTATTCAACAGCTGATCCATGCTCATAACTGAATTCGAGTTGTGCGAGTTTGAGGCTTAAAAACTTGCCCATCTTTTGAAATAGGCGTTGATTCGCTCTTCAAGTTTCGCAAGATTAAAAGGAAGCACTTGTGAAACTGGATCTGATGTTATAGCGCTTTGTGTCAGTTTTTTGGCCCCTCACAGCCCCAAACGTTTACTGTTTACGTGACATTCTTTCGAGAGAAGAAGAAGAAGTGCGCATGATTAAAACCACGGTAACGCTTGCACGGCTCTTGTTTGTGCTCTTTCGCAGAGATTCCATTGTGATCACAATATTCATAACAGCGGTAATATTGTAAACATTACCAACAATTAATTTTTTACTACATCACTAAAGAAAGATATGAACGATAAAACGTATTTTTCAGTCCGAGGAATATTCATTTTGGGATTATTTGCGAAAATGCAAAGGATTGTAGTGAAGAATCTACGGGTATGAGAATTCTACGAGCATTGCGTTCCGCCAATGTCCTGCCGACTTCGTGAAGACCGTGACTAATAAAAATTTCCAACAAAAGTTGCTGAGATGTTGACAAGCACAACAAGGAGAACTCGCACGGAAAAATGTACATCTTGTTTGGTCCAGTTTTTCTTGTGTTCAACACAATCGCCATTTACGTTGAGTTAAGTAACAAGAAATGTCGTCTTAGGAATTGATGATGTAATTGTTGACCAATTAAAAGAATTGAATTTCCATTTTGCTACGAGTTTCTTGGTATGAAGAGTTGAACTTAAAACATGTCATAAAGATGCAAATGATCGAAGTTCGCTCTTATTGACTATCTTTGTATTTATCTTATGGATCAAAACAACATAGTACTAATCGAAGGGATATGGATATTCGCGGTGTAGACCGCTATATGTTTGCGAGGTTCTATAAAGATGCCAAGATTCCAAATTTTAAATCTCATGTAAGAACTTCACAGAGATTCATGTCTTCCAATCGGGGCCAAGTTTCAGTATCCCCTTCCTGAATCACTATTAAAGTCAACGCATTGCAAGCACATAGATTATTCATATTGTCTGTCTCTGTAAATTGCCGCGAACAAGGTTGAACGTAATGCATTATTTTTCGTAATGCATTATCATTTTTATTACTCATAATTTTTAATGAATAATGTAGATTTCTTTCCATTACTCATTAAAACTAATGAGTAATTTAGATTTTTCGCCATTATTCACTAAAAGTAATAGAGCGTTTTCTGGCACCCAATATTTGTAATGGAACTTTTTAAGTACCCTTCATTTTTAATGGAACCGTTTTCAGTACCTACTATTTTTAACACTTTGTCGGCCATACATTTATCCATGTTAACCCATGTTCCCCGATCGTCAGATGTTGCTTTGCAATAATATACCTATACAAACGTCGATACGAAGCATCATCGTTGGCGAAAATGAGTCATGCGTACGTGACAGCGGCCGGCAACGTGTCAACGAAATCAAATACATTTTTTTTATTTTTTATTTTTTAAAATCCTTATAATTATTTTTTTTAATTTCATGTTGTTTTTTTTCACAGGTACGTATGTCTTTAATTCTTTCGAAGAATCAGAGGATTCTGAGGAATCAGAAGAATGAAGGGCATCTGCATCTGTAAAAAATACAATATAAAAAGAAATAATTCAAAAAAAGTTTTTTTCGAAATAAATGTTTTTAAAAATAGATCAATAAATAAATAAAATTGCATTGAACCAATGGGTACTAGAAAATGTTTCATTAAAATGATAGGCGTTGGAAAACGTTCCATTTAAATAATAGGCGCTGAAAAACGATCCATTAAAATAATAGGCGCTGGAAAACGATCCATTAAAATAATAGGCACTGGAAAACGTTCCATTATGTTGAATAGTGGAAAAAAATCGAGATTTCGCATTACCGATTATAAGTAATGGAACAAAATCTACATTACTAATTAAAAATAATTAACCATAGATTGGGTAACTGGGATCTTACGGGACCCCACTCGACATTCAAACTACGCCCTCAGCTCAGCCAGATTTCTAATCAGTCTGGGACCTTAACCATAATTTACTTCGAGTATCCGACTGTCGCTTTCGGTCGGTGAGCAACGAAACTAGTTCTGGTTGTACTGTGAACAATAAAGAAGACCGGATGGGGTCTCTCAAGATCCCAGTTACCCAATAACGTCAGAGAATTTTTTTGGTAAAAGTGTTTTTTCGTGAAATAATTTCATTTGGGCATTTCGAACGTGAATTTGGCAGTTCGAATGTAAAAACTTATTTCATTTAAAAAAATTTTGAACTTTTTTTTATTTTTTTATTTTTTATTACACAAACCACGATGAAAAGTTTTTTTAAATAACAATGGCAAAAAATTCGATCCGGCAACTTTTCATGCATCATCAAAAACATGAAAGTTGAACCAATATCCAGTGAGAGATTTGTTCCTCACAATAGACGTATAATGTAATTTTTGTATAATTTGACATATTTTCAAACATTTATAATGAATTTTAATCGAAGTAATCAATTTTACTAGTAATTTTTAATTATGTTTTTCAGTTGTCAGATTCTTGTCATTTCCTCTTTTTCATACGTTTGAATAATTATATTTTTTTTTAAAGGAAAATTCGGTCAGATACTTTTAAAGTGTGACTATTTATCTCTTAAATTCCGTTGGAATTTTTAAGATCGCTAGCATTGTTGGAATACTACGGTAAGTTTTATGAAAAAAGTCGAATTCGCGAAATTTTTAGGTTTTTTTTCGGTTTAGACAACTCAGTACATATGTTTCCGAAGTTGAAAAAAAAAATTGGTACCACTACCTTCCTTATTAAAAAACGAAGAGATTGCACTGCTTAAAAGTTGCCCTAACCGAATTTGAGCCATCATCCCACGCGACTCAAGTCTGGGGTCTTATAAGACCCCAGTTACCCAATGACGTATGAACCAGCTATGTTACCCAATCTAGGGTTAATAATGCAATTTTTCTTTTATGTAAAATTTTGAAACCCTGGCTGGAAAACGGTCGCAAAGAATCAAGGAAAGCGAAGAAGAGAACAGAGAATTGAAATAGTATAGCCGGATTATGACCGGTGGTTAGAAGTGAGTGAGTTAGGAGCAAAGAGAACGGCGTAACATTTGAATGCGGGGTGGGCGAGGAAAGATTTCTTAGAGATGCGAGGTACAAATGAGCACCAAAATGGTTGGCATGAGGAACCAAAAGAGATCAGGAAAGTACTGGGCAGTGAAGGAAGAGATGAGACACAAGATATGTAGAGAGGAAGCGTGGAGCATGTACTTGATAGATGCAGAAAAGGTTCGAAATCGAAAAATCGTGAGTTGGGGAAAAGCCGAAGGTAATTCCAAAACGAAGACGGAAGGAGGACGGGGCACAAATCGAATTGATTACAGGTGAAGCCAGTAAAGAGAGAACGAAGAGGAGCGCAAGGAGAAAAAAGTGGCGGAGCAGGAACTAAATGAAGCATCGGGTAGATAGTGGAAACGGAAAATCGATGCTAGAGTACAAGGGGGGTAAATAAAGCGAAAGGAACGACAATTAAAAGATGACAAAAGTTAAGCTAAGTATAGCAACAAGGAAAACATAAAGAATGAAACTCAAACTAGAGTATAAGATACAATAAAGAATCTATAAAGAAAATAGCGAGTAAATATTAAGTTGAGAGGAAAAACTGGAAAAAAGGACATGGAAGTAATTGTAATCCCTTGGAGTGTCAGGTTAACCACTGTAATCTATCTGTACACTTCATGCTGATAAATTTTATCGTATTTTTGAGCGAGTTGAAATGTGAATGCTGACTAAAACGGGAGGCCATGAATTTTGCATATCCACGCGAATAAGAGAATAAGTGTGCATGTGGCCTAATCAGTTGGATTGATCAAACGATTGATTTCAATCCCGAGCCAATAATGTGAACGAAAGGACATTTCCCACCTCGATAAGAATAGCATGCTCAATAATATCCCCCGATTTTCCAATGAAAGCGTTACAACTTTTGCTCCCATTGTTACCTGCTGTACAGTTGCATCGTCCATTTTCGGGTGAGCAGATAGCACCATTCTTGCAAGAACAGTTTTGTGCACAATCCTCACCGAACGTGTTTTTTGGGCATACCTCGGAGCAATCTTTACCATGAAATCCAGCAGCGCAGATGCAGCTGCCATCTATGGGGGAGCATTGAGCATTATTTTTGCAGTCGCATCGATTGTCACAACCCTTTCCGTAATAGGTATAAGGACAGGGCCTTGCGCACGTCAAACCATCCCAACCGATATCGCAGATACATGCTCCGGTAGATGGATGGCACAGTTCGGTATTGTTCATGTCACAGCGACAAACTTTCGAACAATCGGAACCCCACAAACGGTCCGGGCACATCCGTTTGTCACACTTTTCTCCCTTCCAACCAGGGCCGCAAAAGCAGCTTCCATTAATCGCCGAACATGTCGCACCGTTCTCACACGTACAATCGTTTATACAATTCAGACCAAATTTAGACTCGGGACAACTGTAAAAACACTGTTTTCCGTGATAGCCGGGCTTACATATGCACTCGCCTGTCATGTGATGACAACTAGCACTGTTCAAACAGCTGCACTCAACACTACAGTCTTGACCCCAATAACCGTCTGGACAACGATTTGCGCATACACTACCGATCCAACCAGGCGTACAGGAACACTCACCCGTCGTTGGAGAACATGATCCACCATTCTGGCAACTGCACGCGGTCTTGCACTCGTCACCATGTTTTCCATCTGGACAAAAATCATCGCAAAGCGGTCCCGTGTAACCAGGCGCGCAATGGCATTCGCCGGATATGTGATGACAACTTCCACCGTTGCTACAACGACATTCCTCGCCGCAATTTTGACCGTAACGATTTGGCGAGCATTTCTCGTCGCAATACTTTCCGATAAAACCTTTCGTACATCTACACACGCCGTCGAACGGATTGCAAGATGCACCGTTTTTGCAGTTACAATCATTGCCACAAGCGCGACCCCATTTTCCGGCGGGGCATTCTGTTGAAAAAATAAAAAATGATAATTTGTTATTTCTCAAAAAAAAAAAAACGGGTTGAATGATGTCAGACTTGTGCTGTTTTTTATGCAGTCTTATGGATCGTTGAAGGCTTGTGCTAAATAAATGTCGAAGAGGTGTTGATGATACGGGGATAGAAAAAATGTCGAAGCTAATTCTGAAAGAACGGGAAAGGAGGGGCAGTCATGGATAGAGGAGGTGGAAAAATCGGCGAGAGGAACTGAAGAAGTGCAAAGAGCAGAAATAAAGAAAAAGAATGAAATAAGGATTGGAGCGAATGAAAAGAAACGGAAGTAGGCGATGAAAAGACAAGAATCGTAAATAAAGGGCAGTAAATATGCGCAGAAAAAAAAATCAAAAGAATATAAGAAAGGTGACGAGGTGACAATATAAAGAATATAAGAAAGGTGAACTTACTTATGTCGCATGAGAGCCCACCATAACCATCCTCGCATTTGCATTCGTCGGGTGCGATGCATGTGCCATGAAGACAGTTCCCCGAACAAATCGGCACACACCTATCACCATCAGACGTTGCACCGTAGCCCTTGCAACATTCATCCACTGGCCGCCGTTTAGTCAATGTCTGCATTCGAATAATACGATGACAATGTAATTCGTGGTTGATGTTGAACATTTATCAGAAATAAGCGCAAGCTTATAAACGAACCTGTGTTCCATAAATGGTCTTAAAGCTCATCCTGTAGGTTGAGCATCTCGGTGGAAAGCTCAAGCACCAAGTATTCTCCCGTACACGGTATGGCTTTTGTTCAGAAATATTCACTTGTACCGTGTATCTAGATAGTATGAAATAATTATTCATATTAATCAACTATTAATCAATTTCATGCTATATAATTCACAAAAAGTATTCTCATTAATTCATGAACACTGAATAGTCTCATCATCGAAGATACTGGAAACTCATAGTTCGTATTTAATATACAACTGACGTTTCCTGACGAACGCAGACGTTTGATCCCTCAAGATGCGCCAAAATGACTACTGCCATGGTCATCAAGGTTGTGGAAACTGCGATCGGCCCGATAAAGGAAGCCATACCGAAATTTCGACGACCTCCCGGTCGATCTACAATCCTTTTGATGTATCCAAATCTCCGTTGGTGTGTGCAAAAATGTATTCCAACCCTTTTTCTTAAGAGTGATATTACTTCTCTGCCTGGTCCATTAGGTTATAAACAGCAATTTCTCCAATCTAGAAAATAAATACAGTGGATCTCGTTAAAGCGTTATCTTACTTTAGGAGTTTCAAATAGTCTTTGACTGATTCTATTTTTATTCTCTTTCTCTCTCGGGCCTCGAAAATGTATCCTTAAAATATTGAGGTGAAATTGGCAAAACTCAAGTTACACAGCCACCACTCGCAACCACTGCGACCACTGCGACTGTGACCACTGCGACTGGACCACTGCGTTTCCGCTATCTTTCGCGAATTCGTCTAACCAAACTTGTAGTTTACTTTTAATACAAACTATATAATTACAAATTTATTTGAAGTATCTCAGATCAATTCACAATAGTAAAGATCCGATTGAGGGCTTTTTAATTTCACGTTACTCAGTGGGAGCTACTTTCTAAGACGCCCTCAAAGCTAAAGGAAGTTTTTTCTGTTATGCTGATACAAGAATCGCGTCAAAAGTTCATGCATCAATGAGTTTGCAGTTTTAGGATACGACTTTTGTTATTTGTCAACGTAGTCCCTTTTCAGCCTTATACACTTCGTCCAACGCTGCTGCAATTCGTCGATCCCGTGTAAATAACAAAACTGTAATAATCTGACTGTTAAAAAACGATATTAATTTGAATGAAGTTTCTTTCCCGCCAGCTCCGGCTCCATATTGGGGTATAGAGACTAGACCGAGGGAGCCAAATCTGGGAAAGAGAGAGGAGGGGGGCGAGGAGCACGTTGGAAACGTTAATCCATCCATTTTGCAGCCACATCTGCAAAGGCGCGCTGGTCCATCGTCGTGATGGGAGAGGTATTTTTCGTGGCCCAATCGTGGATGTTGTTTATCCAACTCGGTTTTCAAACGGTGCAATAAAGACG
This sequence comes from Sussaba pulchella, assembly GCA_963971145.1. Taxonomy (NCBI): domain Eukaryota; kingdom Metazoa; phylum Arthropoda; class Insecta; order Hymenoptera; family Ichneumonidae; genus Sussaba; species Sussaba pulchella. The sequence continues at coordinate 2,376,571 of OZ020174.1, read as the reverse complement.
CATAGTATGCTCCCGTGATAGGTTCACTTTCTTATTTAGTCAATAAAAATTGTCCCTGGCGAATCCTAAGATAGTTGCCATAGCCTGCCTGGCTAGAGGCACGACAAACACCTAAATCATGCGACTGTGTTCAATAAATAATTGTAAATAATTTAGGACAATAATTTCACAACGGATTTTAATATCTTTCAGAAGTCATCATCTATTATTGTTAACCCTGTCGTTACCAGCGCGGATATATCCGGCGTCCGCGCGACGACCTGTGTGTACCAGCGCCGGATATATCCGGCAACCACGTGACTCCGCGGCGGGGTGCTCCGTTTAGTCGCGTCAGCTCTGCGGAGCGGACTGCCGTAACAAAAGGGTTGATAGTATATTGGATTTGGTCTATGAAATTCCTGAAATAATCATATGTTGACGTCACTCAAGCTGACGGCACCACATGGTCGAATCCACTCGAAACCGATGAAATAATTAAAGGCTCATTAGATGCTAATTAAATGCTCCACTGCCTAATTTAATGCTCTGTGGTGCCCCCCAAATTTCACTATATTATTTTTTGTTAATAGTATAATTCTATTGAATTCAATATGATAGACAACGCTGACTGCTTACAGAAGCATTCTAACGCGCGAATTCAAAGTCAAATCAAAGACAACGCTGACAGGACTGTCAGCATCAAACTAGACTCCCGGATGGGAGGCTTAATTGATGACATAGCGACCACCCGAGAGTCAGTCTTAAGGAAGAATCGAAGGAGCAAACTGCCTTCTGCAGGACTCCCGAACCGTAGAATTACGCTCTAGTACGAGTGTCTAGGCGTTTGGCCAATTCATGACGCGGTCTGGTCAAAATTAAAGTTTAAGATCAAAGTTATATAAACATTCTAATCTATCGGATTTAACTCAGTGAATCAATGAATCGTTAACTGTTTTTGCGTGAATTCCAATTCTTTGTTGCGGAAATCCACGATAAATAAGAAAATAATTGTCGACCCGCCTTGACACCCGTTCCTTATCGTTCACGTGGTGCGCGAGCACAACACTCTTTTAAAGAAAAAAAAACTGTGGTGCCGCTAGTTTGAGATCAATTTGGCGGCACCACACCATCAAGTTCTTGTGCGATAAAAAATATAAGTAAATCATAATTAAAGGCTCCTGAATGAGCGTAAAACTCAAGAGCCTTCAATGAGCCTAGAATCAATTGATTCGGTCCAAGGAGTCGCGAGATATTCTTATTTTACAAAATGTTGAAAAGTAACATTTTTTTTTTAAGAAAAATAATCGAGCGCTGTAATCCTGGTAATATATGGGTCCTGAATACAAACCTGAAGCTGGCTGTTAAAATGACACATCAATGACGATGGGTTTATAGCCTTGGATGCATTGAGAGTCTAGTCGAGTGAAAGAACTATGTTGTAACGAGCCGCCCCGGCTCCGTGCGCCGCTCATCGATTGAGAGTGGGGTTGAGATCGGGAGAAATCGTCGCGATCGACATTTCTCGGTGCGTGGTGTGGGGAGCGCGGATTTTGGGAGAATGCGATAAGGGCGTTGCGGGGACAGTTGCCGTTGAGCACTCCCACCCGACATTACGAATAATTACCGAGCAAAAGACAATCGTATAGCGTGGCCATCGAGCTACTCGAAGAATTAATTTTGAATACGTAAAAGATACGGCGTCGCGCAAAGGCGGCCGTATCCACTTGATTGGAACCCACGATTTCTACAGCGAGCGACATTATCCCGTCGAAGCTAATTTCCCCGTCCGATTCCGTATTACCGGGGATTTATTGTCGCCGCGTGGCCAGGGCCGCGCATCATCGTCTACTCGTCGCCCGTCTCGAAGAGCCCACCCATTTCGGCTCGATAGCGAAAGCCCGTGCGAGCATCACTGCGTGAACACGATAAGTACCGCAATATCATTGTTAATTCGCAACTGTCGTATTACAATCGAAACGTTGTTAGTTTGTTCCTCGTAAAGAATATTTGTGTCATTCGTTGTCGTCGATACGATCGAGTTTGTACCAGATGAGACCCACAATATCATTGTTAATTCGCAACTGTCGTATCACAATCAAAACGTTATTAGTTTGTTACTCGTAGAGAATATTTTTGTCATCCGCTTTCGTCGCTACGATCGAGTTTGTACGAGGCCGTGAGGGCCCTATGTTCGGCGCTCGCGCCTATTGTTTCGTGTGCCAATAATAGCGTTGGCTATGAGCCTTATTAAACTTCGTAAACACCGTCTCTCAGTACGTTTTCTCCGTCGTGCCCCAGAAATTATTCCCAGATCGACTGATCGCTTGTGTGGATTAAAATTGCAGATATAATAATAAAAGAAAACGACACGAAATCTTACAATGTTTAATGGTAATTTTTTTCGAAAGCGAATGAAGCATTTAATTTTAAATTATCGACAATCGAGAGCCTTTAATTCAACCTGAATTTAGAGACCAGATTTGAATTCACAGCTCGTCGGGATCCTGTGGATATAGGGCTCAAGGACTGTTGGGGTGGTTTTCTCGGAAGAGGTTATAGCATTAAATAAAAAATTAAGAGCAATTAAAAAAAAAACTGAATATTCTGGGGCTTATTGACAGAGAAAGATTACAATCTGCTCGAGAAAAATTTTACACTGATGTTATTGATTACTATAGTTCGCTTCACAACAATAAATATGAATAGAAACAATTAGCCCAATTGTCGAGTAAACTAGAGCAAAGTACCCAAAAATGACATCCAAAAAAGTATATTGTTGTGATCACACTACACTTGATTCAAAATATTGAAAATATTAAAAATATTAAATTTTTTATATTAAATCTATTCGGCGTACATTTTTCGTGCGTCTAGCGTCCTCGGTTTGGTCGCTCTGTACGATCTCATTTAATATGATCGATGCTTAGGATTTTTGTAGATGTTCCAGATCGTTAGTGAAAGCACCCGGGCGGCTAAATATTGTCGTATTCAATAAGTTCATCTCGCTCCATTTAATTTAATCTATTTCATTGACGTAAAGCAATGTAGTACGCACTGATTATGTCTTGATTGGTTTGTGTATCTCTATGTAAACTAACAACGTTGGGTTGGGCGCGTGCACTTTTTCTCAGCTTCGGCAATTTATCGCACAGGTAATTTAATTCTGTCCTTCGGAGGGTGCAAAGCGACTGCAGTATAATATATATAAGCATTTACCGCTGCCCTATGAGCATTTCGTTCGCCTTTAAATGTTTATCGGCCGATAACGAAGTTTTTCTATAGGCGAATCGAAATCGATTACCCCAATTCGTTCCTAGTAATCAAAACGTAAAAAAAATAATTTAAATTGTCTAGAATTTTAAAAAAAATATTTTCTCGAAAGAGCTGTTCAAAAGGCGAATTTCGACGTGCGTGCGATAAAATTTTAATGTGCCGTCTCGGAGAATTTCGTCTCTGACATTTGAAAATGTTTTCTAAAAAATGTTCACAAATTTATAACGGGAAAAAAATTGTCATGAACAAAGAACTAATTTGTAAAAATAGCGGGTAGTACGTTTTTTTGTAATATCGAGACGAATGACTTTGGAAGTTATGTGTTGGTAACTCGATTACTACAGCTAACCGATAACGCACCTGATGTAGGTACAAAACCTAATCGACAGTAAGACCGATCCTGGTTTCGATCCTTGACCTCCATATTCACAGTGATCGCGCACGCCCTTCGACACTCGTGGAATCAGATTTAATACCTTTTTCCCCCGGTCAAGGGGGAAAGACGTGAGGAAAATAAAGGTAACTGTGCGGCAGAATCGTCGCAAAATAATTTTGACACCGCTTACATGAAAAAGAATAAATGAAAGTTTATTGATCTTCGGCAGCGATCACACTGACCTTTTACCGAAACGTAGAACGAATACGACGCATATTAGTTTTCTCCACCGGGTTGTGGTAACCGTCGCCGTGACACGCGAATTTCAACCATTACAACGCCCGATAATTCGAAGGTTGCTCGAGACGTTGGAGCTTCGACGTTTATAATACGGGAGCTTTTGTATAACTGAACCCTTTCGACGCTAATCAACGGTTCGGTAGTCTGCGGAGATCGGAGACGAGCGGGAGTTTTCGAGAAACGCGAACAAGATTCCGTTTAGGATAGCCAATGTTTACCTTCTGTCGTCGAAACCAAAAGTCAAAAATCTCAATCGAGAGAATAGTTGACGTGGGTTTGGAAATATTATGTCATGGTACGCAAAAATCGGAACATACCGCCTGCCTTGTTTCTCGTGGAACGAACACACCAGAAGAACTGAATATTTTAAAGAACGAGAAAAAAATGTATAATTCAATGGAAGCCGTCCGTGGGATCGATCTCGAATTACAAAGGTTAACCGACATTGTGACGAAAGACTTACTGAGTAAATTGTGACAAACAATAGCCCGATAGTAGTTCAAGAGCTTACTAGATGAATACAATGTTTAGTCAGCCATAACGGCGGGTGCGGGATTGCATGACACACTTCCGTAATCGGACGCTTGAGCGTGGTTTACGCGGGGTACGCAATGTTACTACGCGCACGAGACGATTGGGACCCGGATGAGTTTCGATCACTCGCGCTAGTTCCCAACGAAAGGAAGGAAGCAGTACGTTTTCGAGAAGCACGAGGGCTCTGATTTTAAGCGCACGCGATGCTGTCTGTCACTTGGCACGTTGTTGTAGCGTATGCAGATAATTGTGGGTCCACGCCTTCCAGAAGTGCTGCTTTCACCTTTCACCACCTTGACAAACAATTCTCGTTTATTTCGATCAGCAAGGGCTCAGAAACACTGAGAAGTGGACGTCTCATCATGAAGTGCACGGGAGTGAGCGCTTCGAAGCTCTCTGGATCATCGTGTAACGGAGAGAGGGGGCGCGGGAGTTTAAGCACGCCTCGATTTGACATAACAACGTTGCCAACTCTAGTTGAGACACCGTATGGCAACCGACCACTCGTTCCAGGTGATGTTTAAAGCTTTCAACACCTGCAGTCAACACCTAAAGTCTTCCGGAATGCGGTGCTGACGCGGAAATGAAGTGCCAGCTTATTTTGTCGTCAGCGAATTTGTTGCGCAATCGGGATTTTTTTGGGTGGCAATGAAACTACGGCGTAGCTCGTTGTCGGCACCTTGAAAGTTTGTACCGTTGCCGCTGTGGGCATGGGTGTGCAAGCCACGTCTACTGGTAAAACGACAAAACGTGGCTATAAAGCCGGAGGTCGCGTGGTCGTCGACGTGAATTTACGGTGATTCGCGGTGAATCGCTCTGGTAGCGAAACAGACGAAAAACGTAATACTTTCTAGCAGTTTGACCTCGTCCTACGTACGGAGTGGCGTGAAAGGGACCTGCGTAGTCTACCCCGCAATGCGAGAACGGAGGTGATTAGTTGACTCGAGGAGATGGGAAATCTCCCATGAGCTGGCTTGCGGTGACAGCGGAATCTTTGACGCAGGCGAGACATCGATTTATTCTGGTTTTAACGAGGGATCTTGCGCCCAAGATCCAATAATTTTGTCGGAAGAGACGGAGCGTTAGCTGCGTTCCCCCGTGGTTTCCACGTTGGTGTGTTTGATCGACGATCAGCTCGCTGAAGTGATGATGCGGTAAGATTCGCGGACGGGAAGGAACGAGTGACGTAACCACCCGCCAAGACGCTACTGGTCGTTCCCGTCGAAGAAGGGGTGGAGCGGCTTAAGCGAGCTCGAGCGGGGAAGTGGCATGTGTGACTTCAAGGCGTGAATTTCCGCTTCAAAGTTGAAAGTCTGTATTCTTTTTTTTTTTTTAATTTTATTTATTTATAGTATAGAAACCCTTTGGTGGGTTTATTTACACTGTCGGTTATGATTTCTTATGGCTATTGCAATACAGAGTTGTTGTCATATCTTCAGGTTGCATTTGGTAAAAAACTTATGGATAATATTAAGCGCAATATGGTCGTATGCTTTCATAAAGTTAGCAGTAAGGAACGGTGTTCGGTATCCACGGGATTTGAGTTTCTCGACCATACGTAGTCTCTGTTGAGAATAGTTTAAACAATACCGGAGCACATGGTCTATGTCTTCGCTGTCAGCACCACAGTTGCAACTCGGATCATTCAGTATCCCTACACGCGTTAGGGAGGCCTTGAGGTGGTAATGGTTGGCCCTGACTCGATTGACCCAGACGATAATTTCTCGCGGGAATTTAGTCCCCCTGTACCATGGACGAGAAGATTCTCTATAATAGTTTTGGAAAAACAGAGTGCCTTTTGCATCAGACTGTTTTGTAATTACTAGGACAGTTTTGCGTTTTTTTTCAGCTTTGAAAAGAGATCGGAAATCTGTGTATGGGATACGGAAAACAGTGTCGTTGTATTCGTCGGTATTTTTGGCGAGTCTATCTGCCTCCTCATTCCCTTCAATCCCTCTGTGCGCCGGAACCCAGAGAAAGGAGATTTTATTGTTGTGGTTATGTTCGTCAGTGAGTTCTATGTATTTTTCTTTTATACTGAGAATGTATGAATTAGTTTTAGTGGATAATTTTGTTGATTTGAGGCTTTGTAGCGAGCTGAGAGAATCAGAGAGAATAAGGAAGTTACAGTGTTTGTGCTGAGCGGCTAGTTCTAACGCTATGTTCAAGGCAGTACATTCTGCAGTGTAAACGGAGGCTTCTCTGTAGAATTGGACCGATTTCCTATAGTTAAGTTCCGGGCAAAAACAAGCTGCTCCGACGTGGCCGGTATCAGAGTTTTTGCATCCGTCCGTGTATATACAGAGTGGGTTGGAGTGCTGTTTGTTTATTTCGGAGATGAGAGTGGCATTAGCGTTTTCTGAGGATTCGGTCTTAAGTCCGCTTTTTGTGTCAAAGCCGATTGAGAGAGTCGATACTGCGTAAGCGTGTTCGAATACGTTGTCCAGGTTACTACTGTGCATGATCGAATCCAGAGGGATTATTTGTCCCGCCGTTTTGGTGATGAGTTTGTCTCTCTTACGCACGCTTATGTTTTTTGTGCGAAATAAGTAAGTAATGGTTTTTAAGATTTGAGAGGCATGGGTTGATATTGCTTAAGTATGTTTCACATAGATATTGAGCCCTATCTTTGACAAGGGTAAGTTTCGACTCTCCGAGTAATACGTTGGTGGGGGTGGATCGTCTGTAACCGAGTGCTAATCTGATTGCCGTATATTGAATTGATTCTAGTTTTGCGCCCAGTAGTTTAGTGGTGGGGTAGTAGATGAAGATGCCGTAATCGATAACTAATCTAACGAAACTTTTGTAGAGTATGGTTAAGGTTTCTGGGTCTGAGCCCCACCACGTGCGTCGCAGAAATTTGACGATGTTGAGAGCTTTAAGGCACCTTTCTTGTATTTTACTTATATGATATTTAAAGCTTAATTTTTTATCAAAGTGGATTCCTAAAAATTTTACTGTCGTTTTTGAAGTGATCAAGTGAGAGCCAACTCTGATTTGTGTGTCTTCAGGGTTGGAGCCTTTTTTGCTAAACCGCAGGAGAACAGTTTTCTCCGGTGATAACGTTAGACCAATCTGAGACAGATTGTGCGAGACGTCCGCTACGGCTGTTTCGAGCAGTTGTAAATTAGGTTGAGATTCGGATGATCGAGCGAACAAAGCAATGTCGTCCGCGAACATAGAGGCTACGATTCTGTGATCGATATTTTGCACAATTTGTCTAGTAAAAAGCGTGTAGAGAAGGGGGGAGAGGACCTTGCGGAACTCCCTTTCGAACGGTTCTAGTGAGATCTCCAATAGCTTCGCAATAAATATATCTTTCGTATGTTAGAAATCTGATATAGTTAAGTATGTTTGTAGGATAGTTTACTCGAGAAAGCTCTTTTATTAATATTTCGCTATTTACGTTATCAAACGCACCCTGAACGTCGAGGAAAGTTGCAACCGTGTGCTGTTTGTCTCTAAAACTGTCTTCTACGTGGAGGATCAGATTGCTCAAATTGTCTCTGCAGGAGAGTCCTGGGCGAAAACCAGTTTGGCAGTTCGGTAAGAGCTGCTCATGTTCAACCCACCATTGCATCCGATGTTTCAGCATAGTTTCAAATAATTTAGCAATGCACGATGTGAGAGCGATGGGACGAACACCAGTGTTGTTTGGCTTTGGAACGAAGTGAATATAAGTATTATTCCATTCCGAGGGGTATTCTGCGGATGTATACATTTCGTTGAAAATATCCAGAAGTATAAGCTTGAGTCTAACAGGAAGGCTCTTGATGAGGTAATAGTTAACACCGTCCATGCCTGGAGAGGAGTTATTATTTCTGGAGTTAAGGGCAGTGTTGAATTCTATAAAGTCAAATTGTTCGTTAAGCGTTGAATCATACTCAGGAAAACGCGATAAGTCTGGGTTAGTTGAACATCCCGGTGGAGCGATTTTACAGATGGCCTCATTGATACAATTGGAGATATCATTTCTGACTGAACATACATGAGGTTTGGTATTAATCCACGTATTTATAAGGGTTTTGCAGGTGTTCCAGACATGGGAGATATTAGCTCTTGCGTCTAAACTCGAGGCAAAGTCGATAAAGCTATGTTTTTTTTGCTTTTAAAAGTGCTCCTTGCAACAGCAACCGATTTTTTGTGAGCAACGAGATCGTTAATATTTTTCGTATGCAACCATTTTTTGTACGCTGCTTTCCTCAATCTTTTAACCTTGACACATTCATCGTCCCACCATCTGACTGGGTTTCTGTAAAATCTTGGAGGAATCTTGGATCTTGGTTCTTTTCGGGGTGCATTTTGCAACGTTTTGTTTAAGAACTTCGATAAAAAACTCGTACTTCTCAGTGGGTTTGCGGAGTTCAAATGAAGCGCCAAGGAAAAGATCGTAGGAGATAGCTAGCAATTCATTAAGCAACGACCAATGAGTTTTAACAGAAGTAATTTTAAAAGATTTACGACGGTAAATGGTCCGTCGAACTCCAATGTGAAAGTAGAGCGGATAGTGGTCAGAGCCCCAAGACTCATCCAGTGCCTCCACCGATGTGATGCCCGCGATGTCTGGGGTTGTGAGGAGAAGATCAATGTTTGATTTCTTCTGTCTGTATATATCGATATGAGTGTAGGTATCGATGTTGTGAAGGACTAAGTTTGTAGACTGTATGTAGGCGTAAAACTTATCTCCATTAGGTTCACACTTCTCACAGTTCCATGAGACGTGGTGAGCGTTGAAATCACGAACATCTACGGAGTTATTACAATTAGCAGCGAGCGATGTTATCTGCTTCCAGTAGTCCATATGTAACGTCTCTCCTGGAGTGCGGTAGTAGACAAAGACGTTGAGCGATGGTACTACATTAGTGATTTCAAGTCTGACGATTTCAATAGATGGGTGTGGAGCTGTGAGGTTATCATGGAGTCGGACTGACAGATTTTTTTTAACAATAATTGCAATGCCGCCGGTGTTAGATCCCTTATCCTTCCTGATTGTGTCAAAACCAGGAAAGTTGTACTTTCGAGAGTCCAGGGGATCCAGTTTGGTCTCAACACATAGCATTATGTCAACATCTAAAGAGGCCAATTGTAAATCTTCGTAGTAAGCTTGGAGACCTGTTACGTTCCAGAACATCACTTTCAGGTCTTCGTTAGCTAAGGATTGATGTTGTTGATGCAATAAAGAATCCATCGCTGGCTATTCACGTAGAGGCCCGAGAAGAGTCCGATTCATAATCTGGGTTTTGCAAACGATTTCTGAGTTTCGTCACCTGTGTTTTGAGAGACCTGTCGTCAATGTAAACGTAGTATTGACTGAGAAACTTGGAGAGTGTATTCGGGTCTTCGGTAAATATTTGTCCAAGTGAACTCGTGTTATAATCTTCTTGCCAGATCAGCAGGATCTGGATTAAATCCTTGAATTCCCATTGGAAGAGGTGTGCGGAATTTTGGCGAGAGGAGTGTTGTCGAAGAAAGCCTTCAGAGTGTTGCTTAAGTTTTTTCCTCGCAGTTCTGCTTCGCTTTGTCTTAGGGACAGCAAAGCCATCATTCTGCGATGAGTCATCCGTCACTTCAGAGCTGTTGGTATTGTTACGTCCGGAGTATTGCACCGACTATTGAAATATATTTAATTACACAAATATAATCTTTTCTATATTTTTCCGAATCAACGTGCGAGTGGGCAACCGTCGGAGATCCCACGGTAGGACGTCTACGAATTTTGCTGACGTATGGGATCTCACGGTATAGCTGGAGGAGACGGTGCACATCTCGGTGACGTGCCGTGCCCTGGCGGATTGTTATCTCATTCGCGCATTGATTCATAATTAGTGCAGGGCACTACTTTAATTCCAAATTTCAAGCAGTCGGTCGTAATCCGCGGCTCGACCATGTTGGTCGTGTCCGCTCTGAATTAAAGTATAAATGAGCGGCTCGACCATGTTGGTCATGTCCGCTCAAACATAAAATTCAACTCCGCGGCTCGACCATGTTGGTCAACCGCGTAAAATATCAAAAGTATTCAAAAGTTTCGAACAAATAAATACATTGTTATTGTTTTGCAATTTGTCCACGACACGCTTACTTCATTCTTTCAAATATCCATAAATAAAGTTATACACAATCCATCATAAACCCGGACACTCGCTCCTATCCCTAGTGGGCACATTCCCACTTAAAAGGGAGCAAATAACAACGTTTAATATGTTGCGTCGTGACGTCACTCCCGCGCATCGCACAGACCCAGGACGTAACAGTATCAACAAGCTCCTCGTTGCTTTGACGCAGTCGCTTCGGGGGTGAGAGGTCTCTGAGGATCGGACGGTTCGCCGGACGGGAGGCGGTTTTGCTCCTTAACGCGCGATATTCGGTATTTAGATCTGTTACAGAGGCCATCGTTGCGTTCTCCGGGGCTGCAGCCTGCTGCTCCAGGAGAGGAATGCTCGTCGTTTCCATTACTTCTTCAATGGTCCGAGTATCGTTGGAATTACTGGGACAATTTCTGGCGAAATGTCCTGGCTTTTTACACTTGAAGCACGCAGGGTTGTCCAGAGAAGTAAAGATGAAGAAGTCTTTTCCTTGGTAATTGATACTCATCGTTTCTGGGAGTTTTGGAACGTCCTGTAGATCGATGTATAATTGCCGGCGGTGGCAAATGCCGTGAGCGTAATCCGGGTCGGTCGAACCAGCTTTAATAAACATCGCTGAGGTCGTTATTTTGATGCCGAGTTCGGAGAATTTCTTCTCGACCGCAGAGTGTGGTAGAGAAGGGCAGACGTCAGACAGAACGATTTTCTTCGATTGGGAGACGAGAGGCTTAATTCGAACTAAACATTCGCCTATCGTCAGCGGTATTGCGCCGGACGTTACACTGTCAACAAGAGTCACGCTCGACAGAAAAACACAAACGCGGTTGCCCGATATTCTCGAGATGGCTAACAGATTTTTCGGGCTGAGAGTGCTTCCTATGCACAGCATATATTCGCGGATCGGAACCCCTTGTATTGCATCGATCACGATTGCTTGTTCTCGAGTTGGATGCTGTTCTAGCGTCAGAGTGTGCGAGTAAGACGGCGAAGTCTGAGATTTCAGTGTTGTGTCACTTGATGTTTCGGTTATCATTGTGTCGGTACTTTTTTGCATTTGCAGTGAATCGGTGGGCTCCATTTGCAGTAACTTTTTATCTCTCCTTTAGGAGAGATAAATCAACACTGAGTTATGCAGTGCTTTCAAGTAGCACGCATAACGTAAAGGAAAGAAAACGTAAAGGAAAGTCCCACTCTTCAGTTTTTTGACCGACGTGTGTAGTCGCAGTTCTGCATTGTTCCTGAAGAACGAGTTGCGGATCGAATGGACCGTTTTGCGAAGAGACAGGTCGCGCGGTAGGCCAGAACGCCAAATTTCGGGTAAGCCACGGAGGTCCTGTCCACCAAAGTCGGTGGTTTACGAATTCGTCGATGGAGATGCCTCGTGATGCAGAATAGTCGGAATTGTGGCGTGTAGGGACGTGATGCCGTTTTATGTCAGGCATTTTCGTCAGGCGATGGCAACGGTGGAGTCGGTCTATCCGTGTGCGGGAACGGAGTCGTACTGAAAGGTTTGTTTGACGTAATCATGGAGACGCACAAGTACAACAACGCCGTCCAGTTCTAATCGAGGAATCGAGATGGTTTGCAGTGGATGGTTGCAGTGGAGCCACTTTAGCCTTTGCTGTTAATAATGAAACAGTTATATCGGTTGGCGAGTGCAATAATATAATATTGACGATCGCAGAGAAGGCGTGTTGCGATGAGTCTGCGAAGCCGTGGAGCTCGACGAAGTGATGAGATCGTGTGATACCAATCGAACGAGGAACGCGTAACGCGTACAGGTAGGGAAGTTCACGGCAATAATTTTCCCTTTTTTTAAGAATCGGCTAAGGCACGGCGTCATCCCAGTCAACCTCCTTGAACCACAAGTCCTGTATAATCAATTTTGCGTTGGAATTGAAGGGGAGGCCCAGCCGAGGGAGTCGAATAACCGTGTGTTGTGTCGGTACACCGAGTGATCGCTAGGGAACGGGTGTTTAGCGGTTAGACAATTATTTTATTTTTGTTTGTGGGTTCCAGCCACGAAGAATTGGAATTCACGTAAACAGTTGATCGATTAATTTATTCACTATGACAAAAACTGATGGAATACAATATTGGTTACAATGTTTTAACTTTAACTTTAACTTTAACTTTAACTTTAACTTTAACTTTAACTTTAACTTTAACTTTAACTTTAACTTTAACTTTAACTTTAACTTTAACTTTAACTTTAACTTTAACTTTAACTTTAACTTTAACTTTAACTTTAACTTTAACTTTAACTTTAACTTTAACTTTAACTTTAACTTTAACTTTAACTTTAACTTTAACTTTAACTTTAACTTTAACTTTAACTTTAACTTTAACTTTAACTTTAACTTTAACTTTAACTTTAACTTTAACTTTAACTTTAACTTTAACTTTAACTTTAACTTTAACTTTAACTTTAACTTTAACTTTAACTTTAACTTTAACTTTAACTTTAACTTTAACTTTAACTTTAACTTTAACTTTAACTTTAACTTTAACTTTAACTTTAACTTTAACTTTAACTTTAACTTTAACTTTAACTTTAACTTTAACTTTAACTTTAACTTTAACTTTAACTTTAACTTTAACTTTAACTTTAACTTTAACTTTAACTTTAACTTTAACTTTAACTTTAACTTTAACTTTAACTTTAACTTTAACTTTAACTTTAACTTTAACTTTAACTTTAACTTTAACTTTAACTTTAACTTTAACTTTAACTTTAACTTTAACTTTAACTTTAACTTTAACTTTAACTTTAACTTTAACTTTAACTTTAACTTTAACTTTAACTTTAACTTTAACTTTAACTTTAACTTTAACTTTAACTTTAACTTTAACTTTAACTTTAACTTTAACTTTAACTTTAACTTTAACTTTAACTTTAACTTTAACTTTAACTTTAACTTTAACTTTAACTTTAACTTTAACTTTAACTTTAACTTTAACTTTAACTTTAACTTTAACTTTAACTTTAACTTTAACTTTAACTTTAACTTTAACTTTAACTTTAACTTTAACTTTAACTTTAACTTTAACTTTAACTTTAACTTTAACTTTAACTTTAACTTTAACTTTAACTTTAACTTTAACTTTAACTTTAACTTTAACTTTAACTTTAACTTTAACTTTAACTTTAACTTTAACTTTAACTTTAACTTTAACTTTAACTTTAACTTTAACTTTAACTTTAACTTTAACTTTAACTTTAACTTTAACTTTAACTTTAACTTTAACTTTAACTTTAACTTTAACTTTAACTTTAACTTTAACTTTAACTTTAACTTTAACTTTAACTTTAACTTTAACTTTAACTTTAACTTTAACTTTAACTTTAACTTTAACTTTAACTTTAACTTTAACTTTAACTTTAACTTTAACTTTAACTTTAACTTTAACTTTAACTTTAACTTTAACTTTAACTTTAACTTTAACTTTAACTTTAACTTTAACTTTAACTTTAACTTTAACTTTAACTTTAACTTTAACTTTAACTTTAACTTTAACTTTAACTTTAACTTTAACTTTAACTTTAACTTTAACTTTAACTTTAACTTTAACTTTAACTTTAACTTTAACTTTAACTTTAACTTTAACTTTAACTTTAACTTTAACTTTAACTTTAACTTTAACTTTAACTTTAACTTTAACTTTAACTTTAACTTTAACTTTAACTTTAACTTTAACTTTAACTTTAACTTTAACTTTAACTTTAACTTTAACTTTAACTTTAACTTTAACTTTAACTTTAACTTTAACTTTAACTTTAACTTTAACTTTAACTTTAACTTTAACTTTAACTTTAACTTTAACTTTAACTTTAACTTTAACTTTAACTTTAACTTTAACTTTAACTTTAACTTTAACTTTAACTTTAACTTTAACTTTAACTTTAACTTTAACTTTAACTTTAACTTTAACTTTAACTTTAACTTTAACTTTAACTTTAACTTTAACTTTAACTTTAACTTTAACTTTAACTTTAACTTTAACTTTAACTTTAACTTTAACTTTAACTTTAACTTTAACTTTAACTTTAACTTTAACTTTAACTTTAACTTTAACTTTAACTTTAACTTTAACTTTAACTTTAACTTTAACTTTAACTTTAACTTTAACTTTAACTTTAACTTTAACTTTAACTTTAACTTTAACTTTAACTTTAACTTTAACTTTAACTTTAACTTTAACTTTAACTTTAACTTTAACTTTAACTTTAACTTTAACTTTAACTTTAACTTTAACTTTAACTTTAACTTTAACTTTAACTTTAACTTTAACTTTAACTTTAACTTTAACTTTAACTTTAACTTTAACTTTAACTTTAACTTTAACTTTAACTTTAACTTTAACTTTAACTTTAACTTTAACTTTAACTTTAACTTTAACTTTAACTTTAACTTTAACTTTAACTTTAACTTTAACTTTAACTTTAACTTTAACTTTAACTTTAACTTTAACTTTAACTTTAACTTTAACTTTAACTTTAACTTTAACTTTAACTTTAACTTTAACTTTAACTTTAACTTTAACTTTAACTTTAACTTTAACTTTAACTTTAACTTTAACTTTAACTTTAACTTTAACTTTAACTTTAACTTTAACTTTAACTTTAACTTTAACTTTAACTTTAACTTTAACTTTAACTTTAACTTTAACTTTAACTTTAACTTTAACTTTAACTTTAACTTTAACTTTAACTTTAACTTTAACTTTAACTTTAACTTTAACTTTAACTTTAACTTTAACTTTAACTTTAACTTTAACTTTAACTTTAACTTTAACTTTAACTTTAACTTTAACTTTAACTTTAACTTTAACTTTAACTTTAACTTTAACTTTAACTTTAACTTTAACTTTAACTTTAACTTTAACTTTAACTTTAACTTTAACTTTAACTTTAACTTTAACTTTAACTTTAACTTTAACTTTAACTTTAACTTTAACTTTAACTTTAACTTTAACTTTAACTTTAACTTTAACTTTAACTTTAACTTTAACTTTAACTTTAACTTTAACTTTAACTTTAACTTTAACTTTAACTTTAACTTTAACTTTAACTTTAACTTTAACTTTAACTTTAACTTTAACTTTAACTTTAACTTTAACTTTAACTTTAACTTTAACTTTAACTTTAACTTTAACTTTAACTTTAACTTTAACTTTAACTTTAACTTTAACTTTAACTTTAACTTTAACTTTAACTTTAACTTTAACTTTAACTTTAACTTTAACTTTAACTTTAACTTTAACTTTAACTTTAACTTTAACTTTAACTTTAACTTTAACTTTAACTTTAACTTTAACTTTAACTTTAACTTTAACTTTAACTTTAACTTTAACTTTAACTTTAACTTTAACTTTAACTTTAACTTTAACTTTAACTTTAACTTTAACTTTAACTTTAACTTTAACTTTAACTTTAACTTTAACTTTAACTTTAACTTTAACTTTAACTTTAACTTTAACTTTAACTTTAACTTTAACTTTAACTTTAACTTTAACTTTAACTTTAACTTTAACTTTAACTTTAACTTTAACTTTAACTTTAACTTTAACTTTAACTTTAACTTTAACTTTAACTTTAACTTTAACTTTAACTTTAACTTTAACTTTAACTTTAACTTTAACTTTAACTTTAACTTTAACTTTAACTTTAACTTTAACTTTAACTTTAACTTTAACTTTAACTTTAACTTTAACTTTAACTTTAACTTTAACTTTAACTTTAACTTTAACTTTAACTTTAACTTTAACTTTAACTTTAACTTTAACTTTAACTTTAACTTTAACTTTAACTTTAACTTTAACTTTAACTTTAACTTTAACTTTAACTTTAACTTTAACTTTAACTTTAACTTTAACTTTAACTTTAACTTTAACTTTAACTTTAACTTTAACTTTAACTTTAACTTTAACTTTAACTTTAACTTTAACTTTAACTTTAACTTTAACTTTAACTTTAACTTTAACTTTAACTTTAACTTTAACTTTAACTTTAACTTTAACTTTAACTTTAACTTTAACTTTAACTTTAACTTTAACTTTAACTTTAACTTTAACTTTAACTTTAACTTTAACTTTAACTTTAACTTTAACTTTAACTTTAACTTTAACTTTAACTTTAACTTTAACTTTAACTTTAACTTTAACTTTAACTTTAACTTTAACTTTAACTTTAACTTTAACTTTAACTTTAACTTTAACTTTAACTTTAACTTTAACTTTAACTTTAACTTTAACTTTAACTTTAACTTTAACTTTAACTTTAACTTTAACTTTAACTTTAACTTTAACTTTAACTTTAACTTTAACTTTAACTTTAACTTTAACTTTAACTTTAACTTTAACTTTAACTTTAACTTTAACTTTAACTTTAACTTTAACTTTAACTTTAACTTTAACTTTAACTTTAACTTTAACTTTAACTTTAACTTTAACTTTAACTTTAACTTTAACTTTAACTTTAACTTTAACTTTAACTTTAACTTTAACTTTAACTTTAACTTTAACTTTAACTTTAACTTTAACTTTAACTTTAACTTTAACTTTAACTTTAACTTTAACTTTAACTTTAACTTTAACTTTAACTTTAACTTTAACTTTAACTTTAACTTTAACTTTAACTTTAACTTTAACTTTAACTTTAACTTTAACTTTAACTTTAACTTTAACTTTAACTTTAACTTTAACTTTAACTTTAACTTTAACTTTAACTTTAACTTTAACTTTAACTTTAACTTTAACTTTAACTTTAACTTTAACTTTAACTTTAACTTTAACTTTAACTTTAACTTTAACTTTAACTTTAACTTTAACTTTAACTTTAACTTTAACTTTAACTTTAACTTTAACTTTAACTTTAACTTTAACTTTAACTTTAACTTTAACTTTAACTTTAACTTTAACTTTAACTTTAACTTTAACTTTAACTTTAACTTTAACTTTAACTTTAACTTTAACTTTAACTTTAACTCTAACTCTAACTCTAACTCTAACTTTAACTTTAACTTTAACTTTAACTTTAACTTTAACTTTAACTTTAACTTTAACTTTAACTTTAACTTTAACTTTAACTTTAACTTTAACTTTAACTTTAACTTTAACTTTAACTTTAACTTTAACTTTAACTTTAACTTTAACTTTAACTTTAACTTTAACTTTAACTTTAACTTTAACTTTAACTTTAACTTTAACTTTAACTTTAACTTTAACTTTAACTTTAACTTTAACTTTAACTTTAACTTTAACTTTAACTTTAACTTTAACTTTAACTTTAACTTTAACTTTAACTTTAACTTTAACTTTAACTTTAACTTTAACTTTAACTTTAACTTTAACTTTAACTTTAACTTTAACTTTAACTTTAACTTTAACTTTAACTTTAACTTTAACTTTAACTTTAACTTTAACTTTAACTTTAACTTTAACTTTAACTTTAACTTTAACTTTAACTTTAACTTTAACTTTAACTTTAACTTTAACTTTAACTTTAACTTTAACTTTAACTTTAACTTTAACTTTAACTTTAACTTTAACTTTAACTTTAACTTTAACTTTAACTTTAACTTTAACTTTAACTTTAACTTTAACTTTAACTTTAACTTTAACTTTAACTTTAACTTTAACTTTAACTTTAACTTTAACTTTAACTTTAACTTTAACTTTAACTTTAACTTTAACTTTAACTTTAACTTTAACTTTAACTTTAACTTTAAATTTAACTTTAACTTTAACTTTAACTTTAACTTTAACTTTAATTTTAACTTTAACTTTAACTTTAACTTTAACTTTAACTTTAACTTTAACTTTAACTTTAACTTTAACTTTAACTTTAACTTTAACTTTAACTTTAACTTTAACTTTAACTTTAACTTTAACTTCAACTTCAACTTCAACTTCAACTTCAACTTCAACTTCAACTTCAACTTCAACTTCAACTTCAACTTCAACTTCAACTTCAACTTCAACTTCAACTTCAACTTCAACTTTAACTTTAACTTTAACTTTAACTTTAACTTTAACTTTAACTTTAACTTTAACTTTAACTTTAACTTTAACTTTAACTTTAACTTTAACTTTAACTTTAACTTTAACTTTAACTTTAACTTTAACTTTAACTTTAACTTTAACTTTAACTTTAACTTTAACTTTAACTTTAACTTTAACTTTAACTTTAACTTTAACTTTAACTTTAACTTTAACTTTAACTTTAACTTTAACTTTAACTTTAACTTTAACTTTAACTTTAACTTTAACTTTAACTTTAACTTTAACTTTAACTTTAACTTTAACTTTAACTTTAACTTTAACTTTAACTTTAACTTTAACTTTAACTTTAACTTTAACTTTAACTTTAACTTTAACTTTAACTTTAACTTTAACTTTAACTTTAACTTTAACTTTAACTTTAACTTTAACTTTAACTTTAACTTTAACTTTAACTTTAACTTTAACTTTAACTTTAACTTTAACTTTAACTTTAACTTTAACTTTAACTTTAACTTTAACTTTAACTTTAACTTTAACTTTAACTTTAACTTTAACTTTAACTTTAACTTTAACTTTAACTTTAACTTTAACTTTAACTTTAACTTTAACTTTAACTTTAACTTTAACTTTAACTTTAACTTTAACTTTAACTTTAACTTTAACTTTAACTTTAACTTTAACTTTAACTTTAACTTTAACTTTAACTTTAACTTTAACTTTAACTTTAACTTTAACTTTAACTTTAACTTTAACTTTAACTTTAACTTCAACTTCAACTTCAACTTCAACTTCAACTTCAACTTCAACTTCAACTTCAACTTCAACTTCAACTTCAACTTCAACTTCAACTTCAACTTCAACTTCAACTTCAACTTCAACTTCAACTTTAACTTTAACTTTAACTTTAACTTTAACTTTAACTTTAACTTTAACTTTAACTTTAACTTTAACTTTAACTTTAACTTTAACTTTAACTTTAACTTTAACTTTAACTTTAACTTTAACTTTAACTTTAACTTTAACTTTAACTTTAACTTTAACTTTAACTTTAACTTTAACTTTAACTTTAACTTTAACTTTAACTTTAACTTTAACTTTAACTTTAACTTTAACTTTAACTTTAACTTTAACTTTAACTTTAACTTTAACTTTAACTTTAACTTTAACTTTAACTTTAACTTTAACTTTAACTTTAACTTTAACTTTAACTTTAACTTTAACTTTAACTTTAACTTTAACTTTAACTTTAACTTTAACTTTAACTTTAACTTTAACTTTAACTTTAACTTTAACTTTAACTTTAACTTTAACTTTAACTTTAACTTTAACTTTAACTTTAACTTTAACTTTAACTTTAACTTTAACTTTAACTTTAACTTTAACTTTAACTTTAACTTTAACTTTAACTTTAACTTTAACTTTAACTTTAACTTTAACTTTAACTTTAACTTTAACTTTAACTTTAACTTTAACTTTAACTTTAACTTTAACTTTAACTTTAACTTTAACTTTAACTTTAACTTTAACTTTAACTTTAACTTTAACTTTAACTTTAACTTTAACTTTAACTTTAACTTTAACTTTAACTTTAACTTTAACTTTAACTTTAACTTTAACTTTAACTTTAACTTTAACTTTAACTTTAACTTTAACTTTAACTTTAACTTTAACTTTAACTTTAACTTTAACTTTAACTTTAACTTTAACTTTAACTTTAACTTTAACTTTAACTTTAACTTTAACTTTAACTTTAACTTTAACTTTAACTTTAACTTTAACTTTAACTTTAACTTTAACTTTAACTTTAACTTTAACTTTAACTTTAACTTTAACTTTAACTTTAACTTTAACTTTAACTTTAACTTTAACTTTAACTTTAACTTTAACTTTAACTTTAACTTTAACTTTAACTTTAACTTTAACTTTAACTTTAACTTTAACTTTAACTTTAACTTTAACTTTAACTTTAACTTTAACTTTAACTTTAACTTTAACTTTAACTTTAACTTTAACTTTAACTTTAACTTTAACTTTAACTTTAACTTTAACTTTAACTTTAACTTTAACTTTAACTTTAACTTTAACTTTAACTTTAACTTTAACTTTAACTTTAACTTTAACTTTAACTTTAACTTTAACTTTAACTTTAACTTTAACTTTAACTTTAACTTTAACTTTAACTTTAACTTTAACTTTAACTTTAACTTTAACTTTAACTTTAACTTTAACTTTAACTTTAACTTTAACTTTAACTTTAACTTTAACTTTAACTTTAACTTTAACTTTAACTTTAACTTTAACTTTAACTTTAACTTTAACTTTAACTTTAACTTTAACTTTAACTTTAACTTTAACTTTAACTTTAACTTTAACTTTAACTTTAACTTTAACTTTAACTTTAACTTTAACTTTAACTTTAACTTTAACTTTAACTTTAACTTTAACTTTAACTTTAACTTTAACTTTAACTTTAACTTTAACTTTAACTTTAACTTTAACTTTAACTTTAACTTTAACTTTAACTTTAACTTTAACTTTAACTTTAACTTTAACTTTAACTTTAACTTTAACTTTAACTTTAACTTTAACTTTAACTTTAACTTTAACTTTAACTTTAACTTTAACTTTAACTTTAACTTTAACTTTAACTTTAACTTTAACTTTAACTTTAACTTTAACTTTAACTTTAACTTTAACTTTAACTTTAACTTTAACTTTAACTTTAACTTTAACTTTAACTTTAACTTTAACTTTAACTTTAACTTTAACTTTAACTTTAACTTTAACTTTAACTTTAACTTTAACTTTAACTTTAACTTTAACTTTAACTTTAACTTTAACTTTAACTTTAACTTTAACTTTAACTTTAACTTTAACTTTAACTTTAACTTTAACTTTAACTTTAACTTTAACTTTAACTTTAACTTTAACTTTAACTTTAACTTTAACTTTAACTTTAACTTTAACTTTAACTTTAACTTTAACTTTAACTTTAACTTTAACTTTAACTTTAACTTTAACTTTAACTTTAACTTTAACTTTAACTTTAACTTTAACTTTAACTTTAACTTTAACTTTAACTTTAACTTTAACTTTAACTTTAACTTTAACTTTAACTTTAACTTTAACTTTAACTTTAACTTTAACTTCAACTTCAACTTCAACTTCAACTTCAACTTCAACTTCAACTTCAACTTCAACTTCAACTTCAACTTCAACTTCAACTTCAACTTCAACTTCAACTTCAACTTCAACTTCAACTTCAACTTCAACTTCAACTTCAACTTTAACTTTAACTTTAACTTTAACTTTAACTTTAACTTTAACTTTAACTTTAACTTTAACTTTAACTTTAACTTTAACTTTAACTTTAACTTTAACTTTAACTTTAACTTTAACTTTAACTTTAACTTTAACTTTAACTTTAACTTTAACTTTAACTTTAACTTTAACTTTAACTTTAACTTTAACTTTAACTTTAACTTTAACTTTAACTTTAACTTTAACTTTAACTTTAACTTTAACTTTAACTTTAACTTTAACTTTAACTTTAACTTTAACTTTAACTTTAACTTTAACTTTAACTTTAACTTTAACTTTAACTTTAACTTTAACTTTAACTTTAACTTTAACTTTAACTTTAACTTTAACTTTAACTTTAACTTTAACTTTAACTTTAACTTTAACTTTAACTTTAACTTTAACTTTAACTTTAACTTTAACTTTAACTTTAACTTTAACTTTAACTTTAACTTTAACTTTAACTTTAACTTTAACTTTAACTTTAACTTTAACTTTAACTTTAACTTTAACTTTAACTTTAACTTTAACTTTAACTTTAACTTTAACTTTAACTTTAACTTTAACTTTAACTTTAACTTTAACTTTAACTTTAACTTTAACTTTAACTTTAACTTTAACTTTAACTTTAACTTTAACTTTAACTTTAACTTTAACTTTAACTTTAACTTTAACTTTAACTTTAACTTTAACTTTAACTTTAACTTTAACTTTAACTTTAACTTTAACTTTAACTTTAACTTTAACTTTAACTTTAACTTTAACTTTAACTTTAACTTTAACTTTAACTTTAACTTTAACTTTAACTTTAACTTTAACTTTAACTTTAACTTTAACTTTAACTTTAACTTTAACTTTAACTTTAACTTTAACTTTAACTTTAACTTTAACTTTAACTTTAACTTTAACTTTAACTTTAACTTTAACTTTAACTTTAACTTTAACTTTAACTTTAACTTTAACTTTAACTTTAACTTTAACTTTAACTTTAACTTTAACTTTAACTTTAACTTTAACTTTAACTTTAACTTTAACTTTAACTTTAACTTTAACTTTAACTTTAACTTTAACTTTAACTTTAACTTTAACTTTAACTTTAACTTTAACTTTAACTTTAACTTTAACTTTAACTTTAACTTTAACTTTAACTTTAACTTTAACTTTAACTTTAACTTTAACTTTAACTTTAACTTTAACTTTAACTTTAACTTTAACTTTAACTTTAACTTTAACTTTAACTTTAACTTTAACTTTAACTTTAACTTTAACTTTAACTTTAACTTTAACTTTAACTTTAACTTTAACTTTAACTTTAACTTTAACTTTAACTTTAACTTTAACTTTAACTTTAACTTTAACTTTAACTTTAACTTTAACTTTAACTTTAACTTTAACTTTAACTTTAACTTTAACTTTAACTTTAACTTTAACTTTAACTTTAACTTTAACTTTAACTTTAACTTTAACTTTAACTTTAACTTTAACTTTAACTTTAACTTTAACTTTAACTTTAACTTTAACTTTAACTTTAACTTTAACTTTAACTTTAACTTTAACTTTAACTTTAACTTTAACTTTAACTTTAACTTTAACTTTAACTTTAACTTTAACTTTAACTTTAACTTTAACTTTAACTTTAACTTTAACTTTAACTTTAACTTTAACTTTAACTTTAACTTTAACTTTAACTTTAACTTTAACTTTAACTTTAACTTTAACTTTAACTTTAACTTTAACTTTAACTTTAACTTTAACTTTAACTTTAACTTTAACTTTAACTTTAACTTTAACTTTAACTTTAACTTTAACTTTAACTTTAACTTTAACTTTAACTTTAACTTTAACTTTAACTTTAACTTTAACTTTAACTTTAACTTTAACTTTAACTTTAACTTTAACTTTAACTTTAACTTTAACTTTAACTTTAACTTTAACTTTAACTTTAACTTTAACTTTAACTTTAACTTTAACTTTAACTTTAACTTTAACTTTAACTTTAACTTTAACTTTAACTTTAACTTTAACTTTAACTTTAACTTTAACTTTAACTTTAACTTTAACTTTAACTTTAACTTTAACTTTAACTTTAACTTTAACTTTAACTTTAACTTTAACTTTAACTTTAACTTTAACTTTAACTTTAACTTTAACTTTAACTTTAACTTTAACTTTAACTTTAACTTTAACTTTAACTTTAACTTTAACTTTAACTTTAACTTTAACTTTAACTTTAACTTTAACTTTAACTTTAACTTTAACTTTAACTTTAACTTTAACTTTAACTTTAACTTTAACTTTAACTTTAACTTTAACTTTAACTTTAACTTTAACTTTAACTTTAACTTTAACTTTAACTTTAACTTTAACTTTAACTTTAACTTTAACTTTAACTTTAACTTTAACTTTAACTTTAACTTTAACTTTAACTTTAACTTTAACTTTAACTTTAACTTTAACTTTAACTTTAACTTTAACTTTAACTTTAACTTTAACTTTAACTTTAACTTTAACTTTAACTTTAACTTTAACTTTAACTTTAACTTTGACCAGACCGGGTAGAATCGGCTAACCCTAGACGTTCGAACTAGAACGTGATTCCGCGGTTCGGGGTCTTGCTGAAGGCTGTTTACCCTTCGGATAATTACTGAAGACTCACTGTAATTCTGACCGGACCGCGTAGAATTGGCTAACCCTAGACGTTCGAACTAGAACGTAATTCCGCGGTTCGGGGTCTTGCTGAAGGCAGTTTACCCTTCTGATCATTACTCAAGACTGACTCTCGGATGGTCGCTATGTCGCCCATTACGACTCCCGTCCGAGAGTTTATTTTAATGCTGACGGTTTTGTCAGCATTGTCCTTTATTTGACCTTGGAGTTGCTTCGGTAAGCAACTCCGTATTTGCGAAATAAATTCAGAGGTGAATGATTTATTGGTTTACAGACTGAATATTTCAGTAACGGAAATGCCGTATTCCCGTTACTTAGCGTAAGCGATTTTTATTCGATTCAATTATGGGGGACAATTATATCTTGCATATAAGTGTTTCAATAAAAATTTAGTAAAAGTGCGGGGCACCACACGTGCAATGAGCAATAAAACTGTGCGTTTGGTGCCGCGTGATTTAGGGCTGTCCCCGACTAAAAAACTGAACGCGTCTTCCTTCGGGAGCCACGTAATGCCGAGTACTTTCAGTGCGGCCGAATCGTCGAGGGAAAAATCGATCGCAAGCTCGTGCCCGACAGCGAGAATGTGCGACAGTAAATCGATATTGTTTCCGGCCCATTTTCTTAAACGAAACCCATCGCGATCTAATAGCGAGGTTAGTTGCGAACGAATCGTTCGCGCACTTTCGTAATCGTCTGCACCAAATTAGACGTCGTCTACATAAGTCGAGTGTTCGATTATATCGGCGACTCCGGGAAAAGGCGTACCTTCGTCGTCGGCGAGTTGAAGCAATACGCGGTTCGCGAGATAAGGCGCGCATGCCGTACCGGAGGTCACGGGGAGGAGTCAATGAATGAGCACTGGACAGTCTTGATCGGGGCGGAATGAAATACGTTGTTAGTCGAGATCGTCGCGATGCATTCGAATTTGACGAAACATTTTTTCTATATCAGCGATGTAAGCAAAACGATATCGACGCCAGTTAGAAAGAACACAGCCTATGTCGCGATGCAGTTTCGGACCGATGAACAAATGGTCATTGAGGGAAGTCCCGTTCGACAGTGCACTTGATGCGTTGAAGACGACTCGCAGTCGCGTAGGGGAGCTACTCTCGCGGATGACGGGCTGATGCGGAATATAGACCGGGTTGGTAATCGTGCGAGGTTCGAGTACTCTTTCCATGTGTCCCATGGCTTCGTATTCTTTCAGGAAATCTGAATACGCAAGGGCGAGTTCTGATTAACTTCCCGATTTTATAGGGGAGTTATTGTAATGACCCTGAAAATCGAAAATCGTTTTTTCGTCAGATCTTCACGTTTCAAGATCATTGAAGTCATTTCAGCCTATTT
Organism: Sussaba pulchella; assembly: GCA_963971145.1. NCBI lineage: Eukaryota > Metazoa > Arthropoda > Insecta > Hymenoptera > Ichneumonidae > Sussaba > Sussaba pulchella. The sequence continues at coordinate 2,350,708 of OZ020174.1, read as the reverse complement.
TGAGCAAAATGTTTGTATGTGTGTGTGCGTATGTACGTACGTAGGGGAAAGCGGGGCTCATTCGGACAGCGGGTAGGTTCGGACACCCGCGGTACTCCCCCCCTATCGATGTAAAAAAATTGCGCATTTGTTTTTTCAACTCTCAAGTTATCAAGGAAACGGCGTCACTTGTTCCGGGGATTTGATTACACCACACGGCGTGAGGTAAGAAAATTATTATTTTCGTCTTTTTCCAATTATTTTTTCGGTCACCTTTTGATTCGATGTTAAGGTACAAATCGGACGTTTCGGGGTTTGATTCTTCGTCTAATAATTTGCTACAACTGTTATAATCTATAACCTACAAAGTTCATCGCGCTGTTCTATATAGAATTTTTTTTAGAAATTCAAACTTTTATTTTATTCATTGTTTTAGAAAAAAACAATATAGAAATTCTAATAGAGTTCTATATATAGAATAGTATGAACGATACGTTTTTTTTCTTCGAAAATATGAGTTGCGGGATGATTCGGACACGCAGTGGGGTTTGTTCAGACATGTCTGAATCTGCCCCCTTTTTCCCCAAATACGCTGTCAGAACAGGCTCATTAGTTTACGCGTCCCAGGCTCGGTCTTACATACATGTCTTGGAACTCCGGCGGTGGGGAAAGAGTCGGAGGAAGGGATTTAGTTGTTTCACCGGGGCCCTAAGGCGGCGAAGTTTTAATGTTGGTGTCTTTTTTCCCCAAGACATTGTCGACATGAGGCATTACGAAAGGAAAAAAAAATGTTGATCCAAACCTGCTAAAGGAAGCCGTTCAGGCAGTCCTAGAGGGAAGCCTTAGCCTCCGTGGAGCTTCAAAGCAATATAATATTGCAAAATCGACAATTGGCGATTATTCAACGAAGGCCAAAGTGGCTGAGGATGCAACAGCAATTTGTTACGAATCCGCATCCAAAGCTCGCCTCGTTTTCCCCGTAAAAATGGAAGTAGACCTGACGGACTACTTGATAAAATGCTCGGATATGTTTTACGGTCTCACACCTAACAATGTTCGTCGGTTGGCGTATGAATATGCCGTAGCAAATCCGTTAACCGTTTCCAAAAGTTGAACCGATAAAAAAATAGCGGGAAAGGATTGGTTTTCGGGATTTTAGTCTCGAAATGCTCGCCTAAGCATGAGTTCCCCGGAGACCACAAGCTTGGCTCGCCTTTCCGGTTTTCACAGGACTACCGTCAAGGGCTTTTTCGAAAAACTGCAAGACGTGATCTTGCGTTACAAATTTTTAGCCACCGATATCTTCAATCTTGATGAGGTAGGCCCGATCTGTTGTAGTGTATTATCCGTAGACATACCTACTTATGATATTTCATTTTCGAATTGAATGAATCATGTTTAGACCGGCGTGACGACTGTCCAGCCAGTACCGAAGGTTGTGTCCCGAAAAGGGCAGCATCAGGTTGGTAAGGTAACCACGAGGGAGAGGGGTGAACTGCTGACCCAGGTGGCGATAATAGGAGCGTCTGGGACGTCTTTGCCACTCATCTGGGTTTTTCCAAGAGTGAAATTAGATTATGCACGAATGATGAAAGATAATTATGGAAATGGTCAATTAGGATTATGCCATAGGACTGGTTGGAAATCAATTCAATTATCATATATATAGATGCCTATTGACATACCTAGTGTCTACCCGCACATCTTTATGGGTCATTTATTACTAAAGGGTGGATGACAGGTGAAAATTTCTTGAAAGTTCTTGCACACATCGCGAAAAATACGAAATGCTCGGTAGACAATAAAATTTTACACATTTTGGACAACCACGAATCCCATCTGAGTGTGGAGGGGTTAGAATTCGCCGAAAACAATGGTATTGTAGTTTTAACCCTCCCACCTCACACCTTTAACCGCCTGCAGCCTTTGGATATAAGTGTTTTTGGCTCATTCAAAACCTTCGTTAACCAAGAAATGGATACATGGATGAAGAACAATCGTGGAAGTGGAGTGACAATTTATGATCTACTTGAGTTTCTAACACCGCATGGGAGAGGGCAGCCACGCCCCGTAACATAAAGTCAGGCTTCAGCTCAACGGGAATTTGGCCACTTGATCCTAGATTTTCTCAGTAACGCAGCCTTCGATAGACCTTCCCCTCCCTCGGGAAACCCGGAAGCAGCAACCACGAGTTTACCAATATCGAACGACTCAAGCCAATCTTCGACTTTGGAGAACCCGATAGCAGGGACATCTAAAAGTTCTGTGCTATCATCGGATTTTAACAACGTTGACCAATCTTCTGCTGCACAAACATCGACAAAAACCGACTCTACGTCTTTATTGCCGGTGGATATTAAACCATATCCAAAGGCTCCTCCAAGGAAAACCATTTCAAACAAACGACAAGGAAAGTGTCGTATTGCAACCGACACTCCAGAAAAAAGGGAACTGGAGGCCAAAAGAATGAAGAAAGTAAACACACGAAAGGAAAATACAAGGCGAAGACAAAGCGACAGATAAATTTCGCCGAAAAGAGAAAGAAACATAAAAGACGTCCAACAAATCGTGACTTGTCTTCATCCGATACCGAATCGGTGGAACTTGTTGACGGTCAGGATAGTGACATCCGCCAGCCAGAACTGATTGCGCAAGAACAATTTGAAGAAGAAAAAATGGAACTTCCATTGAATACGATACCGGAAAAGGAGGACTACATCCTTGTAAAATTTAGCACAAAGAAGAAAAATGTTTTCTTCGTCGGCTAAATAGTGACCCTGCTGCAGTACGACGAAGACTATGCTGAGGTCGAATTCTTGCAAAAAAGCCAGGAAGGGGGATTTTTCACCCTCCCGACATACCAGATATCCATGTGATAGGCTATGAATCTATTGTAAGAGTTCTTCCACCTCCCACACATTTAGGGGAGTCAAAACGCCTTCGCAAGTACAAAAAGTTTTCTGTTAGTTTTGACGGATTTACAGTCAAATGATAGATTTAGCTCAGTTTAGTACCTACCCAGTAAACTTATGATGTCATCTTTCTTATTCCTCCTTTTCTGTTTTTGAACAGAGAGTTCTTTGAATGCAAGATTCTACTTTTTCATTACAATCTAGTAACATAAATAATATTCATCTGACAAGGGGACCACATGGGCATCGGATTTTTGTAATTTTTCATACTCATCGTACGTAAAGTTGACACCCCAAAGATGAATATGCAGAAGCAGTTCAATGCCATATTCAGAAGTTTTCGAGAAAAACGACTTTAAAGTTTTGCGAGCAGCTTATGAGGACGAACGAAATTGTACCTAACAACTGGCCGAGCAGCCGAGCGGGCAGCGAGCAAGACCACTAATCGGAAGGTCCCCGGTTCGATCCTTACCGTGGGAAATTTTATTTTTATTTTTTTTTTTTAAGTTTCGAATACCTACGTATTTTAAATATAAGATTAATCGAATATATGCTAATTAACATATTAGTCACTTCGTCGAAATCGGGAAAGTTGACTACAAACTTATATGAAGATTTTTAATCAACGTTATCAAACCATACGTAAAAAAAGAAAAGTTTGTTTTGTTCATTGATTCTTGGGGTGGACAAACCAATCCCGTAATGTACAACGAAGTTTTTCGAGATGATAAGCGTCTTATTTTATAATTTTCATTTACTTATTATATAAACTTGCATCTTGCAAGTTATTCCACCAAAATGTACCCCGTTAGTACAGCCATGCGATGTTTATTTTTACCGTCAAGTAAAAAATGTTATCAAGCGTCTCCAAAATTGCGCCTACCTGACCGAAAAAGGCCGCGAAATCAACGATCGAGAGGATTGTATAAAAATTCATTCAATCGTACACCATCAGTTGTCCTCTCCGATCTTCGGTAAAATGATCAGGTATGCGTGGTTCGCTTCAAAACTTTGCGATACGAGAGAAATCTTTGAAAACGTCAACGAAATTTCTTTCCCTATTGATATTTTGAAAAAACATTTCGCCTGTAAAGACGCAGCATTCATACGGTGTGCTAGATGCCGTGAAAATTTGAATAAAAAGAAGCATTTCATTTTCCACCCCAGGTTTTTTTATTCTCTACCGCAGGTTTTTTCATTTTTGTTCCCAAAACTTTATTTGTAATTTTATTTTAATTTATTTCAAATAATTGTATTAACTCACGTGCAATTTTCATAAAAAATAATAATTTGTTAATGATAATATGTTAATCAGCATATATTTGATGAATCTTATATCTTAAATACGTAGGTATTCGAAACTTAAAAAAAAAAAAATGCAAAAAAAAAATTTCCCACGGTAAGGATCGAACCGGGGATCTTCCGATTACTGGTCTTGCTCGCTGCCCGCTCGGCTGCTCAGCCAATTATTCGATACAATTTCGTTCGTCCTTATAAGCTGCTCGCAAAACTTTGAAGTCGTTTTTCTCGAAAACTTCTGAATATGGCATTGAACTGCTTCGGCATATTCATTTTTGGGGTGTCAACTTTACGTACGATGAGTATAAAAAACTATAAAAATCCGATGCCGATGTGCTCCCCTTGTGAGCTGTGATTGCGGATCAATTGTGATAATTTGTGATCGTAATACTAATTAAAGTTTTTTTTTGTCGATGGGGTAGGTTCGGACAAAAAAGTTTTTTCATTTATTCCAAATTTTCCGCCGAAGTAGTTGAATAAAAATTTTTGAAAAAATACTAAGCCTCGTCAATAGAATGAGAAACAATACTGTCTTCGAATTTTTTGAATAATACTATTAGTCCTTGAAATACAGCAAATTTAGTGAAACTGTCAGAATGAGCCCCACTCTCCCCTACGTATGTGATCAATTTTTCATTAACGTTTTCTCCAAAACTAATGACGCGATCAGAATGATCGATGATGCAATAGATGTGTCTTGCTGAAACATAGAACTGATTAGATTTTGGTCCAATTCAGTCGAGTAGTTTTTTAGTTTTTACCAAAAAACAATTCGTAAATTCTTTTGTGAACGTTTTCTCCAAAACTAATAACACGATCCAAAAAAATTTTTTTTTGGTTTTGATTTTTTTTCAATTTTTTGACATTATTATTTGGATTTTTTTTTTACGTATATGCGTATGTGATCGATTTTTGTCAACGTTTTTTCTGAAGCTGATAACGCGATCAAAGTTTTTTTTGGATTTTTTAAAATGTTTTTTTTTGGATTTCATTTAACTTCCTGATTATAAGGGACTAAATCCTCCCAGGCATATTATGCCCCCGGGGCATATGCCGGGTGGTCGGGCACTCGTATTTTTGTGTTTGGTGTCTTCTGGATACGTCCATGTTGGACCATGAGAAGACGAAAACTCCAATTCTGAACTTGATAAGGATATACTGAATAAATAATGATAATAATAAATTTCAACTCACGAATCGGGAAGGTACTTGTGCGGACCGTAAAGGGTCACACGCAAAATAAATATGATTAGCTACAGGCATTACGAGCCATATCCACTACTAACCATGGATACTACTAACCATAGGCACTGCTAACCATGGACACTACTATCTATAGACACCACAGATCATAGGCCCGCTAGTTACCTTTCAAGTGCACCGGAAGCAAACCCATGTTATTCACGTTCTTAAGGATGGGAATTTTTGTCAGCTTAGGGTGCAGCAGTAATTCATTGCCTGCGAAGGTGGCATGTAGGTACCGCAGACGCTTCACATTTTTGTGGCCATGCTGCTCCGTTTAGCACACCGTTATGCACCCCTTCCCTTGCTCGTTGTTGTCAGAGAATCGGTGGCTAAATTTCTCCAGTTTTCTTTCGCGTTCGATGACACGGTCCGTGTCACACTGTTCGCGAAATCTTTGCGACAAGCGACGCAAACCAGTTTCTGGCCATATCCTTCCTCTTTTCCTTCAACTGGTGTGGAACAGTTGGGTAAAGCATGCACCGGTTTTTTACGAAAAATACATGCGTGAGCATCGCTCACTTTATCGTCCACTGCACACGCAGCGCAGCCTGGCCCAATAATGTCATCGGCGATGACTGGTAATTTTTTATTTTTATCAGCGATGGGTCCTGCATCACGTCGGTGTTATCGCTCAATCCGAGACGGTTACCGCCAGCATCTGCGTCGTGCGTGGAGTTGGCTACCGGAACTATTTCTTCCGATGCTTGATCATCCACCGATTCCATTTGAAGAGAGTGGCACAGGTCCTCAACGTGGGATGAGCCAAATCAGGGTAAAAAAAAATGAACCGATTCGATGTCGGCAATTTCTGCGCCGATGAGTTACGTTTGTCCGCTTATAAATTTGAAATACTTCATGATAAAATCATCAGCTCTCACAGGGGAGCACTTCGTTCCGCAACAAATTGTGCTTAAGATTTTTTAATTCCGACTCCACGGGTGCACTTGAGGCCGTTTGGCGCCCATATGAAAATACGTTGCGGACAACGCATGACCACAGCGGAAACAATTTGATATCCCGCACAAGCCGATCGGCTAGATGCGGAAAAAAATGCGCATTATCGCCATCGCCGATCTCTTAGTCGATCGCGTTCTTCACTCCGTCGTCAATTTTCGCGCCCCAAACTTGCCACGAATTCCTATCGGATGGGAGATCGATTGGAGGTTCGCCGCTACCCCTTTCACTGTCACTTTCGGGACTTCCATCCAGAACTGACGCTGATAATCATTAAATGAAAAGAATTATTACGAGAGTTGAAAAAAAGCGTAGGCCAAGGCGACACACAATTTAAAAAAAATTCCGTTTCGTAATTTCTTTTTCTGTACAATACTCATGCCACGCAATAGAAAAAAGTCTTATCATTTTGACAGGACTGGCTGTTTTTTTACCACCGGCATTAGCGTCACGGACGGCGTACCCCGTAGGCCTCACGGTTAGCTGTACACTGCAACGAACGATTCTTCGTCGTAAATTGTGTAGCATTATAAGTATTGTAGAGACAAATGTATTCAAAATATCTTCCTTCTTTATTACTCAATCATCAACGCTTTGTTATGGAAAAAAAAATCTGATCAAAATGTTATCCTCACAAAATGAATTTTTGAACAATCGATTGTCCAATTGATTTTTAGCCAAATTGACATTTCGAATTGATTGAATTATGATGTTACAAAAATTTAACAGTTTGAATTCTTGAGGGTTTTCTTAGAGTAAACTGAGGTTAGACGAAAACCGAAAATATCCTCCGTGTCTCCATTATTTCCTAAGTAATCATAAGTCAGAAGAAGTCTTGAAAATTCAGTCAATTACCTTCATTGGATCAATTTTTTCGGTTAATTGAATAATGTTCCACAAAAAAACAAGAATAGTACATTGTGTACCAAGGAGGGAAAGTGGGCGTTTTTAGCTCAGCGCGATGTTCCGAAAAGCGCGGGAAGCTAAAAACGGCCCCCCTCCAAGGTGCACACGATACTTTATATAACGAAGCCGTGTTTTCCGAGCTGCATGCAAGTTAATGCGTACCATCGATGTGTAAGCAAGCTTATGGAGTCCAGGGGCAAAGCTGCGGTGGGGTCCAGGGGTGAAACCCCGGTGGGATCCAGGGGCGAAGCCCCGGTGGGGTCCAGGGGCGAAGCCCCGGTGGAGTCCAGGGCCGAAGCCCCGGTCGGGGGGTTGGGGGCGAAGCTCCCCCCCCCCCACTGAACAAACGGTACATAGATCTGATGCATATTGAAAAAATTATCTATTTTTTTATCTCTTAAAATAAACAGAACCTGAATAGTATATTTCCGTCTTAAGAAAAATTGTAAGCACAATGACCCAATGTCGTTGATACTGTCAGTCCATATGACAGGAGATCGAATAAGCTGTTATGTCTCCTGTTCACCAGTCTTTTGTTCTACAGAAACTGTCGAAAAAAGCTCTCCTACCGCTGAACAGCGACGACTCACGGACTCTTATTGTACTAGGACATTTTTGTGTGTTTTATTGGTCTGTTTACCATAACAACAGCAGAGAGATGTGGAAACGCCTACTTTGGCTTCCCCAAACACGCCCCGAAAAGCGAGGAAAACACGGCTGCGTTATATAAAAACTTTTTTCGGAACAACTTTTTACTCAGAAATTGATAAAAATATTTGATCTAATCATCAAAAAACTCGGACTTCAAAGCTTTAATTTATATTTAGTATCCCTGTACTATGGCTGTTTTTTGCCAAGTTACCGCATCTTGAAAATGACATAAAAATTCTGATTTTTTTGAATATCCTTCAATGGTTGTGCCTAGTGCTTGTAAATTTGGAATTAAAATTTTCTCCAAAATTTCTTTATTTGCCTCAACTCGTTTTCAAAACTAGTGCAATTTTTAAAAGAAATCAAAATTTCATAAGGGTGTTTTCTTTAACCGTACTTTTAATTTTAGGCTAAAGAAAATTATAAATTTTTACCCATTCTCGAGTTATTAGAAAAATTGTAGTAGTATCAATTGATCGAACGGAAGCGGTCGAACATCTTGGGGGGGGGGGGGGGGGGGGTTGATGTTAATTCGATATAGAAAAAGCATATTTTTAGTAATTTTTTTAACGACACAGTTAATATATCTTTATTTTCATGATATCCACTTAATAAAGTAACATTTGAAAAATATTCTATTGAATTTCAATTGACTTTTATAAACAAATGAGCGATTGACGGAGAATCTCCGCGGACGTCTAGAAAAAAAAATATTATTGCGGTTTCTTTCATAACTCATCACTGAGTTATCTGGGATAAAAAAACCAGAGTGATTCTATTTGGTAATAAGTTTCTGCAGGTAATCACGTCGAGTTTGTTTTATTCATTTTATCGTATTTTAGAATGGCCATATTTTCAATTTTTTCAATAAAAAGTCAGTATTTTGATTTCGAAGTGTTGTAAAAAGTATAAAAATCAATTTTTTATTCACTCGACGTGATTACCTGCCGAAACTTATCGGCTAATAAAATCAATTTTGTTTTTTTATCTGAGATAATCCAGTGATGAGTTAAGAGGGGCACCGCGATAAAACTTTATGTTTAAGACGTCTGCGGAGATTCCCCCTCAATGACTCATTTGTGCATAAAAGTTAATAAAAATGTTATAGAATATTTTTCAAATGTTACTTTATTGAGTAGTTATTATAGAAATGAATTTATATTAACCATGTCGTCAAAAAAAATGATCAAAAATACGTTTTTTTATATTGAATTAACCTCCGCCCCCCCTCTTTAATCGATTGCAATAGAGAAGTAATTCCATTGATAACATCATTGTGCTTCATCGAAAAAAATCGGCAAGCGTTATAAAATCTTAAAATTTTTTTTTTTTTTCGGACGATTTTCTCGCCAACAAATTTAGGTCTAATGGTTAATTTTTTTTGTCACTTTCTAACATAATTTTTCACAATATTTTTGGAAAATATATTTGCCGTAAGGTCACCTACATTTCTGTGACTTCCCAGGACAGTTCATTGCCATATATATTTCTTGCGTTTTTTTTTCACCTGCTTGATTGTGTGAATGATTCTTTTCGCTGAGTATCAGTTAGATATTTCAGTCTTTTTCAAAAAAAAGTTTGTAGGTTCGTGGCCACCATGCTTGTTCGTTTGGTGGTTGCTTCATCAAATCCATCAATTTTTTCTTCCGAATAGTACAGAGGGTTGGGCCGATTGCAGTTTTTCCCTGTTCTGCGACATACAGTTAGGAGCCACGAGAGACGTTCTTCAGCTTCTCGTCGATTTTGCGCGAGGATCAACAGTCCGATAGCTCCGAAAAAAAATCGTTTGATTCGCGATCTTGCCGTAGACAAGAAGTCAGCATATCCTTCCATAATGTGTGCGATATCCAACCGAATGTAACACGTCGGCACGCTTGATTCCGTACAGGCCTGCGCATACTCGTTGACCGTTAAAAAGCCGGTAAATGCCCGTACGGACGCGGTAAGCAGAGCCTGTGAAGAATCAGTTACGACCTCTGTCGGGTACGGGGCCCCAGACCTGAGCCACTCGACGAGCCAATGCGTAATATTATTCGTATTATGGGCTTCCGTAAGCATTTGGCTTACGGCAAATTGTTCCTGCCCATCGTTTACCACGCATTGGTACAGGAAAATTGCTTGCGACTTGGACTAGTCGATCCGCTCAATTTTCCTCACCAGGCTCCAGTTGCATCGATGCAGATTCTCGAATCGTTAGCTCTGCAATAACTCCAATATACATCCAATTGGTGGTGCGTCCAATAGTGGATGTAAAACGGATTCAGCCCCAGCGACTGTACAACGCCGTTTAATTCAGAAAGCTGCAAAATGGAGAGTGACGATATCACCTCGCTGTATCCGCGTCCGGCTCTTGTGTTAGCTTTTTACCGTCTTGTAAACATTCGCCGAATACAGGTAGCCAGGCTCCGGATCACTCTCGCTCATAAGCTCGTGCAGCTTCCCTGCTCTATATGCATGCACGCCTTTATTTTGTTTCACTAGTTCGTTGCCGATTATTTTCCGTTCAGGAGCTCGGCAGTATCTTTTACCGCATTTAGATCCGTCCCCAGTGGTAATGACGCACTGAACACTGATACTGTCGAGCGATGTGTCATCGAAATGACCGACAATTTCCGACCCGCTATTACAATATCCGTTAAAACTTGCCGTGTTTGAATACCAGGATATTTTATGGGTTTTAAAATGAAATCCGTGTTTTACTTTCTTGCCCCACAACTTTTTGGTCACAACTGATTGCCAGCGGTTCGGAATGAAGCACGTGTACTGCCAGAAATATCATTGTGGTCGGTCTTTCCCAGCTCGATTATATTGATTCTGAACTAACAAATCCAGAAATTCACGGCGCGTGAAACTAATCCGTAAATAATTGTCTCCGTACCTTCCGGGACGGATGTATCTTTTCCACTCACCGATAACACCGTCGAATCGTTGAAAGCTGTAACGGGCTCAGGACCAAAGTTTAAAATATCAGTGTCACCGACCTGTTGCAGACGATTTTTGATATTGCTACGGTTAGCCATGACGTGGGTCCAAAAACCCAAAGGCTTTTTAGCTCCTCGCGATCGTTCGGACATCAATTCCCAAACCTTGTCCGTTTTTGAAATCACTTTGCGGTCAACAAGAATGTTGTCGGCAAACGATTCAATGATCGCATCGATCTCTTCCCCGCGAATTACGCACGGTCGTCCAAGTTTCTTCGACATTTTCACATTATCCTATCACACTCACACTTCACACGATAAATAACCTATGAAAAAAATGTAAACTTATAAGAGGAGGATACGATGCATAGGTCACCGATACGATCCATCTTTAGTACACGGGTAGGGCATAACCAGAAGTACAACAGGTGCAAGTAGTAAGACGCACTTCTCAGCCGTTGCCGAGAAATTAACTTATCAAAATTGCAGTGCGTGGTTATATGCATTTTACGTTAGCTAAAATTCAACGGCAGCGAGGCGCAGTGCTAAGAGCCCAGACTTGTAATCGCTGGATCGCTGCATCGAATCTCGCCGGTAATTTTTTTTTCGCTTTTTTCGCTTCGGTAATTTAAAATCGCAGTTAACGTGTGAAATACTATGAAAAACTGATAAATACTCTCGCAAAACGAAATATCAATAACAATGACCCTTACCGTTTGATACGTAAGAGGTAAATAGGACGGTAAATAAAAATAAGTAAGCAGTGCTTATAATGGGCGTAGGTTAGATTGCGTTTGCTCGTATCGTGCGGTGTCAGCAGCCAAAAGATGCACACGGAGATTTTGCTTGAACATCCCTAACCGCAAGGTAGAAGTAAGATTGTTAGGCAAAGAGTTCCAGAGATATACCGCGGCTAGGTGGAACGATCTCCGATATGCCTCTGTCCTGTGGCTTGTAATCTCGAAGGAATGGGTATTTACGTGACGAGCAGAGCGCCTAGTTTCATTATTAGGCCTAGAGAAAATATCGCTAATATACGAAGGAGAGGTGTTGTGGAAAATTTTGTAAGCTTCGATCCCAAGAAAGTAAAGCCTCCTACTTTTGACTGATAACCACCCTAGGCGAAGACGATAAGGTGTGATGTGAACGTCACGTTTTAAGCTGAAGATGAACCGTATCCCACAGTTGATCATTCTTTGTAGTCTGGTGTTGAGTTCCTCTGTTAGATCATGATATACCAAACAGCAATAGTCGAGTAATGGCCAAATCAGAGTCGTGACTAGTTTGTTACGAAGTTCAAACGACAACATGTTTTTGTGATGTTTTAACTTGTAAAGCTATAAGTGTGCTTTCTTGATGATACTCGATACATGGCCATCCCACGAGTTATCCGAGCTGAAGACGACACCCAAATTGCGTGCTTCCGAGACAAATGGTATAGGAATGCTGTTAATCGATATGGTCGGTAGATCATCATAGTTAAGTTGCCGCACATAAGCTTTGCTCCCAAAGATTAGAATTTTTGACTTCGCAATGTTTAGTGACAACCCGTTTGTCAGTGCAAATTCGGAAATTGCGTTGACATCATGCGCTATGAGGTGAAGACCACGATTAAGATGACTCGGAGGGCAACTAAGATAAATCTGGGTATCGTCCGCAAAAATCATGTGCTGTGAGTAACGTAGAGAGACGCTGATGTCGTTGATAAAAATGGAGAACAGGAGAGGTCCGAGGACAGATCCCTGAGGAACACCCGTGGATGTTGCTAGCCAGTCAGAGCAATTTCCGTCAGGATACATTACACTCTGAGTGCGCCCTGATAGGTACGAACATACCCATTTGAGCGCTAGTTCAGAGAAACCAATCTTCCTGAGCTTGGTGAGAAGACAACTGTGGGATATGGTGTCGAAAGCTTTGCTAAAATCGAATAGCACAAGGATGGTTAACTTCTTAAGATCAATGTTAAGTTTGATATCATGGCAAATACGAAGTAGCGCGGTTTGAGTCGAAAAACCCTTTCGATAGCCCGATTGCCTATTGTCAAGGATGTTGTGGGTATCAAGATAGTCAATAATTTGACTATGAAGAATTCTCTCCAACACCTTGGCAATCTCAGAGAGATTAGCAATGGGTCTCGTGTCAGAGGGAGAAACAGGTGTTTTAATTTTGGAGAGCGGTCTTATGAGAGCTCGTTTCCATTCGCGTGGGAAGTATGCAAGATTGATACACGAGTTAAAGAAGTCACAGAGAAGCTGGCCCATAAAAGGTTGTGCAGAGGAGATCGCGTGGAGTGGTATTCTATCTGGACCGGATGAGAAGGATTCGGAGGATGAAGTCGAAGTGAAAGAAAGTACGGTATTTAGAGAAATTGGAGAAAAATTAAAATGAGGTTCGGTAACGGGGAAAGAGTTGATGATTTCCATGAGATCTGAGGTTGAGCATGGCGGAAAACGATTAGAAATGGAGGCATAGTGCGAATTGAGAACGTCTGAAGGAAAGTAGTTGAAGGGTGATGGTAGCGATGAGTCTATTAGACCGAGATTTGAGAGTTCACGCCACAGTTTGGAGGGATCAGAGATGTTCAATAGTTTGTTCAAGTGAAACTGTTCTTTGGCCCGTCTTAATTCTAGCGTGAGTTCGTTTCGATAGTTTCTATAAATTTCAAGATCAAGTACATTTTTAGATCTGCGTGCAACGTTATATAGCCTATGCTCAAGCCGAATTTTCTCTTTGAGCATCGTAGTGAGCCAGGGTGCGGGTGGGTTGGTGATTCGAATTGTCCGCTCCGGGGCATGAACATCTAACGAGGAAGAGATCGCATTCGTGACAGTGTTCAAATACGCATCGAGATGAGAACCGCTATTGCAAGCCCCCAAATGCACAACACTTAGCGTATTGCTGAGTGTAGTACAATAATCAGTTACATTGAAGTTCTTGTACGCACGCCTAACAATGATACGCTCTTTGAAAGATGGAACATGATACGAGTAAACAAGCTCAATGAGATCATGACCATTGATAAATGGTTCATCAGATTTGGCGAACGAGGTCACTTTACTCAGGCTGTCGACTAGAAATACATCTAACCATGTATCCGAATGACTAGTGTGGAAAGTCGGCTCAGAAGGAACGATTTCGAGAGAAAGAAGTGATGATATATCTCTGAGGTGATTAGACTCATAAGAATTGGAGAGTAAATTACAATTCAAGTCTCCGGTTAATATTATGTTTTTATAATTATGAGTAAATGCGTTGAATGAAGAGGCGAAATCGTTCAGGTTTTTGCCCTTAGGCCGTCTATACACTGGAGCGAGTAATAAGGGCTGCATATTTGTGCCACGAACATCTAAAATTAAGTATTCCGGTGAGTTCGCAAAATCGCTTGGAGATGAAAGCCAAAATATGTGCAACTATGGGCTCACGAACATAGCAAGCTACGCCGCCACCCTCTTTTCCTTCTCTATCGACTCTAATTAAATAATAACCCTTGATGCGTAGCAAATCATCCGATATATGAGAGTGAAGCCAAGTCTCCGAGATTGAGATGATGTGGTACTGATTACTGCAAATAAATGCTTCGAATTGCTCAAAGTGTCCGAGAAGAGAATTAGCATTGAAGTGCGCGATATTTAAAGATTGGGAGCCTACAGGATTTGGAGCAGAGGATGAAATATAATTATCATTCGAGAGTCACGCGATTTTTACGAGGTCAGACTCAGTTGCGATACAAATTGCAGGATCACCATCGATTTTGCGAACAAAAATCTGACCATTTCTCTACCATACATACTTAAACGACTTTTGTTTTGCGAGGTCTTTTGCTTTCCGTAAGAGACCATAAGTGGCAGCAGGGAGTACTTCATTGAGATAAATGCGACCCGTGTTTGCGCATGAAAAAACTTCGCCAATGGTGAGTGATTTTTTTCTTCTCATTACTTTTAAAATGAATTCACATGTTTCGTGCGACTTGAAGGCGACAAATACTGAGCGTCTAGTGGGTGAAGCGACATTGGCGTCAGTCGATTGCGCCGCGAGATTCTGAGTTACCGGATGTCTTTTCACGATATCACGCACTTCAAGTATATCGGTCGCGAGCTCCGGTATGCCCAATGCTGAGAGTACTTTAACTACTAAGTCTTTCGACGAGTCGCTATTAGCAAGTAAGCCCGATATTGAAATTTCAGCTGACCGAGAAGCTTGGGGAACAGACGTGCGAGCAGATATGATATTTGTTGTGACCAATTGCTTTAAATTATTTATTTCCTGCGTGGCGCTAATAAGTTTGTCTTCGACGTCGACAAAACGCGCATCGTGATTTTCGATTTTTTTAATTAATTCCGGTATTGCTCGAAGTGCTAAGGAGATTTCATTATTCCTTTGATTTTGTTTCTCAATGAACGACGCAAGAATTGTTTGTTTTTCCGCAAGAGATGTTACTGCTGCAAGAATACTATTCAATTTATCGCTCGTAGTATCATCTGTCGGTGTTTGCGTAACCAATGGAGGTTGGACCGGTAGCGAGATGTCTCTACGACCGCTAGGTGGGCTCCTCGATATCAAATTCGACGTGTTAAAGACACTAGCGGCCTCGGACGTTAGATCGGACGCGTCAAACATATTGTTGAGGTGGATAGAACAACAAGAACGAGCCGAATTGGAGCGAATATATGCTTTAGCACAGCCCGGATGGTAGTGCGATCTACACGTTGGGCACGCCAAGTTCTTACCGGCAATCTGTTTGGAGCATTTGCTACAGCTGGTACGGTTCATACAGTGGCTTGTTTACGTTTGCCGCGCACGGCGACAACGGCGGTCGTGTGGTGAACGTGTTGGTGAAGGTGTTGGTGAACGTGATGGTCTAAGTCAGCATTTGTGAGATGAAGATCGGTGGTCAGCCGTTAGAACGGTTAGTTTGCAACTTGTCCACTTCCAGTGTAACGGCGGTGGCGCTGGTGTTAAACGATGTACGTTGAAGTAGAGGTGGTAATAATGCGCGTGCGCCGTGGAGTCTTTTCATGTGTTAGACGTGGCGCAATGAAAGTGAGGGTAGGATCCGATCAATGTTTCCAAGCGAATTCACCCAAAATAACTG
>OZ020174.1:2183685-2334549 GCA_963971145.1 Sussaba pulchella | reverse complement strand
TATATATATTAGAGTGTCCGTTAAAATAACTTTTTTTTGGGCTACCTCTTGTTTCGATAGGTTATGATGTATAAAAAAAGGGAAAAATACTTTTTTTCGATTTAGTGCATGCCTGATAGTGCCGAGAATCGATTAAGGTGAAAAAAAGGGCTTTTTCAGAGTTTTTCGCGTGTATCTCGTGATATATGCATTTCTTCTAATATGAGTACTCATAATAAATGAAAGATTATAACTTTTTCTATAAATCATGTCTCTTGCGTTAATTCCGTAATATGTATATTAGGATGGCTTGAAAAAAAACTTTTTTTTTTCTTCAACCAAAATACACTCACGCCAAAATATCTTCCATCAAGAGAATTGTGTCCAAAGATGAGCCCGATCGGAATAGTTTTAGGGTCGCGCAAGATTTTTCTAGTTTTCCCATTTGATTAACATGGGAAGGGCGTCAAGTTCCCATTCAAAAAATCGTAGCTCCGCTAATTTTATAGGTACGTTGATCTGGTTAGTTCCATTTGAAAGCGCTTAAAAAACTGCTTAAAATGACGTGCGGACCTTTGTGATCCAATTGCAACTTCAGTCGATAATTTTATTTTTCCATAAATATGTTGTTCTTTTCCGGTACAGACATACCGAGTGTCGCATTTTTATTTATACTTCAGGTTTCCACGAAAAAAAAAAATCCAATCGAATAGAAGTTCAATGAGGGTTTGAAGGAGGACATCCAAAAAAATAAATTTTCCAAAAATTCCAAAATGGCAGCGCTATGGGAGAGAACATATTGGTTTAAAATGGAAACCATGTGTTTCAAAAATCTTAAAAATAATTCTCGTCAATACTTACAACTTTTGTATGAGTCATTTTTGGCTCCGTAGAAATCCGCGCGGAATTAAGCCCGATCCGACTATTTCAAGGGGTCGCCTCGATTTTTTAAAAATGTTTACATTTTTTTAAATTTGAACATTTAAAAAAAATCGAGGCGACCCCTTAAAATAGTCGGATCGGGCTTAATTCCGCGTGGATTTCTACGGAGCCAAAAATGACTCATACAAAAGTTGTAAGTATTGACGAGAATTATTTTTAAGATTTTTGAAACACATGGTTTCCATTTTAAACCAATATGTTCTCTCCCATAGCGCTGCCATTTTGGAATTTTTGGAAAATTTATTTTTTTGGATGTCCTCCTTCAAACCCTCATTGAACTTCTATTCGATTGGATTTTTTTTTTTCGTGGAAACCTGAAGTTTAAATAAAAATGCGACACTTGGTATGTCTGTACCGGAAAAGAACAACATATTTATGGAAAAATAAAATTATCGACTGAAGTTGCAATTGGATCACAAAGGTCCGCACGTCATTTTAAGCAGTTTTTCAAGCGCTTTCAAATGGAACTAACCAGATCAACGTACCTATAAAATTGGCGGAGCTACGATTTTTTGAATGGGAACTTGACGCCCTTCCCATGTTAATCAAATGGGAAAACTAGAAAAATCTTGCGCGACCCCTAAAAATATTCCGATCGGGCTCATCTTTGGACAAAATTCTCTTGATGGAAGATACTTTGGCGTGAGTGTATTTTGGTTGAAGAAAAAAAAAAGTTTTTTTTCAAGCCACCCTAATATACATATTACGGATTTAACGCAAGAGACATGATTTATAGAAAAAGTTATAATCTTTCATTTATTATGAGTACTCATATTAGAAGAAATGCATATATCACGAGATACACGCGACAAACTCTGAAAAAGCCCTTTTTTTCACCTTAATCGATTCTCGGCACTATCAGGCATGCACTAAATCGAAAAAAAGTATTTTTCCCTTTTTTTTTATACATCATAACCTATCGAAACAAGAGGTAGCCCAAAAAAAAGTTATTTTAACGGACACTCTAATATATATAACATTGCATTATTTATTCTTAAAGATGAGGTTCATTGAGTTGTCTTAGATTAAACAGTTGTTCGATAATCTTACATCGATAGAAACATTTTTAAAAATAAAAAAACGTAATGAATTTAAAAAAAATAAAAAAAAATAAATTTTTAAACTTCCGACTGCAAAAAAAAACTCGGACGCAAAAAAAACCAAAACTTAAAAAAATCTATTATAAAAAGTAGGTATGTTATAAAGAAATATTTTCAATAAAATAAATTTAAACAGGATGGAATAATTCAAGGCATCTTCTTAGTTTATTCATAGTTCAATTTATGATCGGTAATTTCGGTGAATTCAATATTTTGAATCGTAGTGATTTCTTTACTTCTCTCAATTCAGACGGGAGACGTCTTCTTTCGCATCGTCAAACATTTGTATTTCATATTATCTTCATGTTTAATTAATGACGTCTCCCAACTGAATTGAGAGAGGTAGAGAAATTACTACAATTCAAAATATTGAATTCACCGAAATGACCGATCATGAATTGAACTATGAATGAACTAAGAAGATGCCTTGAATGATTTCATCCTTTTTAAATTTATTTTATTGAAAATATTTCTTTATAACATACCTATCTTTTTATGATATATATATTTTTAAGTCTTGGTTTTTTTTGCGGCCGGATTTTTTTGCAGTCGGGAGTTTTTAAAATTTTTTAATTTCTTTTTTTCATCATCATTATTTATAGCAGTTCAATTTCTTTGAAGCATTGAAATAATAATTTCTTCTATATCAATGCAGGTCATACTAAATTCGAAAAAATGTATGCATGTATATTGGAATAAAAATATGCTTCTGCCAAAGTACCCCGTACATGCGCCCGTTGCACTCAAGATCCGTTTCGGTCCTGCCCCCGCGAGAAAACAAGCGAGCGAGACCGTCGACTTGTGCAATCGATGGCCCGCGCTCGACTTACGCACGCCTGCACAATTTTCATGATAACTCAAGGACCCTTGATGATTTTGTATACTTCTTGAGCTCGAATTACAGGTAAGGTTTCAGAGAGTCAAAGGTTTCAAAAAAGTCTCTAGCTTTATTTGTCGCGAAGTTATCAACCTTCAAAGACAGACGTTGTTTCTGCGCGCACGCCTCGCTAGTGTCCTGATAATATCCGACGGTAGTGTATATAATTTAGAGATTTATTATTTATGTTGTAACGAATCTTTTTCGTTCACGGATTAATTTAGTGAGAAGTAGATACATATCGGGTATTCCTGGGAATTTCGGCAACTTCGGACAGTTGGGTCAACATTTTTGCCCCCCAATTTTTTCCATCAATATGTGTTGAAAATAAAGAGACACGTATTTCGGCGTTTTTTATTTTGAGCCCCCACTTTTGAAATACGGTCAAATGAAGTTTTTGAAGTATTGACCACATTCGATCATTCAAATCGATATATCTCAGCAACGGTTAGTGATAACTCAAAAAACCACGGGTCTTTTTTTTCGTTTTTGAACGCTCTATACAATGTGTTCCGATTCTACTTTCGATCGTAATTACGCTTTGGGTTCCAACTACAAAAGCCTTCGTTGGCTGCCCTAAACGTAATCCGCGTTCGCATTCTTCGAAAACCCCGTCCGTCTCCGCTCCCCGCGTATTACCGAAGCAAAGCGCCGAAAAGCTTGAGTTGTGTAAAAGCTCCCGTAAGCAAAACGTCGAAGCTCCGATCACGAAGAATAAACCTCGCATTCCTCCGAGTTAATCGTCAACAGTCGCGCGTCGCGACGACGATTATCGATACGGGCTCGGTTAGCCGATAAAATTAATACGCGTCGTATTACTACGAAATTCGTTTAAAGCTCCGTGTGATCGCCGCCAATTAATAAAACTTTCAACTTATTTTCGTTATATAAACCTGGGTTAAAGTTATTCCACGAACGATCCGCTGCTTTATTTTCCTCATCTCGTTTCCCTCGACCGACGATAAAAAATAATATTAAATATGATTCTACGAGTTTCCACGCGCGTGCGCGATCACAATGAAAACATTTACGATTATGGAGGATCGGCTGCATGGCGCGCACGGTACGCTTCGCATCCCGGGCATAGCCATCAATTTCAAGCTGCTGCATTTAAATAGAATTGCTGTTATTGGGTACGAGGGGTAAATTCAGTGCAATAGATATTCAAGCTCATGTGGAGGTGTTTGCGGAGCTACGTCAAGAGTTCTGCAAAAGTTACGAGTGTTTGTATTCGCGACGCGAGAAAAGTGAGGTTAGGAAATGGTTCGAGGCATAAGCACTCGCCAAACAGCGGCCGGTACGTCAGGGCTCAAAATTACCGACCACCTCACAAAGAAAAACACAACAGGTCCAACTGCAAAGACGGATGCAACAGGTTCAGAACTGCAACCTTCGAAAACTCGCCCAGCCTCACAAAAACAACGGATGAGCAACGATTGCGACGTTAACGCAAATGCAATGAGAAGCCCAACGCAACAGAAAGAATCCGTTGTTACATCGAAGATGGATGAGATGATGCGCTTGCTACAGACGCTCGCAACCGACGTTAGAGAGATAAAGCGCGATTACAGCTGTATAAAAGAAGCTATAGACAGATCCTTGGCGATGAGTGAAGAATGCAGAGGAAGAATCACACAGCTAGAAGGCGAAAACGACATTCTAAAAAACAGAATCGAGAAGCTTGAGAGAATGGAGGAGATTCGGGAGCGAGACCAGAAGAAAAATAATGTCATTATTCGGGGACTCGAGGTTCGAGAGGACGCAGTCCAGAAGAATGTCGAAGATTTTCTGCGTGACGAGCTTGGAATAAGCAAAGGAGTAAAAGAAGTAAGGCCGACAGCAAAGTTTGGTAAAATCCTATTCATAATAGTAAAATTGGATAACGCAGAAATAAAGAAACAGCTGATGATAAAGAAAAAAATTCTGGCTGGCTCCGCGGTTTCTATCAACCACGACACAACCTTCGAGGAGCGTGAGATTCAGAGGAAAATTCTGAAGATTGCGAAGGACAGCGAGAATCAAGGCAATAGAGTCAAAGTCGGGCATAAGAAACTCTACGTAAACGATAAGACATATATCTGGAGAGATGGCCGTGGGTTGATGGAGTCCTTTCGTCGAGGGGGCCAGGAACGCAACGAGCAAGCACAAAGCCTCACCCAGATGTCGCCACCGTCGCAGCAGAGACAATAGCGCCACTTACAACGGACCAGATGCACGCGTCATCGTGGGAAACTCAGCAACGCCCGAAGCCTCGCCCAGATGTCGCCACCGTCGCAGCAGAGTCAATAGTGCCACATTTAACGTACGAGATGCGCACGTCAACAAAATGCAGCAAGGTTCCCAATTCAAAGCGTAATCCCACGTCCCGCGCGTATTGCGACCGTACAAAATCAGAACCCCAGATCAAACACACGAATTAGCGAAAATATCGAATTTACCGAAAATATCGAATTTACCGAAAATATCGAATTTACCGAAAATATCGAATATACCGAAAAAATCGAACATGATGATTTCGAAAAAACCGGAAATAGCGACAGTATCGAAAATATCGAAACAGACGAGGGTGTAGAGGCACCGCGACTCAAGTTCGATCCCGTCAGTATAGAAGCTTCATTAGATTCGTTACCAGAAAATAATGCTGGAAAAGTAACATTAACGGTGCACCAAGCATGCCAAGGAATAATTTTTTGGAATGTTCACGGGATGCAGACTTTTCTCGATAGTGTTGCAAACTCATCAGGGGTAAATTGGGAAAGAATAGGTCTTTTGTGCATAAGCGAAACATGGAGTCTAAATGATGAGATTAAATTACCAAACAAATTCGACAATTTTAAAATTGTAGTGAGCAAAGCCTCTCGTGATTTTGCGGCCGGAAGAGCGAGTGGAGGTATGTGTCTGCTAGTGAATAAGCATATTGTACCAAAGTTCGCTATACTGGATACAAGTGATATATGGATAGCGGGAAAATTCCAAATATGTGATAAAAGCGGAATATTGGTTAGCGTCTATATAAGAAACCATAGCTTCCAAGATAGGCTGAAGCTACTGTCGGAGTATATTCATAGCTTGTTAGAAATGAATGATTTACCGTTGATCGTAGGAGGGGATTTTAACAGCCGAATTAGTAACCGCAATCAGTTAGACGATTTGTTCACGGAGGGCACGCAGTTTTCGAACGACAGACAAGCCAGAGACATGATGATAAATGGGAATGGGGCAGCATTACTTGACACGTTCGAGGCACTAGGGCTAGCCGTGTTGAATGGCAGGTCTCACTCTGATGCAGCGGGAGGATTTACATATTTCGGTAAAAGTTGTACGACGACAGATTATATATGGACCAACGCCCTAGGACTTGATATTTGCAATGATTTTTCGGTCCTCAACGAAGGAACATCCGATCATCTGCCAATCAAAGTAACGATAGCAACGAACGAGTTGCGGCCTGTACGAACCATCCCAAATAATATCATATACCCATCGAGGCTCAGATGGGATAGCGACAAAAGCGATGACTATAGGAGTGAGATGACTAATATACCATCACACGCCATGCGAAATACTAGTGTTGACACAGCAAATGACGTTCTTATGGATACCGTGTGGCTTATAGCGAAAAAACTTGAAATGGTTCACAAGACCAAAACACCGCACTTCAAAAGTAAACCGTGGTTTGACCGGGAGTGTATTCAGGAAAGAAAAAACGTGAACCGACAGTACCGGAGACTGACGAAAGGCGGGAGTACCGATGAGCATAACACCGTAGAGGCGTTTAAGAATGCTCGTAATAGTTACATCAAAATGGTTAAACTAAAAAAGAAAAATTATATTATGCAACTCCAACGGTCACTGTCTAATGTTAAAGATTCTAAATCGTTCTGGTCAACGTATAAAAAGCTCAAGCCAAGAACTTGGAACAACTTCCCTATACCGGCCGCGGATTGGCAAGAATTCTACAGGGAACTGCTTCCGATGCGAGATCCGTTGCCCAAAACTTACATTGAACGTTACAACCCAATACTGGACCAAGAAATTACATGCGAGGAAGTTACGAATGTACTTAAGACCACCAAAACCAAGAAGTCACCGGGTCCGGATGGGGTAGCTGCAGAATTTCTCATAGCACTTCCCCAAATTGGCTAACAGAGCTGACGGCCCTGTTCAACCGTGTTGTCAACTCCGCTAAAACACCAGCTGACTGGGGTAAATCAGAGGTAATTTTATTCTATAAGAAGGGAGATCGAAAGGATCCTCTCAATTACAGAGGGATAGCGTTAGCAAACACATTAGCTAAAGTATTTACGACGCTGATTGCAAAGAGATTGAATGTATGGATCGAAACGTATCGTATCCTACCAGAAGCGCAGGCGGGCTTTAGATCGGGGAGGTCGTGCGATGACAATATTTTCACACTAAGTACAAAAATAGGGCTAGCCTTGTCGAAACCAAAAGGAAAACTATTTGCGGTTTTTGTAGACTTTCGCCGCGCGTTTGACTCAGTCAGTCACGGGGTTCTTTGGGACAAACTTTACGAGACTGGGGTTAGCAGTAAAATTATCGCGACACTCCAAAATTTGTACAGGGAAGCGAGTTTCAAAGTACGATTAAATAATCGTAAAACGGAGGATATCGATGTGACACAAGGTGTGTTGCAAGGGGATCCGGCAAGCCCGACGTTGTTCTCCTTACTTTTAGCCGATATAGACCAGTTCTTCATAAGACACGGACATGAACGAATCAATGAGAGAATCGAAATTTTGCTGTTCGCCGACGACCTCATTCTTCTCGCGGAGGACGTCGTAGAACTACAAAATAAATTAAATACGCTTGAAAAATACTGCAACGCAAATCAGCTTGAGGTGAATGAGGCTAAAACTAAGGTCATGGTCTTTCAAAAAGCAGGTCGAAAGAAAAACATACGACAAGTAAAATACAAGGGTACGCCTCTTGAAATCGTTGACAAATACGTGTATCTGGGAGTTCCGTTTGTCCGATCAGGACTCTGTAACGAAGCGACCAAGCAGTTTAGTACAAAAGCCAGGGTTGCCCTCGGGACTATCTGGGGTCCTATGGTGATAGCTCGTGTAAACGACTGGAGTGCTAGAGTGAACTTACTAAATACGGTGGTCAAGACGACGCTGTTATATGCGGCTGAAGTGTGGGGCTTAACACACTGCGATGAATTAGACAAAGTCCAGCTGCGGTTTTTTTTAAATCTTCTTGCGGTAGCCGAGTGTACACCAGGTTACATGATCAGGCTTGAAACAGGCACAACCACAATAACGTATAATGTGATCAAAAGAACACTAACGTACCTAACGAAATTGCTCGAGATGACAGAAGAACGGTTTCCGAGTAAATGTCTAGACCGGCTGGTTGCCTTAGATGCCTCAAGCGAAAATATAGCGAAATATAACTGGTACACGTGTTTAAAACAGCTATTGGTTAAGATCGGGGCACCAGAAGTTTTGAAGGATATGACGCACAATTCTATATCAGTAAAAATCGCACAAGTGCTCAACCGGGTAGTACAAAAGCAATTCCAATCAGATGTCGTAAGGGCGATTCTATCCACGTATAACCCATTGTACAAAAATATCAAACAGCTTAATGTGCCTAAACGCGAAGAGTATCTCAACTCAAATATGTCTCTCGCTTTTATAAGATTGGTGGCACAATGCCGTCTTGCAGGGCGGGGTGTTACCATTTTCAAATTTAAAAAGCTTCAGTACAAACTCGAAGATAAAGATATATGCACAGTTTGCCGTATGTTCAAGCCCGAAACGCTAGAACATTTTTTCAGCGAATGCCCGTTTTATGAACCTGCTAGAAATCAATATCTTCAGATATCGCACCCACTAGTAGCACTGGACGAACCTAACGAGTCGCAAGTACGAAATGTAGCGCTATTTGTTGTAGCTGCATGTAAACTACGAGCATTTGCCATGAACACTTAAGTTACTCGCGGGGTCAACACTAGACCATACGAAACGAAGCGTATTAAACACAAAACTTAATTTAGCAAAGCGATATATTAGCATAATTATAAGTACGAACATGAGTATAATATAAGTATTTTTATATATCTAAATATAAGTAATGGGTCAGGTGCGAGCCATGCATCTCCGATCCTCTTTGAAATAGGTGCAAACCTCTATACAAATAAATATCTAATCTAATCATTTACGATTATGTTGCACAAATTCAACAATAAGTGATAAACAATTCAAAATTGAAAATAAAATAAAACAAAAAACACACATTTAATTTTTGAAATGTATTTTTTTTTAATTCCTTGAACGAAAACGAAAATTTAACCACCTTGAACTTTTTGGGCCGACGCTTCGTTCGGGAGTTATAAATTTTTTTTGTCACAAAAAACCCGTAAATTTACGTATTTTATTAGTAAAACTTTGCATAAAAAAAAGTACCCTTAATTATTGAAATTGATTTTTTTTCAAATTCCTTGGACGAAAAGAAAAATTTTGAGACTCGGCCGGACTTGGGCCGATGCTTCGTTCGAAAGTTATAGCTTTTTTTCTTAACACCCGGGTAAACATTTACGGGTTTTTTGTGACAACAAAATCTATAACTCCCGAACGAAGCGTCGGCCCAAAAAGTTTAAGGTGGCTAAATTTTCGTTTTTGTTCAAGGAATTAAAAAAAAAATACATTTCAAAAATTAAAAGTGCGTTTTTTGTTTTATTTTATTTTTAATTTTGAATTGTTTATAACTTATTGTTGAATTTGTGCAACATAATCGTAAATGTTTTCATTGTATAGAGCGTTCAAAAACGAAAACAAAGACCCGTGGTTTTTCGAGTTATCACTAACCGTTGCTGAGATATATCGATTTGAATGATCAAATGTGGTCAATACTTCAAAAACTTCATTTGACCGTATTTCAAAAGTGGGGGCTCAAAATAAAAAACGCCGAAATACGTGTCTCTTTATTTTCAACACATATTAATGGAAAAAATTAGGGGGCAAAAATGTTGACCCAACTGTCCGAAGTTGCCGA
This sequence comes from Sussaba pulchella, assembly GCA_963971145.1. NCBI lineage: Eukaryota > Metazoa > Arthropoda > Insecta > Hymenoptera > Ichneumonidae > Sussaba > Sussaba pulchella. The sequence goes on along the minus strand of OZ020174.1, from coordinate 2,324,628 downwards.
AATTCCCAGGAATACCCCATATATATATGAGTCATTCTTTAAAAACCCGACACACTTGTGGACCTCATAGTGCTCGATCGCCTTGTAACTTTGACATTCATTTATATATGGACGATTCTTTTTCAACTGGGCCACTTTTTTTTTTCAACCCCCAATTTTTTTCATAATCTGCCAGTTTGAAATATTAGTCAAAAGGAATGTCATCGATTTTTTTCAGATTTTTTTAGGCCTGAACACTGTACCTCAAAAAATATTCATCGAAAAAACAAAATATAGGAATAAAAACTTTTTTTATTTTTTTCGCTTTATCGAAAAAAATCAAAATCATAATTTTTTTGGATTGAGAAAATATAAAAGTATGTGTGTGAATTTTTCCAGAATGGTACCTGCAATGGTTACGATGAAAAAAAAATAAAAACCCTGCGAAATCTGATAGATCTCATAAATCATACATCATTTTGCAGGGGTTTTATTTTTTTTTATCGTAACCATTGCAGGTACCATTCTGGAAAAATTCACGCACATACTTTACCAAATGACAGACATCCTGTAAAATTTGTACCGAAATCAAAGGTGTGTTATTTGGTTCGAAAAAATGTTTTTCTCATTTATTTGCCAAATTTTAATTTTCTCAATTCAAAAAAATGATGATTTTTATTTTTTTCGATAAAGCGAAAAAAATAAAAAAGTTTTTATCCTTATGTTTTTTTTTGTTCGATGAATATTTTTTGAGGTAAAGTGTTCGTAATGAAAAATTGAAAATCCTGAACGGACGCCTAAAAAAATCTAAAAAAAATCAAAGACGTTTCTTTTGACCAATATTTAAAACTGGCAGATTATGAAAGAAATTGGGGGTTGAAAAAAAAAAAGTGGCCCAGTTGAAAAAGAATCGTCCATATGTCAAACAGAGGACACTCCATTTTTTTCAGATTTTGAAAATGACATTTATGTCCCATAGTGGTCATTGAACTTTTGGCATTTTTTCAAATTTTAACTTATAAATGAATTTTTTCTGCATATCGACGTGGAAAAGAAAATTCCGGACAGAATAGTTTTTTTGTAAAAAATCCTCAGCTTTTTAATGAAAATATTGGCGATCCTATTCGTTTTCAGAAAAACACTGAAAAATGCGAAAACAAATTGAAAAGTCGTTTTTCGTGACAAACCTTAAGGTTAAGATCAACAAAAATATTTTTTTCGGATTCCTTGGGGTGTTTCACCTATTTAGTGAAGTTTTTAGACTGCGGTAAGCAACTGGGGTACTGCAGCAATAGTTTTGGTCAAAAAACGAGAATGAAAAAAAGCTACCCAATTTTGATCATGTTTAAAAATCTCTTTATTTGTATGTGATTACTCTTCTTAAAAAAGAAGTGATACGTCGATAATCGAAACATATCGAAATAGTGAAGCCAGTTTGTATGGCCAATCGGGATCGTTGAAATCTGATTTTGAAATCCAAATTTGATGTGGTTGAAAAAATTTTCTATTTAGCGGATGGTGCACCGCAACAATTCAAGAACAAAAAGGCCTTCGCGAATTTGTGTTACCACGGTTTTGATATCGGAGTTCAAGCAGAATGGCATTCTTTGCGACACGGGAAAGGGCCCTGTGACGGACTGGCTGGCACAGTAAAACGTCACGCAGCACGAGCTAGCTTGCAAATGGGCACAGGAAAGCAAATTTTGACATCCTCTGATTTGTTCGAGTGGGCATCTAATACTTTCGACAACATCGATTTCGTTTTCATCGGAAAGGATGCATATGATAGTACAACGAATTTCTTCGAAGCACGGTTTTCTCAAGCGATCACTGTCAAAGGCACTCAAAGCTATCACAAAATAGTACTATGCACTTCACAAGTAGGTTACGTTCAGGCGAGTAAATGTTCGACGTCTATACGCTTTTCTACTGTGAAAGTGCTGAAACAGTGAGAAGAATCTATTCATTCACATTATTAGACAAATAAGGAGATTTTTGCTTTTTTTGTCATTCTTGTTTTTTTTACCAAAACTATTGCTGCAGTGCCCCAGTTGCTTACCCCAGTCTAAAAACTTCACTAAATAGGTAAAACACCCCCAAGGACTCCGAAAAAAATATTTTTGTTGATCTTAACCTTAAGGCTTGTCGCGAAAAACGACTTTTCAATTTGTTTTCGCATTTTTCAGTGTTTTTCTGAAAATGAAATGGATCGACAATATTTTCATTGAAAAGCTGAGGATTTTTTGCAAAAAACACTATTCTGTCCGGAATTTTCTTTTCCACGTCGATATGCAGAAAAAATTCATTTATAAGTTAAAATTTGAAAAAAATGCAATAAGTTCAATGACCTTTATGGGACATAAATGTCATTTGAAAAATCTGAAAAAAATTGAGTGTCTTCTGTTTGACATACATAAATAAATATCAAAGTTACAAGGCGATCGAGCACTATGAGGTCCACAAGTGTGTCGGGTTTTTGAAGAATGACTCATATATTGTAACGGTAGATATGCTGTTACAATAAATTAATTTGGGCCAAGAGTACGTGAAGAATTTTGTTACACAAAAATAGGTAAAATCGTTTTTACTTCGCTACTGGGCGAATACAATGTTCGGTTTGGGCGCTTCCCCACATACACCTGTCGCTCGTACGGTTTTTAAATTGTGGGGGACGTGGGGTGGGACGGGCGTTGTTTTTCTCGACGCGACGTTCCTGTTCACTCTTCGGGGCCGCGAAGCTTGCGCGCTGGTGTTCGCAACGGCAGTAGGGGCGGCCCCCCTTCTGCCGTTAGATGCTTGATCGATGGTCGATACCATGGAGACTAGAGGTAAGGAGTACGCACGGACCGCTCAGAAACGTGCGCGAAAGTGCCGAAAAAGTTGGATGAATGGGCACCACTGAACTTCAACGCGAACCGAGATGAAGTTAGCGCCGATAAAACTTGAGCGAATCGTAGAGCTAGGTTCAAGGGTCGCTCACTTCAGTCGCATAGAGCAGTGGTTCTCCATTTCGGTTCGCGTTGACGACTTTTTCTCGGTTTCGGAGAACACATTTCGACCGCGATTTCCACGGTCGTGCGTACTCCTTACCTCTAGTCTCCATGGTCGATACCCTGCCGCTCGCGATACCCCCTCCGTGCGGCCTGGCTACGGCTGACCGGGCTCTCGCGGTGCTGTGGTTGCCGATACGTCCAGGGCCTGGCCACTAGTATAGGCGAACGTGAAGAAGCATAGTCTGATTCTGCTCCGGGGATACGCTAGATGGCGTTGGCTTCCGCACTCCCCTTACTTCACCCCTCTGCCCGTACCCAGCTTCCCGACCGCCAACGAAGACCCACGAATATGCACGAACGTCCCGCATCGTTGTTTCCGTTGCATTGACATCTTTCAAATCTTTCCCAAAGCGTCGCTGTCAATCGTTCTAAAAATTCAGAATTCGTTTTAAATTCGGGCGTAAATAGATTTTACACCGCGAAAATGGATGTGAGACCGCGTGACAAACATCGATGTTCTGTCATCGATTGTAACTCGAGTCGTGATGTAAAATCTCACCGATTTCCGAAAGATCAAGAGGTCGGTTTAAAGTGGATCGAGGAAACCGGCAATCCGCGATTCCAAAAGTCAAGTTATGAAGAGGCACGCGAAAATCATTTCGTGATTTGTACCAAACATTTTCGGCCGAATGATTATTTGTGCGGAATAAGAAAAAAACTGCAGGATGGAACGGTTCCTTCGTTACTATTACCGCAAAAAGAAGTGAACGATGACGTTCCAAATGAAGTCGACCTTAACATTGATGCAGAGGGTAATGGAAATTTACCCGCTGCAATCAATGTGACTCCACCGAAAGTCGATTTTTTACCAATCACTTTTCGTAGTGTGGTTGAAAAACCTTCAGATGATTTCTGCGGACGACATTCACCAGTTCTCGAAACCGGGTACGGGGAGAATTTTTCATCTCCGCTGTCTCGAAAACGTCAAATTTCTGGTACAGAACTTTTTCGTGACGAAAATATGGAGACCGGAGACAATCATACAATGACGGATACAAATGATGCTGGGACAAGTACAGAGATGTTACAATCGAAGCCTTGTAAGCGCATAATTTGGAAGAGAAAAGAACGGGATGAAAACACCCGCAAGATTTACCAAGAAGTTCTACGAGCGAAGAAAGAACGAGACAACTTCCGAACCAGAAGTATACGGTACTGTTTTGGGTTTTTTTCAAAGGATTAGTGAATGACTGTTCTAATGCAAGGGGTTTGGAAATATTATTTAAGTTTATTTTTTAGTTTAACACGCATCTCTATCCGTAAGTTTTCTCTAATATGGATTTATCAATATCCACTAATGCTTCGCACCCCTCGCATGGCTTGCATTTTCATTAATTTCTCTTACGTCAACAATTTTTTTTTCTTTTTTTTTTAAACACCCTAACAGGTTTAATAAAATTTTGAATGTAGATCCCTTGTACAAAATTATTATTTCATACAGTTGGAAACGATTGAATGCTGAATCGTTCCCAATCGTTCTCTATTGAGGTATTCTTTCTCCAATCATTTGCAATTGTTCCTAATAGCTCGAGAGATTTTCAATTGTTCTCAATCATTCTTTTTTCAATCGTTCCCAAATGTTTCTTAGCAGTCAAGCGTTTTTCATTCGTTCCCAACCATTCCCAATCGTTCCCAGTCGTTTCAATTTTATCAATAGAGAATCAAAAACGATGCCATCTGTCATCAGTATCATAACACCCGAAGAAGAGACCGACATCCACGGAGCTCCGACGAATCCTGGGAATGAAATATTGTCACCTGAAGACCGGTTACAGATCTTTGATTGAAGAATATGATTCGTGACGATCGTTCCCCTACTCCCAGCACTTCGGGTGATGAGGTACAATAATTAACAATTATTCTCAAACAATAATTATTGTTCAATAAAAAATAAATGAAGGACTAGTGGTTCTTGTGATACGACTTGATAATATTATTTATAAGAATGTTGGTGGCAATTCTTTGATAACAGGAGAATTAATTAGATTGAAAATTTCTAATGTTCTTTGAAATTTGAGCAACGTTGAAAAAAAAAGTGGAACAATTCTGCTCAGAAATTGGATGGACGTTTTCAAATAATTCCCCAAGCCAGCGTGTTGCTACCAATACGCATAACCTATAAATCATACGTCCCCATTGAGAACGGTAGGGAACGAATAGACGGCTTCAATCGTTCTAAATCGTTCAGGACACAATTAAGAAACACAGTTGGGAACGATTGAAAATTTGCTTCAATTGTTCCCAATTATATCCAATAATATTTCTTTAGAAGGGATGTGCACGCCGGCTACGAACATTGTATGAGCATGTGGAGAGTGAAGAGTTCAGCGGCTACTTAGATCAACTAAACACAGTGCAGCGAGACTTTGTCAGCATGATCCTTCGAAATGCACCGAAACCAAAACACGGTCGACGATACACCGCAGATGAAAGACTTTTATGTCTTTCGATTTATAAACGTTCAGCATCTGCTTACAGATATTTGTGCACATTTCTTCCGATTCCAACTGCGAGAAGAGTTTGCCAGGTACTATCTAACATCAAATTGGATTGTGGGGTCACGCAAACTATTTATGACTGCTTAAAGGAAGCTGCTAGTCGTATGGTTGATGAGTCCGACAAAGTGTGCATTTTTATGTGGGATGAAGTATCCCTCAAATTGAATGTCCACTATTGTTCGCAAAAGGACAAAATTGTTGGCGTTGAGGATTGGGGAACAAATCGTACCTTAAAATATGCAGATCACGCACTGTCCTTCATGCTACAAGGCATCCGAAGTGGGTGGAAGATTCCCATCGCCTACAATTTTTGTTCGGCTCAAACATCGTACGGGCAGCTAGCTGCTAGCATCAAGGAAGCTGTACGAGCAGTCACTGCAGCAGGTTTTGTAGTTGCGGCAACAGTGTGCGACCAAGGATCGTCGAATCAGAAGGCCATTAAGATTTTGCAAGCTGATACAGACAGAATACGCGAGGAGAAAGAAATTGGAAGGTGTAAGTATTTATTGGAAATGAGTAGAATTGTTCTCAACGTAAATTAAATTTAGTATAATCGTACTTTTCAAGCGTGTTCGAATGAGCCTCAATTTGCATGTTGATTTTATGATTAAACACCAGTAAAATACTTTTGTTGTTCCCAAAAAAAGTAATCGTAATAACCAGATTTGTCTCTTTTTAATAGTTTCGACTATTCTCATCGATAATTCGGAAATAGTACCACTGTACGATGCACCGCACTTGCTAAAGTGCATTCGAAACAACTCTCTCTCCAAGGACATAGAACTTGATTATAATCGGTCTCATTCGCACGACGAAGGACGGAAGTATGCTTCGTGGAAGCATATAATAACCGGATACGAGATCGATGTATATTCTTCGCTTCTGGAACGACACGTACTGGATTTGACGGAGCAGCATGTCTATCCTGAGAAAATTAACAAAATGCGGGTGAAGCTGATGATGCAAGTCTTCAGTGAAAAAATGTATCGCTTCCTCGATCTACTTGCAAGAACGCACGGTAAGATTTCGTATCACGGGGATGTATTATTATCGGTAATATGTTCCAATAGTTTCCAGTAGTACCATTTTGCTTCCTCATAGAGGAAGCTTTGTATTGTTTGTAAGAGACGTTTCGGATTGAATTTGGGCGAAATCCATCGAGCTATTCATATTTTATGTCATTTTGAAAATTTTCAAAAATGAACGTAAGTGCTCTAGCTTCCACAATTTTCGAGATATCTGGCTAAAAGTCAGTACAAAGTCGCACTATTATTGAAAGATGTTTCGTATTGAATTTGGGCAAAATCTATCCAACCATTCATATTTTATGTCGTTTAGAAATTTTTTTTAAATCGTCGCGCGCGCTCTAGCTTCCACAGTTTTTGAGATATCGGATCAAAACTTGGTACAAAGTCGCACTATCATCAAAAGATGTTTCGTATCGAATTTGGGCAAAATCCATCTAGGCGTTCAAATTTGATGCGACTTTGAATTTTTTAAATTTGACATGGAATTCACTATGTATTTATTCTGGACTAGATCGATTTACGAACCGATTTTATAGAAGAACAAGGGTGCAAAGTCGAACCTTGCACATTGCTTCCTCATAATTTTTGAATTCGACAAAGCTTCCTCTATGAGGAAGCCAAAATTGATCGACACAGTTCCTCATAGAGGAAGCTTCGTCGAATTCAAAAAATTATGAGGAAGCAATGTGCAAGGTTCGACTTTTTTTCTTTTCAGACAGTTCATGGCGTAGCGTTTACATAAATATGAGCCAACACGCTAATGATTGGACAACTTTGGCCTTTACTATCTAGGATCTTTATGATATTTACACAGTCTTTGTCTATTTTTTCGTCTGTTATTTTGGCAGCTGTCAATTAAGGTATATTTATTTTTTTCATTTTTGTTCTTCTCAAGAATTTTTTTGACACGTTTACGCTGATAAAAAATATATTTAAAATATGTGGTAATTATGCAGAAAGTGGACGCCACCTGGATTTCCCTGGAATGAAGATATGTTATAGAGCGCACTTTTCTGAGTAATTTCATATGTATATGTTGGGCGCGGAAACCAAGTCTTCATATAGTAATTCGTGTTTGAAAGTTTCAAAAACAACTTTCGAAATTCAATAGATTGGCTTCGTTTACGTTTTATATTCCACATTGTGGTGCTTAATTCGTGCCTTACCTTGCCCCCCCCCCCCCTACGGCCGGGGGGGGGGGGGGTGAAATTATACGGCGGTCTCTCTGATTCGGGATGGAATGACAATACTGTGAATCATCGATACAATTTTGTTGATCCACAAACGCGCGCTCATACACAAAATATTGAACGACTCTGGCGTAATATTGACATATTTGACATGTTCCATGTCAAATTTAAAAATTTAAAGTCGCATCAAATTCAAACGCCTTTGTGGATTTTGCCCAAATTAGATACGAAACATCTTTCAATGATAGTGCGACTTTGTACCAAATTTTAATCCGATATCTCAAAAACTGTGGAAGCTAGAGCGCGCGCGACGATTTTCAAAAAATTTAAAAACGACATAAAATATGAATGGTTGGATGGATTTCACCCAAATTCAATGCCAAACATCTTTCAATAGTAGTGCAAGTTTGAACTAAATTTTTGCGGATTATCTCGGAAATTGTAGGACCAATTGAATGGCTCGATGGATTTCGCCCAAACTCAATCCGAAACGTTTCTTGATAATAGTGCAGCTACGTACTAAATATTAGTCCGATATCTAGAAAATTGTGCCAGCTAGAGTGCGCACAACATTTTTTTACACCTTTTAAAATTTCTTAAAACAAAAGCACTGCATGGATTTTTTTCCAATTCAGTGACGAGCATCACCCTGTAGTCGTTCAACATTATACTGGATTTGAGCTCAATATCTCTAAAATTGTGGAAGCTAGAGACCAAAAATAATTTTTTGAATTTTTTAAAAATCGCATAAAAACTAGAAAACTGCATGGATTTTTCTAAAAATTAAATCATGCTATGCGCCGTAAACCCTCTACATGTGTGACAAAGTTCAGCTTGATATCTCGAGCGGTTCTCAAGTTATGAACGCTCAACCAATGTTACATACACACACACACACACACACACACACACACACACACACACACACACACACACACACACACACACACACACACACACACACACACACACACACACACACACACACACACACACACACACACACACACACACACACACACACACACACACACACACACACACACACACACACACACACACACACACACACACACACACACACACACATACATCCGGACATTTTTTCTAGTTGTGTTTTTTAGATGTTTTGGAACATTCTGAACACGTTTTCATGAACATCTCAAAAAAAATTTTTTCACGAAAACAAAGCTTCCTCTATGAGGAAGCAAAATACAATAATTGACAGCTGCTAAAATAATGGACAAAAAATCTGAAAAAATGTAGGAATTTGTTCTCCAACTTACATTTCAAGCTGCGTATCATGAAGATCCCAGATATTGAAGCCCAGAGTTGTCCGATAATTGGCGTTATGGCTCATACATATAAACGCTATGCGAAAAAAATAATACTAATGGAATCTATTGTAACATATTGCCAATATAAATATATATATATGGGGCATTCCATGACAGATCGATCAACTTCTGGCGGTCATTTTTTAGATCGTTTCCATAATTTTTTATTCGAAAGTACTCATCGAAATAAACGAGCTTAATTTTTTTCAGATTTAAAAAAAATATGTTTTAAGAGATTTTTTTTTTGAAGTCCAAAAAAAAAAAAGAATGTCCGTTTTTTTTCGCCTGAAAAAATTCACAGAATTCTTATGATTTATAAGAAAATTTTCAAACGCTATCGCAAGATGGAGCTTTCAAAACTACCGGAGAAAAAAAATAAAAATCAAAAAATTCGCCAACAAATGTGGCGAACGGTGGGTGTGGATATTGGTGCTGCATTTGTCACGTACAATTTTTTGATTTTTATTTTTTTTCTCCGGTAGTTTTGAAAGCTCTATCTTGCAATAGCGTTTGAAAATTTTCTTATAAATCATAAGAATTCTGTGAATTTTTTCAGGCGAAAAAAAACAGACATTCTTTTTTTTTTCAAAAAAAAAAATCTCGTGAAATATATTTTTTTAAAATCTGAAAAAAATTGGGCTCGTTTATTCCGATGAGTACTTTCGAATAAAAAATTATCAAAACGATCTAAAAAATGACCGCCAGAAGTTGATCGATCTGTCATGGAATGCCCCATATATATATGTAAAGAGAATGAATGTACTCTCTTTAGATTTAGCGCGCGTGATATGTTCCGCGCGCACCTGCTAGATGTTGCGTCGAGTAGGAGACGAATGGACAGCTATAGAGAGAAGGACAGAGAGAGACGGATAGAAGATTGATATCGGAAAGCACGTGCTAAGACAGAAGTTACTAAAAAAAGATAATTGTTATTACGATAAGTGATAAAAGCAGAGGTGTGAAAGAGAGACGAATAATTGACCTTAATTGTCGTTTCTCTTATTTACAGGTACTTGTAAATTTTGTATATATTGTAAATAGTAACATCCTTTATAAAATAAATCTCTTATTTACAGAGAAATTAATTTGGTCAATTTATTCCGGCAATCCAAACATCGGATGTAGAAAGGATATTATATATATGAGCAAGTCCACCAATTCGAGTACCGGTTTTGGGCGTCGATATCAGCGATCTTTTTGTAACTTTGAGAAATGGAAGCTCCCATTGAGAAATGAACTCTGATTTTTTTTTCGATTTTTCCTTTGGTTATTTTCGCTGCAATTGTATGGGTAATTCTGTGAGTTTGTCATTTTTTTCTTGTTTTCATTAATTTCTCAATGTGTTTTAATAGGAGAAAAAATTAAACGCGACCACCTCTTCTCTGTGAAAAAAGCTCAGCTTTTCGAAAAAAAATACAAAAACATTTTTGGGACTTAAAAAATTACTTAAAATCGCATTTGAAATATAAAAGTCGATTTTTCTCAAATGTATATTTTAAAAAATTTTTTAAAGTATTTTTATCGAAAAGCTGAGAAAATTTCACGTAATATATGTAGAAATCAAGTTGGGACCTCTGTAATAACTCGTTGAATTACCAAATGTGTGACAAAATAACTAAAACCTCAATTTATATTTTTTTCATTTCCAAATGATTCGTATTACTGTTTCTAAATACATGGAAACCATATGATCAAAGATGAAACTTAGCGTCATGTGGTGACGCTGTTAGTTTTGCAAGTGCACCATCTTCAACTTAAGGGCGGGGTAAGGTTAGTTCAATATTAAAAAAAGGATATTTTTGATAATTTTTCTTAACGATACAGTTGATATACATTTATTGATATAATGACTAACTCAATAACGTTACGTTTGAAGAATATTCTATAAAATTTTCATTAACTTTAATGAACAACTAAGCAATTGACGGAGAATCTCTGCAGACGTCTAGGAAAAAAAGTTGTATCGCGGTGCCCATTATAACTAATTACTGGAGCATCTGAGACGAAAAAACCGGAGTGATTTCAGTAGCTGCTAAGTTTCTGCAGGTGATGAAGGCGTCTTTATTTTCAAATTGATTTTTTAATTTTTTACAGGATTTAGAAGTCAAAATACTGGTTTTTCATTTAAAAAATTGAGAATGTTTCCATTTCAAAATACGATGAAATAAAAGAACTCGACGTCATTACCTGCAGGAACTTGTCAACTAATCAAGTTATTTCGGTTTCTTGATCTCAGTATTACGAATCATTTGAAAATGAAAAAATATTAATTAAGGTTTTAGTTGTTTCGTTATACATTTGGTGATTAGACGAGTTATTACAGAGGTCCCAACTTCATTTCTACATATGATACGTGAAATTTTCTCAGCTTTTCGATAAAAATACTTTCAAATTTTTAAAAAAATATACATTTGAGAAAAATCGACTTTTATATTTCAAATGCGATTTTAAGTAATTTTTCAAGTCCCAAAAATGTTTTTGTATTTTTTTTCGAAATGCTGAGCTTTTTCCACAAAGAAAAGGTGGTCGCGTTTAATTTTTTCTCCTATTAAAACACATTGAGAAATTAATAAAAACAAGAAAAACATGACAAACTCACAGAATTACCCATACAATTACAGCGAAAATAACCAAGGGAAAAATCTAAAAAAAAATCAGAGTTCATTTCTCAATGGGAGGTTCCATTTCTCGAAGTTACAAAAAGATCGCTGATATCGACGCCCAAAACCGGTACTCGAATTGGTGGACTTGCTCATATATTAGACTGGTCCTTAGCAAAGGTCATTTTCGAAAAAAAATAGAAACGCCCCCCACATAGTTTCCAAATAATTTAAAAAAAATATTCGCGAAGTTCCTCCTCCCTATCTCAATATTAACCCATGCCTAAGTAATTCTATATTTTTTGTTATTCAATAACATACAATGCATATTGGATTAATTTATTGCAGCTAAAATATCAACAGAATAAAAATTTGCCCCATATGCTTTTTTCATCAGAAAAGTGCACCCTTTTTAGAAAAAAATGTCTCATCACCAACAACAAAATGGCTGAACTAATATGGTGGCCGGAAAATTGAAAATTATTAAAAATACGATAAAAATTGGTTTTTCACTTTGCTGGGGTCATGGGATGGAAATTTGGAACTCCAAATATGATAGACACTTAAGTGCGACTCATACGAGGACGTTACATACAAAAAAAAAAAAAAATTACTCCAAAGATTTTTATCTATGGTTTTTTGTGTTTAATTCTCGTTGTAAGCTTTCGGTTTATAAAAATTAGAGGAGAATCAGTGGAAAATCCGGAAAAATGAGAAAACCAATCACTTCAGATATTATTTTAATTATATATATATTATTATATATATATATTATATAACCCCCACAGAAAACCGATCAGTTCAGATATTATGTTAATTATATATGGGGTATTCCTGGGAATTTCGGCAACTTCGGACAGTTGGGTCAAAATTTTTGCCCCCCAATTTTTTCCATCAATATGTGTTGAAAATAAAGAGACACGTATTTCGGCGTTTTTTATTTTGAGCCCCCACTTTTGAAATACGGTCAAATGAAGTTTTTGAAGTATTGACCACATTCGATCATTCAAATCGATATATCTCAGCAACGGTTAGTGATAACTCGAAAAACCATGGGTCTTTTTTTTCGTTTTTGAACGCTCTATACAATGAAAACATTTACGATTATGTTGCACAAATTCAACAATAAGTTATAAACAATTAAAAATTAAAAATGAAATAAAACAAAAAACGCACTTTTAATTTTTGAAATGTATTTTTTTTTTAATTCCTTGAACAAAAACGAAAATTTAGCCACCTTGAACTTTTTGGGCCGACGCTTCGTTCGGGAGTTATAAATTTTTTGTCACAAAAAACCCGTAAATTTACGCATTTTATTAGTAAAAATTTGCATGAAAAAAAAGTACCCTTAATTATTGAAATTGATTTTTTTTTCAAATTCCATGGACGAAAAGAAAAATTTTGAGACCCGGCCCGACTTGGGCCGACGTTTCGTTCAAAAGTTATAGCTTTTTTTGTCATAAAAAACCGGTAAATATACGGATTTTATTAGTAAAAAATTGCATGAAGAAAAAGTACCCTTAATTATTGAAATCTATTTTTTTCCAAATTCCTTGAACGAAAACGAAAATTTTGAGACTTGGCCGGACTTGGGCCGACGCTTCATTCGAAAGTTATAGCTTTTCTTCTTAACAACCGGGTAAACATTTACGGGTTTTTTGTGACAAAAAAATCTATAACTCCCGAACGAAGCGTCGGCCCAAAAAGTTCAAGGTGGCTAAATTTTTGTTTTTGTCCAAGGAATTTAAAAAAAAATACATTTCAAAAATTAAAAGTGCGTTTTTTGTTTTATTTCATTTTTTATTTTTAATTGTTTATAACTTATTGTTGAATTTGTGCAACATAATCGTAAATGTTTTCATTGTGTAGAGCGTTCAAAAACGAAAAAAAAAGACCCGTGGTTTTTCGAGTTATCACTAACCGTTGCTGAGATATATCGATTTGAATGATCGAATGTGGTCAATACTTCAAAAACTTAATTTGACCGTATTTCAAAAGTGGGGACTCAAAATAAAAAACGCCGAAATAGGTGTCTCTTTATTTTGAACACATATTAATGAAAAAAATTGGGGGGCAAAAATTTCGACCCAACTGTCCGAAGTTGCCGAAATTTCCAGGAATACCCCATATATATATATAAGACAATTCTTGTCTTAATGGTTAAGGTGACTACGTCACCAATAATGAGTACCGTGGTTGATGCTTGTATTAACTGAAGATATATTTACACTATATACACATATTTAATCATTATAATACAAGATTGTGCACAGGTTTACCTGAATCAACAACTAGTACAGCTTGACCTTATTATAATTATTAATCTTTCTTAATTATAATACTTCGCGACAAGCGCCATGAATCTTACATGTATCTCAACATGCTTACTGCTGTTATCACGCAGTTACGACTGACGAGCGCGACGGCCGCGCGACTCGGGCTTGGTAGGGATGGTGTACATTGGCCCTCGGAAAGTTGGCCCTCGGGAAAGTGGCCCCGTGTCAGTTTGCCCCAAGTCTCCCACCCTTTTTCCGAACTCATCCGAAGGCAAATCGAGCAGTGGGTCTCAATGTGCGGTTCGTCGTCAAAATGTCAGAGCCCGGAATTGGCGCGAGTTTCAAATTAGCGCAGACGGACATAATGATTAAAATTGGATATCCATTGAACATTTAACAAAAAAATTATGCGCGACTGTTCATATTCGATTTTTATCCTTCGCGTATGTTATAAATAAATCGTTTTCATCCCGTCGCGTGAGCTTTGGCGACAAAAGGCGGTATCTTCATATTTTAATATTTTCTATAAAAATACTGATTGGATAGAATGGGAAGGTGAGTCGAAGAAAAATACATATATTTACTGTAATTTATATTTTAATTCGTTATCCATTACACATATTTTACATACATGCTTGTACATCGCTACGATTGGTTTGTTTTTTGTCGAACGATAATTATGACCTTCTCGTCGGTTTTCTCATTTATTCGAAATGCATTACAAAACATGTTTCCCACCGAAATATATGGTTGTGTCCATACCAAAAGTGCAAAGTTTTTGCGGGATCATTTTTGATATAGCTTAAATTTCGATATATTTTCGTACGAAGTGAAGGTCTGATTCGTGATTATCATTATTATTATTAGTTTTCCTTTCACTTTGTTTCGAACGATTTAAAATGTACGAATTTAAAAAAAAATCTTAGATTTTTCCCAAATTCTTCACGGCAAAGAAGTGAATGCATGTCCCGTGTGCCGCGGCCCGTAGGATTAATTCTACTAGGCCTGCTATCTGCTATCGCGGCATTGTCAAAAACCCATGGGAACATTTAAAAAACCGAAGAAAACAATTTCATGACAATAAAGACCCCGGGTACGTAACACCATTTGCATTTAATTTTCATAAATATTCGTTCCATCAAAACTTTCAATTCTTACAGTCAAATATTCTAGGAAACATGATGGCTGAAATTGACGGTTCTCACGAAACCAACGGATATATGGGAATTCTTAAGTCACAAGTCGTGACGGGAAATTGTGTCGCAGACATGAAACCTCTTTTTCGCAAAGGTAACTATTACCATCAAAATCCGTTTGCCCCCATATCAATATTTCGGTTTCATTACATTTTTACTTTCTTTGCGATTTAGGGAAAAATCTTCATGAAAAGGGAGATAACGGATGTGCTAACTCGACACCTCAGTTACTGGACTTATTGCGATGGATACGCAGAATACCGTACTAAAGAAGAATCTTCATCGCAGGATGCTCGAGATTCCGCTTATCGTGTTAATTTAAGCGATAATACGTAAAATCAGATACATTATTTTCTTTTCTCTAATCAAAGTGGATAATTCTTTTTGTAAAAGAAAAAAAAATTGTGTAGCTCAAAAATGCAATAATTTAAGTCAACAACAGTTTTTACAATTTTCGAGCGTTTTATTTATTTGGAGAAATAACCAACGATGAAGAAAAATAAACCCGGCATTCGGTCCATTATTCCCGAAATTACAAGAATGTGGGAAAAAACTAAGATTTTTTTTTAAATTCGTACATTTTAAATCGTTCGAACCAAAGTGAAAGGAAAAATAATAATAATAATGATAATCACGAATCAGACCTTCACTTCGTACGAAAATATATCGAAATTTAAGCTATATCAAAAATGATCCCGCAAAAACTTTGCCCTTTTGGTATGGACACAACCATATATTTCGGTGGGAAACATGTTTTGTAATGCATTTCGAATAAATGAGAAAACCGACGAGAAGGAGGTAATAATTATCGTTCGACAAAAAACAAACCAATCGTAGCGATGTACAAGCATGTATGTAAAATATGTGTAATGGATAACGAATTAAAATATAAATTACAGTGAATATATGTATTTTTCTTCGACTCACCTTCCCATTCTATCCAATCAGTATTTTTATAGAAAATATTAAAATATGAAGATACCGCCTTTTGTCGCCAAAGCTCACGCGACGGGATGAAAACGATTCATTTTTAACATAAGCGAAGGATAAAAATCGAATATGAGTCGCGCATAATTTTTTTGTTAAGTGTTCAATGGATATCCAATTTTAATCATTATGTCCGTCTGCGCTAATTTGAAACTCGCGCTAATTCCGGGCTCTGAAATTTTGACGACGAACCGCACATTGAGACCCACTGCTCGATTTGCCTTCGGATGAGTTCGCAAAAGGGTGGGAGACTTGGGGCAAACTGACACGGGGCCACTTTCCCGAGGGCCAACTTTCCGAGGGCCAATGTACACCATCCCGCTTGGTATGAGTGTCGAGCGGGCGCCCTCAGGGGGCCACAACTCAAAGCGGAGAGCCGGGATCCAAGTGATGCGAGAGCCAAGCGGTAGTTAGCGCTGCTGTAGACGCGACACCAGCGCTAACTACCGCTTGGCTCTCGCAACACTTGGATCCCGGCTCCCCGCTTTGAGTTGTGGCCCCCTGGGCGACCTCTGATGCGTCGCGCTATAGTTTGGACTCGTCTCAAACTTACATCCCCCCCCCTTCCCCCGACATATGTTGCAGGAGTCAGGACATAGGGAATCATTTTACTCGCATGATAAACGTTTGACTCTGGTGTTTTAAATCCCGAGTCGATGACATACAGGGTGTCCCAATAACTATTAGGACCTCAGATATCTTCGAAACTACTAGGTTCACAGAACTATTTGCTGAATCAAAATTGCACAGCACGAAGGGGGCCATCCAATGATACCAAAGTGCCTACTCCCACCCCTACCCCCAGCCCAGGGGGTCGGGCAACTTTAAAATCTTAAATGGAAACCTTTTTTTTATTGCAGATTCGGATTCCCCATAAAAAAATACGTAACTTTTATTTCAAAATTTTTCTTTGATTCATGATAGATGGCGCTGTAATCGCAAAAAAATCCCCGAAAGTACAGAAAGGCGATAATACTTACAGTTTCGGTGGTAAATAAAATTACTACGTTCATATTAAGTGTTCGAAATGACGACCATGAGTATCAATGCAACATTGAATTCTTTTTTCGATTGATTGACCTGCAAGTTTTACAGCGTCGGAACTTATTGATGCACAGGCTGTAATTATTCTTTGTTTCATATCTTCACGTGTGGTTGGTCCTTCCTTGTAAACGTTATCTTTAAATGTTCCCCATAGAAAGAAGTCTAAAAGCGTTAAGTCTGGGGAACGAGCTGGCCACGATATTGGACCGCCGCGTCCAATCCAACGATTTCGACATTTTATTTCTAGTTGCCTTCGTGCAAGCAATGAATAATGTGCTGGGCATCCATCATGTTGATACCACATGGCTTGCCGTGTAAATAAAGGCACCTCTTCTAGCAAAGGTCCCAATGTATCTTTGATAAAATTACTGTAGGTGTTGCCATTTAAATTTCCATTGATAAAAAAAAGACCAACAATTTCAGCACCTATGATTCCGCACCATACATTCACAGACCATTGCCTCTGGTGTTCAACCTGCCGCAGCCAATGTGGATTTTCCGTTGCCCAGAAATGCATGTTATGCAAATTGACGTTCCCATGATTTGTGAATGTTGCCTCATCAGTAAATAAAACGGTATTAAGAAATGACTCATTGTGTTGAATCTGACGTTGAACCGTTCGACAAAACTCTACGCGATTCATGAAGTCGTTCCCATGCAATTCTTGGTAAAGACTAACATGGTACGGGTGATATTTTTGACGGTGCAAAATGCGGTGTACGCTGGTCCTAGAGATGGCAGATTCTTTTTGAATTTGTCGCAAACTAATGTGAGGATCTCGAAACACACTTGAGAGCACACCGATTTCCATTTCTTCATTCGTTACGCGTTTCTGGCGCACACTACTTCGGACCCTTAAGCTACCGGTTTGCCTAAGTTTATCACACACATTTTGAAATGTTTGACACGAAGGCTGAGACCGACGCGGATATCGTTCACCATACAAGGTTTTTGCCCTTACAGAATTTTGTTGGCATTCGCCATAAATGAGAAGCATATCGACTTGCTCTTCAAACGGATACATTGTACTCGATTGACCGATTTATCGATACTAATGGTATGATGTTTATCTTATCCTGCAAACTATTTAAAGTGTCCTTGAAACAGTGTTTATTTTCAGTGAAGTAAGCCGTACGTATTATCATCTTTCTGTACTTTCTGTACCTGTCGAAGAAATGTGTACATAACACACACTACCGTGCTACTGTGTTTACTACGAACGTAGTAATTTGATTTACCACCGAAACTGTAAGTATTATCGCCTTTCTGTACTTTCGGGGATTTTTTTACGATTACAGCGCCATCTATCATGAATCGAAGAAAAATTTTGAAATAAAAGTTACGTATTTTTTTATGGGGAATCCGAATCTGCAATAAAAAATAGGGGTTCCCATTTAAGATTTTGAAGTTGCCCCACCCCCTGGGCAGGGGGTGGGGGTGGGACTAGGCACTTTGGCATCATTTTATGGCCCCCTTCGTGCTGTGCAATTTTGATACAGCAAATAGTTCTGTGAACCTAGTAGTTTCGAAGATATCTGAGGTCCTAATAGTTATTGGGACACCCTGTATAATAGATCAGAAATTTTATGTTTTATTTTAAAAGGACCCACCCTGACCGGATCAAGCTTTTTCCTGTTCAAACGATTTCCGTTTTAAATATAAACAAGATCGCCGACTACATATGTTATTTTACGTTTATTTTTATCATAATACACTTTATTTTGATTATGGATTCTGCATTTAAAAAGGCTATCTTTCTGTTTTTTTCCAGATTTTCTAAAATGCTTTCGTTTAGTTCCGCAGGGAAAAAGGATTTATCAATTCTGTTTAAAAGATAATTCGGTGTAAATTTTGTTGTGCTGTGTACTGTATTATTGTAGTTTTCTACACAGTGTTCAGCTATGACTGACCACGGCCTGTCTTTATTTTCAAAAATTTTACACCTAATTGAATTAACCAATGTTTGATTTGTCCGTTCATTTTGCCCGTTTGAAAAGGGGCAATCTACCGCGGTGGAAATGTTTTTTATGTTTTCTGCCTTCAGAAAATTTTTAAATTCTTTTGAGTTTATTCCAGCTAGAAGTAATTTTATTTTTCCCTTTTTCTGAACTTTTTTAACCACGTTTATGAAATCTTCTGCTGTCTGCGTTTTTGAGGTCCCTACAAAAGCGTACTTCGTGAAATGGTCTACGACTAAATGCAAGTATTTTTTGGTGACTTATTTCCGCTGAACCCTCCTATTGTATCCACGGATATTATTTGAAAAGGCTCCGACGCTGGACCTAATTGTGAAAGGGGTTGAATAAAATTACCGAACCTCGATTTATTTCTTACTCAAGTGTCGCATGCTCGACAAATAAGTTTTATATGTTTATGCATGTTTTTAAAATAGTATTTTGGAGTTAAAGTCAGAGTTAACTGCTTTACTCCAATATGACTTTTATTGTGAATATTTTGTATCATTTGAATACCTAAATTTTCCGAAACCCATATTTTTTCTTTGTTATTTAGAATTTTGTACCAAATGTTATTTTTTTTCTATTTTATCCTCTTTTTTTATGTTTAATTGTTTTTGGTCGTTCCTCAATTCTTCTATTGATAAAAAATTTACTATCTTTATAGCCGTTTCACTGCTTGTGCTTTCGTCTAGTACTGGGTTTCGAGAAAAGCTATCTGCTTCTGCATTATTTTTGCCTGGGTTATACTTGATTTCAAATTCAAAATTTGAAATGTAGTTTAATAAAGCTAATAATTCAGGATCTTTACTTTTTTTTACGTTAAAATTTTCAAGCGGTTTGTGGTCTGTAAAGATCGTGAATTTATTTCCTATAAGTTTATATTGCCAACATAAGATGCACTCTTTTATCGCCAGGAATTTCAAGAAAATAGCACGTTTATTTTCTTGTGATTTTGTTAATTTTTTTGAAAAGAAAAAGACTGGCTTTATAGAGTTCTTTTTGAGGTTGTTTTGGAATTGCCGCTACTCCTTTTTTAGATGCATCTGTAAAAATGTATATCGGAAGTTTCGGGTCAAAAATTGCCAATATCGGCTCAGAGCTGAGATAGTTTTTTATTTTTTTAAAGCTGTCTTCACATTCTTGTGTCCATTCAAATTTTACATTTTTTCTAAGTAAATTATGTAGTGGTTCTAACTCTATCGAAGCTTGTCTTATATATTTTAAGGAGAAATTTATTTTGCCCAAAAGTTGCCTAACATTTTTTTGATTTTGCGGTGTAGGAAATTTTTTGATTGCGATTAAGTTATCATTTAGGGGTTTTAACTCATTTTCTTCGATTTCATGTCCTAAATAGATAACTGATTTTTTTGCAAATGTACATTTTTTCTTGTTTAATTCAAAACCCGCTTTTCTATGGCGGTGAGAACTTCGTTAATGTGACGTAAATGATCTGAATAATTTTTTGAGAAAATCAAAGTATCATCGATGTAATTTATCGCGAAAGTCTCGAGATTATTTTTCGCTAATACGTCACTCAGAATTCTCTGAAAAATTGCCGGAGACGATTTTAAACCGAAAGGCAAGCATTTCCATTGCCAATGCCCGTTTTGGGTTATAAACGCGGTTTTATATCTATCTTTTTCTCTAATCGAGATTGACCAGAAGGCCGAGTTTACATCCAATTTTGAAAAAGTTTTGCAATCCCGTACTCGAATTAACATATCATCAATAATTGGGAATGGATGGCATTCTGGTATGATTATTTTATTTAGTTCGCTATAGTCTACGCATAACCGCGACTTTCTCCCTTCTTCCTTCTTTAAAACAAGAGTTACCGGAGATGCGAAAGGACTAGTCGAGCGTTCAATTAAACCTACTTTCAATAACGATTTTATTTGTGAATTCATTTCTTCGTTATCCGCTATAGAGCACTTGTACGGTTTACGCGCAATATATTTATTTTCAGTAAGCTTTATTGACGCCTCGTAGCCTTCTACTTTGCCTACTACGAATTTGTCTTCTGTAAACAGCTCTTCGTGTTTATTCCGAACACATTCCAGAGAGCTCTCACTGTTTACAACTGTATTGGTTGAAATAGACTCTGTTTCCATATTCTCATGTAAACGACATTTCTTTGTATCATTTTGAGAAATTTTCAAATTTTCATCGTGACAAAGTTTAAATTCTTTAATTGCATCTAAACCTAACAAAATGTCATCATGAAAAGAGTCACTTTTTACAATATAAAAACATATTGTCTTTGAAACATTGAAAATCTTTGTTTTGCTTCCTCATAGAGGAAGCTTTGTTTTCGTGACAAAATTTTTTTTCGAGATGTTCATGAAAACGTGTTCAGAATGTCCCAAAACATCTAAAAAACATAACTGGAAAAAATGTCCGGATGTATGTATGTGTTTGTGTGTGTGTGTGTGTGTGTGTGTGTGTGTGTGTGTGTGTGTGTGTGTGTGTGTGTGTGTGTGTGTGTGTGTGTGTGTGTGTGTGTGTATGTATGTAACATTGGTTGAGCGTTCATAACTTGAGAACGGCTCAAGATATCAAGCTGGAATTTGTCACACATGTAGAGGGTTCACGGCGCATAGCATGATTTAATTTTTAGAAAAATCCATACAGTTTTTTCGTTTTTACGCGATTTTTAAAAAATTCAAAAAATTATTTTTAGTCTCTAGTTTCCATAATTTTAGAGATATCGACCTCAAATTTAGTATAATGTTGTACGACCACAGGGTGATGCTCGTCACTAAATTGGAAAAAAATCCATGCAGTGCTTTTGTTTAAAGAAATTTTAAAAGGTGTAAAAAAATGGTGTGCGCACTCTAGCTGTCACAATTTTCTAGATATCGGACTAAAATTTGGTACGTAGCTGCACTATTATCAAGAGACGTTTCGGATTGAATTTGGGCGAAATCCATCAAGCTATTCATATTTTATGTCATTTTGAAATTTTTCAAAAATGAACGTAAGTGCTCTAGCTTCCACAATTTTCGAGATATCTGGCTAAAAGTCAGTACAAAGTCGCACTATTATTGAAAGATGTTTCGTATTGAATTTGGGCAAAATCCATCTAACCATTCATATTTTATGTCGTTTAGAAATTTTTTTAAAATCGTCGCGCGCACTCTAGCTTCCACAGTTTTTGAGATATCGGATCAAAACTTGGTACAAAGTCGCACTATCATCAAAAGATGTTTCGTATCGAATTTGGGCAAAATCCATCTAGGCGTTCAAATTTGATGCGACTTTCAATTTTTTAAATTTGACATGGAATTCACTATGTATTTATTCTGGACTAGATCGATTTACGAACTGATTTTATAGAAGAACAAGGGTGCAAAGTCGAACCTCGCACATTGCTTCCTCATAATTTTTTGAATTCGACAAAGCTTCCTCTATGAGGAAGCCAAAATTGATCGACACAGTTCCTCATAGAGGAAGCTTTGTCGAATTCAAAAAATTATGAGGAAGCAATGTGCAAGGTTCGACTTTGCACCCTTTTTAGATTTATTGAGCCTAACGTATTCGTAGTGCCTGTAAATGTGTTTAGTTTATTTACCCCACTTTTCTTTTTGTTTAGTTATACAACTGTATCGTAATTTATTATCGATACATTTGCTCCCGAGTCATATACCGCAACGACTGGAGTATCCTCGATACCTATTCTTAATCTGATAAGTGGGGTCGCTATTCGTTTTTTGATTCGTCAGAAGACGCTGCGCTCTCTCCAATATTCGTGTTATTTATTATTTTTATTTTATCTTTTTTTGTTTTCTCTTTATTCGAGAGTTTTAACCTGCACACATCTTCTGAGTGATACCTGTTAGGGAATCCTTTTTTATTGCAGTAGGGGCATGGTTTTTTCTCTGATTTATTTTCCTCTGGGATTTTTGTTTGATTTTTTTTTCTTTTTCTATGAGACCTTCTGACTGATTTATGAGTGACATTAAATTATCAATCGTATTTAAATCTTTTCTATATATGTGTGATTGAATTTTTGCTGGTAAAACAACAACACACACATTTTTGCCATGCATTTTTGCATTTTTGCTGGTTGTTTTGGTTGCCAAAACAATTTAATTTATCTGAGTATTTTCTGATATTTTAGAGTCTGTGTCTTCTAATATAAAAGAATTTTTCCAATACTCCCATGGCCGTGTGATCTTATTTATTTTCAAAAAACTTTGAAACCAGTCAAGGGGTGGTCCCTCAAAAAAAATCTCAACGTCCCTGCGTAATTTTCTTCCTTAAAATTTAAACGAGTGCACTCTTTCACGAAAAGATCCCTAAACATAGCCGCGTTCTGGTTTTTTCCCGAAAATTTATCCAGAATCATGTTTTTCACTCGCGACGTTATTTTTTCATGCGGCAAGGTTTCACGATTATGGGTAGGAACGGTATTGGGGTCAACATACGCCCGACACTCATCCAAGTACATACCGTCGTAACATACGTTTCCCTCTTCATCCAAGTATTGACTTTCAAGTTCATCTACTAGCGAAATCCACACCTTCCGGAACTTACCACGTGTTTTTATACTCTTAACTATATTTTTCACAATCTTTGTTTCGAAAAGTTTTGGATGGTTCTCTTTCGTTGAAAAGAGTTCCGGGAATTCATAAGTCGTGTCCTCTCCTTGTAATTGAATAGTGCGAACTCTCAAAATGGTGGTTTTTGTGTGTGCTGCCTCAGAGACAAAGCAGAATCTCGCTCGAACAACAGCCATTCTGTAGTTGTTGATTTATAAGACAATTCTTGTCTTGATGATTAAGGTGACTACGTCACCAATAATGAGTACCGTGGTTGATGCTTGTATTAACTGAAGATATATTTACACTATATACACATATTTCATCATTATAATACAAGATTGTGCACAGGTTTACCTGAATCAACAACTAGTACAGCTTGACCTTATTATAATTATTAATCTTTCTTAGTTATAATACTTCGCGACAAGCGCCATGAATCTTACATGTATCTCAACATGGTTACTGCTGTTATCACGCAGTTACGACTGACGAGCGCGACGGCCGCGCGACTCGGGCTTGGTATAAGTGTCGAGCGGGCGCCTTCTGATGCGTCGCGCTATAGTTTGGACTCGTCTCAAACTTACATATGGGGTATTCGTAGGAATTTCGGCGACTTCGGACAGTTGGGTCAAAATTTTTGCCCCCCAATTTTTTCCATTAATATGTGTTGAAAATAAAGAGACACGTATTTCGGCGTTTTTTATTTTGAGCCCCCACTATTGAAATACGGTCAAATGAAGTTTTTGAAGTATTGACCACATTCGATCATTCAAATCGATATATCTCAGCAACGGTTAGTGATAACTCGAAAAACCACGGGTCTTTTTTTTTCGTTTTTGAACGCTCTACACAATGAAAACATTTACGATTATGTCGCACAAATTTAACAATAAGTTATAAACGATTCAAAATAAAAAATAAAATAAAACAGAAAACGCACTTTTAATTTTTGAAATGTATTTTTTTTTACTTTTCTTGAACAAAAACGAAAATTTAGCCACCTTGAACTTTTTGGGCCGACGCTTCGTTCGGGAGTTATAGATTTTTTTGTCACAAAAAACCCGTAAATGTTTACCCGGTTGTTAAGAATAAAAGCTATAACTTTCGGACGAAACGTCGGCCCAAGTCCGGCAGAGTCTCAAAATTTTTCTTTTCGTCCAAGGAATTTGAAAAAAAATCAATTTCAATAATTAAGGGTACTTTTTCTTCATGCTATTTTTTACTAATAAAATACGTATATTTACCGGTTTTTTATGACAAAAAAAGCTATAACTTTCGAACGAAACGTCGGCCCAAGTCGGGCCGGGTCTCAAAATTTTTCTTTTCGTCCAAGGGATTTGAAAAAAAATTGATTTCAATAATTAAGGGTACTTTTTTTTATGCAAATTTTTACTACTGAAATACGTAAATTTACGGGTTTTTTGTGACAAAAAAATTTATAACTTCCGAACGAAGCGTCGGCCCAAAAAGTTCAAGGTGGCTAAATTTTCGTTTTTGTTCAAGGAATTTAAAAAAAAATACATTTCAAAAATTAAAAGTGCGTTTATTGTTTTATTTCATTTTTAATTTTGAATTGTTTATAACTTATTGTTGAATTTGTGCAACACAATCGTAAATGTTTTCATTGTATAGAGCGTTCAAAAACGAAAAAAAAAGACCCGTGGTTTTTCGAGTGATCACTAACCGTTGCTGAGATATATCGATTTGAATGATCGAAGGGGTCAATACTTCAAAAACTTCATTTGACCGTATTTCAAAAGTGGGGGGTCAAAATAAAAAACGCCGAAATACGTGTCTCTTTATTTTCAACACATATTAATGAAAAAAATTGGGGGGCAAAAATTTTGACCCAACTGTCCGAAGTTGCCGAAATTCCCAGGAATACCCCATATACATTAGTGTTTGAAAAAAAAAAATTTTGGCTTTTCCAACGGGCCACACCAGAAATAGTCAGCTTAGATAGGAAAAAAAAATTCTGGCAAAAGATGAGCATTCTAGGTTGAGTGGTAGTTCCCCCTCAATTGACTCTTAATATTTTTCTTCCTTTTTTTGAATTAAAGGCAGATTATTGTTCGCAAAAATTTTTTTTTGTGCCTACACCTGCCAAGGGATCAGCTTAGTCTCAAATAAAATGTTCTTAGAATTTTAACTCTTTAATTAAATTTAATAGGGGAGATATATAAAAATAACGAAAAAAACTCAGATTTCAATATTCATTATCAAATGGAAACTGATGATTTTATGAAGTACACTCTTAAGCAATTTTTGTATTACTGATACACTCTGAAACATTGATACAGGAATTGGAGCAATTCCTGTACTTCACAAAATCATCAGTTTCCATTTGATGATGAATATTGAAATCGTTTTTTGTTATTTTTATAGATCTCCCATATTAAATTTAATCAAAGAGTTAAAATTCTAAGAACGTTTTATTTGAGACTAAGCTGATCCCCTGGCAGGTGTAGGCACAAAAAAAAATTTTTGCTAACACTAATTCGTCTTTAATTTAAAAAAAAGAAAAAAAAATATCAAAAGTCAATTGAGGGGGATCTACCACTCAACCTAGAATGCTTATCTTTTGCCAGAATTTTTTTTCTATCTAAGCTGACTATTTCCGGTGTGGCCTGTTGGAAAATCAAAAAATTTTTTTTTTTGAAACACTAATATATATGAGCAAGTCCACCATTTCGAGTACCGGTTTTGGGCGTCGATATCAGCGATCTTTTTGTAACTTTGAGAAATGGAAGCTCCCATTGAGAAATGAACTCTGATTTTTTTTTAGATTTTTCCCTTGGTTATTTTCGCTGTAATTGTATGGGTAATTCTGTGGATTTGTCATGTTTTTCTTGTTTTCATTAATTTCTCAGTGTGTTTTAATAGGAGAAAAAATTAAACGCGACCACCTTTTCTTTGTAAAAAAAGCTCAGCTTTTCGAAAAAAAATACAAAAACATTTTTGGGACTTAAAAAATTACTTAAACTCGCATTTGAAATATAAAAGTTGATTTTTCTCAAATGCATATATTTAAAAAAATTTGAAAGTATTTTTATCGAAAAGCTGAGAAAATTTCACGGAATATATGTAGAAATCAAATTGGGACCTCTGTAATAACTCGTTGAATTACCAAATGTGTGACAAAATAACTAAAACTTCAATTTATATTTTTTTCATTTCCAAATGATTCGTATTACTGTTTCTAAATACATGGAAACCATATGATCAAAGATGAAACTTAGAGTCATGTGGTGACGCTGTTAGCTTTGCAAGTGCACCATCTACAACTTAAGGGCGGGGTAAGGTTAGTTCGATATTGAAAAAAGGATATTTTTGATAATTTTTCTTGACGATACAGTTGTTATACATTTATTGATATAATGACTAACTCAATAACGTTACGTTTGAAGAATATTCTATAAAATTTTCATTAACTTTTATGAACAACTGAGCAATTGGCGGAGCAAAAAATTGTATCGCGGTGCCCATTATAACTAATTACTGGAGCATCTGAGACGAAAAAACTGGAGTGATTTCAGTAGCTGGTAAGTTTCTGCAGGTAATGACGGCAAGTATTTATTTTTAAATTGATTTTTTAATTTTTTACAGCATTTAGAAGTCAAAATACTGGTTTTTCATTTAAAAAATTGAAAATGTTTCCATTTCAAAAAACGATGAAATAAAATACTCGACGTCATTACCTGCAGAAACTTATCAACTAATCAAATTATTTCGGTTTCTTGATCTCAGTATTACGAATCATTTGAAAATGAAAAAATATTAATTAAGGTTTTAGTTGTTTCGTTAAACATTTGATGATTCAACGAGTTATTACAGAGGTCCCAACTTCATTTCTACATATATTACGTGAAATTTTCTCAGCTTTTTGATAAAAATACTTTCAACATTTTTTAAAATTATGCATTTGAGAAAAATCGACTTTTATATTTCAAATGCGATTTTAAGTAATTTTTCAAGTCCCAAAAATGTTTGTTTTTTTTTCGAAATGCTGAGCTTTTTTCACAAACAAAAGGTGGTCGGGTTTAATTTTTTCTCCTATTAAAACACACTGAGAAATTAATGAAAACAAGAAAAACATGACAAACTCACAGAATTACCCATACAATTACAGCGAAAATAACCAAGGAAAAAATCTTTAAAAAAATCAGAGTTCATCTCTCAATGGGAGCTTCCATTTCTCAAAGTTACAAAAAGATCGCTGATATCGACGCCCAAAACCGGTACTCGAATTGGTGGACTTGCTCATATATATCAGACTGTCCCTTAGCAAAGCTCATTTTTTAATAGAAATGGAAACGCCCCCCACATAGTTTCCAAATAACTAAAAAAAATATATTTGGGAATTCCCTCCTCCCTATCTCAATATTAACGCGTGCTTAAGTCATTTTATATTTTTTGTCATCTAATAAAATGCAATGCATATTGAATTAATTTATTGCAGCTAAAATATCATCCGAATGAAAATTCGCCCAATATGCTTTTTTCATCGGAAAGATGCGGCCTTTTTAGAAAAAAAATGTTATCACCAAAAACCAAATGGCTGAAGTATGGTGGCCTGAAAATAGATAATCACTAAAATTACGCTAAAAATTTGATTTTTACGTTGCTGGGGTCATGGGATGGAAATATGGGGATCAAAATAGGATAGACACTGAAGGAGGGAAACCCATATAAACGGTCGATGATGACGAGGAATTTCGGGATTTTATTCTGAAGCAATTACTGGACCAATTGTTTTGAATTTTGGATGCTATTTTATTGAACATTCGAAGGCTTGAAAAACATTTTTTTAAATAAAAAATAAGTATTTATCAGCTGACTGCAACCAATCGTTGTTGAACGAATTTTTCCCGCGACGTCTCATTGCGGCAGCTGGAGTTTTTTTGTTTTTTATCTGAAACGAAAAATTCAAAAACCATTACATTCTATATGAATGTACACTTTCGATAAGCCAAGAAAAAGTTTAAAAAGTTGAATATTGTAAGAATTACGGCACTCAAAAAATGTTCACTAGGAATTTTTATGCAAAAAAATTTTTTTTTTTTTTTATAATTGAGGTTCATCGAAAAGGGTTTGTAATGATGTATCTAAAAATATTTGGTTGAAGCGAATCGGGTAAATATATTTTTTTTTTTTATCGCTGCCGCGAATTCCGAGAATGTAGTTTTGAGTAAATCGCGTTTAAAGTTTCGGGCAAAGAAAAACTAAAGTCTGGTACCTTATAGCCGTTTTAAGCTATTCCGCTATTCCGGGACCATAAAGCACACCTTCCTCGTACTCGAAGAGCTGGTTTTCCTCCAATGTCTGCTGTCTTCGAGCTTGTCGACCTTCTTTGGTGCCCTCGAGGCTGCGGCGATTCTGCCTCTTCAAGCGCTTCTTGTCGTATTCCTCCGCGAAGTTGACACAGCCATTCCCAATAGTTATTTCCAGATTCTTCACAATTAGGAGAATCGCAGAATAACCTTCGTTAAATACGCTCCCAGCCAAAAACGCAGCAATCTCAATAATTTGCAACCCACAATGTAAATGTTTGGGAACCAAGCGCCAAACGGTGGCGTTGAAGCTCTCGTTTGCATTCTGGGTATGTCCACCTAAACATCTTTGTAGCAAATCTGGTTTCGACAGGTCCTTGTAAATTGGAAGCAAATGCTTCTGGACATCAGGATGTAGTGTCGGGGGATGATCGAAGTCACCACCTGTAGCCTCAGCAACGCGCCATTTACACTAACTGTCTGCTCCTGTAGGACAATTTTCGTGCCTCGGTTTTTCGTTAGTTGAGCATAAGTCATAAGTTGCCATAATTGCGTTTGCCATATCTTCGACAGAGTCAACATTTCTTCGGATAGCCAAACCGTAATAAATTGTTAATTTTTTGATGAGCGTGTCAGTGAGTTTTTCCCTCCCGCCTAGCTTCTTTTCTTTCTTCACATTGCGGAACCGAGTCCCCATTCTTTTTTGGACGTGCCCAACGCACTCGCTCTTGACAACTTGTACATCGTCACCATACGGATTCTCATCCAAAATTGCTTTGTACGTTTTTGAGTCCCCGTCTCCTATATAATTTTCATATTTTACTCCAAATTTTTCTTCGGATGCCAGAAACATTTCTAATATAGCGTCCCCCTCCATCTTACCCGCTGAACCTTCATGATTTGCAGTGCATGCACCGTCATGTTTTGCATACCAGTCGAGATATTCCTGAGAATCTTCTTTATTTTTCCATTTTTGACAACCTATGCAGTAGGAACTTTTGACCACTAAATCTATTACTTTGCAAGAAAAATAGCCTATAAGAGTCGTTACGCCATACCGTGAAGAAAAACCGCGTTTCTTCCACGAACCATCACCCGATACTTTCAGATTCGATGGAAGCCTTTCGCGTTTCACACTTTCTTCTCTATCTTCTTCCACAGCTTTTTTGCAGAAAATGTTAAACATTATTTTCGCTGAAGTGTGAATATGTTTCACAATATTCTCGTATGCATTTTGACTCAGACCACTACCGAGATCCATCAAACCAGCAAATATATTTATCCCTTGTCGACCGATGCCCAAAAGTCGCATGACCAATACAATCCTTCGATTTATTTCGAAACCATTATTCAAAGAAGGTCGAGAGTTGATGTCACTGCGATCGCACCGGCACAAAACGACGAGCTTGAAACCGAATCCACGACCCGAGGTTTCTTCGAACTTTATATTTTTTTTACACTTCGCGCAAATGAGCCTTTCCGAAAGAGCGCCAAAAATCGTAAAAAACTCGATAATTCAGTAACAGTGCGCATTATTTTTGTTAATATCCGTATAAGACGCCCTGGAAAGTTTTTTTGCACTCGAACTCTCTCCTAGCGATTCACCGTCTTTATCGGAGAACTGATTCCCATAAAACTTTCGTTTTGGTCGTCTCGTTGCACGTTTCGATTCGTTTCTCGGTGTTTTCGGATACATTTTCACGGCAAAAGGCTTCTGCATAAACCGAATTTCGAAACACGACTTACCTTTGCAAGTAAATAAAACCGTTACCAAGCATCAGTATACACACATACATACAGAGAATTGTATACGCGAGGAAACAATTGCTTGCAGTCAAACAAAACACTCAGTTCTCCGGCCATAGCATCAAAAGTATTTATCATATGAGCAAAAATAAAACAAGTGGTCCCCTTGAAAATCCGTCACTCGGGCCTATGAAAGTAATGAAGATATTCTGATACTTTTCAGAGATCCAAAAATACGTATTTTGTGTTTTTTTTTAATTTTCATTTTTCTAAAAGTTATTAACATTTGAATTTGTTTGTACTAATTTAGAAGAAAAATTTTTTCTCTTGATGTATTTGATGAAATTAAATAATATTTTCAGGGAATATTTCTAACAAACTATTCTATTCAATGATATTTTTTTACACAATACACAATAGCAAAAACATTGAAAAATACTCGACAGTACCATTGCTACATTCCAGTCGATAACAACAAAATTTTGAGCAAAGTTTTTTCCGATTCTGAAGAGTCTGTCATTAGCACTTTAGGAAAAACAAAAATCAACATAATAATGAAAATAATGTATTTGTAAGCGTTGAAAAATAAAGATATGCATTTGTTTTCATTAAATTGTTGTTTGTAATGCGAACCTTACTTATATATGCACGAACAATGCGCGTCGCGCGCTGTGAATTCCTCGCCACCTCACGCGCGACTCAACACAAAAATTCTCATAACTTTTTCAAAAATGTAAGTTACGAACTTTTCTCAACGGAAAAATCTGCTTAATTTAACACAGAACGAACGTCTATGTGGAAAAATATAAAAATCGATGGAGAAGTCGTTGAATTTTCTATTTGTTTAAAAAAATTGTTTATATTTTAGGTAAATTTTTGCGTCACGTTTTCAAGAAAAATGTCATTGAATAGAACAGTTTGTTAAAAATATTCCCTGAAAATGTTATTTAATTTTATCAAATAGATCGAGAGAAAAGATCTTTCTTCTAAATTAATACAAAAATATTTAAATGTTAATAACTTTTAGAAAAATGAAAATTTCACAAAAACGAAAAGTAAGTATTCTTGTATCTCTGAAAACTATCAGAATATGTTCATTACTTTCATAACCCCGAGTAACGGATTTTTAAGGGGGCCACTAGCTTTATTTTTGCTCATATCGCAACAAAAATGTCAGAAAATATTATTAGGATGCTGAACTGTAGATTCGTGAAATAAAAAAAAACGATTTTTGAACAAATTTATATGGGTTTCCCTCCTTAACATTGGAAATTCGTTTTTTCGCATTATTATTGATGCTCTCAAGTCGGATTCAATTGTACGTCGTTTTTCCGATAAGTGTTGTGAAGGAATTTGAATTCTCTACAAAAAACGACTCTTGACCCACATCTGTAAGGTCAACTGCTTATGAGTAGTTCATTTTCAAACCTCATTTGATATGAAAATATCTGTTTGACTTGCTGTACCGAGTTTTTTGATTATGTCGGGAAAACTCAAACAAAAATTTTGTGAAAAATTGATGCGCAATAAAAAAAACTTTCTACCGACTTTATAGATTCAACGGTTTCCGACTCCTACATATTTGATACAAATTTATACGCTAAATTCCCGTAAAATTTGAAAACAAATGGGGAATAGTATTTGAAATTCACTAAGACCGTTTTCAACACTGACACAATTGGCTTTACGGTTTCTTTTGTCGTTCAGTTTTGTGAAAAATGTTCTGTAAACATTTTCTGATACATCCGTTAGCTTGATCATAACAGTCAGTAAGTTTTTATGAATTAGCGTCGTTAAAAATGGATGTTTTTTGCAAGTTTTCATGAGTAACAAATTTGGACTCCTGGATTAGTTATTTTGCGTGATAAAATCTATACAGTAATTTATTTTACAGGGAAATTAATTTTGTATTTTAAACTTACAATTGCGAAATTAATTTTACATGAGGGCTGACTTTTTCGTAATATTTGTCCCATACCATCTGTGGTGATTTTTTTGTCAGTAGCAGCAGATATTGACGGTGTTGTTCATTCGTCAAATACCCATTAAGTTTGGTAGCTAAAGCTACTGCTCATTCGCTTGTATCGTTAACGAGCCTTAAACTTTTCAGTACTTCCACGCAACGTTGATAATTCTTATAAGATCCCCATTTGTTCGGGTCTCGATCGATAAATTGAGTCGGTAATTCAAATTCACAAAAAACAGTGAGTGATTTTTGCATAACAAAATCGGTTAAATCCTTGCCTTGAAATACCCGTTGATGAAAGTGGGTACGATATCCGAGCCGCTGCTATCTGATGCGTTCTTGTAGAACACGCCGAGATAAACGGAAAAACAAGAATGAATAAAATAAATATCTCGCTGAGTTGTCGATATCGATTTTTTTTTTTCAACTTTAATATCCGTAGTGCCGCATTCAAATCCTGCATACATGTGGAGCCCTGTACTTTCTTCATTATCAGTTATTTCCTTTATAATACGTGCAGCATGGCCTAAACACAGCCATTCGGTGGGGTTAGTGCGTGTTCGCATGGATCTTTTCAACTCCCGGCTGAAAACGGGAGTTATGTGTCGGTATGGCGAGACGATAGCCGCAAGCCGTTGAAGACAATAACCGTCCAAACGGCTGATTTTTTCCTAACAGCTTTCTGTACATCGGTTCTCTGAGTTGCCTAGATATTAAGTTGATTATTATATCAATAATTGGATATAAGCTCGTAGAGATAATGAATGTTGAAAAAGTTACTTTCTTCGAACGTTTTTGAATAACGCTAATCCTATTGTCTTTACGCTCAGGGCCGGCGGAAATGGATTCCCCCCGGTCGGGGAGTTCAGCGCTTGATGGGGCGATTCGAAGGGGTTCCGTAAGGGGGGCCGTACTCACCGCTTGCGCCGGCCCTAGCTTCGAGAGCTCGTGTATATCACTGCTGCCAATTGTAATACATTCGGCTTCGCGGATTACACAGCGGTCGCAGCTAAGCGCAGCCTATGGCGGCTCTCTGATTTTTTTCGATAATCGACTTATCTTCAAGATGTCTTGTCGGCGCTCTCACCGCTCCCCTCCACTAACCTGGCAGCACTGGTACACTGGCACACGCATGTGTATCTGCAACTGTGTCAAAACAACGCTTTACTTCGGATATTTTTTCGCCAGGTATGGACTCCTCATGTGACAGTGCATGTTGATTTATATTACTCAAGCCATTGTTTCGCCTGTAATTTTTCTCTTCCTTGATAATAATTCGGGCAGGTGATCGGTAAACAAAACCTCACTAATATCATCAAAGTAAATAAATCAATAAATAATAAAACAACTATGAAAATCCATTTTTTCCAAAAAACAGACGAAGAGAACTAATAATGACGATGTATTATTAATAATAATGAATATTATAATATGTAGTCAGTCAAGTGTATGTCGACAATAACAGTTGTGCCCAATGTTGATCCCTTAAATTGGTCTTGTATGGTGAGACTAACATCCAAATGTGAATCGAAAGAGCGTAGAACGAAAACAAAACAGAAGAAACTAAGAAATAATAGTTTGGATAGTTTCAGTATGCCTCGCCACTGTCTGACTTGACACCGTCTGCATCGCCACAGTTCGACTCGGCACAGATTGACCCGGCACAGTTTGACTGTGAATTTGACAGATGAGTCACTCTTTCTCTGTCAAACTCAGAGAGAGTGTCAAATGTCAAAGAGAGAGTGACTTCCACATTCAAAACGTGCGAGTGTCCATCATTTGAACCGTCAAAACAGAAATTTATCGTGTGGTATGCACTGTGTTTTTCAAGTGATTCCGGAAATTTTGCAATTAATCGTACTGAAAAAAGTGAGTTATTTATTTACCTGTGATTAATATAAATATTTTTTTCAGGAATAACTCCGGAGTAGATGAGCGGTAAAGATAACCTATCGATACAAAAAACGTCTGATGTTAAATTTTTGTTTGCACCCATGACAGAGTTTAAACGAGGGAGTCAATAATTGTTCCTTGATTCGTTGTGCTTTCTTGATTATTGGAAAAATGTAGAATTCATACGGCTGCTTAATACGCCTAACATATCTCATCAATTTCTCATCATTGATAGTTGATACGATATGTTAGGCGTAGTAAGCAACCCTATGAATTTCACATCGTCGATACTTGATTTGAGACGCGTTGCCTAGCATCTTATCAAGACATAGCTATAGACCATCATCTTTCCAATAATGGAGAAAGAACAATGATCAAGTAAGAATCATTGTCTTGCTCGATCAACCTCTGTCATAGGTTCAAAAAACGTGACAGAGATCGAACAAGCGAGACAATAATTCTTTCCGTATTCATTGATCTTTCTCCATTATTGAAAAAATAATGGGCTACAGCTATGTCTCGTTGGTAAGATGATGGGCGACGTGTCTCAAATCAAGTATTGGCGATGTAAAATTCATACGGTTGCTAACTACACCTAACATATCTTATCAATTTCTCTTCGTCTATAGTTCATATTCATATTAAGCAACCCTACGACTATTCCTCTATCCCTATGACTAACCCTATATTTACATTGTCGATACGATTGAAAAATTCATAATTAATTCGAATATCAACTATCGACTATGAGAAATGATCATATAAATTTATGATCTGAAAATTCAGCTTTTTTCAAGATAACATCTGAACTTCTGATCTTCCAGCAAAAATCTAGATAACAATTTTATAGAAAATTTGATTCTCTACAGAAGCAACTTATGTAAATTTGTTGACAATCGATCCATTCCTGAGATATTTGAAGAGAACTATCATTATAACAAGTTTTCAATTGACTTCCCGACAGAAGTATTTCGAAAATCGTGAATTACGTAAAAAAAATGTAATGTTATAGAAAATGTGTCTACAATCTTTTCCATAGCAAATCGAATTCTTCATAAAAAGAATTCAACAATGGATTCACACCGCGCTAAGGCTGTACTCAGCTGCTTCCGAGAACAATGAGCATGCGTTCATTGTCCTCTGGTAAAGGGTTTCTAAACTGGTCAAGACTGACTAAAGTCTTTTCTTGAATTTTTCACTTTGTTTTATTTAGTATTCAATTGAATTTTGTTCTATCAATTTAAACCGTTCACTCATAATTGCATTAGCTTTTTTTGACACTATGTAATCGATTTAGTCAATAGTCACACACAGTTCATAAAAAATTAGGACACAATACCTATAGGACTCAATATATAGTAAGAGTAGAAATAATTTTTTATTGCATATTTCTGCTTGTCGATAGGATTCACATTTTTCGTACGGGCTTTATAAATTAAAAAATTTGAAAAATATATAATCTTGTTATTTTCTTATTCCAGATTAAAAAAATATATATAATCTTGTTATTTTATTATTCCAGATCACAATAGAATCAAATTCAAACAAGGGTGCAAAGCCGAACCTTGCACATTGCTTCCTCATAATTTTTTATATTGGCCAGTTTCCTCTATGGAACTGTGTCGATCAATTTTGGCTTCCTCACCGAGGAAGCTTCGGCAAATGTAAAAAATTAAGAGGAAGCAATGTGCAAGATGGGACTTTGCACGCAAAAACGTCGATTTTTGAACAATTTTGAAATCACGTGAAAACAATAGACTACATGGATTTTTTCGAAAATTAAATCAAGCAAGGGGCCTGGAACCCTTTATACGTGTGTGTGGTGCCCCGCACTTTTATTGAATTTTATTAAAACAATTATATGCAAGATATAATTACTCCAAATCGAATAAAAATCGCTTACGCTAGGTAACAGAAATACGGCATTTCCGTTACTAAAATATGCAGTCTGTAAACCAATAGATCATTCACCTCTGAATTTATTTCGCAAATACGGAGTTGCTCACCGAAGCAACCCCAAGGTCAAATAAAGAACAATGCTGACAAAAACCGTCAGCATTAAAATGAACTCTCGGACGGGAGTCGTAATGGGCGACATAGCGACCATCCGAGAGTCAGTCTTGAGCAATGATCAGAAGGGTAAACTGCCTTCAGCAAGACCCCGAACCGCGGAATTACGTTCTAGTTCGAACGTCTAGGGTTAGCCAATTCTACGCGGTGCGGTCAGAATTACAGTGAGTCTGTAATAGAATTTCGAAGGAGTGAAACTGTCTTGAGACAGACCCCGAACCGCGGAATCACGTCGAAGCGCGAGCGTCTAGGGTTATCCGGTTCCCGCGGTCCGGTCAAAGTTAAAATCGAAGTTAAAGTTAAAATTAAGTTTAAAACATTGTAACCAATATTGTACTGTACCAGTTTTTCAACGCATTGAATAAATTAATCATTGACTGTTTTTACGTGAATTCCAATTCTTCGTGGCGGGAACCCACGAATAAATAATTAAATAATTGTCTAGCCGTTAAACACCCGTTCCTTAGCGGTCACTCGGTGCTCCGGCACAACAATTTGGTGGCAGCGGTGGGATCCTGCCAAGTAAACTCACTTTCAAACGATTAAAATCAGTGCTGTGTAAAAACTGTGCTTCGAAACGAAACACACTGTGCCACGTTACAAATAGTGACAGTGATAGTACAATTTCGAATTGGATTACTACGGAACCTCAACGGAGTAAAGCGAGCACTGAACTTCGCGTCGCAGAAGCCCGGAATCCGCCGACTCAGCAGCAGCCGAGGACGAACCGGACACCGCACGACGAGGAAGCAGCCGCTCCACGGACGACCAGGACAGAAGGATGACAACAGAGACCTTCCTCCTGTAAGTGACGGTTTAATACATTGCAATTACAAATAGTCAAAACCTAGTCCCGCGTCGCTCCGTACAAAATAGTTACCGGTCCGTAGAAGCAATTTAGAAAGAGGGGGTAGAGTCACACCAAAAAAAAATGGCAGACAACAGTTCACAAATCTCTGACCACGAGTCGCAACAAGGGGGGTCAGGAGACCCTCCAGAGGGAGGGGAGACCGTCGCCGAACTAGCAGCGGCGCTAGCCGCGATAACCGCAAGGATTAACCGGGCGTTGGGTACCTTACCACCCACCGGGACACCGCCACCTGCAGACGAGACTCGTACACCCCCGAGAAACCCCGACGATCGCCACGGAGTAAACAGACGACGGGGTATCTCGTTTGCCGAGTATACAAACAACGGTTCGGAACACGAGTTTGAAAACCCCAGAGATATTTTCTCGCGACCTGTCTCGGGACAGATGATAGAGGATGACAAAGCAGCCATGGCTCGAAATGCAGGCCTCCCTCTGCCGAGGCCGATAACCACCCCCGTGCTCCCTTCCGGAGAAACGCAAAACAGGGTTCCCCCTCCTCCGCGTCGGCATACTCAGAACCCGACGCCGCCGGACGACAGCCGTCTGGACGAGCGCGATGCTGTTGCGGCCCTGCAACGCGAGCTCGACCGCCGCGCCAGATTGACGCAGGTCGGGCCATCGTATCGGGGAAGTACCGCAGCCACCCTACGCGAAGTCAACGGCAACCCTGAGGAATTGATTAGGGCACTCCAGTCGCAACTGAGGGAGAAAGATGAGGAATTACAACGGTACCGAGCCGGCGAAGATCCGCCACGGGGCCGAAGAAATTCCGCAGAACGACGACCGGGGATGATGCCCTTGTGGCACGCCCTTAAGTACATTGACCCGTTTCACGGAGGCAGCGCAGACGAACTGCAATACTTCCTCCGGTCTTGCGAGACCGCGTGCCGACGGGTGGACTACGAAGAGCACAGCGGTCTGCTCGAAATGGTCCTCGGAAATCGGATCAAGGGAAGAGCGGCAATAGATTTGATGCATAAAAATATATTTACCTTCGCGGAACTCCGTACGGAACTAGAGGGCTTATACGGTCAGCGAAAATCGCTGACGGCCCTGCAATTGGAGTTAAACACAGCGCGTCAAGGACAAGGAGAAAGTGTCGCCGCATACGCGACGCGAGTAGAGACGATCACATCTCAAATGGTCAACAGGCTGACCGAAAACGAGCCTCGGAGAGACGCGCAAGCAATCGAAGGATCGACGCGGAAATGCGCACAAGCTACGTTCGAAAATGGTCTCACGGGGCAGGTACAAGTGCTCGTGAGGGCGCGAAACTGCGCAACCCTCCACGAGTCCGTAGTAGCAGCAGTAGAAATAGCCGAGGCTATCAACCCGACGGGGTCCGGGGCGTCGAAGGGCGAATCTCAACGGAAATCGGCATCGACGCAGCCCAAAGCCGACGAGGAAAAAACCTGCTACACCTGCGGCGAGCCGGGGCATCTAAGTCGGGACTGTCCGCAGAAACCCAAGCGGACAACGCTACCACAGGCAGTCAAGGCCGTGAACCAGATTGAACTCTTCTGCAGGTATTGCAAAAGGAAAGGACATACCTACCAAGAGTGCAGAAAGCGTCGACGAAACGAGCGCAAAACCAGCGGCAGTGAAGATGAGAAGTCGCAATCCGACGAAGGAACGTCCGACGACGGGCAAAGGGGCGGACGCAAGCGCCCATCCCACACTGATACGGGGGTAGACGAGAGGCAAACGATAGGGACCCTGAGCCTTCATACGTTGACAGTCAGGTCCGAGTCAACTCCGTTGCAAACGTTTCCGGTCACCCTCCCCGCGAGCAGTGCGGCAAACGATTTCGTCATCGAGTCACCGGGCGCCGCAGACGGTGTGTTGACACTGAAGGCTGACACCGGAGCGCAATGCTGCGTTATACGAGAGAGCTGCCTGCTGCCGGGTACCGTAGTCGACGAATGCAACGTCGAACTCGAGGGAATATCAAGTCAAAAATTCAGGCCCAAGGGCGTAACACTACTGGCTCTTGGGGTGCCAGCCGTCATAATAAAGCACCCATTTTACGTAGTGACAAAAACGGTGTCGCTACCCGTCCAGGGTATCCTCGGGATGGACTTTATGCGAAAACATAAAGTCGACATTTTCGGAGGAGACACAATAAAAATTTATGGACACGTAATGCCCCTGTTGAACGGTGCATCCGGAGTATTACAAGAAGCGCGCAGTGAGACGATAGTGCGCACTAAAACGGCAAGCAAATTCATAAGCCTTGCCGAAAAACGCACGATAACTCTAGATTCGGTGATGGAGTCGTGCATTACGCCCCCGGCGGGTAAAACAAGCTAGATAAGCCTCGCAAACGCGAGCAAAGACGTTCGCGCGGTGCAACAACCCCACGTGCAACCAGAGCCGGCGAACGATAACACGGCCAAGGTGATAGGAAGACGTTCAGTGCACTCGAACACAGAGACAGGAAAACAAAACGCAGAAGCCGACGCTTCAAGCCGCATCCACGCAGCAATAGGAGCTCAGGCACAAAAAAGAGCGAGAAGCGCTCCACGCAAGAGGGACAACGCTAATCAGCAGGATACAGTTCCTCTCGTCACTGACCCACCACACCCCGTCCAAGAAGACAACGGGAAGCGTGGGGCCAGTACGAACGACCGCGTAGAGAGACGCGACAAGAAGGACAGCGACAAGGACCACGGAGACGGCGAGACGCCCACATCGCGCAAGAGCGACAGAGACGGCGAGACGCCCGCGCCTCGCAGGAGCGAGAAGGGGAACGAAAACCACACGTCGCGCGAAGGCAACGGAGACGGCGAGACGCCCACATCGCGCAAGAGCGACAGAGACGGCGAGACGCCCACGCCTCACAGGAGCGACAAGGAGAACGACAACCATACGTCGCGCAAAGGCAACGGAGACGGCGAGACGCCCACATCGCGCAAGAGCGACAGAGACGGCGAGACGCTTACGCCTCGCAGGAGCGACAAAGAAAACGACAACGACACGTCGCGCAAAGGCGACGGAGACGGCGAGACGCCCACGCCGCGCAAGCGCGACAAGGAGGACGACATCTTTACGCTACTCAAGAAGAACGAGGGGGGTTACACCCACATCTTGTACAAGAGCGAAAGAGACGGCAAGGTCCATACGTTGCATGCGAGCGACGGAGATATCGGCAAGGGAACCATGAAGGATTCGGGCAGCAACAACGCCCACCCTCTCCCCGACGGTAGAAACGCGCAGGGGCCTCTCGACCCCCTCTCACGGTCCGACAAGGGTTAAAGAGACACCGTGGGGAGGGGGAAGTACACCCCTATACGCGCGGAACGTCTGAGGGGGCAAAAATTAATAAAAAAATAAAAATAATATTCCTTATGGACCCATCTTAGCCGTCAAGTGAAGGAAGAACAGTAAAAATCGTAACGGTCAATCGACGATACATGAAAGATTAATTAGGGACAGGTATATTGGCTTTGACTGGTAATTGCATTGTAACCGCCCGAGGTTTCAGCGTTCGGACGGGAAGGAAGGTCACCCAGATGGTCTCCGACGACTATCTTCCCCCCGGAAACCTCACCCTCTCCGACATCGGGAAGTCATCGACCAACGCGGACCCAGTGCCCCCTGTGCCCCTAAAAAATTAAGAGACAATTTAAGAGAAAAAAAAAATCGAATATTACTATGCCCTTCACCCTCGGCACGGGAACAATTGTCGTGATAACATTAGCCTGCGCCGTAGCCTGCTTACTATGTTACAGACGTCAGCAGAATTCCTCGACGTCCCGAGCTACTACCGTATCAGTGAGTCTCGGGGTCACCGGACTACAACAGAAGCAGACGGCAACAAGAGAAGAACGGAAAGAGAGACCTCCCGCCAGACAGCTGGCTCGATGTTAACCCCGTCACCCGACAATATTATTGCCCACCAATAACCGTTGCGAGGACATAGAAATAGAATAGACCCGTAAAAGTAAAGTAAAGTGGAGTAAAAACTAATTTCCGCTAAAAATAATTTTTTTTCTTTTCAGGGGGGAGGGGTGTGGTGCCCCGCACTTTTATTGAATTTTATTAAAACAATTATATGCAAGATATAATTGTTCCGAATCGAATAAAAATCGCTTACGCTAGGTAACGGAAATACGGCATTTCCGTTACTAAAATATGCACTCTGTAAACCAATAGATCATCCACCTCTGAATTTATTTCGCAAATACAGAGTCGCTTACCGAAGCAACTGCAAGGTCAAATAAAGGACAATGCTGACAAAACCGTCAGCATTAAAATAAACTCTCGGACGGGAGTCGTAATCGGCGACATAGCGACCATCCGAGAGTCAGTCTTGAGTAATGATCAGAAGGGTAAACTGCGTTCAGCAAGACCTCGAACCGCGGAATTACGTTCTAGTTCGAACGTCTAGGGTTAGCCAATTCTACGCGGTCCGGTCAGAATTACAGTGAGTCTTCAGTAAATATCAGAAGGGTAAACAGCCTTCAGGAAGACCCCGAACCGCGGAATCACGTTCTAGTTCGAACGTCTAGGGTTAGCCGATTCTACCCGGTCCGGTCAGAGTTAAAGTTGAAGTTAAAGTTAAAACATTGTAACCAATATTGTATTTCATCAGTTTTTGTCACAGTGAATAAATTAATCGATAAACTGTTTACGTGAATTCCAATTCTTCGTGGCTAGAACCCACAAACAAAAATAAAATAATTGTCTAACCGCTAAACACCCGTTCCCTAGCGATCACTCGGTGTTCCGGCACAACATGTGCTAAGTTTCAGCTTGATATCTCAAGCCGTTCTCAAGTTATGAACGTTAAACCAATGCTACATACATACATACATACACATACGCACGCACACACGCGCACACAGGCGCACACACACACGCACACACACACGCACGCACGCACGCACGCACGCACGCACGCACGCACGCACGCACGCACGGACGCACGTACGCACACACACACACACACACACACACACATACAAGCGGACATTTTTTCTGAATGTGATTTTTAGATGTTTTAGGATTCTGAATACCTTTTCATGAACACCTGAAAAAAAAATTTTTCACGAAAACAAAGCTTCCTCTATGAGGAAGCAAAATTTTAAAAAATCCCGGCTAAAGAAAACTCGGGCGCAAAAAAATGTACATTATAAAAAGGGTGGAAAAAATGTATGTTATAAAAAGGATGGGAAAACTTAATCAATTCGAAGAGGATGAAACAAATTAATAAATTTGAAACAAACAAAAAAAATCCCGAACGCAAACACTTGTGTCAGAACTAGAACGTAAAAGAACTTGTCTTATAAAAAGGATGAAATTAAAGCAAATTAAAAATTTTGAAAAAACTCCCGGCTGCAAGCGTTGTCTTGCCCAATAAATTACCTCATTTAATAAAATAAATTTAAAAAATTTTAAAAAACTCCCGGCTGGAGTAAAAATCGAAAACAAAAAAAATTAGAACGAAAAAAAAGTAATCTGATAGAAAGCATGGATAAAATTCATGAATCTAAAAAGAATACAACAAATTAATAAATTTAAAATGGAAAAAACATATTAGTGAAATTAAAAGAATGAAATAAATAAATAAATTCAAAAAGGATGAAATAATTCAAGAAGTCATCTTAGTTTATTCGTAGTTTGAATTATGATCGTTCGTTTGTATGAGTTCAATTTTTTGAATCGTGGTAATTTTCTCACTGCCCTCAATTCAGTCGGGAGACGTCATTCATTAACCATAAATATGATATAGGATATAGATGTTTGACAGTGCAAAGAAGACGCCATTAGATAATTGAACATGAAGACGATCTGGATTTAGATGTTCGACGATACGAAAGAAAACGTCTCCCGACTGAATTGAGGGCAGTGAGAAAATTACCACGATTAAAAAAATTGAACTCATACAAACGAACGATCATAATTCAAACTACGAATAAACTAAGATGACTTCTTGAATTATTTCATCCTTTTTGAATTTATTTATTTATTTCATTCTTTTAATTTCACTAATTTGTTTTTTCCATTTTAAATTTATTAATTTGTTGTATTCTTTTTAGATTCATGAATTTTATCCATGCTTTCTATCAGATTACTTTTTTTTCGTTCTAATTTTTTTTGTTTTCGATTTTTACTCCAGCCGGGAGTTTTTTTAAAT
Organism: Sussaba pulchella; assembly: GCA_963971145.1. Lineage (NCBI taxonomy): Eukaryota > Metazoa > Arthropoda > Insecta > Hymenoptera > Ichneumonidae > Sussaba > Sussaba pulchella. The sequence goes on along the minus strand of OZ020174.1, from coordinate 2,280,983 downwards.
TTTTTTAATTTATTTTATTTCATACTTTTTAAAGATAATTTGATATAATTTTCTCCACGTCCGCCAATGATTGGAATCATTTGGCTCGAACAAAACGTCCACGTCACAAAACAATTTTTCCTACTAGTGTCATAATGTACTATTGTTTATCGATTCAATATCGTAAAACGTGACCACTGTATAGAAATTTGATGAGACAAGACTTTGAAAGTATCGACTAGCTGCGGCACGTGCTGGTTGTCCTTGGGCGCAGTTGAGTACAGTCTCAGCGAAATGTCAGCGCATCATGTGATTGTTCAGCGCGGCTCCATGTAGCCATGACAAATTGTCAGCCCATCGTGGAGTCTTGAGGGCGGCTTAATACAGCCTTGACCAAATCGCAGTGCATTATGGAGATTATAAGCGCGGCTCTATGTAGCCTAGATCAAATGTCTGCGCATTGCACAGTTTTCGAGCGCGGCTCGACGTAGCCTTGACCAGATGTCAGTGCATTCCGCTCGTCCTTCCCAGTCATTATAGGTTTTGAATATGTCTTGAGCAGGTGAACATTGAAAGAATGCAGCTTCGAAATGGACCTGACTCATATAGGAAAAATAATGAAAACAAATATACATATTGTGCATTCTGACAAATCGCTGTGTCTAAAGTTTTGTCGGTTGGAAGATAACGTAAAAAAAATTGAATCCGACAACAATTTTTTTCTTTCGAATTGCCAATTCCACCGAGGTAAACAATATCACTGGGCATAACCACATCGTCCAGCTGAACATCAATATTCACGTTTTTCACAATCCTGATAACATTATCATACGTTGAATAAAAAAGAATGAACTCATTAAACAATATCGTTCGTACGTGAAATCAGTTGATGGCCATAAATAAAACAATATCACCGGGCATAACCACGTCATCCGACCTAACCTCCACATTCACATACATCTCAATTTCACGCCCGAATACAAGTATCCAGAATTATTAATTCGACGTGCTTGTTAAAATCGTCAGTAGATCAATCCTGCTAACTAGCTAATTATTGAACGTTAAATGGAAAATGCACTCTTTAAAAAAATATCGTTTATACGTGAAATCAATTGATAAAAAATGTTCACTCTGAATCACTCGAGAAAAAAAAAAAAATTTCCGTTGAAAGTTCTGTTTCGAGGTTAAAACGATCGACCAATCGCGCTGTCTCTCTCGCACTCAGCGATATCGTCCAGAGCCTCGATGCAAAGCACACGGATACGTTCTACTGCACTTACACACGCGCTGTCACAGCTGACGATGCCGTGAAGTCTGCAATGCATGCAGTCGAACCGATCAAAATTGCGATTTGAAGAAAACGTTCGAAAGCGTTCAAATTTCTACATTTAATATCTCCGCGAGTTGAGATCTGATCATAAATATTATGGAAGCAAAACCCTCTCTGTGACTTCCGACACCGATGTACATCAATTTGTAAGAAGAAAATCAGCCGTTTGGCCAAAAACGCATTACCGACAAAACGCCAATTCACGTTGCTCACGACGAAACACATAACTCCCGTTTTCAGCCGGGAGTTAAAAAATCAAAGAGGATGAAATAATTCTCGGTATTATCTTAGTTTATTAATCGTTTAAATTATTTAAATAATTAAAAATTATTTATCAATTCTTGATATCATCTTAGTTTATTAATAATTTGAATTATTGAATTAAAAATTTAAAAAGGATTAAATAATTCTCGATTTCATCTTAGATTAGTAAGAGTTTGGAATATGACCGTTCATGTTTATGAACTCTTCATGATTGTCATGAAGCCTTCGATTCAGTCGGGGGACGTCATTAATTTAACCGTGGGATGATATGAAAAATGAATGTTTGGCGATATACATGACAGTCATGAAGAGTTCATAAACATGAACGGTCATATTCCAAACTCTTACTAATCTAAGATAAAATCGAGAATTATTTAGTCCTTTTTAAATTTTTAATTCAATAATTCAAATTATTAATAAACTAAGATAATATCGAGAACTGTTAAATCATTTTTAATTATTTTAATTATTTGAACGATTAATAAACTAAGATAATACGGAGAATTGTTTCATCCTTTTTGATTTTTTAAATAAGGTAATTTATTATGCAAGACAACGCTCGCAGCGAGATTTTTCAAATTTTTTTATTTGCTTTAATTATTCGCTAGTTTGAGTTACCGCGACACCACGGATAGTATACTCGAAAAAAAAAAACATAAAAAATCGATATCTTGAAAACCAAGCAAGAAATTAATTTTTTCTATTCTTGTTTTTCTGTTTATCAAGGGGTATTCTACAAGAATAGTACATCAGATCGCGGCGCTCCGGATATCGTACTATTCCCTTAATTACTTATAAGCAGTTGACTTTACAGATGTAAGTCAAGAGACGTTTTTGTAGAGAATTTCTTTCAAAATCTTTATCGGGAAAACACCGTACGATTGGATCCGACTTGGGAGCATCAATAATAATGAGAAGAAACGAATTCCCAATTTCAATCAAATGGGAAAACTTCAAAGCCATTGATGGGCCTCTAAATATTTTTCGACAACGCTATCCTTGCACAAGGGTTTATTTTTAGACATAAGCTCAAGATTTTCCAGTGGAGAAGTAAAAAAAAATATCGTTTTGAAATGACGCAGTCTAGTGTATACCCTTCCGAAAAGACCCGTAAGCGGGTAGGGACGGCAACTTTTGCCCAGAAAAGATAAGAGCGATTCTCCCCGTCTTTAGAGTGGGAGACTGGAAGTGTTCAGCCAATAATATTCGAAGAAGCTTGCCCTTTCCCACCCTCAGGGCATTATTGTACAGCTCGTCTACGTTTCAATGAAGAAAATAAGTTAAATTCAGTGTGTTATATTTCTGTTCAAACCATAAGTAGCGTGAGGCCTACCTTGAGTTCGCTGATTAATTCCAAACCCTGACTAGCGCAGGGCCTACCTCGAGTTCCCTCATTACTTTGAACCTTAGATTTTCACGAGGACCACCTCGAGTTCACTCATTCCTTCGAACCTTAGATTTTCGCGAGGCCCACCTCGTACTTTTCGCGAGGACGACCGCCGACCCGAATTTTTTTCTAAATATGTGAAATGCGAGGCCTAACTCGAGTTCTGACGCTTTTGCAAGGTATTAGATACACAAAGTCAATCCCGCATTCAATCCAATATCTAACCCTCAACTTCCACGTCGGTATCGTCGAGCTACCGTCAAATTAAAGTGTCAAAATCATACTTACAATAACTCAATCCAAAATGATATATAAATCAAATCAAATTTCAGTTTCTCTAATTTGAAAATAATAAGATGATTCAGAATTCAAAATGAGAACTTTTTAAAAGTAATTAATTCTTTAAAGCCACATTTCGTAGCCCGTATCTCGGATTAGTTAGATTTATCTAAGGTCCAAAGGGCGCATAATTCAATCAGCTTCAGTTACCCAGACGTAACAGTATGTAATATCAGCTAATTGATAATATTAGCTATGTATAAAAATTGGTAGCGATCGGCCGAAGGCAGCGAGTATCAGACGGAAAACAATATGCAAGTTGAAACTTGCAAAATGCTCCCTCGAAATTGAAGGCAATGCACAAACTGCTCTATAAGGATCATTTTTATAAATTCTTACTTCCATGGTTTGAAGCCATAACGTCGATTTTCCTATGTTTTTTTTCTCGATATCACTTGATTCTTTGACGTTACTTTTCCATCATTATGGGGATGTTGACTGTAATAGTAATGACAATAAGAATAACATAGAGAGTACTGAACACAACTCAATAGGAGTACAAAATTCATTTATAACTGTTGAGTATCTCAAATGCAATAGCGAATGAAATTAAGTTGATATAACTCATTTCATCATTGCACTAGTTTCCATGGGAAACATTCAACTTTATTCTGTTCAGATGGGATATCATCATGACCCTATGTACACCACAAAAGGGAAAAAACATAACTGACACGAACGTTGATGAAATGTATTTAATGTTAATGGATATTTTGTTTCAAAATTCATAAATGCCCCTCGAATATACCTGCTTTGAAAGAAAATCACTCCCATTGAATTCAATGAATATTTACCGATAAAAAATCTTAATAGATACTAACCCTCTTGCCTTTCTGGCTAGCTGCAAGTCTTTGAACGTTGGAAATTGGTAATCCAACACGATTTTCGAGCGATTTACTTTTCTATGTTATTTATAGAATATAAAATAATCTTGTGCATAAAACTAAAATATGCTTACCTTGATTTTATTGCTGTCTGACTGCCAATTCTTTTCCCGAATGCACACGATTGCAAGTATCGCCTATCCAGACAATCTCATTGGCTCGTCGAACTGTACGTCTGTCTGCCGTACAGTGACGTGACGTATCTGACGTGACTGTCTGAAATAACAAAAAGAAAAAAGTATTCCACCTGTATTTTTCAGGTAGCGTCCAAATGGGAGCATCCCCAGCTGTGTAGATATTGTTTGATATGCTCAACAAACTTCCTACAATGTTTTTAAAAAAGCACAGGTGGGGTACATGTGTAAAAAACCTGGTCAAAACGCCTTGCGACGAAAAAACCCTGTCAAAAAAACCCTGCCCAAAAAAACCCCATTAAAAAAAAAACTGGACCCTGTTCTAAAAAAACTCCGCCCAATAAAAACCCGTTCATTTTCTTGCCAAAATAAGTCATTAACGTCAATAATCGGAAGAATCCAATGAAATCCAATTTTCCACAAAAGAACTGGAAATATGCATGGAATAAAGACGAATGTGATGAATGTAATTAAAACAGAGCCTCAACACCCATAAATACTATGTTTACACGTACCATCAGGCCTTCTCGATGACGTGTGTGCTCTGCCAAGACACTTGTCCCTCACATAGTTGACACAACGCTAACAAACTTTAACGGAACACTGTGAGAAATTAGAATATAGAAAAAAACGTGCGAAGATAACAGGCAGTTGTTTTTTCAAAAAACGTTTTTTGCACAAGTTGTTATAGCATAGGTTGTACATGAAAAGAGTCTATTTTGACAGTTGTTTTTAAAAAAGTTTTTTTGACCAGAATATTTTGACGCAAGGCGTTTAGACGTACTCCCTTAAAAAAAGCACGGCAGACCTAAAATGTATGTTTGACCCTTTTCTAACACTGGTTGAATTGTGCTATTGAGTTACTGAGTAACGACAAAGCCCAAGGTACAGGACGTACGACTAACATTGTATAGCTGTATGTCCGATGTTTAGTCAGCAATTGCTCAGTCTTGCTCCGACTGCAGGAGAGCAAGTTCAAGACTATGGCGAATAGATAGAAGCATGTAGGAAAAAGAAATATTGTTGCCCAGTGCCCAGAACTCTCTACGAATTGATTGACAGACATACAGGAAAAGATTAGACCCAAATAGTTGTGGAAACTTCAAATGTAAAGTGGTTTATTAGCAAATAAAGTAACTATACTGCTAACTGCACTGACTTATTGTTCTAAATGCAGTAATTTTCAGAATTTTGGATTCTGAATTTATGTAATTCTCAATATCTAGAAACAATTTGATATCAATTAAGTCAATTAGGAAGGTGTTTGTAAGTTTTTGAATCGTCAAAGTGCAATCACAAAATCGATTTGTACAGAAAATTCTGTAATTAAGCAGGAGGCTGAATGGTACGGAGTGCTTTTAAATTGAACAGAAGGTAGAAAGGTAAATGGATTTGCCGAGCTATCAACTGTACCAATTTGTTCATCCAAGAACGATTAGTTTTTTCATGCCTCAATCATTAGAAATATTCTTTGTTTCTTATTTTATCTATTATATTGAAAAAGTGTATATCATACACATAAACGGAGTAAAGGGCTCATTGGTTAATTGTAAAACGCTCGATAGTTTCAAGGTAAGGTAAAATAATACACTGAACATTTAAAAAGGGCATAACCGTGGGAATCTGCTGGACGGACTTAATTGCCTGCCGTGGCGAGCAAGTGGTCCATTAGTTGTTACTCACTTTTGTCCTTCCTGTTTCGCCACGAGTACTGAATCCACATTATATTGATAGCTTTTACCGCTTTTACACACAACAAACTCGCACTCAATAACAGGTTCGTTTTTAGCTCCTTGATATTTTTTGTTGATTTTTCTTACAAACCGAATGATAATTCAATTGTATCGTATGATTCGAAACGATTTGTATCAAATCTACGTCGTCAATGCAGCGTTTCTCATTGTACTAAATCGTATTTGAGATTAAAAGTTGCTGACATTTTCGATGGAGGAACCCACTCAACAAGTTGTATCAGAGATGAGTAGGGAGATTGATACAGAGCCGTATATCGGCCATTCCGGCTGCTTCTCATTCGTTGATCGTGCATAGGCGACGCCTCGTGGTCGACGTGGAAAAGACGCCGTCGTTTTTGCTCGTTTAGCGTATACCGGGTAGCTTAAAGCAAATTCTCGGCCGCATTGAACCGCTTGCGTACAGGCATAGCTCGGAGTGGTGTGTGTGAGTGCACGTACAGGAAGGCTGGCTAGGATGTATTGTAGTAGAGGGGAGGATTTTCGACGCCGCCGTGACAGAGATTAGAAGAGAGATGTACCACGGAGCCTGTTTTGGTGGTGGATGTTTTTGCAGCGCCACTACCCGTAGCGGCGAACCGCGAACTAAAAAAGGTGGATGTGAAACAATCGATGCTGCAGATTCCGGCCTACCGACTTGTGGATGTAAATTGTCGGTATTACAGTCCTCGCGAATGTGGACGTGAAAAAAAATGGCTGGCTTCCGGTTCTAAACAGCTGAGCCCGGAGGCTCCGCCCCGTGCACGTGGTGGACGAGATTTCGATGTTGTATATATATGACCAGGCCAGATTGACATTTCTTCTATTTTTATAAGATGTAAAATCGAATAAATGTCAGATGTAGGATGAAATAAATGTTAGATGCATGATGGAATAAATGTAAGATGTAAGCTGAAATAAATGTAAGATGAAATAAATGTAAGATGAAATAAATGTAAGATGAAATAAATGTAAGATGAAATAAATGTAAGATGTAAGATAGAATTAAATAATTTTTCATAATATTCGCTAGTTTAAATATATATATCGCGACACAACGAGGCATATGTGAGCATATACATGGTCGCACGTTCACTCTCGTACACATTCACACGCGTTGTCTCTCGCTCCAGAGCAAGCGCTGATAGCGCTGTCTCTCTCGCATTCGCTGATGTCGTCAAGGACATCGTAGCTCGTCCGGCTATATCTATATTGCACTATCGCCTAAGGCCGAAGGATCCCCAACGCTCGTCGGGTCTCGCCTCGGGCATCCACACGCAGTCATGCACAGAACGGTCTAATAGAACGCTCGGAATTCGCCGAGAGTTACCGAACGTTTCCGATGTGCTTGCGCTCGACCCCATAGCAAAACAGAATTTTTCTCGATTCTGTCTCGTCCGCAAGTTTCACGACGCTCTCCCCCGGAACCGCCCCCCCCCTTCCCGTACCTCCTGTATAGCGGGGTCCATACGACTTGGGTCCATGTTCAAATACGGGATCCGTGCCGTTCGGATCCGTATGGAAATATCAATAAATTATTTTTGTTCAATAATTAGTTACCAATTCATGACCATAATAAATCATTGTCAACCATTGATCAATGAGAAATTTCTTCTCTTGTTCAAGTACTTATCACTTTTTTGCACTCAACTACTTGTATTGAATCAACTCGCAATTTATGAATTCATTATGTCATCGTTTCTCTGACTTACAAGGAAACCGCGCGATGTGTCTCCCTCCGATCTTGATAAAACTTTGCACGATTGTAGAGCAGGTCAAAATATTCGACACGTATTCTTTTTTATCTTCTGAGTCTCATATTTAGGGGGTGAAAACTGCCCTTGAAAATCAAGGGATTTTTGGTTTTTTGATTATAACTCGTGAACGAGGGGACATAGGAAGAAAGTTTCAATGAGGAGATTATTGCATTTAATACGCACTAGACATTCGGGATAAGAACGATCAATTGATTGAAAGAATTGACCATTATTTATTCAAAGAATGGGTTTTTTTTGTACATAATTCCGAGGGTTTTAGTCAATGTATACATGATGGGAAAATAAAGTTTACGTGTTTTTGGGTTTTTCAATATCTTGCATATATGGAGGTGTGAACCACCCTTGAAGTTTTCGATGAAATTGTAATTGTAATTGTTGTGCATAATTGGTAATTCCATTCGGAATATTTACGTCATTTCATGTCCGTAACAACTGTTCCATTATAATTGAACATTTAGAACTGCAATTGAGCAGACCGACCCGGTCAGAGACTGAAAACCACCCCTGAAAATCGTAGGATTTTTCGTTTTTCGCTTATATCTCGTAAACAGGATGAGATAGAAAAAAAGTTGCAATGGCAGAGTTACTGCATTTTACGCGCACTATATACATTGGTGATAAAAACGAACAATAAATTTGACCTATTGAATATTATTTTCTTTAAAAAATGGATTTTTTTAACATGTCTACGAGGGTTTTAGTTCGATCGGAATATGACTTCGTCAATGTATGAATGATAGAAAAATAAAGCTTACATATTTTTGGCTCTATTCATATCTCGCCCTTAAGGGCGTGTAAACCGCTGTCGAACTTTTCAATAATATTGTACCATAATTGGCGATTTTATTCGTAATACAAAACCTCACAAAACTGTATCCAGTAAAATTAACCATCCGGCGAAAGATGTTTTATTAGGGTTGCAGAAGGGCCAGAACCACGTTTTCTCGAGATTCAGTTCAGACGTATTTTTTAATTCTGTCGATATATCACACTGATTGTGAACAAAATGACGCATCCGTAAAGGTAAATGAAAAAATCACAAAAATGCTTCGGAAAAGAACACGAACGGATTATTCTACGGATTATATTTTATCGCTCGTGATAATCACTTCTGCCTATGAACGTCAACAACTTCGCGAGGTTGAATTTGAATCCATTGATATTTTTGAAATAAAATTTTCATCATCAGTGCTGAATGATAGAAATATTATTTTTTGAATATCAATAGATTCAGATATTTATAAGCTTTAGAACGGTGCTTACGAAAAGTTTCTAGCTTTCTTTGTCGCGAAGTTCTCGACGTTCAGAGGCAGACGTGATGTTTGCGAACGCGCTTCTTTAGTGGCTTCATAGTTTCCTCCAGTACTGTACATTATCGCGTCTAACATTTTTTTCGTTTAATATGGAAACGCATAATCCGAATGTACATTTGATACGGGCTGTCGCTAGCTCAGAATACGTTTCCAATTCCGCAACGAGATAAATACAGTTTTTGTAGGTTTTGTATTACTAATGAAATTGCCAATTAAGGTACACTATTATCGAAAGGTTCGAGAGTGGTTTACACACCCTTAAGGGCAAGTTATGAATGAAACCAAAAATACGTGAGCTTTATTTTTCTATTATTCATACATTCACAAAGTCACATTCCGATCGAACTAAAACCCTCGTAGACATGTTAAAAAACCCCATTTTTTAAATTAATAATATCCAATTGTTTAAATTTATTGTTCGTTTTTATCACCAATGTATAGTGCGCGTAAAATGCAGTAACTTTGCCATTGCAACTTTTTTTCTGTTTCATCCCGCTTACGAGATATAAGCGAATAACGAAAAATCCTACGATTTTCAGGGGTGGTTTTCAGTCTCTGAGCGAGTCGGTCTGCTAAATTGCAGTTCTGACTGTTTAATTATAATGGAACACTTGCTACGGACATGAAAGGATGTAAATATTACGAATGGAATTACCAATTATGATACAATATCGTCAAAAACTTCAAGGGTGGTTCACACCCCCATATATGCAAGATATTAAAAAACCCATTCTTTGAATAAATAATGGTCAATTCTTTCAATTAATTGATCGTTCTTACCCCGAATGTCTAGTGCGTATTAAATGCAATAATCTCCTCATTGAAACTTTCTTCCTATGTCCCCTCGTTCACGAGTTATAATCAAAAAACGAGAGATCCCTTGATTTTCAAGGACAGTTTTCACCCCCTAAATATGGGACTCGGAAGATAAAAAAAAAATACGTGTCGAATATTTTGACCTGCTCTACAATCGTGCAAAGTTTTATCGAGATCGGAGGGGGGACACATCGCGCGGTTTCCTTGTTAGAGCAGAACCCATGACCATGAGTTTTTAATAATTTCAGCCAAAACTTGACTTTGATTTGGCGTTGACTTTTTTTATAATACGCTTATCAAAAAATGAAAGGACCACAGAACAGAACAGAATAGAACAGAGAACAGAGAACACAGAACAGTCGAAATTCGTCGAAATTTCAGGCATCTGTATCTCCGCGAAAAATAGTCGGATTCAGATAATTCACAGCTTCTTTATTAGCTTAAATCTTTGACTTTTCGAATCGAAGGTTAAACGATTTTTATCATGCCCTGCTGCTCTGTGCCAAGGGCCGAAATGAACAAAAAACGGTTGTCTGAATTTTTATGAAGATTCGAGGAGGTCCGTGGCGTTCGACAAATTTTTTACATAAAATGTATTAAAAACATTTGATAGCCTGTCTATTTCTATGCAAAATACTTTTTGATTTATTGCTGTGCGATTTTTTTTGACTGAGTTATTCACTCCCAAAGCAAAAAACACATTTTTTTTCAAGCGCCTGTATCTCCTGAAATATTGATCGTACAACAATTGCTTGGATATCATTGGAAAGATAAAATTATCTCCTTAAAAATGCTCACACGAGATTTAGCAAAAAAAAATCCTTTCTTCGCAGTATTTACACTTCAAAAACATGTAAGAAAATGGCTAAATATTGGTAAATATTGGTAATTGTTTCTCAGTAAGGTAATCATAATACGGAAGTCGCGATCACACGCAAATGCAATCTTCCTTATTTGATGGTTCAAATCCAGTCAGGGAAAACCGTAAAGAACTTTTAAAAAAACCATTAAAGAAACAAAAATGTGTGCCCGACAGATGTTTCTAAATTTTACTAAAAATTAAAAAAAGAGTGTTTTAGGTTTTTAACCGTTGAGGATGTAGCAGCAAGAACCGAAAGAAATTTCGGAATTTTTTTTTATTCATGAAAATTAAAACAGGATTCAACTTTGAAACTTTGAAAAAAAAATTTTATTTTTTTTCCATTTTTCGAAAGTAAATATGTTCAAGAATGTTCGTCGAAGGCATATTATATGGCCCAGGCATCGCTGATTGAGGGTAAGATAATTTTTTCTACGATTTATCACTCATCCAAACTTTAAACGCCTTTTTCCCGAAACGACATTTTCAAGTACCGTGGTCGTGATAACTCGAAAAGTACTGAACCGATCTTTATGAAATTTATTGCACATATTCTATATGTTTGTACCAACCGACCTAACTACAATCAACTCAAAATTTTGATTGGAACTATTTTTTTATTGCAAAAAAAGACCCAAAAAACGCATTTTTTTCGTATTTTAGCCGCCATTTTGTTAATTTTGCACGTATATAAAATATTCTAGTTAGGTCGGTTCCTGAAGACATATTGAACATGAAACTATTTGACTTTTTTGTTTCAAACCATCCGTCAGGAAGATTTCACGACCACGGCAACGGTACCTTCTTTTCGAGGCGTTGGCTTTAAACATATTTTTCGTGTACAAAAAATGAAAAAAATACATTTAAAAAAGTTTTTTATGTACTTAAAGAGTGTATTTATCGAACATTTTAAACCTCATATGGATATCTTTAATAGTATTCTCAGAAAAAATTCACGAAAATAGCGTTTTTTTCATGGTTTAAAAGTAGAATCCTGCCTTAAAAATCTAAAAAATGCTCTGATTCATAAACGATGCATAATTTTTTTGCAGAGATTCAGTCATTTAAAGAATTTTGGATCTTTTTTATCAATGAAAATGACGAAAAAAATATCCCTCAATTGGGCCAAACATTTGACAGCTGCGAACACGCAGAAAAAAAATTCGTATTAACTCGGGAATAGGCACGATTGTTAATGACAGTATTAACTAAGAAATGCTAGGCCCACATTTGAGATTTTGAGATTTTTACACAATGGCGGCTACATAACGAAGCGAAGAGAGAGAGCCATTTTTTAAGTGTATGTTTTTGAAGTGTAAATACTGCGAATAAAAAATTTTTTCTTTCAAAATTTCGTATAAGCATTTTTAAGAAGGTACGTTTATCTTTCTTATGATATGTGAGCATTTGCTGTACGATCATTATTTCAGGAGATACGGGCGCTCGAAAAAAAATGTGTTTTTTGCTTTGGGAGTGAATAACGTAGTCCAAAAAAATCGCACAGCAATAAATAAAAATGCATTTTGCACAGAAATTGACAGGCTATCACATGTTTTGAATACATTTTCGGTAAAAAATGTGTCGAACGCCGCGCACCTTCCCGAATTTTCATAAAAATTGAGACAACCATTTTTGTTCGTTTCTGCCCTTGGCACAGAGCAGCAGGGCATGATAAAAAATGTTCAACCTTTGATTCTAGAAGTCAAAGATTCAAGCTAATAAACAAGCTGTGAATTACCTGAATCCGACTATTGTTCGCGGAGATACAGATGCCTAAAATTTCGACAAATTTCGACTATTCTCAAGTGGTCCTTTAATTTTTTTGACGAGTGTATAATCACCGGACTGGTCTGTTGAATAAAATTGAATTTGATCTTTATGTTCGAGATGGCAACATCATCAAGGTGTCTGATCGCCACGCAGGAGACCCGGGTTCAAATCTTGATTAATGGTGGATTTTTTTCCCGGTGCAACTGTCGTTTTTTATTGAATAAAATCTAGAAATAGTCGGGTACAGAAAATTGTAAGACACATTCAAGATCTTTCAGGATCTTTTTATTTTATCTTTGAAAGTAAATATCTCGTGACCCAACGGTTGAAGTGACACGGTCCTGAAACATTTTTCGTTTGTCCAACGAATTGTCGTATTCGACTATTTCTAGGTTTTATTAAATCAAAAAACAGTGAGATCGAAAATACATTTTTTGTGGTAATTATTTACTTTCACGGCTTTTCCGAATTCTACAGTTTTTTAAAATTTTTCTTTTTCGAAAATGTTTGTTTGGTTCTCTACATGAAGAATGAGGTGGGGGAGGTCAGAAAATGTTATCAAAAATATATTTTTTCACGTATTTTCGAAATTAACCCCTTGCCGGGCTTTAACCAGTCTGACTCGTGATGAAAATTTTGGGCTAAACATGAATATAACGAGCCAGGCTCGTGAATAGATCGTCGGGCCAAACGTAAACATCACGAGCCGAGGTCGTTCACAGGTAGTCGGATCAAACATAAACATCGCGCATCAGTCTGATTTGTTTCCCACGCGTTGACGCGTAACACTTGGGCCCGATTTTCGTCGAGCTAAATCGGGGGGGGGGGGGGGGGGGGGGGGGGTTGTAAAACTCGTGGGCAAGATAACCCGTTCTGTGCATGACTACGTGTGAATGCCCGAGGCGAGACCCGACGGTCGTTCGGGAACCTTCGGCCTTCGGCGATAGTGCAATATAGATGTAGCCGGACGAGCTACGATGTTCTTGACGACATCGCCGAATGCGAGAGAGACAGCGCTATCAGCGCTTGCTCTGGAGCGAGAGAGAACGTGTGTGAATGTGTGCGAGAGTGAACGTGCGTCCATGCATATGCTCACATATGCCGCGTTGTGTCGCGATATACATATTCAAACTAGCGACTATTATGGAAGATTATTTAATTCTATCTTACATCTTACATTTATTTCATCGTACATTTATTTCAGCTTACATCTTACATTTATTCCATCATGCATCTGACATTTATTTCATCCTACATCTGACATTTATTCGATCTTACATCTTATAAAAATAGAAGAAATGTCAATCTGGCCTGGTCATATATATACAACATCGAAATCTCGTCCACCACGTGCACGGGGCGGAGCCTCCGGGCTCAGCTGTTTAGAACCGGAAGCCAGCCATTTTTTTTCACGTCCACATTCGCGAGGACTGTAATACCGACAATTTACATCCACAAGTCGGTAGGCCGGAATCTGCAGCATCGATTGTTTCACATCCACCTTTTTTAGTTCGCGGTTCGCCGCTACGGGTAGTGGCGCTGCAAAAACATCCACCACCAAAACAGGCTCCGTGGTACATCTCTCTTCTAATCTCTGGCCGTGAATATCTCGTTTCGACAAGCGTTCTTGGCTTGCCGCGCAACGATGATCGAGCGTTGATGTATTTCCCTTTACAGTGTCCCCGTACATCGATGTTTTTGCATTTATTTCTAACTCATTCTGGTTATAATTATATCGCGTATTCGGTGAAATTTATGTTTTTGAACTAAATTGTTTAGCAGATTATCGAAAAAATAAATCTCCATTGATGGCGTATATTTATGTTAAATTTCCGAGATAAACGATTATTGCAAATATTATTTTGGATTGAACACAAACCTTTGAAAATTAAGTCTGACCGGTGAAAAGCTTATAAATAATCGAGTCCATTGATATTTTCATATCAGGTATAACTCACAGCACTCCTGCCTTCTCAAGAGAACACAATTCACTCACGTTTGCACAATCTTTATTATAACTCAAGAACCAGCTAAAATTATCCGTGGTTCTTGGGCTCAAATTAAAGATACAAATGTAGAAGTGAGGCGTGAGAAATTTTGAATAAGAAAAAATTAACTTTCTCTATAAGTCAAAATCAAGATAGAAAATTTGGGAATAATCCTTAATGATGGAAATATATTCTTTTTAATATTAATAAATTCAAACATCCATAAGCTTTTCAATAGTGCTTGCAGAAAGTTCTTAGCGTTTTTCATCTGAAAGTTGTCGACGTTCAAAAACCAGTGATTTTTACGAGCACGTTTGTGGCCTGATAATGTTCTCCGGTAGTGTATAAAATAAAGAATTACTGTTTTAATATTCTGTTTTAATTTTCATGTCATGATCAAAAGTTTTTTTTCAAAATACATAAAAAATCATTGTTTATTAATAAATAAATGAATTTGAATTATCATTTCAAACTTCACATCCTGTATATATTTCTACTAGCCGAAACGAAATGTCCACGGCCTCACAGAAAATGTTTTTTTTTTTTAAATCGGCTCTCAGTCAGTTTCGATGCTTCTTCGGCAATCGAACGTTAATCTCGTAAAATTAAAGTCCTCTAAAAGAAAGAAAAATGAATAATGAAATTAAATGAAAAATTCACAAGTACGCCTCATTATTGAGATTGAGAGCTGAAATTTGGAGGATCTTCTTCTTATGATGTCAACTTAAGATTTTTCAAGTGGAATACATTTTTTTTTAATAGAAATAAATTATATAATAATTTTTGAAAAAGTTGACAGGTACGCCTTAATATTAAGATAAAGCGCTAAAATTTAAAAGATCTTGATTCTTTGAGGTCACTACTAAATTTTACAACTAGGAAAAATTAAAAAAAAAAGTTAACAAAAAAGTGAAAAAAAAAAATTCACGGACACGCTTTATCACCATATCATGATGGAGAGCTTAAATTTGAAAACCGAGTTCTTTTTGAGCTCAACGTTATATTGTTTAAATAGGAAAGAAAAATTTCAAACGTCGATAAAAAAATATTCAACACTTTTCAGGCGTCCCTTAGTGTTAAGATAGAGAGCTCAAATTTACAGGTCCAGTCAATCGGGTCTGTCTGGAGGTTTCCGCAGCTGAGGACAGTTGGGTCAACATTTTTGCCCCCGAATTTTTTACATCAATATATGTCGAAAATGAAAAGAGCCGTATTTCAGCGTTTTTTATTTTGAGCCCCTGCTTTTGAGTACAGTCAAACGAATTTTTTGGACTATCGACCATGCTCCGTCATTTAAATCGAATTACCTCAGCAACGGTTAGTGATGACTTAAAGAACCACGGGTGTTCTTGAACGCTCTATACAATGAAAACATTAACGATTATGTTGCACAAATTCAACAATTACTCATAAGCGATTTAAAATTGAAAGTGAAATAGGACAAAAAATGTACCCTTAATTTAAAAAAAAAAATTTTTTTCAATTAAACGGAATAGAAAACTTCAGCCACCTTGAACTATTTGGGCCGACGCTTCGTTCGAACGCTATAGCTTTTTTTGTCATAAAAAACCCGTAAATATACGTATGCTATTTGTAAGAAATTGCATGAAAGAAACGTATTCTTAATTATTGAAAGACGCTCCGTTCTAAAGTTATAGGTTTTTTCTTGACAACCGGGTAAATATTTACGGGTTATTTATGTCGAGTAAAAGCTATAACTTCCGAACGAAGCGTCGGCCCAAAAAGTTTTTAAAAAGTAAGTAAATTTTTTCTTCTATTTAACTATATATATATGAGCAAGTCCACCAATTCAAGTACCGGTTTTGGCCGTCGATAGCAGCGATCTGTTTGTAACTTTGAGAAACGGAAGCCCCCATTGAGAAAAGAACTCTGAGTTTTTCTTGGATTTTTCCCTTCGTTATTGTCGCTGTAGTTGTATGGGTAATTCTGTGAGTTTTTTATGTTTTTCTTGTTTTTATTAATTTCTCAAAGTGTTTTGATAGAAAAAAAAATTTGAGTCGACCACCTATCTTCTATGGAAAAAAAACTCAGCTTTTCGAAAAAAAATACAAAAACATTTTTGGAACCCGAAAAATTACTTAAAATCGCATTTGAAACATCAAAGTCAATATTTCGCAAACGTATATTTAAAAAAATGTTTCAAGTATTTTTCTCGAAAAGCTGAAAAATTTTTACGTAATATATGTAAAAATTAAATCGGAACCTCGTTAATAACTCGTTGAATCACCAAATGTATGACAAAACATCTAAAACCTCAATTTATATTTTCTCATTTTGAAATGATTCATAATACTGAGATCATGAAACCAAAATGATTTGATTAGTTGATAAGTTTCTGCAGGTAATGACGTCGTTTTATTTTATTTTATCGTATTTTGAAGTGGCAACATTCTCAATTTTGTAAACGAAAAATTGATCATAAAGGTTAAAAAAAATTTTTAAGAATTTTCTTCTAACGTTACGTTATTGAGTAGTCATTATAGAAATAAATGCATATCAACTGTATCGTCAAAAAACTATCAATGATATCCTTTTTCAATATCGACCTAATCTTACCTCACCCTTAAGTTGTAGATGGTGCACTTGCGAAACTAACAGCGTCACCACATGACTCTGAGTTTCATCTTTGATCATATGGTTTTCATGTATTTACGGTGAACACGGTTTTACGTCACTGTGCAATTGTAGTAGAAACATCAATACGATTCATTTGAAAATAAAAAAAATATAAATTGAGGTTTTAGTTGTTTTCCCATACATTTAGTGATTCAACGAGTTATAACAGAGGTCCCAATTTTATTTCCGCATATATTACGTGAAATTTTCTCAGCTTTTCGAGAAAAATACATTCAAAAATTTTTTAAATTATAATTTTGCGAAAAATCGACTTTTATATTTCAAATGCGATTTTGAGTAACTTCTCAACTCTCAAAATTTTTTTTGTATTTCTTTTCGAAAAGCTGAGCTTTTTTTCCATAGAAGATAGGTGGTCGACTCAAATTTTTTTTTCTATCAAAACACTTCGAGAAATTAATTAAAACAAGAAAAACATATAAAAACTCACAGAATTACCCATACGATACCCAATACAATCACCCAAGCGAAAATAATCGAGGGGAAAATCTAAAAAAAAATCAGAGTTCATTTTGTAATGGGCGCTTCCATTTCTCCAAGTTACGAAAAGATCGCTGATATCGACGCCTAAAATCGGTACTTGAATCGGTGGACTTGCTCATATAGAAATATACATATATATAATTTTTAGTTCATATACTTATGTGATATTATATATTATATAAAATATGAGGCATTCTATGCGGTTTCGAACGGTCAAAAAGTTGTCCACTCTTAAAATAACTGAAATTTTGTCAAATTATTCAATTATATGAAAGAGTGTACATTTTTTCAAAATTTTTGGATCGCATTTTTTTGAGTTCTTTTTAAATCTTGAAATTTTCTAAGTACCGTTATTTCTTGAAAGCATACGATTCAGCAAAAAAATGCTTCAAACAAAAAAGTTGCATTTTTACATAAGCTTCTTGAAAATTCATTTTCCTGAATTTTTCGAGTTTAAAAAATGACCATTTTCATAAAAAATATACAGAAATAATTTTCGTGCTGATCGCTGACGAAGAGGAAGGGCTAAGGGATATGTTGACGGCACTGGAAAAGTACGTTAGGAAAAACAAGCTGACCGTCAATATCGGGAAAACAAAGATCCTAATTTTCAAAAAAGGAGGACGGGGTAAAAAGAGCAAAGCGTGGAAATATAACGACCAGGAATTAGAAGTGGTGAAGGAATATAAATACTTAGGGGTATGGTTCTCGACCGGTAATACTTTTGAGAAACACACGAGGATTCTAGCAGGGAAAATTGGTAGGGCAATTAATGCAGCATAGGGAATTTTTAGACGAGCTAAGTCGGCAGCCTCGAAAGGCGACTATATCTTATGGACACGTTAGCGAAGAGTGGAATGCTGCATGGAGTGGAAATTTGGGGGTGGAGAAGAAGGGAGAGAATGGAACAATTGCAGGGGAAGTATGTGAAAATGGCGTTGGGGGTCAGCATTAGCACACCAAATTACATATGGCGGATGGAAGCCGGGCGCAGAGGACTAAGCATCGAAACATGGGAAAGAGCGGCTAAATACGTGGGCGAAATTATGAAGATGAGTGATGACAGATGGCCGAAGAAATGCCTAAAGGAGGAAGTGAGAGGACTGTTAAACGGCAACCCATCTAAATGGGGGTTAGAGGTTAAAGACGCGATGGAGGAAATAGGTGAAGGACGAGCGTGGCAGACAATAAAAAGCGGCGATGTAGAGGCGTGGAAAAAGATAATTAAACGGGGTAAGGAAATAAAAGCGGGGCAAGAAACACAGAAAGATTGGGGCAAAATTGAAAAATCGACGTACTGCAAAGAGTATAAAGATAGGAAGATGACGGTAACAAAGGAGGAATATTGGGAGGATAAAAACATAGGAGGAGAGGTAAAAGAACTATGGGCGAGAATGAGATGCGGAAATATAGGGAAAGACGGAAACAAGGGATACAGGGACGACAAATGTAGGATGTGTAAGACCGAAGTGGAGTGTTTAGAACGCATCGTCGGGTGTAGGGAGGTAAAAGCGGCAATAGATAGCGACGTTGTGAATAGGCTAGAAAAATGGCTGGGTAAAGGAAATGATTGCGAAATTAAAAGGCGAATAGAGGAACAACTAAGACTTCGGCCAATGCAAGAATTGTATGACTATGTAAAATTTTTCGAGAAGGCGGTGAGAAAGATAGATCTGGAAGTGGAGGGATGAAAGAATGACGAATGAAAGTGAAATAGAAGTGGTGTTGAAGAGCAATGGAAACTAGAACGACAAAGGAAATGTAGCCTAGATCTAAGTGGGGAAACATGTACGGGGGGAGATTTGTGTAAAAACCCCAAAGGGGTATACCTGGAATAAATGATTACTACTACAGAAATAATTTTTTTTGGTCGGTATGACATTTTCGATTTATCTCAAAAAATTTCAAAAAATACTCCGAAATGTGCACGATAGACACGTATTTTTTGAAGATGGCTCGACTAGTCGTTCTAAAGCTATGCTTTATTTTATTAATAAATTTTTTTTATTTCTTTTAGAAAAATCAACTATTATCGAAAATGATACTCTCCCAAATTGTTTCTATCAAATTTTGAGATCAAGAGTATATCGACAATAATAATATTAATGCTTTGGCGCTTATTAGAGCATAGTTCATCGGTAACGTAGATGGAACTCCATCGATCTCGTTCGAAAGCTACGCTCTATAATCAGTCGTTTAAAACATTCAATGATTAAATTAATAATTGTCTATCGTAACATTATACTTTTCCCTTATTGTTGTAAACATTAATCCACATGTCAGAACTGGGAAAAAGAGAAGCATCTATGCTTTTTTCCCAGTTCTTACATTGTGATAAATGGGATTGGAATTACATTGGGATTATTAAGATTAATGTTTAGAACAATGAGGGAAAAATATAATGTTGCGGCAGAAAATTATTAATTTAATGATTGCATTTTTTGAACGAGCGATTATAGAGCGTAGCTTTCGAACGCGATCAATGGAGTTCCATCTACGTTACCGATGAACTATGCTCCAATAAGCGCCAAAAGATTAATATTATTATTGTCGATGTACTCTTATCTAAAAATTTGAAAGAAATAATTTGGGAGAGTATTATTTTCGATAATAATTGATTTTTGGTAAAAGAATAAAAAACAAGCTGCACGTTGGAACTTGCAAATTGCTTCCTCGAAATCGTAGGTAGTGAACGAAGATTCCTCTATGAACGGTTTTCCCCGGAATAACCGGAACAGTGCAATCTATTATTTTTAATCCCGAGAAAGAAATTTTTTTTAAAAACATTTTTTGCTACATATTATTTCCCTATATGTTATTAAAATCAACCTTTTTTAGGCATTACTTGATCCATTTGACGACATTCAAGTATTTCACAGCACGCATCGATTATGATGGGTCAAACTTAGCCAGTCCGAACGCTGAACCGCGTTTGCCTCTCGATGTCGCGCAGCCCCAGCTGTTATTAAAGGCGCTCGAACGGTCGAATCCGTTCCTGAGTGTGCCACCCGTTAAAGACGCCCCACCACAACTTGAACGACGTTCTCCCCACTCCCTTGAAAATTCCGGACGCGCCACCACGCCGCCACTTACTTGACAGTGGTGGGACGTCATGCATTTTCGACGAATGGGAAGCAGTTTTACCCCCAGAGAATAGGCCGCTGTATCAATCTCCCTACTCATCTCTGGTTGTATGAAACTCAGCTGGTAACAAAGTTCCAGCAGAGATGAGTAGGGAGATGTACAACGGTGGCCTTTCGGGGGTCCTGAGATGTGGTGGCGCTAAAAAGTAGCGGCGAAATGCGGAACCCCAATTCGGTTACCAAGGCCGATCTGCAGATTCTGAACTGGCGGATTACGAATGTAGTCGGTCGATAATAGATACTGCTCGCACGTACGTAAATACGAACCCGGGTCGACTGCGTATCAGCCCACCACGCTACCGGTGATGAATACCGCGATCTTTATGACGTTGTGGTTGTCTAATATACGCTTGACCACAAACGACATCGTCGAAGAAAGAGCCGGAACGATTGAGGAAGACCCCCCGAGAGTCGTCCTTAATCGTTTCGGTTTTTGTAACATTAGGAAAATCTTTTTTTTCAAAGTTGTCAACAATCCAATCAGTTTGGATCAATACAAGCGAAAAACTCCGGAAAAACCTTGTTCGATATTTCGGAAATTTCTTCCTTTCAATTATGAGAAAAAAAAAATTGCCAGAGGAGCTTGGGGATCGAATTCATATTTTTTTCAAGTACAAATTTGGATCAAGAGACGCGGTCGCGTCTCGAGACAAGTACATTTACCACCATACCGGTTTCTACCATACCGACCGCCTCTCGAGACGCGACTGCAGTATCAGAGGGGAGTAGGGAGATTGGTACAGAACCGTATATCGGCCATTTCGGCTGCTTCTCATTCGTTGGTCGTGCATAGGCGACGCCTCGTGGTCGACGAGGAAAAGACGCCGTCATTTTTGCTTGTTTAGCGTATACTGGGTAGCCTAAAGCAAATTCTCGGCCGCATTGAACCGCTTGCGTACAGGCATAGCTCGGAGTGGTGTGTGTGAGTGCATGTACAGGAAGGCTGGCTAGGATATATTGTAGTAGAGGGGAGGATTTTCGACGCCGCCGTGAATATCTCGTTTCGGCAAGCGTTCTTCGCTAGCCCACGCTAGCCGCGCAACGATGAGCGAGCGTTGCTGTATATTCTACCGAATCTAGACGACGTTCTAAACTGTCTATCCCCGAAAATCTTCGAATGACCTCAGGATGTTGCCCTTTACAATTTGCATGTACATCGATTTTTTCGCATTTATTTCTGAATAATTTTAGTTATAATGAAATCGCGTATTCTGTGAAATTTATATTTTCTAAACTAAATTGTTTAGCATCTTATCAAAAAATTAAATCTACATTGATAGTGTATATTAGGGCGGTTCAAAAAACTATTATTTTTAAATATCCAGATGCTCTTTTGTATTTCAGAAATCGCATGCAAAAAAAGAATTCTAGCAAAGTCTGAGGTCTGTACGATTATATTCAATGCTGCCGCATCAGTGTGAAAATTCATGCGATATCGCAATTTTCGTATATTTTTATGTTCGAATATCGGACTGCTCATCGAATTTTAAGTTGATCTTGGCATGTAAAGAAATTCTTCGAAACCGCTAATCTTTGGGATAATATTTAAAACTGCCGCATCCATAATGAAATTGCGAGAATGGCAAAATTGAATGGGTTAATGAATTGAATCGCACGGCTGCTCATTAAATGGCTTATTCCTTTCACCCTGAATATGTGTCACGTGAAACAGGAGAGTTGTCAAATAATATTTAGAACTGCCGCATCGATAATTATGTTACTAAAATGCAATAATCATTTACCGTGTCTCAGAATTAAAATATCCAGTAGCTCATTGAAGTATGAGCTCTTTTGCACAACATAATCAGACACGTGAAGATTGGAGTACGTACGATAGTATTTAATACTGCCGCATCGATCAAAAAGACTCAGAATTAGACAATTAGGTGAGTAAGAGCTCTCAATAGGTACGGTAATCAATTTATTCCACAGGGTCGCATGAGTAAAGTACAGGTTTATGTACTCAACGGGTTGCAAATAATCGTATAAGTCTATGTATTCGTGAAAGTTTTTTTATTCGTAAAAAGCGACAGTAGTTTAAGTTTTCTATACGAACATTAATCGTGATAGTAAAGTTTTGATTTTTACATGGGTAATTGGAGGTTCTCGATAATAGTTTCTTTTTTCGCATTGGGGAAGCGCTTTCGATGACTTTCTACAACAAGTAGTAAGTACTGGTATTGTTCTTCGTTTCTTGTTCGGGAATTGTTAAATTCTGACGCAAGTGCAACTCCTCTTTCCGCACTATCGTTGATAGGTACCAGCGCCGAAATAACGCGCTTCGCCTCTCGATAAGAATCGAGATTATACCAATTTTTTGCATCTTCAAATAAAAACGACGTACTTAACCCCAAAACTCCGAATATGAAGTGCGATGCAGGTCCAATGAAAAAGTCTAGAGATTTGGAGCTTAAATTTGCTTTTCCGGAGTACTTCAAGGAACGTCCATTGTGCATTACAGTCCTGTTTTCGATCAAGACTCGAACAATATTGTTTTTAACTTCGTGAGTTGTTAACTCAGAAAACAGAGAGACAGCGGCCAACTCTTCACCAAGGTACCAAAGGTGCCGGTTAAACGCCTTGAGTGCGGCAGTAGATATTGCTTCGGATGTGCTCTTATAGCTCATTATATTTGCAATTAGCTGTAAATCATTATTTGGTGCGTCCACTATGGTAGAGCATGTAATCCACGGTTTGACATAAATCAAAGATGTAAAGAGTCCAAATTCAAGGCAGTTAATTTGTTCCGTTAACGTAAGTTCAAACTGATTTCGGAAGACGTATATTTTAAATACGTACAACAATTTTGCCATCCACCTCGCATGATAAAAAGCACCCGGAGCCCGGAATTTGACACCACGTGGTGGTTTTTCACCAAGAAAAATTAATCCGAGTTCTAAAAGCTCTCGATAGTCATCTCTAGGAAGCTTCTCCGTCGCTCGATTCAGCGTCTCCAGCATAAATATAACGGCATTTCTTTTGAATTGACTCAAGGTACTATTTAGACGAACATCGTTGCACGAAGTAAATGTTTGTTAATCTATGTTAGGCCAAAACTCTTTAAATCGTTTAAATAATGCAACATTTGGTCCATCTGTTGTGCCGAATACAGTCGTGAATATATTTTTACATACTACCTCCAGTATGTGGTGCCGACAAGGTAGCCATATCAAATCCCTCGGAACGATACTCGTTTCGTACTCGTCGTACAGTACTTACAGATAACACAACACTATCTAACTTCGTTGTAGTGGACGTTGCTGCTACGGCGGCAAGCACGTGAACTGCCTTCGCGTTACTAAGATTTGCACGATCTAACGCCATCGCTACGTTGTCAGTAAGAATCTGGCTATCCGCGACCGTGATACGCTCATGCTTTTGTAGGTAGTTTAACTCTTGAGAGCAAGGATCTTCGTTTCGGGTAGGTCTCGAAATCCCGAATCTCATTCGGCCGAAAACCATCTTCACGCGGTACACGAGCTACGCCACTATATCTATATATACGTTTTCGGCTGAATGAGATTCGGGATTTCGAGACCTACTATTCGTTTCCATCGGCAGTAGTCTGATTTGAGCAGGAACCATTGCTTGAACTTAACTGTGGTAATGCAGTAACCACAGTGTTAACCGTTTTATCGTCATCGGGTTCTTTTTGTTCATCTCTTGCCTCGTACATCTGCTTTGCAAGCCCAAACTCAATCGTTTCGTTATCCTCTTCTCTTTTGCGAATGTTTTGTAGCGTTGTTATACGGTATTTCCTATCCGTTTGTTGGTCTTTAAGAAATATTTTGACATTGACGTCTTTCACTATACTGAAAGCATTCTCCTGGCTAATATCAAAAAGTTTGCTGATTGACGTCACGAAATTTTTTTCGTGCTTCAGTTGAGTTGGGCCACCTCTTTTCTTGCTGCGGCCTAGATTCCTGCACTCCGACACTACAGAGTGTAATTTGCGAGCTACATTCTTTTCGGCACTGGTTGGTATCATAACTTGTCTCCAGATTCCGCAAATTTCGTGAGCAACTGTCTTGATAGAATCTTTTTGACTGAATCCCTGAATTGAGTGACGATAGAAATAGCTTCTCAAAACGTCCAACGTAGTTGGCAAGACATCATGGCTCAGATTGTCGGTAAGTCTTCCAATGAGATAAATCTCCGTGATAGATCGGGTTTCCACCATCTTGAAAGATCAATCGTGATATCTATAACCAATACAATATAATTTATCATAATCGATTGACTCATACGTATTATTCATTGGTTAAAAATTAGTTATTTTTTAACCTTTTAAAGATCATCGCAAGAAGCTTGTTCCGTTATATTTTTCACAATTATCAAAATAATTTATTTTTGTAATCTTCATACCAGATCTTGTGTAAAATTTACCCTATAAATCAGAATATATTTACAATTAGTAACATCAATAAACTATTCGCCCGAAATTTTCGGAAAAAAAACATTTTTCTATCTCAAGCAGTTCTAAAAAATGTATCAAATCAAAATAAGTTAATAAGTGTAGGTCAATCCGACATAGGCGTGGCCGTCAAATGGTTTAGGAGACAGAGTCAACTAAAAATCTTGAGAACCTTGAAAATTGTGTTAAATACTTATAAAAACTAGAAACTTCATCAAGAATATCACTTGACGAGCACAACAAAATGAACACTTTCATGAGTGAATTATTTTGTCGTAGTCCGGTTCATCGGTAGTAATTTTTTTTTCATTTTCAGCTTGTCGTTAAGTTTGGCTGGGTTAATCAACTAAATCAGATACAAAAGGCCTTATTCTGTTTGTAAGAGAAAAATTAAGTGGAAAAGTTATATCTTCGGCCTAAGAGTTTTAAATTAACGTTCCCGCCACTGCCGATTGTTTACTATTTACACCTATTAACTGGGCTACAAAAAATATTTCACTAATGACATTTTTTTTATCTAGTTTTAAGACTTAATATTCGCAAAGTCACTCTTTTATTCTACGTTTTTATATTATTATTAATGTATTTTTTTGCTATACTGACCTCATACTCTTATTCCGGAGAACGTGTTTCTACTCCGAACGACGGGTAGCGAATGGAGCTGCGAGGAGCGTTGCTTCAAGTAGGTACGGGCTTTGTTTACAAGATTCGTTGAGACAATTATCCGACAGCCGTGTTTATGCGCTACGGTACATGTGTATGAAGGTCACCGTGGCAGCCTGACTCTTTGTTCTTGTTCATTCTCTCCATACCACATATTTGCGCCTTACATATAAATTTTCTAACGTTGCGGCAGTACTAAATATTATCGTACGTACTCCAATCTTCACGTGTCTGATTATGTTGTGCAAAAGAGCTCATACTACAATGAGCTACTAGATATTTCGAAACTGAGTCACGGTAAATGATTATTGCAGTTTAGAAACATAATTATCGATGCGGCAGTTCTAAATATTACTTGACAACTTTCCCGTTTTACGTCACGTATATTCAGGGCGAAAGGAATAAACCATTCAATGAGCAGCTGTGTGATTCAATTTATTAAACCATTTAATTTTGCCATTTTCGCAATTTCATTATGAATGCGGCAGTATTAAATATTATCCCAAAGGTGTACGGTTTCACAGAATTTCTTTGGAGGCCGAGCTCAACTTAAAACTCGATGAGCAGTCCGATATTCGAACATAAAAATATACGAAAATGGCGATATCGCAATAACTTTCACATTGATGCGGCAGCATTAAATATAATCGTACAGGCCTCGGATTTTGCCAGAATTATTTTTTAGCATGCAAGTACTGAAATACAAAAGAGCATCTGGATATTGAAAAATAATGGTTTTTTGAACCGCCCTAGTGTATATTTATTTAAAATTTCCGAGAAAAACGATTATTGCAAATATTGTTCTGGATTGAACACAAACCTTTGAAAATTAAGTTCGACCGGTGAAAAGCTTATAAATATTAAAGTCCATTGACATTTTCGTATCCGGAATAACTCAGCACTCCTGCCTTCACAAGGGAACACAATTTACACACGTTTGCACAATTTTTATGACAACTTTTATGAACCAGCGAAGATTTCCCGTGGTTCTTGCGTTGAAATTAAAGATAAAAATGTAGAGGTAAGGGGCGCGAAATTTTAAATTTAAAAAAACTTAACTTTGTCCATAAGTTAAAGTCAAGATAAAAAATTTGGGAATGATCCGATTTTTTTTCAATCTATTTAACATGCTATCTTAGTACTTAATGATGGAAATATTCTTTTTTAAATATTAATAAGTTGAAACATCCATGAGCTTTCCAATAGTGCTTGCAGAAAGTTCTTAGCGCTTTTCATCTCAAAGTTGTCGACGTTCAAAAACCAGTGATTTTTACGAGCACGTTCGTGGCCTGATAATGTTTTCCGGTAGTGTATAAAATAAAGAATTACTGATTTAATATTCTGTTTTAATTTTCATGTCATGATCAAAAGTTTTTTTTTCAAAATAAATAAAAAATTATTTTTTATTGATAAATAAATGAATTTCAATTATCATTCCAAACTCCACATCCTTTATATGTTTCTACTAGCCGAAACAAAATATCCACGGCGTCGCAGAAAATGTTTTTTTCTGACATCGGCTCTCAGTCAGTTTCGATGCTTCTTCGGCTATCGAAAGTTAATCTTGTAAAATTAAAGTCCTCTAAGTCAGAGAAAAATAAATAATAAAATTAAATGAAAAATTCACAGTTATGCCTCACTATTGAGATAGAGAGCTGAAATTTAGAGGATCTTCTTCTCATGAGGTCAACTTCAAATTTTATAAGTAGAACAATTTTTTTTTCAAGACAAATGAATTATGAAATAATAAAAATAAAAGAAGTTGACAGGTACGCCTTAATATTAAGATAAAGCACTAAAATTAGAAAGAACTCAATTTTTTGAGATCACTACTAAATTTTACAACTTGGAAAACTTAAAAAGAAAAGTTAACAAAAAAGTGAAAAGGAGAAAGGTCACAGGCACGCCTTATCACAATATCATGATAGAGAGCTTAAATTTGGAAAACTTGTTCTCTTTGAGCGCAACTTGCAGACATTGTTTGAATAAGAAAAAAAAATTTCAAACGTCGATAAAAAAATATTAAACATTTTTCAGGCGTCCCTTAATGTTAAGATAGAGAGCTCAAATTTAGAGGACCAGTATATATGGAGAAAGCCCGCTCAATTCGAACGGGTCAACACCCTCACCCCTTCAGGAATGTGTTGTGTCCCCGGATGGCCCGTGTCTCCTTCGATGATGGGATTACGGGTCAGAAGGGATAAGTTTTAGGATCGTTTGCCGAATTGAATAATCTCGTTTAAACACAGATGTGGTATATTTATTGACAATACTCGGTACAGGTGTTACTTGCTTAGACGTGTCACTGTTACCGCGCCGCGGGTTGTACTTCGTGTTTTCGTACGATCTTTCAAAGACAGCTACGAAAATTCGCCGCGACACGGGAGCCTATTGGTCAGAGGACCGTTTGGCTAGAAGATTCTTTATAGACTGACTTTTCGATCGCGAGCTTTTGGTTCTTCGAGGCTCTCTGTCGAAAAGCTGATTTTACAATTTTGTGGTCAGACCGTTGCTGGCCAATCGCATGATACTTGGTCAGCACGGTCAATGTTCGAGGTCTTTTGAAATGAATTAATTGGAATTATTGAATCGTGGTAACGGAAATGCCGTATTTCCGTTACTTGGCGTGAGCAATTTTAGCGCAAGCAGTTTCGTTAGCAATGGCTTGTGCGATGGCCGTGGGGAACAATTATATACTCGATATAATTGTTCACGGAATTTATTTTAAATTTATAATGAGCAATTAGTTGATGAAAATTACGGGGCACAACATCCCTCCCCCCTGGAAAGTAAAAATTTGGATATTGTCAATGGACACAATTTTTATTTCGGATACATTTTTGGTGTGCCCGGAGGTTTTCGGTTTATTTTGCTCGTTCGCGACGGTAGTACTGGTCTAGTTGTTTTACTGTCCCGCGGTTTTTTCGTATCTCGTCTATGGTTCGAGTTTCGGGTCGCTCCTCTTCGCGAGGGGCGAAGGTCTTTAGATTGATTGGGACGGTCACGGCTGAAGGCTGCGGTGTCGCGTTTCTTTTTCGCATTGCTCGGTATACGGCGTAACTGACCAGTGCTATCGCCGCGACTGCGAGTATCGCTGTTGTGCTTATTGTTATGGCGCTGTGGAATTTGTTTCGGAATTCCTCGCGTAAATGTTCTTTGATTTCTCGGACTCGCTGTCCGAGTTCGCGTAGTTTGGCGGGGTCTCGTATGACTGGCTGGAGCATGGCTGTTGCCCCGTCCGTCTTGGTGCTGGTTGCTTCTCCCTCCGCGTCCAGGAGGGTGAGGTTGTTCGGGGGTAGGTAGTCCTCTCGGACCGTCTGCGTGTATCGTCGTCCTGTGGCGACGCTGAAACCCTGGGCTGTTACCTTACATATTCCTACCAAAGCCATAATTCCCGTCCCGACTAATTTTCCTAGCTTGGTTATGCCGTTTTCGCATGTTATTCGGATGGTTTCGCTTTTCGGCGCTACGTATAGCCATCTGCCGGGTTGCAGCATGGTTATGATAATTGTTTCTTTTAGGATCACGGCCCGTTTTTCGCATGTTATTTCGTTATCGGGTCGTATTTTCGCGTATAGTTGTACTTCGCAGGGTGCATTCTCGGTTATCGGTTGCACCGGTTGCACTGCCGGGCATATGTATAACCTTTTGTTCGTTTTGCACCTTGAGAGGTCGTTGTTCGTCATCTGGATGAAGTCTCGGTTTTCAGGGACGACGACCACAATGTCCTCGGTGGTGTCGAGGAACATGTATGTGTCTCCGGTCGACTTCGTCGGGAGGGGGTACGTTTTGCTGACTTTGTACCGCCGCTGCTCGAGGAGTGGTATGTCCACTACTACTACCAACGTTCCATTGTAGTAGTAGGCCGATTTGTCACTGTAGCTGAGAAGCTGTGACATCTGATCGCGGGTGATTCTCGTTGGGAATGAGCTTCCTGTTGGTAGATACGGCAGTGCGTCGGTGAGGTGACGCACGAGTTTCCGTGGTGGGATTACCGCGACGTCGAGTCGGCCGTGTCCGATGTCGACGACGAGTCTGATGAGTTCCTGGATGTCGTCGAGTAATTCTTCTACTACCACGCTTACAGCGGCTATGTTTTCTGTTAGCTGCTGTCTTCGCGTCACCTGATCCAGGCGGTCCCCGAGGCTCCTTTCCAACTTTCGGAGAGTGGCCTTAAGGGTGTCTTCGTTTGTTTGGATGTGCCTGGAGGTTTCGTTGAACATCTCTATGGCCATCTCGATCACTTGCAGCTAATCTGTGGCGGCGTCCTTGAGCACCCGTTGGTTGTCTCTAAGGGTGGTTATTTGCTCGTTGATTGCTTCAGCGTCGTCGTGGTCCATGTTGTCCGAGATGAATTTGATGGCCGTGCCGAGACCGTCGACCAACCCTCGTCGGTTTCGCGCGTGTTTATGGGATCCCAATAGGTCGGAGAAGGTCTCGATCCCGTAGGTAATCTTGTCTACCATTGGGACGACTGCTTTGGCTAGGACGGGGCATGGATAATTTTCGGCGGTCCTACCTTTGCACGTCGCGGTGGTCGTGCGCAGGTAATTTTTTACCTCTTCACCACGTTTGGCTAGTGGGGCCACGTTAAGGGCGATAGCTAATCGCCACGTTGCTTTTGCGACGGCAAGCGTTCCCATGTCCTCGAAGTAGATCCCCGGTTGGCTCGGGAACACTCTTATCTCGTAGTCCGTTGTGGTGTTGCCTCTGCACACGGTCCCCAGTGCGAGGAGGGCAATCCTGCAACGGAAAGCGGTGTTAGCGGGGCGTGAGACTGCTGAGTAAGCGCTCCTCTTCTCGGAGTCTCCTTCTCTTGCCTCTCTTCGGGACTTGGGGCTAGCTGCTGTCGGTCGTGGGTGAAGTCTCATTAGACATTTCGGTGCAGTTGACTGTGGGTCGTTTGCTTCCGTTTCGCCATGGGTTTCTGTCCATGTTTAGTGAGTTTTTGTTTTGAGCCCCCCCTTTTTTTGTTTTTTTTTGTTTGTTGGGATTATTATTTTTTCCTCCTTTCTTTCCCTAGGCTTCCGGCGATTATTTTGTACGTCGTTTGACGTGGGATGAGTTCGACGTCTTGTTTCGGCCGGAGCGCTTCCTCCCGAGTTGGTGGGATTGCAGGGGACGCCACGCGGAGATCGTTCGCCGGCGTATTATCCGGGAGGCCCGACGCAGATGTCGGGCAGCGGTGGACGCCCTCTGGGGGCTTGGCGAATTCGAAGGGGAAGTGGACCCTTACCCTGACTTCTTGGGGCTTTGGGCCCTTTTTCGCGGTGGTCGTCGTGGTCGGCGACCAGCGTCTTGTGGATATTTAGATGTATTGTGCGAGAAAGGGATCCGGCTCCGGTGGAGTCGGGTCCAATAAATGGAGAATAGTTTGAATCTGATTTTTCTTTTTTTTTTTTTTTGTTTCCTTGTTTTCCTAATTCTAGGTTCCCTCATTTTCCTTCGGCTGCCCGCCGCCTTTCCTTAGCGGCGCGGCGGCTTTTAGTTATTAAGTTTCGTTTTTTGTTTGATTAATTCATTTGTTTTGGGGTTGGGATGTGCCCGGTTCCAAGGCCGGGACACGCATTTTATTTTGTTGAATTTTTTGCGTTAGTGGTCCACGAACAATTTGATGCGGTTCGCGTGGACCGTCAGTTCTTTCTTTCCCTTCCGGATCTTGTAAGTGACCGGGGTGCGTTGCTCCGTCACCTCGTATGGTCCTACCCATTTAGGGGTTAGTTTGGCCGACCTGCCTCGTCGCACGGTGTCGTCGTGGAGGAGGACGCGGTCGCCGATGCGGTAGGTCACCTCGGACGTGCCCTTGTCGTAGCTCGTCTTCGCCCTTTCCTTTGCTTGTTGCAGGTTGTTTCGGGCGACTGTCCAGGTCGCTCGCAGTCTTTCCCGTAGCTCGTCGGCATAATCGTCGTACGAGTAAGTGCTTCGCGGTTCCTGTTTTACCGCTGTCGGTAGCAATGCCGTAGGTATTCTGCGAGGGTACGGTGCGACCTTTCTAGGGCCCCGTTACTCTCTGGGTGGTAAGCTGTGGTTTGGATCTTCTTGATTCGTAATAGCCGGCAGATTTCCTTGAAGGTTTTACTCAGGAAATCTGTCCCTTGGTCGGATAGGATTATTGCGGGCATGCCGTACCGACAGATCACTTCTTTCACGAGAGCTTTGGCTACGGTGTCGGCCTCCTGGTTTTCGATTGCCATTGCCGCGCTGTATTTCGTTAGAGCGTCTTGGTATGTCAGGATGTATTTGTTGCCCTGGTGTGTTTCGGGCAAGGGGCCAACAATATCCACTGACGCTTTTTCGAAAGCCCTTTCGGGCGTGTCGGTGATTACCATCGGGACTCGCTCTTTCCGGCTGAGCTTGTTCTTTTGGCATTTTGTGCAATTGTTTACGTGTTTTTCCACGTTTTTCTTTATGCCGGGCCATTCGTACTTGGTCCGGATCCTTGCAAGGGTTCGTTTGATGCCCTGGTGCCCTCCGAGAGGGGCGTCGTGGTATTCGTGCATAATTATTCCTCGGTCCTCGGGGCTGGGACAGGTTACGCTACTGCGGACGCCACGCTCGTCTTCTGTACGGCTGTCTCCGTCGCTGCTGTGGCGCGCGTCCGTATCGCTGTCCTCCCCGCTCTCTGCTTCCTCAGCCACTGGTAGCCGTCCGCTGACCGCTGCCCGGCGGCTCGAGCCGCTGGATCTGGCGCTCGCTACACCGCTGGTTTCGCTGTCGCACGGCGCGAGGCTTGCTTTCTCTCTCTTCTCGCCCGTTCCTTTCGCGTGACTGTCCGCGCTGTCCCCACTCGCGCCGCTCTCGGTTGCTATGGGGTACGGCGGATCGGTTAAGCGTGGGGCCATGCCGGGAGAGTTGTTTATCTCTCTCTCTCGCGCAGTGTGCCCCTTTCTCTCCTTCTTCGGCTTCTTGTCACCGCGCATATTCTACTCAATGCGTCGGCGTTCGTGTTTTTCTTTCCCGCTTTATATTCTATATCGAACTCGTGCTCGGATAATTTAATTTTCCAACGCATGAGTCGAGAGCCGGGATCCTTTACACCGAATAGCCAAGTTAAGGGTTGGTGGTCTGTTACCACCTTGAAACGTGTACCGTAAACGTAAGGCCGGAACTGAGTTATTGCCCAGACGATCGCGAGCAGTTCTTTCCCGGTCGTTGTGTAATTGAGCTCAGCCTTCGACAGAGTACGGCTCGCGTAACATATCGGAAGGTCGTCCCCGACCTTCCCTTGCGATAATATCGCCCCGATGGCCTTGTCTGACGCATCGGTCGTTACTACAAATGGCTTACCGAAATCCGGGTATTGGAGTATCGGTGCCGTAGTCATTGCAGTTTTTAGCTCCTCGAACGCTGCGTCTCGGACGGCAGTCCATTCGAATGCCTCGTCCTTCCGCACGAGTTCCGTGAGGGGCTTTGCAATGCTCGAAAAGTTTTTTATAAATTTCCGATAATATCCGGCCAACCCAAGGAAAGATTGTACTCCTTTTACGGTGGTTGGTATCGGAAAATTGTTTACAGCCGCGATTTTTTCGGGGTCTGCTTGTACGCCCTTTTCTGAAATTATGTGACCGAGGTAATGCGTTTCTTTTCGCATTAGTTGAAATTTGCTCGGCTGTAGGGCCAATTTAGCTTCTCGCAGGCGTTGAAAAACTTCTGCGAGGCGACTGTTGTGCTCCTGCAGGGTCTTACCGTGGATGACGATATCATCCAGGTAGACGTATCATTTTATCCCGTCCAGTCCCGCTAGGACTGTGCTCATCAGCCTTTGGAACGTCGGGGGGGGGGGGGCGTTTTTTAATCCGAAGGGCATTCGGTTGTATTCGAAATGCCCTTGCGGAGTCGAGAAGGCGGTTTTTTCTTTATCTCTCTTAGCCATTGGAATTTGGTGAAATCCCGATGCAAGATCGAGAGTAGAAAAATACTTTGCCCTTCCCAGCTGGTCCAATATTTCGTTAATATTGGGCAGCGGGTACGAGTCTCCAATGGTCGCTTCGTTTAGTTTAAGTCTACCACGACTCGCATTCGTCGTTGTCCGTTGGCATCGGGTTTCTTTGCCACAACCAGCAGTGGCGCGTTCCATTGACTTTTGCTTGGTTGTATGATGCCATCGGACAACATTTCCTCTGTTTGTCGTTCTACTTCTCTTTTATGAGCTTCGGGAAGGCGATACGGGTGTACTTTTGTCGGTAACGTACCTTCCTTCAAGAGGATGCAGTGTTCGACTTTGTCTGTACACGGAAGCACGTCTCCCGGAAGGTGGAATATGTCCTCGAAATTTTGTATTATTTCTTCGAGCGACGATAATTCCTCGGTGTTGAGGTGTGCGAGATCGAGTTCGTCTCGCAGTCGGTCGAGCCTCTCGACCCCTCTGCCCGCGCGCACAGTGCCTACGCTGAGCGACTCGGTCGCGCTATCGCCTAGCGGCTCGAGTTGCACTACGGGTCGTAGTACTGTGTGCGCTCGGTCACTGGTGTTTACTATGCTAACGTCACAGCTGTTCCCTCTCGGTGGTGTTACACAGGCACCGACGAGAATTTCTTTTTCGATTTCGTATTTCTCCACGAAACCGATGGTTTTGCTCTTCGTTTTCCCGTGGACGATTGTTTCGCTCCGCGGGGGCAAAGTAACCCTATCGGTTCCGTCAATCAGTGGCATACTGTGTCCGTATAGTCTTATTTTCTCGCCACCGAGGATGTCGGCTTGGTGTTTCTTTATGAAATCCATGCCGAGCAGTCCATTGACTTTCAGCGGTACGTCGTCTTCGACGACGTAGAACCATTGTCGGATCGAGACCGCTGATACGTCCAGGATGATTTCCGCTCTGCATACCGGGCGTATTGTCATTCCCGATACGTCTTTCAGGGTTACTTCCGTCTTTTCGACCGTCGTATGAGGTAGCAAGCAGTTCCGTCGGATCACACAGCACTGAGCTCCGGTGTCGGCTTTCAGCGTTATCACTCCGCTGGCCAAGTTCGGTGACTCGATGTCGAAGTCGCTCGCGGACAGTGCTGACGGAATCGTGACCTGCATAACTTGCAATGTTTCCTCCGGTTCCGGGGCGTCTAGTGTCGTCCCGTGGTCGCTTATAGTCAGTAAATTGATCGATAGCGTGCCCAGCGTCAGTTTGGTCGACGCGTCGTTTTGCCCCGCTTTTCGTTGGGTGCCTTGATTGTTCTGGTTTGCGTTGTTCTGCCCTTGCTGACTGGTCTGGTTGGTTCGTCGGTTTCCCTGCGTGTTATTCCGCTGTCTATTCTGGCGGTCGTCCCGCTGACATCCGTTCTTTTCGTCTGCTATTCGCTTTCTGCAGTCTTTTTTCATGTGGCCCCTTTTTTGGCAGTAGTGGCACACAATGTCCGACTGATGGAGCGTTCGGTTTTATTCCGCGACGGGGAGGCTGGTGCGTCCGGATTGCTTTGGACAATTTCTGACGTAGTGGTTTCCACTTCCGCAGTGGTAACAAGTTTTGTCGCCATTGCCGTTGTTATTTCCGTTGTTATTGCCTCCGTTGTTGTAGCTCCGACGTTGGTTGCCGTTGTTGCTGCCGTTGTTGTTGCTGTTATTATTGTTGTTGTAACTTCGGCGTTGGTTGGCTCCTTGCGCTCCTCCGTTCTCTCTTGGTAGCAACATTTCGCTTATTTCGATTGCTCCGACGACGGCTTCGTGCAGCGTCGTGAAGTTTCGGGCACGCACGATCGTTTGCACTTGGCCATGTAGTCCATTCTCGAAATTGGCTTGTGCACTTCGTCGGGTGACGGTTTCGATTGTCCGGGCCTCTTCCGGGGTTGATATTCCTTCGCACAGCTTTCCTATGAGATCGACCGTCACCTGCTCCGCCCTTGATGCGTACGTCGCGACACTTTCGCCCTGGTTCTGTCGCAGGGATACGAATTCCAGTTGCAGAGCTGCCAGCGACTTGCGCTTCCCGTACAGCATCCGCAGCTCCGTCCTAAGCTCTTCAAGGGTTTTGATGTTTTTATGTTTTAGGTCCTGCGCCGGCCTGCCGGTAATATGTCCCGATATGACAAATTCTATGAAGACTTCGTGGTCTTCGTACGGGACCCGGTCGTGCGCGGTTTGGCAAGCGCGTAGGAATTGGTCCAGTTCGTCAGGACCTTCTCCAGAGAATTTCGGGACTTGTTTCATTGCCACCCCGAGTTCCACCGTCCGTCGGTCGCCGGAATATCCGCCCCTCCGCCGGGTGGATCTCGATCTTGATGACGATTCGTCTGCCATCCTCTCCTCCAGCCGTTCCAGTCGTCGTTTCAGGTCCGCGTTTTGGTCCTCGAGGGCCCTAATTAATTCGTACGCATCACTGCTGACGTCGTGGAGGGTGTGGGCTAGGTTACGCCGTACCGATCCCGCCGGATCGTTATTGTACCGGCGTCCGTCGGCGTTTGCCCCGCGGGCACTTCGGTCGGGATCCCTGCCATCGTCGTCGTCGAATCTCCGTGTTTTGGGTATGGCCCCGAGACTTTTTTGTGGAACTACGCGTTCCCTGGGGTTTGTGGGTGGATAGTTTGAGGCTTCCGCCCGGAGGCGGTTTATATCGGCGTCGATCATGGCGTCGGTAACTCGGGAGGACGGTCGGAGTCGCCGTTCCCACTCGGAATCGTTTGCGTCCTCGAAATCCGTTCCGCGCCTCACGTTGACCCCTATATCCCGGAGACTCCCCGACATTGCAGTCTGGCGGGTTCGGGGTAGGAGCCCCGACGGCGACAGGGAATATAAAGCCTCATTTGTACGGAACGTAATGTCGCCGAGCGCGACTTGAGCCCCGGCCGCGGCTCCGACGGCTTGCCCTGGCAGAGCCGAATCGAAATAATGCGACACTCGCTGGTCTCTCGGGTCGTCGCTCATTGTGTGTGTGTGTGTTTTTTTTTTTTTTTTTTTAATTCTAGCTCTCCGGGTTGCCTGACGGGGCTATTCCGTCACTGTTAGGGCTTTTATTTATTTAATCCCCCGTCCCCGATTCCCCAGTAGTTATTTATTTTTCCTGATTTCTTGACTCTAGTAGTCCGTAGCTACAATTCCCGCACGAGCCGACTCTCTTCGGTTGCAGTAGCTATATCGCGAAATGATTCTATTAAAATTTTTCGCGGGCGTTGGCGTAATCCTAACTAAATCGGCTTTGGTAGGCTAATATGTAGAAAGTATTAACAGCCACTTACAGGTTGTAGATCGCTGATGATCCCTGAAACGGTCGGCCTTGGTTCATTTCCGCTGCGTTTCCTTGAGCTGGTGTCCGGTTCGCCGTCCTCGTCCTTGACCCTCTGACGCGCTCTGCTCGGATGGCTCGTTATCTCGCTACGGCAGATACCACTGCGCGGTAGGAGAACCAGGCTGTACTCCGACGTCTGCGTGTCGTGTAGAGCCCTGGATTGTCGCACTGGGGCTACGCACCAATTGTTTCACTTTCTGACAACGGTGCAGCCTGTGCCGCCAGGTAAATTCTCGCGATGTGCACTTTCGGAATTTAACCCTGGGTCCACGTGCGGGCACTGTCGATTACTTAATCACTGCGCCGCACAGCCAGGTAGAATGCCTCGTCAGCTTCGGTAACGGGATTCTATCGCTGGGTTTCACCACGCGCACCGCAAACACTGCTGGCTCGGTGCCGGGTAGCCGGATAAAAATTTAACCAAGATTTTTATCACGGGTGTGATTTACCGCGGTCTATCTCGGTTGTTTTAACGCGATACCGCCTTCCAGGTAAATTCCTCGTCGACTGCGTGTCGGGAATTTCCACACTGGGAACACGTCGTAAGGTAAGTTCTGAAACCGCACTGATTTTAATTCAATTTGGCAGATCCCACCGCTGCCACCAATGTTGTGTCCCCGGATGGCCCGTGTCTCCTTCGATGATGGGATTACGGGTCAGAAGGGATAAGTTTTAGGATCGTTTGCCGAATTGAATAATCTCGTTTAAACACAGATGTGGTATATTTATTGACAATGCTCGGTACAGGTGTTACTTGCTTAGACGTGTTACTGTTACCGCGCCGCGGGTTGTACTTCGTGTTTTCGTACGATCTTTCAAAGACAGCTACGAAAATTCGCCGCGACACGGGAGCCTATTGGTCAGAGGACCGTTTGGCTAAAAGATTCTTTATAGACTGACTTTTCGATCGCGAACTTTCGGTTCTTCGAGGCTCGTTGTCGAAAAGCTGATTTTACAATTTTGTGGTCAGACCGTTGCTGGCCAATCGCATGATACTTGGTCAGCACGGTCAATGTTCGAGGTCTTTTGAAATGAATTAATTGGAATTATTGAATCGTGGTAACGGAAATGCCGTATTTCCGTTACTTGGCGTGAGCAATTTTAGCGTAAGCAGTTTCGTTAGCAATGGCTCGTGCGATGGCCGTGGGGAACAATTATATACTCGATATAATTATATACTCGATATAATTGTTCACGGAATTTATTTTAAATTTATAATGAGCAATTAGTTGATGAAAATTACGGGGCACAACAAATGGTTGGCAATTTTTTATTCAGTTTGGGGTAACCCGAAAACATCTCTTCATTTTTTTGGAAATTTTCCCACCGCCCCCTCCCCCTAAGACAAATTAAAAGAATGGAAAATAAGAGAAATCAGACTGAGCGATATTTTTAAAATCGATGAATTTTTTTCATGTATTCTGTGCTCGAAAAAATCAAGTTTCTATATAAATTTAGAATGGGATCTTTTTTGCTTATATTTGATTTTTTAATTTTAATTTTTCAAAACTAGGAAAATTCCGACAAACATTAAAAATAATAATTTTGGTTTTTGCTTTTAAATCAATAAAAAATAAATCATTCTTGTGAAAAATTCGATATCTTGATTTTTTCGGCTTGTCGATGAATTTTTTTTCATGTATTCTGTGCTTGAAAAAATCAATATTCCATATGAATTTAGAGTCGGAACTTTTTCGCTTTCATCAAAAAAAAAATTTTTTTTCTCGGAACTATGAAAATTCCGACAAACATTAAGATTAATAATTTTAGTTTTTTTTTTAAATCGATGAAAAATAAATCATTCGTATGAAAAAATCGATATCTTGATTTTTTCGGCTCGAATATCGATTCATTTTATTTGGACTTGGTTTTTGCATTCCTTCAGTCTTTGAATTGTTCACAGCCCCTTAGATACATCCTATCCTCTTACTGCACCTCCCCAGTGTTCATATTACGTTTTTTTAGGGACCTGGGGTTAGCTGCAAATTTATGGAACGAAAAAAAGGATGCTAAAAACATAATTTTCATCTAAACCCGGGTGAAAAAGGCAGAGTGATATTTTTAAAATCGATGAATTTTTTTCATGTATTCTGTGCTTAATATAACTTGTGTAATCTCCCAATCAAAAGCCTTGTGAGACTCCAACTTAACGAAAAAGAAAACAAAAAGTGAATGAATTATTAAAAGTCGATATTGAAGCCGAAAAAATCAAGATATCGATTTTTTCATAAGAATGATTTATTTTTAATTGATTTTCTAAAAAAAACTAAAATTTCCATTTTTTAAGTTTGTCAAAATTTTCATAGTTTTCAAAAATTAATAATTAAAAATAAAATATAAGCAAATAAGATCCCATTCTAAATTTATATAGAATATTGATTTTTTCAAGCACAGAATACATGAAAAAAAATTCATCGATTTTAAAAATATCGCTCTGCCTTTTTCACCCGGATTTGTATGAAAATTTCGTTTTTAGCATCCTTTTTTTCGTTCCATAATTTTGCAACTAACCCCAGGTCCCTTAAAAAAACTAAAATTATTAATCTCAATGTTTGTTGAAATTTTCATAGTTTCGAAAAAAAAATTTTTTTTTAAATAATAATGATAATGTATTAGTTTGTCGTGCATGAGAAACCGGTCAGCTGTGTGCAGGGCGCACTGATGATTGGTTCGGGCATCTTCGTAAATGCTCGGGCGGCTGTAGCGCGTCTCTGCGAGAGCGCGTCGCCGATTTAGTATTAAGCGAACCACGAACGAGTAAACCACGAGAGCGTGTAATAGGGAGAATACCTGCAATTACATGTTTAATAAATTCGTATTTTCATCGACGACGTTACCTACCTCGACGCGTGTGACTTTTTCATTTCAACGCCTTCCCTCTCGCATAACTATTAAAAGAAACTTGAGAACTGTGCTTTAATAGAAAGCAAAAAAGATCCCACTCTAAATTCATATGAAATATTGATTTTTTCAAGCACAGAATACATGAAAAAAAATTCATCGATTTTAAAAATATCGCTCTGCCTTTTTCACCCAGGTTCAGGTTGGAGGAAATGCAAGAACCATGTCTAAATAAAATAGATCGATATTCAAGCCGAAAAAATCAAGATATCGAATTTTTCACAAGAATGATTTATTTTTTATTGATTTAAAAGCAAAAACCAAAATTATTATTTTTAATGTTTGTCGGAATTTTCCTAGTTTTGAAAAATAAAAATTAAAAAATCAAATATAAGCAAAAAAGATCCCATTCTGAA
The DNA here is from genome assembly GCA_963971145.1 of Sussaba pulchella. NCBI lineage: Eukaryota > Metazoa > Arthropoda > Insecta > Hymenoptera > Ichneumonidae > Sussaba > Sussaba pulchella. The sequence continues at coordinate 2,240,582 of OZ020174.1, read as the reverse complement.
TTTATATAGAAACTTGATTTTTTCGAGCACAGAATACATGAAAAAAAATTCATCGATTATAAAAATATCGCTCAGTCTGATTTCTCTTATTTTTTATTCTTTTAATGTTTCTAAGGGGGAGAGGGCGGTGGGAAAATTTCCAAAAAAATCAAGAGATGTTTTTGGGTTACCCCAAACTGAATAAAAAATTGCCAACCATTTCTGAAGGGGTGAGGGTTTTGACCCGTTCGAATTGAGCGGGCTTTCCCCATATATATGGAGTCTTTCTGAAGGTTTCTGCAGCTGAGGACAAAATTTGGGTTGAGAGAATTGGGATGAGAGTTGGCTCAAAATTTTTACCCCCCATTTTTTTACATTAATATATGTCGAAAATGAAGAGACCCGTACTTCAGGGTTTTTTATTTTTAGCCCCGGCTTTTGAGTACAGTCAAACGAAGTTTGTGGACTATCGACCATGCTCGGTCATTCAAATCCATTTACCTCAGCAACGGTTAGTGATGACTAATAAGCCACGGGTGTTTTTGAACGCTCTATACAATGAAAACATTCACGATTATGTTGCACAAATTCAACAATTACTTATAAACAATTCAAAATTGAAATTTAAATAGAACAAAAGATGTACGCTTGATTAACAAAAAAAAATGTTCAATTCCTTAATCGTAAAAGAAAACTTTAGCCACGTTGATCTTTTTGGGCCGACGCTTCGTTCGGAAGCTATATAGGTTTTTTGTCACTTTTTGTAACTTTGAGAAACGGAAGCCCCCATTGAGAAGTAAACTCTGATTTTTTTTAGATTTTTCCCTTGGTTATTTCCGCTGTAATTGTATTGGTCATTCTGTGAGTTTTTCATGTTTTTCTTGTTTTCATTAGTTTCTCAATGTGTTTTGATCGGAAAAAAAATTAGACTCGACCGCTCTTTCGATGTAAAAAAAGCTTAGCGTTTCGGAAAAAAATACAAAAACATTTTTGGGACTTGAAAAATTACTTAAAATCGCATTTGAAATATAAAAGTCGATTTTTCGCATAAGTCTATTTTTCTCGAAAAGCTAAAGAAATTTCACGTAATATATGTGTAAAAATCAAGTTGGGACCTCTGTAATAACTCGTGGAATCACCAAATGTATGACAAAACATTCAAAATCTCAATTTATATTTCCTCATTTTGAAATGATTCATAATACTGAGATCAAGAAACCAAAATGATTTGATTAGTTGATAAGTTTCTGCAGGTAATGACGTCGAGTTTTATTTTTTTTCATCGTATTTTGAAATGGCAACATTCTCAATTTTTTAAATGAAAAATTGTTCATAAAAGTTAATAAAATTTTATAGAATATTCTTTTATGACACGCCGTGCGTGTCATAAAAGTCCTTTTATTACACACCTCGTGCAATAAAAATGTATACTATACTCGTGCGAAAAACCTTTTCTTGACTCGTGTGATTGCAGCACTCGCCTTCGGCTCGTGCCACAAACTCACATTCGTCAGAAAAAATATTTTCGCCCTTGTATCGTAATATACTATAAACGCTACGTCATTGAGTGATCATTATAGAAATAAATGTATATGAGCTGTATCGTAAAAAAATTATCAATAATATCCTTTCTTCAATATCGATGTAATCTTACCTCACCCTTAAGTTGTGGATGGTGCATTGGGAAAGTAACAGCGTCACCACGTGACTCTAAGTTTCATCTTTGATCATATGGTTTCCATGTATTTACGGTGAACACGGTCTCACGTCACTGTACAATTGTAGTAGAAACAGTAATTCGAATCATTCGAAAAGGAATAAATATAAATTGCAGTTTTAGTTGTTTTTTCATACACTTGGTGATTCAACAAGTTATTACAGAGGTCCCAACTTGATTTCTACCGAGATTGCGTGAAATTTTCTCAGCTTTTCGAGAAAAAAACTTAGAAAATTTAAAAAAAAGAAACTTTCGCGAAAAATTGCCTTTTATATTTCAAATGCGATTTTAAGTAATTTCTCGAGTCCCAAAAGCGCTTTAGTAATTTTTTTTCGAAAAGCTGAGATTTTTTTACATAGAAGAGGTGGTCGAGTCAAATTTTTTTTTCTATCAAAACACATTGAGAAATTGATGAAAACAAGAACAAGCTGCAAGTTGGAACTTGCAATTTGCTTCCTCGAAATCGTAGGTAGTAAACGAAGATTTCTCTATGATGAATCATTTTTTTTGTTCTGAATCTGATAGATTAAACGGAGATATTTATATAAGTGCTAATTTTCTATTTAATCTTTGGCTTCCTCATAGAGGAATCTTCGTTCACTACCTACGATTTCGAGGAAGCAAATTGCAAGTTCCAACTTGCAGCTTGTTTTTGGAAATTCCAAAACGATACAAAATCCGATTTACGGCTTGAATCATGACCAAAATTATAGTTAAAGAAGGGGTTATAGAGCTCGACATGCCTCCAAAATTTGGGAGCCGTAGCTGAAACTGTTCTTGAGTTATACACGTTTGAATCTTGGGAGGTCATCTTGAACGTACATAATAATTCAAAGTGTCCTAAAATTCGAACGCGTTGTTCGATTTCTACCAAATTTAGTAACAAATGGAGCTGACTGTTAGTTCAAGCGTGTGCATGAATTTGAGGACGTTCAGTCGAATATTTTCCAACTTGCAGAGGTTCGAACTTCGAAATTTATAGTTGCTATAAAATTAGATCCGCTCAGCCGATCTTCGCCAAATTTGATATACATCATTGCTCAATGATGTTCAATACTCGTATAAATTGAGTGCTCGGTTGGTTAAAGTTAACGAAAGTTATAGCGACAAATTTGATTTTTTGAAAAATTCAAAATATCATAAAATCGAAAATTATCGATGGATTCGGCCCAAATGCCATACCAACAAACATTATATACAAATCTCTTTGTCAAAAACTATTTAGACGAATATCTCAAAATTTGCGACAGTTATAGTGCGTACGTCTTTTTTTTGGAAATTTGAAAACGACACAAAATCCGAGCGACGCCTTGAATCATGACCAAAATTATAGTCGAAGAAGGGGTTATAGAGCTGCACATGCCTGCGAAATTTGGGGGCTGTAGCTGAAATAGTTCTCGAGTTATACACGTTCGAATTTTGGGAGTCCATTACACACACACACACACACACACACACACACACACACACACACACACACACACACACACACACACACACACACACACACACACACACACACACACACACACACACACACACACACACACACACACACACACACACACACACACACACAATACATCCGGACATTTTATAAAAATGTGTTTTCTGGACGTTTTAGAACATTCTGAACATGGTGACATGAATATCTCGAACAAAAAAATTTTCACCGTCACATAGCTTCCTCTATGAGGAAGCAAAAACATAAAAAACTCACAGAATTAACCATACAATTACAGCGAAAATAACCAGGGGAAAAATCTAAAAAAAATCAGACTTTATTTCTCAAAGTTACTAAAAGATCGCTGATATCGACACCCAAAACCGGTACCTGCTTGAATTGGTGGAGTTACTCATACATGTATTAGGGTGGCTTGAAAATTTTTTTTTTTCTGATTTCAATCAAAATACATTCACTGCAAAGAATCTTGCATCCAGAGAATTCGCCCCAGAGATGAACCCGATCGGACCATTTTTAGGGGTCGCGCAAGATTTTTCAAGTTTCTCCATTTGATTATCATGGAGAGAACGCAAAGTTTCCACTTAAAAATCGTAGCTCCGCGAATTTTATAGCTACGTCAATCCCGTAAGTTCGATTTAAAAGCTCTTTAAAAACCGCTTAAAATGGCATGCAGACCTTTGGGATCCGATTGCAATTTCCGTCGATGATTTCTGACAAAAAAACACAATTCTATTGTGTGTGTGTGTGTGTGTGTGTGTGTATGTGTGTGCCTGTACCTACGTACGTACAGACTGATCGATAATAAAATCTGAATTTGTCGTGTCGGATATACTGTGCGAGTCCTCCAAATTTAATAACCTTTGAAATTCAATGAAAAATAATAAACATTGGTTATACCACTTTCTACAGAGGAACTTGAGGAGTACTTCGAGAAAAAATGTTCATCCAAATTGAAGACCAGCCGGGTCAGAAGTGGCCGGATTTTTCCAATAAAAAAACTTTTTTGCGCATTTGTTCGTATTTGTTTCCGTAAATCGTACTCTACTCGTTCAAGGTTCGTGGTGAGTATTTATTTTTTTAGTTATCAAAATAATCAAACGTAATATACATTTGCTCCTCGTTTACACAATCTTGTATGTTATGTTGAATTATTACGACTGTATCGAAGAGAAATTACAATCATTAGTGTGTTGCATTGTGCCGTATTGAGCCGAAAATTGGTTTCATTTCATATTGAACGTATAATTTTTATTCAAGACACGGGGTCAACCCATAATTTAACAATATAAATTCTTGCTACAAACCTTGAACGAATAAAGAACTATTTTCGGAGACGAAGGAAGGGAAATGCCCAAAACAAAGTTTTTGACTTGAAAGAAAAATCAACTGTCAGGAAATAAAAATTTAATCGGATTTCTCCAGATGATTGTATGATTAACATTTCGGAAAAAAAAATTAACTTCGGGACTTGAACCTACAAATTTTCAGTTCCCACGCAAGCACGCTACCACTGTAGCTATCACGGCAGCTGGAATCGGATGCTATCAATAGTCTTTTAAATGTATTATTCCCGAACGATTTTCCCCAGAATAACCCGAATAGTGCAATCTATTATTTTTAATCCCAAGAAAGAAATTTCTTTAAAAAACATTTTTTTGCTACATATTATTTCCCTATATGTTATTAAAATCAACCTTTTTTAGGCATTACTCGATCAATCGATCATGATGGGTCAAAGTTAGCCAGTCCGAACGCTGAACCGCGTTTGCCTCTCGATACCCCGTAGCCCCAGCTGTTATTAAAGGCGCTCGAACGGTCACATCCGTGTCTGAGTGTGCCACCCGTTGAAGACGCCCCACCACAACTTGACACGACGTTCTCCCCACTCCCTTGGAAATTCAAGACGCACCACTACGGCCACCACTCACTTGACAGTGGTGGGGCGTCTTGAATTCTCGACGAATGGGGAGCGGTTTACCCACGGTCTTATATACAGGTCTGGAAACGAAGCCCGTATTTCACTGATGCCGTGAGGCAGATCAACGGTCGGCGCTATTATTTCCGTTCGCAGCCACATGCATCGCTGCTATCGGAGATTGTTATTGTTTTCCGCGTAGTGATGCAAAAAATAATCTGCACCAGACGGTGAGCTGCACTTGAGTAAAAAATTAACAAAAATGAAAAAAAAAATCGAGAAAAAATTCGCGGAAAATGTCGAAGCCGTGTGCTATACGCAAGTGTGGCACCGGGTGTCGGCTTTCGACTAAGAAATGTTCGACTTTCCGAGTGCCAGCCGCTGTCGAATGATTCAAAGAGTGGTTGGTGGTGGTTCCAGGACTGAAGCAGTCCCAGTTTGTGTGTGAAAGACACTTTGAAAAAAGGTTTATTACGAGAGAGTGGAAAAAATACGATGCAGATGGTCGAATTATTGCTAAAGTAAGTTCAGTTCACCTTTCATGGTTTTTGTACTTTGTGAAGTGATAAAAAGAAATTTTACCATCAAACCTCATTGATGGCATTGGATGTTGGTGAATTCAGCTACGTAAAAAAAAATCATTTCGGTTTTCAATAACCTTATTATTGGATGAATAATAAAATAATAATAATCATTATTGTAATTATCATTATTATTATTTTATCATTTGGCTTCTTCCGTATCACTATATATACGATACGCTAGAGGTTAGATGGACGCCGCATGCACCTCATTCAGAAGAGTGAGAGAGACAGGTAGAAGCTACTCTGCCTGTCCCTCTCACAAAAGAGTCTGTCCTTGTTTAACATACTCCGATGTCAGTGCCCTGTGGTGGCGAAAGATGGAAATGAATGTGAAGCCGTATACGATGCCGACCAAATCGGAGTCGTTTCCAGACCTGTATATAAGACCGTGGGTTTACCACCAGAGAATAGGCCGCTGTACCAATCTCCCTACTCATCTCTGGCAGTATCTTATTCTCCAAACTTCTTGAACATTAACCCAACTGTGTACTATTTTTTAAAATTCAGAGCCCTATTCCTAAATGTTTAATTGCAGTTACAAGCAAAAAAAATTATGTTCCGAATGGGACCAACACCAATGCTGTAAGTGCTGTTATGCGGGAAATATCTAATTATGTTCAATTGAAATCGTGTTTCCGACGTTTTTTACCAAAATCAATTTCAGAGCTGTCGCACACTTTTCAGTAGTCGTAGCGTCAGTCAGCTTGTCAGACCAGACGCGATGTTTCTACCGTATTGACCACCGCTAGGGATGACGGTCACCGATGATCAGTCAACCTTCAATACGAAACCAGCTGTGACATGAAGATAGAGATAGTGAATACTTACCGAAATAACGTTAAGTGAATCTGATAGTTCGTTGTCGTTAACCAGTTAATAACCAAGAAGAAACGGCTATTACAAATGATAGACATATTATAATTGACAATATAAGCATAAAAAAATAAAATGAATACAAATGATAATATAATGTTTTTTTCTATGTCGATAAGTACGAAGTTTTTCGATAATGTAGCTCGAGGTGGACAACTATTTAGGTCTAGTGAAATTGATAAAAAGCAGAATGAAATTGAATGGATCTGTGTTCAGTGTATTCTCAAGGAACCTGGAATAATTTCCAATCGTTGAAGTATGTGACCGACAGTAAAATTATATGTCAAATCAACTATAGAATTTGTATAAACATTAAACTGTATTCATCTGGTAGCACTGCGCATCACGAATCATATTATAACTAAAGTTGTAATATGAAGTTATTTCAGTCATTGGAAAGTACGTGATGCAACAAAATCATTGATCGGAAATGAATTCAACGCAGGTAACAAATTGAAACTCCATTCATCAAATGGTGTACGAAGCAATAAATCATTCATAGAAAATGAAGTTTTACGCAGGTATCAAATTGGAATTCCATTCATCGAATGATACGCAAGCGACACAAATCATTGATTGAAGGTCTTTTATCTTTATAACTTGAATTCTATTCTGAAATTGTCAGAAAATTGAATAGGACGGAAGATGCAAAATTATATATTGTAGATAGTGTAACATATGGGCACAATTGAAATTCCATACATCGAATATGACGTAAGGTACAACATAATATCTCATAAAAGGTCTTTGGCACAGATAAGCGATTGCATTTCTATTCACCAATGGCGTAGCCAAAAAAAACTTCCAAACCGCTGATCGTCCTACTCATTCCATTACTCATGAAGAAAAAAATTCATTCATGGAAAATAAAGTCTTACGCAGGTATGAAAATGGAATTTCATTCATCGAATAACCTGCAAGTGACCCAAATCATTGATTGGAGGACTTTCATCCTTATAACTTGAATTCTATTCTGCGAATAAGATAATAAATATAATATAATATAAATATAATATAAATATAATATAAATATAATATAAATATAATATAAATATAATATAAATATAATATAAATTTAATATAAATATAATATAAATATAATATAAATATAATATAAATATAATATAAATAATAATGGAAAATAAAGTTTTACGCAGGTATTAAATTGGAATGCCATTCATCCAATGATTTGCAAGCGACACAAATCATTGATTGGACGTGTTTCATCCTTATAACTTGAATTCTATTCTGCAAATGAAATGCAAAACACAAAATTGAATAAGACGCAAGATACAAAATCATATATTGTAAACAGTTTAACGCATGGGCACAATTGAGGGGTGAAGGTACCAAAGGCGCTAACCCACAATTTTCCGAAATGCGTTTTTTTGCATTTTCGGTAAGCTTTAGGGTCCCCCAATACGTAGCCGTTTGCAGAACATCAAAATTGTTAATAGTTTTTTTATTAAAAATCAACGAAATCGCGAAAAATCGTATCTGCAGGGGCGCGGAGGTACCAAAGGCGCTAACTGCTTATTGGGTCTAATGGAAAATCGACGTTTTTCTGCAAAGATCCGAGGTTGTAGAAAGAACGGCTGAACGGAAGTTTGTTTTACCGACTGTCGCTGAAAGAGGGAATGCTGGCGAAGATTTCCACCCAAGATATTTTGCTTACGGTGAAAAGTACGTGACCGAGCCGCAGAAACGTGGGCCCGCGCTTTTGTTGTTCCGTGTTCAAGTGATTTTTTGGCAATGAATGAAAAGAGATTCCCGACCTTGCAAAAGCTTATAACATTCGTGAACGTGTCACGAATCCGACGGTCAAAACCGAAATACGATAAAGCGATTATTGGCGTGGATATGCCACGTAAGACGGAAGCGCGCGAGAAGCGTCGCAGCGGCGCGCCGTACGTTTCGAGGTCGGGGAAGACAGTCAATGCGAAAAATCTTCCAGTCGAAGTGGTAAGTGCTTTGTTAAATAACATAACCTCAATCTCTACCGATCTAATGTTAATTATTGAATATATGATCACGTACAATTGTTTATCGATTGAAATAAATAAACAAATGAATTAATATGATTAATAACTATAGAATAAAAAAATAAAAAAATTGAGAAGCAGATTAATATAAAACAAATAAATAAATTAATTGATCATTGGTTTTATTTCCTTGCAGGTAACTTGCAACTGCACCGCCAAATGTTGTAATGAATTGTCGCACGAGCTGCGGGTGAATCTGTTTAATACGTATCGATCGATGTGTACGGAAGCTCAAAAGTCTTACATTAACAATTTAATTAACATCGGCAACCCCATGAGAAGATATAACAAGAGCAAATCTCCAACACAGAGTCGACGACAGATAACACCTTTTTACAGCTTAATGGATGACGAAGCTCAATTGTTACCAGTTTGCAGATCCACATTCATGAACACCTTCGGACTGTCCCCGAAAGCTCTCGAAATCATTTTGAGGAAAAAGAAAATGGGAGACTTTCATTCCAAAGAAAAACGTGGTGGTCCACATCATGTAAGATATTCGGGCATGGACAAACAAGACGTTCGAGATCACATAAACAGCATTCCTCGCGAAGAAAGTCATTACGGACGACGAGATACGCAGAAGCAGTACATTTCTGGCGATTCAAATTACACCCGGCTTCATGATGCGTTTAAAAAAAAGTAACCTGAGAGCAAAATTACACGCTATGTGTACATTAACATTTTCAAGAGTGAGTTCAAGGACGTCAGGTTTAAAAAAATCCGTGTAGATACTTGTCGAAATTGTGATCTTTTGAAAGCAAACATCAATGCGGCGACAGATAAACGTACTGCGGAAACATATAAGGAAGAATTAAATATTCATCACAAACGATCAGAGCTTGCGCGAACGAAATTGAAGAGTGACTCTTTGTTGTCATCATTGCCGTCGAACGACACAGTCGTTATTTCTATCGACCTCCAACAAGTTTTGCCGATCCCAAATTTGACACACAACGATATGTTTTACTTACGACAGCTGTCAGTGTACAATTTAGGAATACACATTCATGCTACGAACAATGCTGTCATGTATATGTGGCACGAGGGAGTAGCAGGTCGAGGAGCGTCGGAAATAGCTTCTGCAATTTTCGACATGATAAATATACGTCACAAGTTTTTACGCAATCATCAGAATTTGATAGTTTGGAGCGACAATTGCGCGGGTCAAAACAAGAACAAAATAATGATATTCATGTACATGTTTCTTGTTGCACACAATGTTGTCAAATCAGTTGAACACAAGTTCTTGACAACAGGTCACAGTTTTCTTGATTGTGATCGAGATTTCGGTTTGATTGAAAAAAGGAAAAGAAAATGCACTGTCTATGACTTTGGCGAACTCGTAAACGTTGTGAAGTCATCACGAAAGCAACGTCCCTTCGATGTCCAACTGAATGAGAGATTTTTGAACTTCAAGCAGGGTGCCGATAAATTAATCAACACGACCAAGCTCCCCATTTCCACAGCTGTATGGCTGCGCGTTGATAGCGTTGGCATTGTGAAATTAAAACGGAATTTCAATGATGCAATTTTCGAAAGTCACAAAATTTTTAAGCGAGGTAACTGTTATACGAATGTGGAACAATCTTTGCATTTTTTACACGCTTCATACAGAGAATATTTTTTTTTGTTGCAGGTAAAACCGCGAAAGACTTCCTCGAGCACCAGCTGTCACTTGTACCGAGAAAAGGACTCCCCGACAAAAAGATAGACGACTTGGTGAAAATGATGAAATTTTTGCCACCGCGCAACCAAGCGTTTTACGAAGACATTTTTAACAATAATGAACACTAGTTTTCTATCGGCGAAAAAAAAATTATTTAACGGACAAAAATTCATTTCATGTGCATCGAATTTCATAATGGAACTGATTAAAAAATCAACGCCAAACGAGGATTTTGACATTCCTTCAATTTATTTATGTGATTGAAATTTATGATATTATATTGTCAACTTTAAAAAACGAGTTGATAATTATTAATAATAATAAACGAAAAACGAATAAAATACGAATTTATCCGAATAAAACTAAGGTTAGAAACCCATATTTTCCGGTCGCGTCGGGTGAGCAGCGCGCGCACCGTGCAGATAGCGCCTTTGGTACCTCCGCGCACCTTGCAGATAGCCCCCTAGCCACCTTTGAAACGCTATAACTTTTGAACGGATTGTTTTTTTTTGCCTGAAATTTTCAGGGAAGACGTAAATTGGGTTTCCGCAGAAACCATTTTCTGGATTTAATAATGCAGTACTTTTCGAATGCGAACGTTTTTTCGCCGTCCTGTAAAATGTGTGCGTTGTGGGTTAGCGCCTTTGGTACCTTCACCCCTCAATTGAAATTCCATTCATCGAATGTGGTGTAAGGTACAATATAATATTGCACAAAAGGTCTTCGTCACAGGTAAGTGACTGAATTTCTATTCATCAACGGCGTGGCCAAAAAAAACTCCTAAACTGCTTAACGTCCCACTCATTCTATTACTCATAAAAAAAATCATGCATGGAAAATAAAGTCTTACGCAGGTATAAAATTGGAATTCCATTCATCGAATGATACACAAGCGACACAAGTCATTGATTGAAAATTTTTCATCTGTACGCCGAGCTTGAATTGTACGCTTTCGAAGATGAACCGAGACAAGTCAGCTGCGGACCATACCACTTAACGTCCTACTCATGCCATTACTCATGAAAAAAAATCATGCATGGAAAATAAAGTTTTACGCAGCTATACATTTGAAATTACATCCATTGAATGATACGCTAGTGAAACAAATTATTGATTGAAGGTCGTTCATATTTATAACTTGAATTCTATCCTGCGAATGAGATGCAAGACACGAAATCATACATCGCAGATCAAGTTTGAAGCATGGGCAAAAATGCAGTTTCATTACAAGCGCCCGTTGCACTCATCATCCGATGGACCCTGTCTCCGCAAAAAAACGAACGAGCGAGACCGTCGATTGCACGACACAATTCATGCATTCCTGCACAATATTCATGGTCACTCAAGAACCTGTGAAAATTTTGTATGCTTTTTGGCCTCGAATTTTAGGAAAAGTTCCAGGGGTTAGGCGTAAGGAATTTCAAACTCCTGAACATTTTGTACTGACTTCAGTAATGAGTTGAAGCCAAGATAAAAAATGTAGGAAAAATTAAATTTCGTTTTCAATTTTTTTTACACCCTGACATTTATGAAAGCTTATCCAATTATGACGCGAAAGTTTTAGAATTAAGGAAAATCGATTTTTCTGCGACCAAATTTGATGATAGAATACGAGAATTGAGTGATTATATTCTCAAACTACCATGTGATACTGTTTCTTTACTGCCTACGCGTCACTTGTGCGATGTTTTAAATGAAAGTATGATAAATCGTCTATCTTTAAAAGAGATCCAATTGATTGCTCGTGATTCCATAGATTGTGCTCCATTCAACAAGAAGAAGACTTAGAAGATGTGAGCCCGCAATGACGAAGATAGTTCTTGTACGGCTGGTCTCGCAAGAATTATAACCATTAAGGGTATGTGTCATAGACGAAAACGACGAACGCGGCCCCCCGCTCCCGCGGTAAGGCAGCGCGAAGTCGGTAATGAAGATACCGCCGCGAAGCTCACCGCTAGATGGCGCCATACATCATCTCGGTAATTCAGTATCGCTCCATCAGAGATGAGTAGGGAGATTGATACAGCGGCCTATTCTCTGGGGGTAAAACTACTTCTCATTCGTCGAAAATTCCCGACGTCCCACCACTGTCAAGTAAGTGGCGGCGTGGTGGGGCGTCGGGAATTTTCAAGGGAGTGGGGAGAACGTCGTTCAAGTTGTGGTGGGGCGTCTTTAACGGGTGGCACACTCAGGAACGGATTCGACCGTTCGAGCGCCTTTAATAACAGCTGGGGCTGCGCGACATCCAGAGGCAAACGAGGTTCAGCGTTCGGACTGGCTAAGTTTGACCCATCATAATCGATGCGTGCTGTGAAATACTTGAATGTCGTCAAATGGATCAAGTAATGCCCAAAAGAGGTTGATTTTAATAAGATATAGGGAAATAATATGTAGCAAAAAATGTTTTTAAAAAAAATTTCTTTCTCGGGATTAAAAATAATAGATTGCACTATCTGGGTTATTTCGGGGAAAACCGTTCACGAATAATAAATTTAAAAGATATTGATAGCATCCGATTCGAGCTGCCGTGATAGCTACAGTGGTAGCGTGCTTGCGTGGGAACTGAAAATTTGTAGGTTCAAGTCCCGAAGGTAATTTTTTTTTTCCGAAATGTTAATCATACAATCATCTGGAGAAATCCGATTAAATGTTTATTCCCTGACATTTGATTTTTCTTTCAAGTCAAAAACTTTGTTTGGGCATTTTCCTTCCTTCGTCTCCGAAAATAGTTCTTTATTCGTTCAAGGTTTCTAGCAAGAATTTATGTTGTTAAATTATGGTCTGACCCCGTGTCTTGAATAAAAATTATACGTTCAATATGAAATCGAACTAATTTGCGGCTCAAAACGGCACAATGCAACACAGGAATGATTGTAATTTGTTTTTGATACAATCGTAATAATTGAACATAACATACAAGATTGTGTAAACGGGGAGAAAATGTATATTACGTTTAATTATTTTGATAACTAAAAAAATGAATACTCACCACGAACCTTGAACGAGTAGAGTACGATTTACGGAAACAAATACGAATAAATGAGCAAAAAAGTCTTTTTATTGGAAAAATCCGCCCACTTCTGCCCCGGCTGGTCTTCAATTTGAATGAAGGTTTTTTCTGAAAGTACTCCTCAAGTTCCTCTGTAGAAAGTGGTATAAGTGGTGTCTATTATTTTTCATTGAATTTCAAAGATTATTAAATTTGGAAAACTCGCACAGTATATCCGACGGGGCAAATTCAGACTTAATCGCCCCACGTCAAAATCTGCACTTTGAACTATCGGGAAACAATATAAAAAAATTGGGAGACCTATGGTTAGTGCCCATGGTAAGCAATGCCTATGGCTATTAATCCCTACAGCTATTTATGTTTATTTTGTGTGACTCTTTACGAGCCGCGCAAGTAACTTCTCGATTTGCGAGTAAAATTTTTAAATTATGTTTTCTTCAGAAAACTAAAAAACGATACCAAATTGGACAACAATCGAATCAGCTCTAAGTTAGAGCAGAACACATCGATTCCATTATCGATCAGTCTGTACGTACGTGCGTACAGACACACACACGCACACACACGCGCGCGCCCCGCGCCTGCGCGCACATACACACATATATACATTTTGCTCAAAATTGGCTAAAATGATCCCAATGGCCTTGAAACATGAAAATTGCCAAAAAATTGATTTTTGGGATCATTATAATAACTTTCCTATAAAGCCGGGAACTTAAAAATAGTGAGAATCAATTGCATTCTCCAGGTTTCAATTGTCAAAATTAGGTTTTTAATGTAGCCGAGTGGTTAGCGACACAAGAAAAATCATGTCGTAAGGCTCTTTTTGGGAGGGTAGGGATGCGTAGCAAATTATTTGTACCGTGTATAATTTTGTTAGCAGAGCAAAAATAAAACGAGTGGCCCCCTGGAAAAACCGTCACTCGGGGATATGAAAGTAATGAACATATTCTGATACTTTTCAGAGATACAAGAATACGTATTTTTCGTTTTTTCGAAATTTCCATTTTTCTAAAAGTTATTAACATTTGAATTTTTATGTATTAATTTAGACGAAAATTTTTTTCTCTCGATCTATTTGATAAAATTAAATAATATTTTAAGGAAATATTTCTAACAAACTGTTCTATTCAATGACATTTTTTTTTAAACGTGATGCAAAAATGTATCTCAAATCTAAACAATTTTGTTAAACAAATAGAAAATTCAACAACTTCTCCATCGATTTTCATATTTTTTCTCATAGACATTCATTCTGTGTTCAATTGAGAAGATTTTTCCGTTGGAGGAAGTAAGGAATTTACATTTTTGAAAAAGTTATGAGGATTTTTCTGTTGAGTCGCGGGTCAGGTGGCGAGGAATTTACAGCGCGCGACGCGCATTGTGCGTGCATATATAAGTAAGGTTCGCATTACTAACAACAGTTAAATGAAAACAAATGCATATCTTTATTTATCAATGCTTACAAAAATATTATTTTTGTTTTTTTGTTGATCCTTGTTTTTACTAATGTGCTAATGACAAACTCTTCAAAATCCGGAAAAACTTTGCACAATATTTTGTTTATATCGACTGGAACGTAACTATGGTACTGTCGAGTGTTTTTCAATGTTTTTGCCATTGTGTACCAGATCTTTAATAATTCTTCATGCTTATTTCGTGCAAAGTTTTTCCCGATTCTGAAGAGTCTGTCATTAGCGCATTAGTAAAAACAAGAATCAACAAAAATAAAGAAAATAATATATTTGTAAGCGTTAAAAAATAAAGATGTGCGTTCGATTTTATTAAATTGTTGTTTGTGATGCGAACCTTACTTATATATGCACGCACAATGCGCGTCGCGCGCTGTGAATGCCTCGCCACCTGACGCGCAACTCAACAGAAAAACCCTCATAACTTTTTCAAAAATGTAAGTTCCAAACTTTTTCCAACGGAAAAATCTTCTCAATCGAACACAGAATAAATGTCTATGAGAAGAAATATGAAAATCGATGGAGAAGTTGTTGAATTTTCTATTTGTTTAACAAAATTGTTTAGATTTGAGATACATTTTTGCATCACGTTTTAAAAAAAAATGTCATTGAATAGAACAGTTTGTTAGAAATATTTCCTACTTGAACTTTGGTACTTGAATTGGTGGACTTGCTCATATATATATATAGTTAAATAGAAGAAAAAATTTACTTACTTTTTAAAAACTTTTTTTTTCAATTTCTTAAACGGAAATTAAACTTTAGCCACCTTGAACTTTTTGGGCCGACGCTTCGTTCGGAAGTTATAGCTTTTACTCGACATAAATAACCCGTAAATATTCACCCGGTTGTCAAGAAAAAACCTATAACTTTAGAACGGAGCGTCGACACAAGTCTGGCTGGTTGTCAACATTTTCGTTTTCGTTCAAGGAATTTGAAGAAAAATAAATTTCAATAATTGAGGATATTTTTTTTTTCATGTAATCTTTGACTACTAAAACATGTATATTTACGGGTTTTTTATAACAAAAAAAGCTATAACCTTCGGAAGAAGCCTCAGCCCAAGTTCGGCAGGGTTTCAAAATTTTTGTTTTCGTTAAAGGTATTGGGAAAAAAATAAATTTCAATAATTAAGAATACGTTTCTTTCATGCAATTTCTTACAAATAGCATACGTATATTTACGGGTTTTTTATGACAAAAAAAGCTATAGCTTCCGAACGAAGCGTCGGCCCAAATAGTTCAAGGTGGCTGAAGTTTTCTATTCCGTTTAATTGAAAAAATTTTTTTTTTTTGAATTAAGGGTACATTTTTTGTCCTATTTCACTTTCAATTTTAAATCGCTTATGAGTAATTGTTGAATTTGTGCAACATAATCGTAAATGTTTTCATTGTATAGAGCGTTCAAGAACACCCGTGGTTCTTTAAGTCATCACTAACCGTTGCTGAGGTAATTCGATTTGAATGACGGAGCATGGTCGATAGTCCAAAAAATTCGTTTGACTGTACTCAAAAGCAGGGGCTCAAAATAAAAAACGCTGAAATTCGGCTCATTTCATTTTCGACATATATTGATGTAAAAAATTCGGGGGCAAAAATGGTGACCCAACTGTCCTCAGCTGCGGAAACCTCCCGAAAGACCCGATTGACTGGACCTGTAAATTTGAGCTCTCTATCTTAACACTAAGGGACGCCTGAAAAGTGTTGAATATTTTTTTATCGACGTTTGAAATTTTTCTTTCCTATTTAAACAATATAACGTTGAGCTCAAAAAGAACTCGTTTTTCAAATTTAAGCTCTCCATCATGATATGGTGATAAAGCGTGTCCGTGAATTTTCTTTTTTCACTTTTTTGTTAACTTTTTTTTTTAATTTTTCCTAGTTGCAAAATTTAGTAGTGACCTCAAAGAATCAAGATCTTTCAAATTTTAGCGCTTTATCTTAATATTAAGGCGTACCTGTCAACTTTTTTTAAAATTATTATATAATTTATTTGTATTAAAAAAAAATGTATTCCACTTGAAAAATCTTAAGTTGACATCGTAAGAAGAAGATCCTCCAAATTTCAGCTCTCAATCTCAATAGTGAGGCGTACCCGTGAATTTTTCATTTAATTTCATTACTTATTTTTCTTTCATTTAGAGGACTTTAATTTTACGAGATTAACGTTCGATTGCCGAAGAAGCATCGAAACTGACTGAGAGCCGATTTCAGAAAAAAAACATTTTCTGTGAGGCCGTGGACATTTTGTTTCGGCTAGTAGAAATATATAAAGGATGTGAAGTTTGAAATGATAATTCAAATTCATTTATTTATTAATAAAGAATGATTTTTTTTGTATTTTGAAAAAAAACTTTTGATCATGACATGAAAATTAAAACAGAATATTAAAACAGTAATTCTTTATTTTATACACTACCGGAGAACATTATCAGGCCACAAACGTGCTCGTAAAAATCACTGGTTTTTGAACGTCGACATCTTTCAGATGAAAAACGCTAAGAAATTTCTGCAAGCACTATTGAAAAGCTTATGGATGTTTGAATTTATTAATATTGAAAAGAATATATTTCCATCATTAAGGATTATTCCCAAATTTTCTATCTTGATTTTGACTTATAGAGAAACTTAATTTTTTCTTATTTAAAATTTCTCACGCCTCACTTCTACATTTGTATCTTTAATTTAAGCCCAAGAACCACGGAAAATCTTAGCTGGTTCTTGAGTTATCATAAAGATTGTGCAAACGTGAGTGAATTGTGTTCTCTTGAGAAGGCAGGAGTGCTGTGAGTTATACCTGATATGAAAATATCAATGGACTCGATTATTTATAAGCTTTTCATCGGTCAGACTTAATTTTCAAAGGTTTGTGTTCAATCCAAAATAATATTTGCAATAATCGTTTATCTCGGAAATTTTACATAAATATACGCCATCAATGGAGATTTATTTTTTCGATAATATGCTAAACAATTTAGTTCAAAAATATAAATTTCACCGAATACGCGATATAATTATAACCAGAATGAGTTAGAAATAAATGCAAAAACATCGATGTACGGAGACACTGTAAAGGGAAATACATCAACGCTTGATCATCGTTGCACGGCAAGCCAAGAACGCTTGTCGAAACGAGATATTCACGGCGGCGTCGAAAATCCTCCCCTCTTCTACAATACATCCTAGCCAGCCTTCCTGTACATGCTCTCACACACACCACTCCGAGTTATGCCTGTACGCAAGCGGTTCAATGCGGCCGAGAATTTGCTTTAGGCTACCCGGTATACGCTAAACGAGCAAAAACGACGGCGTCGTTTCCACGTCGACCACGAGGCGTCGCCTATGCACGACCAACGAATGAGAAGCAGCCGGAATGGCCGATATACGGCTCTGTATCAATCTCCCTACTCATCTCTGCAGAGATGAGTAGGGAGATTGATACAGCGGCCTATTCTCTGGGGGTAAAACTACTTCTCATTCGCCGAAAATTCCCGACATCCCACCACCGTCAAGTAAGTGGCGGCGTGGTGGGGCGTCGGGAATTTTCAAGGGAGTGGGGAGAACGTCGTTCAAGTTGTGGTGGGGCGTCTTTAACGGGTGGCACACTGAGGAACGGATTCGACCGTTCGAGCGCCTTTAATAACAGCTGGGGCTGCGCGACATCGAGAGGCAAAGGAGGTTCAGCGTTCGGACTGGCTAAGTTTGACCCATCATAATCGATGCGTGCTGTGAAATACTTGAATGTCGTCAAATGGATCAAGTAATGCCTAAAAAAGGTTGATTTTAATAAGATATAGGGAAATAATATGTAGCAAAAAATGTTTTTAAAAAAAATTTCTTTCTCGGGATTAAAAATAATAGATTGCACTATCTGGGTTATTTCGGGGAAAACCGTTCACGAATAATAAATTTAAAAGATATTGATAGCATCCGATTCGAGCTGCCGTGATAGCTACAGTGGTAGCGTGCTTGCGTGGGAACTGAAAATTTGTAGGTTCAAGTCCCGAAGGTAATTTTTTTTTTCCGAAATGTTAATCATACAATCATCTGGAGAAATCCGATTAAATGTTTATTCCCTGACATTTGATTTTTCTTTCAAGTCAAAAATTTTGTTTGGGCATTTTCCTTCCTTCGTCTCCGAAAATAGTTCTTTATTCGTTCAAGGTTTCTAGCAAGAATTTATGTTGTTAAATTATGGTCTGACCCCGTGTCTTGAATAAAAATTATACGTTCAATATGAAATCGAACTAATTTTCGGCTCAAAACGGCACAATGCAACACAGGAATGATTGTAATTTGTTTTTTATACAATCGTAATAATTGAACATAATATACAAGATTGTGTAAGCGGGGAGAAAATGTATATGACGTTTAATTATTTTGATAACTAAAAAAATGAATACTCACCACGAACCTTGAACGAGTAGAGTACGATTTACGGAAACAAATACGAATAAATGAGCAAAAAAGTCTTTTTATTGGAAAAATCCGCCCACTTCTGCCCCGGCTGGTCTTCAATTTGAATGAAATTTTTTTCTGAAAGTACTCCTCAAGTTCCTCTGTAGAAAGTGGTATAAGTGGTGTCTATTATTTTTCATTGAATTTCAAAGATTATTAAATTTGGAAAACTCGCACAGTATATCCGACGGGGCAAATTCAGACTTAATCGCCCCACGTCAAAATCTGCACTTTGAACTATCGGGAAACAATATAAAAAAGTTGGGAGGCCTATGGTTAGTGCCCATGGTAAGCAATGCCTATGGCTATTAATCCCTATACAGCTATTTATGTTTATTTTGTGTGACTCTTTACGAGCCGCGCAAGTAACTTCTCGATTTGCGAGTAAAATTTTTAAATTATGTTTTCTTCAGAAAACTAAAAAACGCTACCAAATTGGACAACAATCGAATCAGCTCTAAGTTAGAGCAGAACACATCGATTCCATTATCGATCAGTCTGTACGTACGTGCGTACAGACACACACACGCACACACACGCGCGCGCCCCGCGCCTGCGCGCACATACACACATATATACATTTTGCTCAAAATTGGCTAAAATGATCCCAATGGCCTTGAAACATGAAAATTGCCAAAAAATTGATTTTTGGGATCATTATAATAACTTTCCTATAAAGCCGGGAACTTAAAAATAGTGAGAATCAATTGCATCCTCCAGGTTTCAATTGTCAAAATTAGGTTTTTAATGTAGCCGAGTGGTTAGCGACACAAGGAAAATCATGTCGTAAGGCTCTTTTTGGGAGGGTAGGGATGCGTAGCAAATTATTTGTACCGTGTATAATTTTGTTAGCAGAGCAAAAATAAAACGAGTGGCCCCCTGGAAAAACCGTCACTCGGGGATATGAAAGTAATGAACATATTCTGATACTTTTCAGAGATACAAGAATACGTATTTTTCGTTTTTTCGAAATTTCCATTTTTCTAAAAGTTATTAACATTTGAATTTTTATGTATTAATTTAGACGAAAATTTTTTTCTCTCGATCTATTTGATAAAATTAAATAATATTTTAAGGAAATATTTCTAACAAACTGTTCTATTCAATGACATTTTTTTTAAAAACGTCATGCAAAAATGTATCTCAAATCTAAACAATTTTGTTAAACAAATAGAAAATTCAACAACTTCTCCATCGATTTTCATATTTTTTCTCATAGACATTCATTCTGTGTTCAATTGAGAAGATTTTTCCGTTGGAGGAAGTAAGTTATTTACATTTTTGAAAAAGTTATGAGGATTTTTCTGTTGAGTCGCGGGTCAGGTGGCGAGGAATTCACAGCGCGTGACGCGCATTGTGCGTGCATATATAAGTAAGGTTCGCATTCCTAACAACAGTTAAATGAAAACAAATGCATATCTTTATTTATCAATGCTTACAAAAATATTATTTTTGTTTTTTTGTTGATCCTTGTTTTTACTAATGTGCTAATGACAAACTCTTCAAAATCCGGAAAAACTTTGCACAATATTTTGTTTATATCGACTGGAACGTAACTATGGTACTGTCGAGGGGTTTCCAATGTTTTTGCCGTTGTGTACCAGGTCTTTAATAATTCTTCATGCTTATTTCGTGCAAAGTTTTTCCCGATTCTGAAGAGTCTGTCATTAGCGCATTAGTAAAAACAAGAATCAACAAAAATAAAGAAAATAATATATTTGTAAGCGTTAAAAAATAAAGATGTGCGTTCGATTTTATTAAATTGTTGTTTGTGATGCGAACCTTACTTATATATGCACGCACAATGCGCGTCGCGCGCTGTGAATGCCTCGCCACCTGACGCGCACTCAACAGAAAAACCCTCATAACTTTTTCAAAAATATAAGTTCCAAACTTTTTCCAACGGAAAAATCTTCTCAATCGAACACAGAATAAATGTCTATGAGAAGAAATATGAAAATCGATGGAGAAGTTGTTGAATTTTCTATTTGTTTAACAAAATTGTTTAGATTTGAGATACATTTTTGCATCACGTTTTAAAAAAAAATGTCATTGAATAGAACAGTTTGTTAGAAATATTTCCTACTTGAACTTTGGTACTTGAATTGGTGGACTTGCTCATATATATATATAGTTAAATAGAAGAAAAAATTTACTTACTTTTTAAAAACTTTTTTTTTCAATTTCTTAAACGGAAATTAAACTTTAGCCACCTTGAACTTTTTGGGCCGACGCTTCGTTCGGAAGTTATAGCTTTTACTCGACATAAATAACCCGTAAATATTTACCCGGTTGTCAAGAAAAAACCTATAACTTTAGAACGGAGCGTCGACACAAGTCTGGCTGGTTGTCAACATTTTCGTTTTCGTTCAAGGAATTTGAAGAAAAATAAATTTCAATAATTGAGGATATTTTTTTTTTCATGTAATCTTTGACTACTAAAACATGTATATTTACGGGTTTTTTATAACAAAAAAAGCTATAACCTTCGAAAGAACCCTCAGCCCAAGTTCGGCAGGGTTTCAAGATTTTTGTTTTCGTTAAAGGTATTGGGAAAAAAATAAATTTCAATAATTAAGAATACGTTTCTTTCATGCAATTTCTTACAAATAGCATACGTATATTTACGGGTTTTTTATGACAAAAAAAGCTATAGCTTCCGAACGAAGCGTCGGCCCAAATAGTTCAAGGTGGCTGAAGTTTTCTATTCCGTTTAATTGAAAAAAATTTTTTTTTTTGAATTAAGGGTACATTTTTTGTCCTATTTCACTTTCAATTTTAAATCGCTTATGAGTAATTGTTGAATTTGTGCAACATAATCGTAAATGTTTTCATTGTATAGAGCGTTCAAGAACACCCGTGGTTCTTTAAGTCATCACTAACCGTTGCTGAGGTAATTCGATTTGAATGACGGAGCATGGTCGATAGTCCAAAAAATTCGTTTGACTGTACTCAAAAGCAGGGGCTCAAAATAAAAAACGCTGAAATTCGGCTCATTTCATTTTCGACATATATTGATGTAAAAAATTCGGGGGCAAAAATGTTGACCCAACTGTTCTCAGCTGCGGAAACCTCCCGAAAGACCCGATTGACTGGACCTGTAAATTTGAGCTCTCTATCTTAACACTAAGGGACGCCTGAAAAGTGTTGAATATTTTTTTATCGACGTTTGAAATTTTTTTTTCCTATTTAAACAATATAAAGTTGAGCTCAAAAAGAACTCGTTTTTCAAATTTAAGCTCTCCATCATGATATGGTGATAAAGCGTGTCCGTGAATTTTCTTTTTTCACTTTTTTGTTAACTTTTTTTTTTAATTTTTCCTAGTTGCAAAATTTAGTAGTGACCTCAAAGAATCAAGATCTTTCAAATTTTAGCGCTTTATCTTAATATTAAGGCGTACCTGTCAACTTTTTTTAAAATTATTATATAATTTATTTGTATTAAAAAAAAATGTATTCCACTTGAAAAATCTTAAGTTGACATCGTAAGAAGAAGATCCTCCAAATTTCAGCTCTCAATCTCAATAGTGAGGCGTACCCGTGAATTTTTCATTTAATTTCATTACTTATTTTTCTTTCATTTAGAGGACTTTAATTTTACGAGATTAACGTTCGATTGCCGAAGAAGCATCGAAACTGACTGAGAGCCGATTTCAGAAAAAAAACATTTTCTGTGAGGCCGTGGACATTTTGTTTCGGCTAGTAGAAATATATAAAGGATGTGAAGTTTGAAATGATAATTCAAATTCATTTATTTATTAATAAAGAATGATTTTTTTTGTATTTTGAAAAAAAACTTTTGATCATGACATGAAAATTAAAACAGAATATTAAAACAGTAATTCTTTATTTTATACACTACCGGAGAATATTATCAGGCCACAAACGTGCTCGTAAAAATCACTGGTTTTTGAACGTCGACATCTTTCAGATGAAAAACGCTAGGAAATTTCTGCAAGCACTATTGAAAAGATTATGGATGTTTGAATTTATTAATATTAAAAAGAATATATTTCCATCATTAAGGATTATTTCCAAATTTTCTATCTTGATTTTGACTTATAGGGAAACTTAATTTTTTCTTATTTAAAATTTCTCACGCCTCACTTCTACATTTGTATCTTTAATTTAAGCCCAAGAACCACGGAAAATCTTAGCTGGTTCTTGAGTTATCATAAAGATTGTGCAAACGTGAGTGAATTGTGTTCTCTTGAGAAGGCAGGAGTGCTGTGAGTTATACCTGATATGAAAATATCAATGGACTCGATTATTTATAAGCTTTTCATCGGTCAGACTTAATTTTCAAAGGTTTGTGTTCAATCCAAAATAATATTTGCAATAATCGTTTATCTCGGAAATTTTACATAAATATACGCCATCAATGGAGATTTATTTTTTCGATAATATGCTAAACAATTCAGTTCAAAAATATAAATTTCACCGAATACGCGATATAATTATAACCAGAATGAGTTAGAAATAAATGCAAAAACATCGATGTACGGAGACACTGTAAAGGGAAATACATCAACGCTCGATCATCGTTGCGCGGCAAGCCAAGAACGCTTGTCGAAACGAGATATTCACGGCGGCGTCGAAAATCCTTCCCTCTACTACAATACATCCTAGCCAGCCTTCCTGTACGTGCACTCACACACACCACTCCGAGCTATGCCTGTACGCAAGCGGTTC
Source organism: Sussaba pulchella (assembly GCA_963971145.1). Taxonomy (NCBI): domain Eukaryota; kingdom Metazoa; phylum Arthropoda; class Insecta; order Hymenoptera; family Ichneumonidae; genus Sussaba; species Sussaba pulchella. Next base: position 2,216,707 of record OZ020174.1, on the reverse strand, counting down.
AATGCGGCCGAGAATTTGCTTTAGGCTACCCGGTATACGCTAAACGAGCAAAAACGACGGCGTCTTTTCCACGTCGACCACGAGGCGTCGCCTATGCACGACCAACGAATGAGAAGCAGCCGGAATGGCCGATATACGGCTCTGTATCAATCTCCCTACTCATCTCTGATCTCTGGCTCCATCGAACTGCTGTCGGTATTGTCAACGTTCGGCAATCGCGACTATGTCCGTACTTTGGCAGTTCGTTGGAGTGATACGGAATCGATATTCTATGAGTCTAGTTAGTGCTGTCTGTAACAGCTGAATAACTCACATTCGTGGTTTTCAGGCTGTGATGTACTGACCGTTCGAAAAAAAGTAACCTCGAAAAATACAGTTCCTTGCACCGGGTATTTAGTTCATTTTATAAAATAATTGATTTGTACTATTCCAGTTTTTTTTATTTTTAGAAAACAAAAAAGGCTCATGCAGTTTCGACATGATACTAAACATCGACATTATATCAAATTTCGATCAGAGCAAGGAACAATTTTTTCCGAGTGAAACTCTTTATTCGCGAGCAAGGCCACAGCACTAACGTGACGTAATTTTTGACAAACATTCATGTTACAGCACAATTGACTCTGTACATGAAGTGAGTCTCATCCATTGGCATTTTCTTTGCCTTCCAAGTCATTCTCAACGACAGGAAAATCAAGCTCCTAATTATAAACGGCTTCTAACTGTCAAAAGACAAACTTGGAAGGTAGAAACATTTTTAGTCTTCCTCGCACCAAGTAAACTTTAGTGACGATGGATAGACATTTCGTAGATCGTTCAAGGAAATGATCTTTTTTATATAATCGCACGAATTTATAATTCGAGTGCCATATGATAAAAAAATCGATTTTACCACATCCGTGTCTCAAGCTGTGTTGCACTGGCCGGTCGAAAAAAAGTAACCACGAAAAATACAGTTGCTTGCACCGGGTATTTAGTTTATTTTATAAAACTATTGATTTGTACTACGCCAGTTTTTTTCATTTTTAGAGAACAAAAAAGGCTCATGCAATTTCGATTATATACTATTATTATATCGAATTTCGACCAGAGCGAGGAACAAATTTTTTCGAGTAAAACTCTCTAATCGCCAGCAAGGCTACACCACTATCGAGACGTAATTTACGACAAACATTCATGTTACAGCACAATTGACTCTGTACATGAAGCGAGTCTCAGCCATTGGCATTTTCTTTGCCTTCCAAGTGATTCTCAACGACAGGAAAATCAAGCTTCTAATTATAAACGGCTTCGAACTGTCAAAAGACAAACTTGGAAGGTAGAAACATTTTTAGTCTTCCTCGCACCAAGAAAACTTTAGTGACGATGGATAGACATTTCGTAGATCGTTCACGGAACTGATCTTTTTTATATAATCGCACGAATTTATAATTGAAGTGCCATATGATAAAAAAATCGATTTTACCACATCCGTGTCTCAAGCTGTGTTGCACTGGCCGGTCGAAAAAAAGTAACCACGAAAAATACAGTTGCTTGCACCGGGTATTTAGTTTATTTTATAAAACTATTGATTTGTACGCCAGTTTTTTTCATTTTTAGAGAACAAAAAAGGCTCATGCAATTTCGATTATATACTATTATTATATCGAATTTCGACCAGAGCGAGGAACAAATTTTTTCGAGTAAAACTCTATTCGCCAGCAAGGCTACAGCACTATCGAGACGTAATTTACGACAAACATTCATGTTACAGCACAATTGACTCTGTACATGAAGCGAATCTCAGCCATTGGCATTTTCTTTGCCTTCCAAGTGATTCTCAACGACAGGAAAATCAAGCTCCTAATTATAAACGGCTTCGAACTGTCAAAAGACAAACTTGGAAGGTAGAAACATTTTTAGTCTTCCTCGCACCAAGTAAACTTTAGTGACGATGGATAGACATTTCGTAGATCGTTCACGGAACTGATCTTTTTTATATAATCGCACGAATTTATAATTGAAGTGCCATATGATAAAAAAATCGATTTTACCACATCCGTGTCTCAAGCTGTGTTGCACTGGCCGGTCGAAAAAAAGTAACCACGAAAAATACAGTTGCTTGCACCGGGTATTTAGTTTATTTTATAAAACTATTGATTTGTAATACGCCAGTTTTTTCATTTTTAGAGAACAAAAAAGGCTCATGCAATTTCGATTATATACTATTATTATATCGAATTTCGACCAGAGCGAGGAACAAATTTTTTCGAGTAAAACTCTATTCGCCAGCAAGGCTACAGCACTATCGAGACGTAATTTATGACAAACATTCATGTTACAGCACAATTGACTCTGTACATGAAGTGAGTCTCAGCCATTGGCATTTTCTTTGCCTTCCAAGTGATTCTCAACGACAGGAAAGTCAAGCTCCTAATTATAAACGGCTTTTAACTGTCAAAAGACAAACTTGGAAGGAAGAAACATTTTTACTCTTCCTCGCACCAAGTAAACTTTAGTGACGATGGATAGACATTTCGTAGATCGTTCATGGAACTGATCTTTTTACTATATTCGCACGAATGTCTAATTCAAGCGCCATATTATGAAAAACCGATTCAACCAGTGGTATGCATTAGGTAGACTAAATCTGTCGCTCGGACTGACAGTTTTCGGTTATTTTATATTTTACACGTTCAAACAATCATGGATATATCTCGATATTATGTATAATCCATGATTTGTTTAGGGTAGGCGATGCGCTCTCCCTGATGAAAACGGTAACAACGTGAAGAAGCATAGGTCCGTCAAGCGAACAGGACTCTGGACTTCTTATACTTTTCCTTCCTCGAATGCTGAAGGAAGATTTATAAATAACTACCTTACTGTTTTATGACAAAGCTCAGCAGCTTATGGCGTTCATTGGGTAGGCTGTATGCTCTCCCTGAAAACCATAGGTCTGCATTGGGTCGAGGCAAAGTCCATCGATCAAACGAACATTATGCAGTGTTTTTATACATGCAACACATGCCTATAATTATCCTACTATACTATGCGGAGGCTGTATCATCTACGATTTTAGTTGGGGAGGCTTTACGCTCTCCCTGGAAGAAACAGTATCGACTTTGGCCGCGGTTGTCTGTCGATTGAACGCACACCTACTCGTACTTTTTGACGAACGCGAACAGCTCCGATTAAGGCCGGGGAGGTATAATTAATTCGATATAAAAAAATGATTCTTTTGATAAATTTTTTTACGACACAGTTTATACATTTATTTCTATAATAACTACTCAATAACGTAACATTTGTAGAATAATCTATAAAAATTTCGTTAACTTTTATAAACGAATAAGCCATTGACGGAGACTCTGCAGACGTCTCAAAAAAAAGTTTTCTTGCGTTGCCCATCATAACTCATCACCTGAGCATCTGAGACTAAAAAACCAAAATGATTTTATTAGCTGATAAGCTTCTGCGGGTAATGACGTCGAATATTTATTTCTTAATTGATTTTTTAATAATTTATTATTATTTTTATTTATTACTTAGGAATTAAAATAATGATTTTTCCTGAAAAAAATTGAAAATGTCGCTATTTTTAAATACGATAAAATAAAAAGACTCGACGGCATTACTTTCAGAAACTTATCATCTTATAAAATCGTTTTGGTTTTTCAGTCACAGATGATCCAGTGATGAGTTATTATTGGCACCGCAATAAAACTTTATTTGAGACGTCGGCAGTGATTCTCCGTCCATGACTCATTTGTTCATAAAAGATAATTATTTTTCAACATTATTTTACAAATAATCTAATACGATAATTAAATAATCTTCTACGTAATTGAGTAGTTATTATAGTAATAAATGTATATTAACGGTGTCGTCCAAAAAAATTATCACCAATATTTTTTTATATCGAAAGAGCCTAACCCCCCCCCCCCCCCCGCTTTGATAGCAACATTACGCGAGGGCTCCTCCTTACGAGGGCACGATCCTTTATTCTTACCCCCCTTAGGAGTTGTTTCGCGCCAATGGCCACCTATAGGAGGGGATTGGGATCAGCGAGTTCTTCGGTGACTTCGATGTATAAAACTTCTCTTCTTCAGGAACTGATGTGTCCTCAAGGAAAGAGGATGTCTCCTTGCTGTTCAGTACTGTCAGCGCCTGCTTCTTGCTGAAATGGTGGAATGAAAAAATTATCATAATACTCAAGGCCCATGCGTTTTTAATGTTGCGACTAATAAATATAAATACTGGGGTGATTCAAAAAAAAAATTCTCCAATATGAAATCGTCAGCACGAAAAATTATCGTGCATTAATTGAATTTTGCCCAAAGATTAACTCCATCGGATTTTTAAGAGTCGCCGCAATTGCTTAAGGTTTCCCATTTGTTCAATATGAAAAGAACATGATATCGGAAATTTGTTTTCGAACCACCATAATTAATAGACACTACGGCTCAGAATTATCACGATATTAATCTCGTACGCTCCCAAGGCTCACTCCAACTTATGAACAACGATGATTCCGCGAACAAAATGAATACAATGTTTTTCTTCTCACTGTTAGAAATCCTACGAAATTCCTACTAGGATGATTAAATGCCAAACATGGCAATATTATTAAATGGATACCATTTTATTTATAATTTCTTAGGGTTGTCAACAGTAAAATGGAGAAATACATAGTATCTTTTGTCGCAGAGTTGCCGTTGGTCAAAGACAGCAGTGATTTTTGGCAGCACCCGCGATTACTGTTCACATTATTCTGGTCGATAGTATCTGATATCAACGTGTATATGGTGTATTCCAAGGCTAATCGTGCCGTGGAAATCCGACCACCGTTTGATTCGGAGAGAAGAAATTTCTCTTGAGTGCGTCATAACAACAGTATATGATGATTTTTTCCGATATTTTCCGTAATTTTTTTCCAGTTATGAATTTCTGAAAATTCGATCAAAAAAATTTTCAAATGCAAATATCTCCTAGACGAAACATCCAAATTTAATTGTACGCGCGTCAAAATTTGCGTTTCGAACTGCTCATTGGAATCAAATATTGTGAAAATTCAATAAAAAATATTTTTGATAGAATTTTCAGGAATTCATAACAGGAAAAAATTTACGGAAAAAACCTGGAAATTTATCATATTCTGTTTTTATGACGTACTTTGAGGAAAAACTTTTTAATCCGGATCGAAGACCGGCCGGGTTTAAACCATGCGATTAGCCGTGGAACGACACATATGTACTTGTTCAACTTGGCTGCTTCCGGAAGCGAAAGCAAACTGTTCCAAGAAGAATAGTCCGGGTAAGGTCTTGCTCGGGAATTTCTTGCGTAGCCGTAAAGCACGTAGGCGTCATCGATCTTCAATTCTTTATTTTGTCGCAGTCTCTGCAGCCAGGGATCTGGAATAGATCGCGCAAGTGGTTAGCGAAAAAAATGTGTCTTTATGAATTATCTACAATAAAATCGATGGAATTTAATTTCAAGCAAATTTTAACATGTGAAAATCTTCCCAGTGGTGAAGTTGGCTTGCATAATAAATTATCATATTTAAAAATTCAAAAAGGATGAAACAATCGTCGATATCGTCCCAGCTTATTAATCGCCGGAATGATGATCATTCAATGTTTATATATTCTTTATTATTCTTATGCAGCCTTTAAAGCTGTCAGGAGACGTCATTAATGAAACAGTGCCCCTGTTTAAAAGGTTTAAAAATAAATTTTTTCAAATCGCTTCAATCTTTAGAAGACAAATTTATTAGCTTATTATTACTGGGAGTAATCGAAAATTAACCATTTTTTGTAGCAAGTTTTAATAAGTTTTATTTTGCGAAAAGCACTGTTTTTCAATCCCGACAAAAACTTTAAATTTTACATTTTTGTAGTTATTTCCACTCCATCTAGAAAGCAAATATACGAAAATTAAAATTTTCTTTGGTTTTTTTTGTTTCGGACAAGGCTACGAGCTTCATCTTTCCCGCGGATTGGAGACTGCAATTGCAAGGTGTTGCACAAATGCGCAGAAAAATCTGCTGCGTTTGAATATTTCCTGCCCAAATATTTTTTTTTAAATGTTGAAATATGCAATACAATAGTTTAAAAAGTTCGCTTCACTTGCTTTTTTTCTGTCCTAAACTACCTCCTCAAAAACGGTTTTTTAGGCCTCCGAAAGCAGGATTCTGCCTTAAGGACTCATTAATCCAACAATTAATAAATTGAGATGATATCGATACCGCTTTCATCATCACTACATCTTTAAACAAGATAATTTATTATGCAAGCCAACATCAGCAGTCAAAAATTTTCGAAAATATTTTATGCGATTTCAGATGAAAAGTTATTTCTATAAGATTAAGCGTATGTAGCCAAGTTACGTGGATTTAGAACTTAGATCGGACCTGATGAGTTTTTAAAATAAATCCAGCGATGCATTCCAAAAATGAAAGTTAATAAAGCGTGAAAAGTATATTTGACTGATTGTGAGAAAAATGAGTGATGGCTTCATATGAAAAAATTCAGTGCAAGCGTAAGAGGTGGGATCAAGGAGGGAAGCGGTCCATTCGATATAAAAAAGGGATATTTTCGATTATTTTTTCTAACGACACAGTTGATATATGGGGTAATCCACGTCAATCCAGACAGCTTTGACCCTAGGATCAAGATGTTTGCCTCCTACTTTTTTACATGAATATATGTTGAATATAGAGTCCCGTATTTCGCGGTTTTCCATTTTAAGGCCCCGCTTCGGAGATACAGTCGAATTAAGTTTTTCAACCATCGACCGTATTGGGTCATTCGAATCGATATATCTCAGCAATGGTTAGTGATAAATGGAAAGATCAGGGCCGTTTGTTTCGTTTTTGCACGCTCTATACGATAAAGATATCCGTGATTATGTTGCACTGATGTAACAATTATTCATTGACAATTGAAAATTAAAAGTTACATTAAACTAAAAATACTCAGTCCATTTTTTTTTTAAATTACTTTTCTTAAATTAAAAACGCCAGTTTTAGACGTCAGCGGAATTGGGCAATGACTTGTTTCGGAAATTATAACTTTGTAACGGGTTCACCGGTTAAACAAAATGAATATATCCCGTCAACGGTTAGTGACAAATTGAAAAACTATTGGTGTTTTTTTTTCATTTTTGGAATCTATATAGGAAAAAGATAATCGTAATTACGTTCATCTATAAAGCAATTGTTATCAACAATTGAATAATTAAAAATTGTAGAAAACTAGAAATGCTAATTTCAGTGTTACAAATTATTTTTTATGGATTCTTTGAAGAAAAACAAAAATGTTGAAACCTTACATAGCTCAGTCCGATGTTTTGTTTGGAATTTATGGTTTTTTTCTCATGAAGAACACTTTTGATGTAAAATAAACTAAAAGCTATAATTCCCGAACAGAACGTCTAAACTAGCTCTGTGAGGTCTCAAAGTTTTTGGTTTTTCTCAAAGAATCAATAAAGGACATAATTAAACGAATATAATAAGCATTTCTGTATGAATCCTGTAATCAATAATACATACATCTTTGGCAGGAGCAGACGAGTCTCGAATTTTTTTTTTCGCCAAACAAAGAAAATGCAGCCAACTCACCGTATTGTACAAAAGCTCAACTTAAAAAAAATTATGAGACGATCTAAGCTGGAATTCGTTTTTTTCACGCGACCGGTAGCTCCTTGAAGAACGTACAGCATTCCGCGGATAAAAAATCCATCGTCTCCTACATTGGGTCAGTCTATCCATCGTCTCGTGCTGGCCTGTTGATCGAATGGACAACATTTATTTCTCGTGTTTACAATTTCAGGTAATAATAATTAAATCACCACATTGTTCGACAGCTTTTTAAAACATGTCTGTCGTTAGCTACACATGGCGGTATCTTTGAAAGATACAGTCTTATAATGAAGCTACACTAGGCCTGCCAATTCGATAAAAATACAATTTACGTGATTTAGGTTGCGAGAAATTGCAATTGACAACCATTTTATGGGAGTTAAACTCGATTTTTACATTACACGCCCTGGAATTCTTGTCCGTACTTAACGATGCGCCGACAGCTGAAGTACGGTTCCAAACAGGCATCTATTGGAGATATTGTGAGGAGCCGTTGCTCCAGCTTTGACTGCAGCCGAGCTGGTACTCTGGATTAAAGAAACAACTATCAGATCTTTTTTTTCCACAAATGCAATAAATAAGACTTACCTTACCACATCGTAAGAAAATTCTTCTATCCACTCCTTTCGTTGCTTTGATAACACCTGCGTAATACCTGCGTATACCTTGCAATATATAATGAATGGCAAGCCCCATATTTGACATTCTACTGCTGTAGTCAAAACAGCTGTATCGTCCTTAAAATTCTATACTTAAAGTACTCCTACCTACTGAGCCAACGGCTTCAGCACGATTCCACTAAATTCATATATTCTATAATTTCCAAGATCTGTTTTTAATCCATAAATTTTGTTGGGTAGGCATTATGCTCTCCCTGAAAGGAACAGTTTCGGATTAGCCAACTAATATATATGTTTATGGATCGAAGAACTTCTAGAATTCTTATCTTTATAAAAGCAAGAAAATTTCAATTCATTGCCATATCAGTGAGCTATGTGTCTTGTCGGGTAGGCGTTGAGCTCTCCCGAAAAAGACAAATTTCATTTTTCTAACACATGCGTTTACACCGTGATACGGATCCCGATGTAATATACACTTAGTTTCTAAAGTTGTGTAGGTCGTATTGAAACGCCTTGGAATCGCCCGCCCACACTTACCCACTGAGCCAACGGCTTCAGCACGATTCCACAACATACATGTATTCTATAACTCGCAAGATCGGTTTTTAATCCGTAGATTTTGTTGGGTAGGCATTATGCTCTCCCTAAAAGATACAGTCTCGGATTAGCCAACTAATATATGTTTATCAAACGAAGAACTTCTAGAATTATTTTCTCTATAAATGCAAGAAAATTTCATTTCATTGTCATATCGTTAGTGAGCTATGTGTCTGCAAATCCTGTCGGGTAGGCGTTAAGCTCTCCCTAAAAGAGACAAATTTCATTTTTTTTTAATTGCGTTTACACCGTAATACGCATCCCGATGTAGTATACACTTAGTTTCTAAAGTTGTGTAGGTCGTATTGAAACGCCTTGGAATCGCCCGCCGACACTTACCCACTGAGCCAACGGCTTCAGAACGATTCCACAACATACATATATTGTATAATTCGCAAGATGTTTTTAATCCGTAGATTTTGTTGGGTAGGCATTCTGCTCTCCCTAAAGAATCTCCTTCCACTTGAAAAATCTGAAGTTGACCTCAAAAAAAGGACTTGCTTCAAATGTCAACTCTATTTTTAAATTAAGGTGTTCCTGTGGATTTTCAATTCTATTTCTTATTTTTAAAAAATAAATAATTGGATAAGATAAAAAATTCAGAGGCACATCTCAACGTTGGTGCTCTTTGTAGAGAGCGGAAATTAAAAGTATCTTTTTTTTTCAGTTCAAGTCAGTTTTTTCAACTGGGACATTTTTTTCGAATTTGAAAAAAAAAAAAAGAAAAATTTTCAAAAACGCACGGGCACACCTTAGGATTAAAATAGAGAGCTGAAATTTGGGAGATCTTAATTTTTTCAAGGTGGACTTCAGATTTCTCAGGGAGCAAGGCTTTTTTTTACGCCCACCCTAATATATATATCAGACTGTGCCACCCGTCGATAAATTTTTCTTATTAAATAGTTATACGAATATATCTATATATTGTTTTTAAACTTTGTTCGACCTGTCTCACCGTGGGAGACCTGTGCCATTCTCGACGATTAGTCAATAAAAGTTATGCCGTTAAAGAGGGTTTTTTTATAAGCATCCCTTCCCTTTTCTTAGTGGTGCGCATTATGCTAATGCTGCCTAGTGCTTAGCCAAAATTCCAGGATTCAGACGCGGAACACTGTCCAGGCCTTGGTACGGTAACTTGGGCAATAGCTAGATAGCCGGAACATTTCTCATAAGTCCAGAGAATACCGAGCTTTCCGGGCTACAGCCTGGTCCGAATCCCCGAAAACTAGGCAAGAGCTGGCTAATTCCGGGACGAAATTTCCACACGGAAGTGTTTAAAAATCACCAAAAATGTGAAAAGATTTTGATAAGTGATTTCAATTACAATATTTTTAATTCCAGGGATAGTGATGATAATTACGTAATGAACCGTTGAAATAAGTACAATTTGAAAAGTAAATTAATATCCGAAAGTATAACAACCAATTTGAATACGCAAATAGACATAATCATTGCAATTTTAAGTGACATTAATTGCGGTGTTTACGAAACATGTTTCAGCTATCATAAGCCAATTTATGCAATCCCCGAAAGGAATCACGTTGCCAAAGAGAGAGCAGATATTATAATTCTTAACGAAGAATGAATCCTGAAAATCTTACAAATTTGATTAACGTATAATAATCTCGGTTCAGAATCACGATAAAAATCATGAGTAAACCTGCAGAATGATCTCTTGATGATGGTTATAAGTATGCTTTAGTAACAGCTGATTGCAAAAAAGTCATCCAGCCTGATTGTTATTTACAAGATAAGCATATTAATTTATTTCATGAAATTATGAACAGAGCTCTAAGCGATTGTGGAATATACAACTTCAAGTGCAAGAAAATCAACTATTTCGAAGAAATCTCTGATATCTGTATAGGAGGGTGGCTCAAGTCTTCTAGGGGTGCTATCTCAGAAATAAATTGGAATACGGGGTTGAGCCATGGATTTTCCGAGATCACATAAATAGCTCAAAATTCAAGTTCAAGAAGATGGACGATTGCGAAGAAATTCCAGAAATCTCTATGGGAGGGTGGCCTCTAGGGGTGATGTCTCGGACAATAATTAAGGAAAAGCACAATAATTTTGAACTTGGCACATAATTAGCTCATAAACAGCACAAAATTCCTGGATAAGGACGAATGGTTGTTCCATTTTTTTAAGTTTTTAGCACGAGAGATATACGGTAAGGGTGGTTTCTTGTAGGAGGGGTGGTTAGAGAAAATCGAGATGAGGCTTTTCGGAAAGCTCATAAATAGTCCATACTTTAGGGGCACGAAATTGTAGTCTGCTACGTTATTTCCAGCTTTTACTGTGAAGCATGTATGAGTGAAGGGTGAGGGGGAATTTTTTCTTGGAAACGGGTAGTTTTAAAAAATTGGGCTCATGCTTATTTGAGAGCCCATAAATAGCTTTTAAATATCCAGCAGAGAGCTTTTCGAAAATAAAAATTTTGATTTTTTCAATTTTCCAAAAACTATGAGCCCAGAAATTAATTCTAGTGTGGTTGAAGAGCCCACAAAAAGCCCATAATTTCCAAAGTCCAAAAATATCGTCCGACTTAGTGGGGGTGCTACCTTCATACACCTGTTCAATGCGACATTGTATCGCCCCAATAATTGTATCGCCCAAGAATAGTATAGGCATATAAAAATTAGAATTGAGGTTGAATGGGAACAAGTATTATTATTGAATTGGCTATAATGACATTTTCTGGGACTCTATAAATATACGGGGTTATTAATACAAAATCATTGAAATTAAATATATTATAATAAATCCATAAATATATTTGATGACAAAATAAATATGAAATAAAATTTCATAAAGATTACCGTAAATACCTAATGGGGTATTTGAGGCTGTTGTATGAAGGAATGTTCAATGGATTATTACAATGGCTGGAATAATAACGGGTAAAATAAAATTGAAAGAATGAAATCGATGAAGTATCGGATTATCTACAGAGAATCCTCCCCAAATTCATTGAACTACAGTTGTTCCAATATTTAGAATTGTATAAATCAAATTTGTAATTATTGTGGCTCCTTAAAATGTTTTTCAGTCCCATAGTAATACAGACGATTGTTATTATGGATATTATTGAACCTATTGATCTAGCTTGAATTAATTCATATTATCCATGATGAATTTCTTAAACAATGCGAGTATACACTTGGCAAAAAAACTAAAGGAACTACGAAAATTTTCCATTTTTTCACGTGATTTTTGCGTGACTGTAACTTTTTGATAAATTGTTGTATTGAAAAAAATGAAAGTAGCATTTTCAAGCTTTACATGTTTAGTTTTGAAATCTTATGATGAAATTTTTTTGCGGAATCTGGGAATTTATGCGATTCATTTCAACTCGATGAATTATAAAACGCAGAAGAATTTTTTTGCCAAGTGTATACTCACATTGGTCAAGAAATTCATCATGGATAATATGAATTAATTCAAGGTAGATCAATTGGTTCAATAATATTCATTATTGTAATCGTCTGTATTACCATGAGGCTAAAAATCCTTTTGAGAAGCCACAATAATTACTAATTTAACATATACAATTCGATATATTGGAACAAGTGTAGTTCAATTAATTTAAGGAGGATTCGCCGTAGATGATCCGATACTCAATCAATTTTATTCTTTCATTTTTATTTTACCCTTTATTATTTTAGCCATTGGAATAATCCCTTCAATATACCTCCGTACAGCACGTTCAAATAACCTATTAGGTATTTATGATAATCTTTACAAAAATGTATTTCATATTTATTTTTCCATCAAAGATATTTATGGATTTATTATAAAAAACTTGGCAAAAAAATTCTTCTTCTGCGTTTTATAATTCATCGAGTTGGAATGAATCGCATAAATTAGGCTCTTCCCAGATTGCGCAAAAAAATGTCATCATGAGATTTCAAAACTAAACATGTGAAGCTTGAAAATACTACTTTCTTTTTTTTCAATACAACTATTAAATACAAAGTTACAGTCCTGCAAAAATCACGTGAAAAAATGGAAAACTTTCTGTTGCTTTCATTTTATAGCACATGTGTGAACAAAAAGAAGTGTAGATGCACCATTTAGGTGAGATAAACAAATTAATTATGGTGAAAAAAAAAATAAAAATGGTAACCTGAGAATCTGATGAAGTTTATCAATAACGCTCAGGTTTTCTATTCCGCAATGAACTTTTACAATGAAGAGTATCTGAACTCATTCATTATAAAAATAACAATGAAAAAATGGGGTACAATGAAAAAAACCTTGACATTTTAACCCGGGTTAGCTCAACACGATACTAAAACACTAATCAATAGTACATTATGACACTAGTACAAAAAAAATTTTTCTGACGGGTGTGAGTTTGCAGAACGAGCCAAAGGCGAGTGTTGCAATTACACGAGTTCAAAAAACATTTTTCGTACGAGTATCGAACAAATTTTTATGTCACAAGGTGCGTAAATGTAAAACTGCGCTTTTACGCGCAGCTTGTCATAAATAAATAATAATGAAATATAATAAATTAGACCTACCATTGACAATATAGACATTTTTGAGTCAGCGTATTGACTCGCTGCCTGCTACGACCCATTGTTTTTCTACGCGGTTATATTACTTTGTTATTTACTTAACGTTTTTATAAGGAAGGTATGAATTTAGCCTTCATTATTATTTTAATTGACGTTTATTTCATAAAAACCGAAGATGGAGTGAATCGTCAAGAAATTATATTCAACGAAGTCTGAATAAATCGAAGAAGATTGAATGAGACCCTCCGATAGTAAATGATTTTTTTTTGAAAGCTGAAACTATATCATTGAGTCAACCAACAGTTCGAGGAAAATGAAAGTCATTGTGAAAATCTGTAGAAATTTATGGTAAAAGCAAACATTTTTTACTCTACAACACAATTCTGAAACATAACGTTACTGGAATACATTATAAGCACAAAAATAAATAGGAAAAAAGATTACGCAAGCACGTAATAGAAAAACAAGATCAATAAAAAATACCTTTCACGATACGCAAATCTCTCGGACAGCTTCTTTGCTTTCCTCCTCCTGGAATCCATGATCACTCATTATCTACAGGTTCCGATGTCTTCATTATAAAGAATATCGAAAATACACTATAAGCATTATTTTTTAAAACACGACACACATCACTAATGTAGAAAAAAAAGAACGTAATCTATTAGAAACGCGATATTAGAAAAGAGACGGATAAATAAAGCGGGAGGAAACTGTTTTTATTATTGTGAACGATTAGAAAATTATGCAAAAAAAAAAATAACGGCGAAGTCCACGCTGCGCGAACGGATTATGAGGGTCCACCAACCTCAAGAAGTAAGAAAATGTAGCGTGCTGCCAACTGTTGCATCTTAAAACTTCCTACGCGCGGCGTACATGCGGCGAAACACGAAACTCGTTGTTTCTTCTTTTTTTTTCTCTCTCACTCGCATGACGGAGATAGGATGACGCGGTCTCGCTCACTTCGGGGTCCCGGCGTCGCGACAAAGGCTTGAAATCAAATTCGTATGCGGTCCACGATCGTCCGAATACGTCAATTTCCGGTATCAATAAATAATAATTATTACAGGAATGGTTTATTTTTATTTTTTTTCAGGTCCTTTGAGGCATTTCCCTACATTTGAGGGGAAAATAAATTTTTTATTTCGTCCTCGATGTATTCCGTAGGGCTATAATTCTCGGTCGTTTTCGAACACTGAGAATTACTACAATGTTTTTTTTTTTAAATCTCAAGTTGACAACTATTATTCATTTGTCAAGTTGAGATGTAGTATTTTTTTTCAGCAATGACAGCGGGAATGTTGAACAAATGTTGTTTTTTTCGCTTTGTCGAATTTTCCACGGCGAACGAAAAATTCGTCTGCTGTACACCGGCGCCCGAACGTCTCTGTCAGCTGTGCGCTCATCCGCGGTCGTAGTAATACATACACGACCGCTGAATAATCGAATCTGTAATTTTTGTTTCTAAGTTTTTCGGTTGAATGACACCGAAAGCCCCTTCGTTTACTTATTCTCAAGACAACCTGAAAATTTCATAAAATAAAACGTTGTCAATTGCGCGCAAATCGATTTTTTATGAAACAATGTCGAGGTCGGTTTGGCGTTAGCTCTGACACATCGGCATGTAGAACTCAGCCGAGCCATTCGCCGTCGTGAACAGTCGTGAAGATTGGTATAGCGTCGCGGGGCGGGGGGTAACACAGCAAAAAATGGCTGACGCCCTACTACGGCTCCGCCAGCGATATCGAAATTTTCTCGATTTTTATTGTGGAAACTTTGAAGCGACATTTTTTTATTACAGCTTAGAAAATTTTAATCGGCAATTAAAAAAAAAAATTTTAGATTTTTAAAGAAAATTCGGGAAAATATTCGTTTATTCGTAAAATGTGAATGCAAAGATATGATTCATGAAAGATTGCATCCAGCATCAATTGCCCAAACTGATGGAAAATTCATATTTTTGCAATGGCAAGTTCTCGTGCGTTTGTCTCGCGCTGGCCAATTGTGTGAGCCCGAAACGAACGATTGGTGTATCTCCACCCGTGCGAACTCGTTGTTGTTTCTTATTTTCTCTCTCTCTCGCTCGCACGACAGAGCTACGATGACGCTGTCTCACTCGCTTCTGAGTCCCCGCGAATTTTCTATAAAAATGTACAAATTTTTGAAAAATTGCCGATTACATTTTCCTAAGCAGTTAACAAAAGATGTTGCGTCAAAGTTTCCATAATAAAAATCGGAAAAATTTCGATATCGGTGGCGTAGCCGTAGTAGGGCGTCAGCCATTTTTTCCTGTATTTACCCCCCGCCCCGCGCCGCTATGACAATCTTCACAACGGCGAACGGCTCGGCTGGGTTTTCCATGCCGGTGTGTCAGAACTAACGCCAAACCGACCTCGACATTGTTTCATTAAAAATCGATTTGCGCGCAATTGACGTTTTATTTTATGAAATTTTCAGGTTGTCTTCAGAACAAGTAGAGGAAGGGGCTTCCTGTGTCATTCAACCAAAAAACTTAGAACCAAAAATTACAGATTCGATTATTCAGCGGTCGTGTATGTATTACTACGACCGCGGATGAGCGCACAGCTGACAGAGACGTTCGGGAGCCGCCGTACAGCAGACGAATTTTTCGTTCGCCGTCGAAAATTCGACACAGCGAAAAAAATTTGTTCAACAATCCCGCTGCCATTGTTAAAAAAAAAAACTACATCTCAACTTGACAAATGAATAATAGTTGTCAACTTGAGATTGAAAAACAAAAACATTGCAGTAATTCTCAGTGTTCGAAAACGACCGAGAATTACCGTTCTACGGAATACATCGAGGACGAAATAACAAATGTATATTCCCTTCAAATGTAGGGAAATTCTACTAGTACCTGAAAAAAAACCATTCCTATGATAATAATTATTCCTTAATATTGAGAATTCCGTTTTTTTGATCATCGTGCGACGCACGAGAAACTTTGTTTCAATCCCGTGTCGCAACGCGTTGACTCAGAAGCGAGCGAGACGGCGTCATCGTAGCTCCGTCGTGCGAGTGAGAGAGAAAAAAAGAATAAACAACAACGAGTTCGCACGGGTGGAGATAAACCGATCGTTCGTTTCGGGCTGACAGCATTGTCCAGCGCGAGAAGAACGCACGAGAACTTGCCATTGCAAAAATATGAATTTTCCATCAGTTTGGGCAATTGATGCTGGATGAAATCTTTCATGAATCTCATATCTTTGCATTCACATTTTACGAATAAACGAATATTTTCCCGAATTTTCTATAAAAATCTAAAATTTCTATTTTAAAATTGCCGATTAAATTTTTCTAAGCTGTAATAAAAAAATTTTGCTTCAAAGTTTGAACAATAAAAATCGAGAAAATTTCGATATCGGTGGCGTAGCCGTAGTAGGGCGTCAGCCATTTTTTGCTGTACTTACCCCCCACCCCGCGCCCCAGTACCAATCTTCACGACGGCGAACGGCTCGGCCGGTTTCTCCATGCCGGTGTGTCGGAACTAACGCCAAACCGAGCTCGACATTGTTTCATTAAAAATCGATTTGCGCGCAATTGACAACGTTTTATTTTATGAAATTTTCAGGTTGTCTTCAGAACAAGTAAAGGAAGGAGCTTCCTGTGTCATTCAACCAAGAAACGCAGAAACAACAATTACAGATTCGATTATTCAGCGGTCGTGTATGTATTACTACGACCGCGGATGAGCGCACGGCTGACAGAGACGTTCGGGCGCCGGTGCACAGCAGACGAATTTTTCGTTCGCCGTCGAAAATTCGAGGCAGCGAAAAAAATTTGTCAAACGATCCTGCTGTCATTGCTGAAAAAAAATACTACATCTCAACTCGACAAATAAATAATAATTGTCAAATTGAGATTTAAAAACAAAAGCATTGCAGTAATTCTCAGTGTTCGAATACGACTGAGAATTACATTTCTACGGAATACATCGAGGACGAAATAAAAAACTTATCGTCCCCTCGAATGAAGGGAAATTCTCAAATTACCTGGAAAAAAACCATTCTTATTATAATAATTATTCATTAATATTGAAAATTTCGTTTTTCTGACGATCGTGCGTCTCACGAGAAACTTTATTCCAATCCCGTGTCGCAACGTGGGGACTCAGAAGCGAGCGAGACAGCGTCATCGTAGCTCCGTCGTGCGAGTGAGAGGGAAAAAAAAAGAATAAACAACGAATTCGCACGGGTGGAGATAAACCGATTGTTCGTTTCGGGCTCACACAATTGGCCAGCGCGAGACAAACGCACGAGAACTTGCCGTTGTAAAAATATCAAATCTTCATTGATTTATGAAATGATGCAGCATGAAATCTTCCATTAATCGCATCGTCATGAATGCATAGAATGTCTCGTTAGTTAAAATAAAACTGATGTTCTCCCGCAAATTCTATAGAAATCTGAAAATGGGATCACAATGATTTCTTTTACATTTTCCTAAGCAGTAAAAAAAAAAAAAGATTGCGCGTCAATGTTTCGTCAATAAAAATCGGGTGAATGCAGGTATCGGTGGCGTAGGCGTACTATTCAGCTATTTTTTGCTTGTTGATGCCGCTACACCTATACCTACGACATATAAATATGGACCTATAATACTGCAAGAAAAAGTTAAATCGTATGGGAAAGATAAGAGACTTGGTAGGTTTTTTTTCTCTCTCTTTTTCGTGAGAGAGTGAGTGCAAGAGGAATAAGCCCACCTTATTCGCTTTCTTTCTATTAGGATTTCGCTTTTTCTCGCAGTGTTGGAGGTCCGTATCTATATGTCGAAGGTATAGGTGTAGTGGCATCAACAAGCAAAAAATAGCTGAATAGTACGCCTACGCCGACGATACGTGCATTTACCCGATTTTTATTGACGAAACATTGACGCGCAATCTTTTTTTTTTACTGCTTAGAAAATTGTAAACGAAATTATTGTGATCCCATTTTCAGATTTTTATAGAATTTGCGGGAGAACATCAGTTTTATTTTTAATAACGAGACATTCTATGCATTCATGACGATGCGATTAATGGAAGATTTCATGCTGCATCATTTCATAAATCAATGAAGATTTGATATTTTTACAACGGCAAGTTCTCGTGCGTTTGTCTCGCGCTTGCCAATTGTGCGAACCCGAAACGAACGATTGGTCTACCTCCACCCGTGCGAACTCGTTGTTGTTTCTTATTTTCTCTCTCTCGCACTCGCACGACGGAGCTACGATGACGCTGTCTCGCTCGCTTCTGAGTCCCCACGTTGCGACACGGGATTGGAATAACGTTTCTCGTGCGACGCACGATCGTCAGAAAAACGAAATTTTCAATATTAATGAATAATTATTATAATAAGAATGGTTTTTTTCCAGGTCATATGAGAATTTCCCTTCATTCGAGGGGACGATGAATTTTTTATTTCGTCCTCGATGTATTCCGTAGGACGGTAATTCTCGGTCGTTTTCGAACACTGAGAATTACTGCAATGTTTTTGTTTTTAAATCTCAATTTGACAATTATTATTTATTTGTCAAGTTGAGATGTAGTATTTTTTTTCAGCAATGACAGCAGGATCGTTTGACAAATTTTTTTCGCTGCGTCGAATTTTCGACGGCGAACGAAAAATTCGTCTGCTGTGCACCGGCGCCCGAACGTCTCTGTCAGCCGTGCGCTCATCCGCGGTCGTAAGTAATACACACACGACCGCTGAATAATCGAATCTATAATTGTTGTTTCTGCGTTTTTCGGTTAAATGACACAGGAAGCCCCTTCCTTTACTTGTTCTGGAGACAACCTGAAAATTTCATAAAATCAAACGCTGTCAATTGCGCGCAAATCGATTTTTAATGAAACAATGTCGAGCTCGGTTTGGCGTTAGTTCTGACACACCGGCATGGAGAACCCGGCCGAGCCGTTCGCCGTTGTGAAGATTGTCATAGCGGCGCGGGGCGGGGGGTAAATACAGGAAAAAATGGCTGACGCCCTACTACGGCTACGCCACCGATATCGAAATTTTCCCGATTTTTATTATGGAAACTCTGACGCAACATCTTTTGTTAACTGCTTAGGAAAATGTAATCGGCAATTTTAAATTTTTTTTTAGATTTTTATAGAAAATTCGGGAAAATATCCGTTCATTCAAAAATTATGAATGCAAAGATATGATTCATAAAAGATTTCATCCAGCATCAATTGAAAATTCATATTTTTGCAATGGCAAGTTCTCGTGCGTTCTTCTTGCGCTGGACAATGCTGTCAGCCCGAAACGAACGATTGGTTTACTTCCACCCGTGCGAACTCGTTGTTGTTTGTTCTT
Organism: Sussaba pulchella; assembly: GCA_963971145.1. Lineage (NCBI taxonomy): Eukaryota > Metazoa > Arthropoda > Insecta > Hymenoptera > Ichneumonidae > Sussaba > Sussaba pulchella. The sequence continues at coordinate 2,197,026 of OZ020174.1, read as the reverse complement.
TTCTTTCTCTCTCACTCGCACGACGGAGCTACGATGACGCTGTCTCGCTCGCTTCTGATTCCGTGCGTTGCGACACGGGATTGAAACAAAGTTTCTCGTGCGACGCACGATCATCAAAAAAACGAAACTCTCAATATTAAGGAATAATTATTATCATAGGAATGGTTTTTTTTCAGGTACTAGTAGGATTTCCCTACATTTGAAGGGAATATACATTTGTTATTTCGTCCTCGATGTATTCCGTAGGACGGTAATTCTCGGTCGTTTTCGAACACTGAGAATTACTGCAATGTTTTTGTTTTTCAATCTCAAGTTGACAACTATTATTCATTTGTCAAGTTGAGATATACTTTTTTTTTTAACAATGGCAGCGGAATTGTTGAACAAATTTTTTTCGCTGTGTCGAATTTTCGACGTCGAACGAAAAATTCGTCTGCCGTACGGCGGCTCCCGAACGTCTCTGTCAGCTGTGCGCTCATCCGCGGTCGTAGTAATACATACACGACCGCTGAATAATCGAATCTGTAATTTTGGGTTTTAAGTTTTTTGGTTGAATGACACAGAAAGCCCTTTCCTCTACTTATTCTGAAGACAACCTGAAAATTTCATAAAATAAAACGTTGTCAATTGCGCGCAAATCGATTTTTAATGAAACAATGTCGAGGTCGGTTTGGCGTTAGTTTTGACACACCGGCATGGAGAACCCGGTCGAGCCGTTCACCGTCGTAATGATCGGCAAAGGGGTGCGGGGCGGGGGGTCAGGACAGCAAAAAATGGCTGACGCCCTACTACGGCTACGCTACCGATATCGAAATTTTCCCGATTTTTATTGTGGAAACTTAGAAGCAAAATTTTTTTATTACAGCTTAGAAAAATTTAATCGGCAATTGAAAAAAAAAATTTTAGATTTTTATTGAAAATTCGGGAAAATATTCGTTTATTCGTAAAATGTGAATGCAAAGATATGATTCATAAAAGATTTCATCCAGCATCGAGTGAAAATTCATATTTTTAACTCCCGGCTGAAAACGGGAGTTATGTGTTTCGTCGTGAGCAACGTGAATTGGCGTTTTGTCGGTAACGCGTTTTTGGCCAAACGGCTGATTTTCTTCTTACAAATTGATGTACATCGGTGTCGGAAGTCACAGAGAGGGTTTTGCTTCCATAATATTTATGATCAGATCTCAACTCGCGGAGATATTAAATGTAGAAATTTGAACGCTTTCGAACGTTTTCTTCAAATCGCAATTTTGATCGGTTCGACTGCATGCATTGCAGACTTCACGGCATCGTCAGCTGTGACAGCGCGTGTGTAAGTGCAGTGGAACGTATCCGTGTATTTTGCATCGAGGCTCTGGACGATATCGCTGAGTGCGAGAGAGACAGCACGATTGGTCGATCGTTTTAACCTCGAAACAGAACTTTCAACGGAAATTTTTTTTTTTTTCTCGAGTGATTCAGAGTGAACATTTTTTATCAATTGATTTCACGTATAAACGATATTTTTTTAAAGAGTGCATTTTCCATTTAACGTTCAATAATTAGCTAGTTAGCAGGATTGATCTACTGACGATTTTAACAAGCACGTCGAATTAATAATTCTGGATACTTGTATTCGGGCGTGAAATTGAGATGTATGTGAATGTGGAGGTTAGGTCGGATGACGTGGTTATGCCCGGTGATATTGTTTTATTTATGGCCATCAACTGATTTCACGTACGAACGATATTGTTTAATGAGTTCATTCTTTTTTATTCAACGTATGATAATGTTATCAGGATTGTGAAAAACGTGAATATTGATGTTCAGCTGGACGATGTGGTTATGCCCAGTGATATTGTTTACCTCGGTGGAATTGGCAATTCGAAAGAAAAAAATTGTTGTCGGATTCAATTTTTTTTACTTTATCTTCCAACCGACAAAACTTTAGACACAGCGATTTGTCAGAATGCACAATATGTATATTTGTTTTCATTATTTTTCCTATATGAGTCAGGTCCATTTCGAAGCTGCATTCATTCAATGTTCACCTGCTCAAGACATATTCAAAACCTATAATGACTGGGAAGGACGAGCGGAATGCACTGACATCTGGTCAAGGCTACGTCGAGCCGGGCTCGAAAACTGTGCAATGCGCAGACATTTGGTCTAGGCTACATAGAGCCGCGCTTATAATCTCCATAATGCACTGCGATTTGGTCAAGGCTGTATTAAGCCGCCCTCAAGACTCCACGATGGGCTGACAATTTGTCATGGCTACATGGAGCCGCGCTGAACAATCACATGATGCGCTGACATTTCGCTGAGACTGTACTCAACTGCGCCCAAGGACAACCAGCATGTGCCGCAGCTAGTCGATACTTTCAAAGTCTTGTCTCATCAAATTTCTATACAGTGGTCACGTTTTACGATATTGAATCGATAAACAATAGTACATTATGACACTAGTAGGAAAAATTGTTTTGTGACGTGGACGTCTTGTTGGAGCTAAATGATTTCAATCATTGGCGGACGTGGAGAAAATTATATCGAATTATCTTTAAAAAGTATGAAATAAAATGAATTTAAAAAATTTTAAAAAACTCCCGACTGGAGTAAAAATCGAACACAAAAAAAATTAGAACGAAAAAAAAGTAATCTGATAGAAAGCATGGATAAAATTCATGAATCTAAAAAGAATACAACAAATTAATAAATTTAAAATGGAAAAAACAAATTAGTGAAATTAAAAGAATGAAATAAATAAATAAATTCAAAAAGGATGAAATAATTCAAGAAGTCATCTTAGTTTATTCGTAGTTTGAATTATGATCGTTCGTTTGTATGAGTTCAATTTTTTGAATCGTGGTAATTTTCTCACTGCCTTCAATTCAGTCGGGAGACGTCATTCATTAACCATAAATATGATATAGGATATAGATGTTTGACAGTGCAAAGAAGACGCCATTAGATAATTGAACATGAAGACGATCTGGATTTAGATGTTCGACGATACGAAAGAAAACGTCTCCCGACTGAATTGAGGGCAGTGAGAAAATTACCACGATTCAAAAAATTGAACTCATACAAACGAACGATCATAATTCAAACTACGAATAAACTAAGATGACTTCTTGAATTATTTCATCCTTTTTGAATTTATTTATTTATTTCATTCTTTTAATTTCACTAATTTGTTTTTTCCATTTTAAATTTATTAATTTGTTGTATTCTTTTTAGATTCATGAATTTTATCCATGCTTTCTATCAGATTACTTTTTTTTCGTTCTAATTTTTTTTGTTTTCGATTTTTACTCCAGCCGGGAGTTTTTTTAAATTTTTTAAATTTATTTTTGCAATCGCAAGTTCTCGTGCGTTCTTCTCGCGCTGGACAATGCTGTCAGCCCGAAACGAACGATTGGTTTACTTCCACCCGTGCGAACTCGTTGTTGTTTGTTCTTTTCTTTCTCTCTCACTCGCACGACGGAGCTACGATGACGCTGTCTCGCTCGCTTCTGAGTCCGTGCGTTGCGACACGGGATTGAAACAAAGTTTCTCGTGCGACGCACGATCATAAAAAAAACGAAATTCTCAATATCAAGGAATAATTATTATCATAGGAATGGTTTTTTTCAGGTACTAGTAGAATTTCCCTACATTTGAAGGGAATATACATTTGTTATTTCGTCCTCGATGTATTCCGTAGGACGGTAATTCTCGGTCGTTTTCGAACACTGAGAATTACTGCAATGTTTTTGTTTTTCAATCTCAAGTTGACAACTATTATTCATTTGTCAAGTTGAGATGTAGTTTTTTTTTTTTTAACAATGGCAGCGGGATTGTTGAACAAATTTTTTTCGCTGTGTCGAATTTTCGACGGCGAACGAAAAATTCGTCTGCTGTACGGCGGCTCCCGAACGTCTCTGTCACCTGTGCGCTCATCCGCGGTCGTAGTAATACATACACGACCGCTGAATAATCGAATCTGTAATTTTGGGTTCTAAGTTTTTTGGTTGAATGACACAGGAAGCCCCTTCCTCTACTTGTTCTGAAGACAACCTGAAAATTTCATAAAATAAAACGTTGTCAATTGCGCGCAAATCGATTTTTAATGAAACAATGGCGAGGTCGGTTTGGCGTTAGTTCTGACATACCGGCATGGAGAACCCGGTCGAGCCGTTCGCCGTCGTAATGATCGGCAAAGAGGTGCGGGGCGGGGGGTCAGGACAGCAAAAAATGGCTGACGCCCTACTACGGCTACGCCACCGATATCGAAATTTTCCCGATTTTTATTGTGGAAAATTAGAAGCAAAATTTTTTTATTACAGCTTAGAAAAATTTAATCGGCAATTGAAAAAAAAAAAATTTTAGATTTTTATTGAAAATTCGGGAAAATATTCGTTTATTCGTAAGATATGAATGCAAAGATATGATTCATAAAAGATTTCATCCAGCATCAATTGCCCAAACTGATGGAAAATTCATATTTTTGCAATGGCAAGTTCTCGTGCGTTCTTCTCGCGCTGGACAATGCTGTCAGCCCGAAACGAACGAATGGTTTATCTCCACCCGTGCGAACTCGTTGTTGTTTATTCTTTTTTTCTCTCTCACTCGCACGACGGAGCTACGATGACGCTGTCTCGCTCGCTTCTGAGTCCCCACGTTGCGACACGAGATTGAAACAAAGTTTCTCGTGCCACGCACGATCATCAAAAAAACGAAATTCTTAATATTAATGAATAATTATTATCATAGGAATGGTTCTTTTTCAGGTACTATGAGAATTTCCCTACATTTGAGGGGAATATAAATTTTTTATTTCGTCCTCGATGTATTCCGTAGGACGGTAATTCTCGGTCGTTTTCGAACACTGAGAATTACTGCAATGTTTTTGTTTTTCAATCTCAAGTTGACAACTATTATTCATTTGTCAAGTTGAGATGTAGTTTTTTTTTTTTTAACAATGGCAGCGGGATTGTTGAACAAATTTTTTTCGCTGTGTCGAATTTTCGACGGCGAACGAAAAATTCGTCTGCTGTACGGCGGCTCCCGAACGTCTCTGTCACCTGTGCGCTCATCCGCGGTCGTAGTAATACATACACGACCGCTGAATAATCGAATCTGTAATTTTGGGTTCTAAGTTTTTTGGTTGAATGACACAGGAAGCCCCTTCCTCTACTTGTTCTGAAGACAACCTGAAAATTTCATAAAATAAAACGTTGTCAATTGCGCGCAAATCGATTTTTAATGAAACAATGGCGAGGTCGGTTTGGCGTTAGTTCTGACATACCGGCATGGAGAACCCGGTCGAGCCGTTCGCCGTCGTAATGATCGGCAAAGAGGTGCGGGGCGGGGGGTCAGGACAGCAAAAAATGGCTGACGCCCTACTACGGCTACGCCACCGATATCGAAATTTTCCCGATTTTTATTGTGGAAAATTAGAAGCAAAATTTTTTTATTACAGCTTAGAAAAATTTAATCGGCAATTGAAAAAAAAAAAATTTTAGATTTTTATTGAAAATTCGGGAAAATATTCGTTTATTCGTAAGATATGAATGCAAAGATATGATTCATAAAAGATTTCATCCAGCATCAATTGCCCAAACTGATGGAAAATTCATATTTTTGCAATGGCAAGTTCTCGTGCGTTCTTCTCGCGCTGGACAATGCTGTCAGCCCGAAACGAACGAATGGTTTATCTCCACCCGTGCGAACTCGTTGTTGTTTATTCTTTTTTTCTCTCTCACTCGCACGACGGAGCTACGATGACGCTGTCTCGCTCGCTTCTGAGTCCCCACGTTGCGACACGAGATTGAAACAAAGTTTCTCGTGCCACGCACGATCATCAAAAAAACGAAATTCTTAATATTAATGAATAATTATTATCATAGGAATGGTTCTTTTTCAGGTACTATGAGAATTTCCCTACATTTGAGGGGAATATAAATTTTTTATTTCGTCCTCGATGTATTCCGTAGGACGGTAATTCTCGGTCGTTTCCGAACACTGAGAATTACTGCAATGTTTTTGTTTTTTAATCTCAAGTTGACAACTATTATTCATTTGTCAAGTTGAGATGTAGTATTTTTTTTCAGCAATGGCAGCGGGATTGTTGAACAAATTTTTTTCGCTGTGTCGAATTTTCGACGGCGAACGAAAAATTCGTCTGCCGTACGGCGGCTCCCGAACGTCTCTGTCAGCTGTGCGCTCATCCGCGGTCGTAGTAATACATACACGACCGCTGAATAATCGAATTTGTAATTTTTGGTTCTAAGTTTTTTGGTTGAATGACACAGGAAGCCCCTTCCTCTACTTGTTCTGAAGACAACCTGAAAATTTCATAAAATAAAACGTTGTCAATTGCGCGCAAATCGATTTTTAATGAAACAATGTCGAGGTCGGTTTGGCGTTAGTTCTGACACACCGGCATGGAGAACCCCGTCAAGCCGTTCGCCGTCGTAATGATCGGCAAAGGGGTGCGGGGCGGGGGGTCAGGACAGCAAAAAATGGCTGACGCCCTACTACGGCTACGCCACCGATATCGAAATTTTCTCGATTTTTATTGTTCAAACTTTGAAGCAAAATTTTTTTATTACAGCTTAGAAAAATTTAATCGGCAATTTTAAAATAGAAATTTTAGATTTTTATTGAAAATTCGGGAAAATATTCGTTTATTCGTAAGATATGAATGCAAAGATATGGTTCATAAAAGATTTCATCCAGCATCAATTGCCCAAACTGATGGAAAATTCATATTTTTGCAATGGCAAGTTCTCGTGCGTTCTTCTCGCGCTGGACAATGCTGTCAGCCCGAAACGAACGATTGGTTTATCTCCACCCGTGCGAACTCGTTGTTGTTTATTCTTTTTTTCTCTCTCACTCGCACGACGGAGCTACGATGACGCTGTCTCGCTCGCTTCTGAGTCCGTGCGTTGCGACACGGGATTGAAACAAAGTTTCTCGTGCGACGCACGATCATCAAAAAAACGAAATTCTTAATATTAATGAATAATTATTATCATAGGAATGGTTCTTTTTCAGGTACTATGAGAATTTCCCTACATTTGAGGGGAATATAAATTTTTTATTTCGTCCTCGATGTATTCCGTAGGACGGTAATTCTCGGTCGTTTCCGAACACTGAGAATTACTGCAATGTTTTCGTTTTTCAATCTCAAGTTGACAACTATTATTCATTTGTCAAGTTGAGATGTAGTATTTTTTTTCAGCAATGGCAGCGGGATTGTTGAACAAATTTTTTTCGCTGTGTCGAATTTTCGACGGCGAACGAAAAATTCGTCTGCCGTACGGCGGCTCCCGAACGTCTCTGTCAGCTGTGCGCTCATCCGCGGTCGTAGTAATACATACACGACCGCTGAATAATCGAATTTGTAATTTTTGGTTCTAAGTTTTTTGGTTGAATGACACAGGAAGCCCCTTCCTCTACTTGTTCTGAAGACAACCTGAAAATTTCATAAAATAAAACGTTGTCAATTGCGCGCAAATCGATTTTTAATGAAACAATGTCGAGGTCGGTTTGGCGTTAGTTCTGACACACCGGCATGGAGAACCCCGTCGAGCCGTTCGCCGTCGTAATGATCGGCAAAGGGGTGCGGGGCGGGGGGTCAGGACAGCAAAAAATGGCTGACGCCCTACTACGGCTACGCCACCGATATCGAAATTTTCTCGATTTTTATTGTTCAAACTTTGAAGCAAAATTTTTTTATTACAGCTTAGAAAAATTTAATCGGCAATTTTAAAATAGAAATTTTAGATTTTTATTGAAAATTCGGGAAAATATTCGTTTATTCGTAAGATATGAATGCAAAGATATGATTCATAAAAGATTTCATCCAGCATCAATTGCCCAAACTGATGGAAAATTCATATTTTTGCAATGGCAAGTTCTCGTGCGTTCTTCTCGCGCTGGACAATGCTGTCAGCCCGAAACGAACGATTGGTTTATCTCCACCCGTGCGAACTCGTTGTTGTTTGTTCTTTTCTTTCTCTCTCACTCGCAGGACGGAGCTACGATGACGCTGTCTCGCTCGCTTCTGAGTCCGTGCGTTGCGACACGGGATTGGAATAAAGTTTCTCGTGCGACGCACGATCGTCAGAAAAACCAAATTTTCAATATTAATGAATAATTATTATAATAAGAATGGTTTTTTTTCCAGGTCATATGAGAATTTCCCTTCATTCGAGGGGACGATGAATTTTTTATTTCGTCCTCGATGTATTCCGTAGAAATGTAATTCTCAGTCGTTTTCGAACATCGAGAATTACTGCAATATTTTTGTTTTTCAATCTCAATTTGACATCTATTATTTATTTGTCAAGTTGAGATGTAGTATTCTTTTCCAGCAATGACAGCAGGACCGTTTGACAAATTTTTTTCGCTGAGTCGAATTTTCGACGGCGAATGAAAAATTCGTCTGCTGTACACCGGCGCCCGAACGTCTCTGTCAGCTGTGCGCTCATCCGCGGTCGTAGTAATACATACACGACCGCTGAATAATCGAATCTGTAATTTTTGTTTCTGCGTTTTTTGGTTGAATGACACAGGAAGCCCCTTCGTTTACTTATTCTGAAGACAACCTGAACATTTCGTAAATTAAAACGTTGTTAATTGCGCGCAAATCGATTTTTCGTGAATCAATGTCGAGGTCGGTTTGGCGTTAGCTATGACACACCGGCATGGAGAACTCGGCCGAGCCGTTCGCCGTCGCGAACATCGGTATATCGGTCAGGCGGCGGGAGGGAGGGGATTGAATTACTGCTTGGTTCACTGAATCCACGTATGTGGCGCTACTTGATGCGTCGTGACCAAGCCTCTGCGTTACCATTTTTCCATTGCTACGCGCGAGCGGTGTAAGACCGATCGTATGGTATCTGTTCTGTTTTTTTTTTTTACCCTATATTCTTGATTTTGTTGGAAAACCAACAGTTTTGATGTTCTAGATTTACCCTCAAAATTTTTCTGAATTCCGAGTGTCCGTTCGCGATCTAACTTAATCATAATTTTTACATGCATAAGAAGGTTACCTACAGCGCTGACGCACGGGCGTGTTTTGGCGCGCACGGTTCTCGCTGCAATCGGAAAAAGTATTTATCTCTACAGTTTGGCCAAATTATCACACCCGCTACATACTGTATTGTTTATTGGATAATTCTCCATACTATCGTTCTTATTGTTTCGGCTTGCGTGCCGTAAGACGGCTACAAACTCTTTTTCACTATTGCAGCTACCAGAATGATAATGCAAAACTGCAATTTTTTTCTTGCTCCACATCATAAATGGCACTGGAAAACCATTCGTTCTGTCGTTCTTCGTCGATCCCCAGAATTTTATTCAAATCCGAGTCCCCGTTCCCGACTTAATGGGATTCAAGTCTAACATAGTAACTTCCTTACCGACGGCGATATGACACATACCCGTAAGGTCGGAGCCGCGGCCATGCTGAAGCGCAATATTGACGTTACATTAGGGCTTGTTAACGGTACTATCGGTAAGGTAATTTCAGTTTCCAAAGCACTTGATAAAGATGACGTAGATGGAATCAAAATCAGAATTCATAAGCAAGTAGTGAAATGTCAGCAGCTACGGAAAAATGATATGGAATGCATGATATATCAATGGATTCCTAAATATCGATGGTATGCCGTGTTAAGCCAGCGCCGCTATCCAATGTGTATTGAACTGTCAAGCTATCAGAGAAGAACTTTTAAATGGTAATGGTACTCGAGATAAAGGAAAAGCATTAGTAGATCTTCTTCGTAGATGTATGGGACGACCTGAAGCCCTTGATTTAGACGCCGTAAGGGAGTTTGTGGGTGCGCAGTTCATCGAAAAGAAACAACAGCATGTACTAGAGATTCTTATGGCCTTATACCCAGAATCGGGCGTAGTAGATAGGCTAGGCCGGTTCCCGGCCAATTCGGATCACGTAGATTCCTACCTCACCGACGGAAGGTAAAAGGTTTGTGTCTCCGCTATACCACCGGCTGGTAAAAAAGGGTTCGTGTCTCAACTAACCACCGATCGATAATCTGCATCTTTGCAGGCGATCCGCGCGCCCCCCACCGTCGGCCCATCGACCGTTCGAATCCCGGATGGCCGATCCTCGAGTTCGATATTGAGAATTTCTAGGGCGCTCCGATAATCTGCGCTGGCCGATCCGCCCCCCCCCCCACCCGTTAAATAATTTATACCACCGATCGAAAATCTGCCTTACCGGCATGTTGCAGTGGTTCAAGAGCAGTACCGGCGCGATCGATCCCCGATCCTCGAGGTCGATATTGAGAATTCCTAGTGTGTAATTTTCTATACAAAAAATCATCAAAAGTAATTCCTTTCAAAAAACGATGAGTCTTTGATTTTGGCATTCCCCCACTTTGAGAACCCGGATCCCCGATGAACAATTAAAAATTCCTCAGCTGTCCGACGAAATTAGTCAACCATTTTTTTTCTTATCCAATCTCTTCACACCATGCGTGAGAATATCGAGTGGAGAGTGGAGAGTTTTATGAGACAATGAAATACAGCGGTGATTTTGAAAAAATACTATGATTGAGAGTTTTGCTAGACTCCCCAACGCGAGTCGTTCAAGCGAGGTTCTCCGGCCACGACGCGGGGCCGCCAGAGAGAGGTATGACACACTACTCACGTCACCCCGCCGGCTGATAAGAAGAAGCCGAGGCGTAGAGCTCCAACAGCGCCCGGGGATCAAACGTTAATTCTCCAGACAATGACTATTGAGAATAATTCACAATTATTGAATTTTTTTTATTCTACATAATTTTCATTATATGGTCCGCCGGTAACAGATGAAATCTCAACTTTCCAACACGAGTCATTCAAGCGAGGTTCGGAGGTGATAACACCCGACACTTCTTGCAATCCAAACGGCGAGGTGCTGGCCCGTCGAAATGATCTAAGCAATCCGTTGTGTTCCAATGCTCCATGCATGGTAAATGTAATAATACATTAGGATCATCGCGAAGATGTGCAGGCAACCGATCCCACAGAAGATGAATTCCCTAATATTTGAGAAGTACAGTCTTCGAAATCGTGGCTAACTCAAACCAATTATTTTCAAATCCAACCAAGTATTACTCAACTTATGAAATGTATTGTTACAAACTCTGAATCCGCACCTAATATTTCAAACCTTCACGGAATAACTGATTTTATTAACCTAGTAAGAAGTGATATTGAAAAAATTCAACATTTCTACCTTCAAATTTACAAATTTACTATTAAATACCGCTTAAAATTCAATAGCGGAATATTAGACTTCTCTCGAAACTAGAGTTTAAGGAAGAATGATGTTATAAGTATCTGATTTGTAGTAATAATGAGGTTTGATCAGGTGAAAGAGTTAAAGGATGTAAAGTTTCGTCGGTTAACAGGAGTAAAGAACCCAACATTTACAAAAATGATAAGTATTTTAAGGGAAGCAAATACTCTCAAGAAATCGAAAAGTGGGCGTAATAATAAGCTAAATCGAGAACTTACAATATTTAAGAGAATATCATACTTATTTTCACATAGGTCAAAATGAGAATGAGACGAACGTTTCAATCGAACTCTCAAGTCGAAAATGTGGAAACAGCTTGCGTGGTCATAAACATTTCAATCTTGATTTATTGCTATCTATATATGGGGTATTCCTGGGAATTTCGGCAACTTCGGACAGTTGGGTCAAAATTTTTGCCCCCCAATTTTTTTCATTTATATGTGATGAAAATGAAAATAAAGAGACACGTATTTCGGCGTTTTTTATTTTAAGCCCCCACTTTTGAAATACAGTCGAATGAAGTTTTTGAAGTATTTACCACATTCGGTCATCCAAATCGATATATCTCAGCAACGGTTAGTGATAACTCGAAAAACCACGAGTCTTTTTTTTTTCGTTTTTGAACGCTCTATACATTGAAACATTTACGATTATGTCACACAAATTCAATAATTATTTATAAACAATTGAAAATTAAGAATGAAATAAAACAGCTATTTTTGTCATAAAAACCGGTAAATATACGTATTTTATTGGTAAAAAATTGCATGAAGAAAAAGTACCCTCAATTATTGAAATCTATTTTTTTTCCTCGAACGAAAACGAAAATTTTGAGACTCTGCCGGACTTGGGCCGACGATTCGTTCGAAAGTTATAGCGTTTTTTCTTAACAACCGGGTAAACATTTGCGGGTTTTTTGTGACAAAAAAATCTATCACTCCCGAACGAAGCGTCGGCCCAAAAAGATCAAGGTGGCTAAATTTTCGTTTTTGTTCAAGGAATTAAAAAAAAATACATTTCAAAAATTAAGGGTATTTTTTTTGTTTTATTTCATTCTTAATTTTCAATTGTTTATAAACAATTGTTGAATTTGTGCGACATAATCGTAAATGTTTTCAATGTATAGAGCGTTCAAAAACGAAAAAAACCGATCCGTGGTTTTTCGAGTTATCACTAACCGTTGCTGAGATATATCGATTTGAATGACCGAATGTGGTCAATACTTCAAAAACTTCATTTGACTGTATTTCAAAAGTGGGGGCTCAAAATAAAAAACGCCGAAATACGTGTCTCTTTATTTTCATCACACATTAAGGAAAAAAATTGGGGGGCGACAATTTTGACCCAACTGTCCGAAGTTGCCGAGATTCCCAGGAATACCCCATATAAACTTAATTCTCGAAGTAGTACTTGGTGCATTTTTATTGAAAAATATCTACCTTCATTACCCTCTAAATTAATATCTCCGCAACATATTTACAAAATTGTAGGGTACTATTCTCCATCTCACACTCAGAGAGGTTTTACTGATTTATTAAAAGGAATAGGCACACCTGCAAAGTTGCCAGAAGCAAACCTTCAGGTCGACAAGTTGATGCAACTCGAATAAAACAAGGGTGCAAAGTTGCACCTTGCACATTGCTTCCTCATAATTTTTTACATTTGCCAAAGTTTTCTCTATGAGGAACTCAATGCCGATCAATTTCGGCTTCCTCATAGAGGAAGCTTCGGCAAATGTGAAAAATTATAAGGACGCAATGTGCAAGGTTCAACATTGCACCCTTGTTCTGATATAAAATCCGTTCGTAAATAGATCTAGTCGGGTAGGTCTCGAAATCCAGAATCTCATTCTGCCGAAAACGTATATATAGATATAGTGGCGTAGCTCGCTTCACGCGTTGTACCGCGTGAAGATGGTTTTCGGCCTAATGAGATTCGGGATTTCGAGACCTACCCATCTAGTCCAGAATAAATATATAGTGCATTCCATATCAAATTTAAAAAATTAAAAGTCGCATTAAATTTAAATTTCGTTCAACGTTGTACTGAAGTTGAGCTCGATA